>VBSM01000272.1:25176738-25225747 GCA_008086735.1 Cheirogaleus medius | reverse complement strand
TGGGCTCCCGCCCCAGTCTCGCGGAGCCCTGCTGCTTATCTGCGTTGCTAAGCCGGGCGATTTCCTTGTTCCTCCTGCGGAACGGTGCGGTCTGGACGCGTCTCGGGGTGGGTCCTCCGGCCTTCGGTGGGTCTCTCTGCCGGCTGTCGGCCTTTCTCCCTCCCGCTTTTCTCTTCCTTCCCCTCCCTCCGTGTGTCTGTCGGTCGGTTTCGGGGACGCAGAAGGTGGGGTTGCCAAAATCTGAATTCCTGGCACTGGCCACGCGACTTTGGAGCCGCTTTCGGCCGAGTTCCACCTTGCCAAGTAACAGCCTTTGCTGTCCAACATCGTGTGCTGCTACGCGAGAAAGTCACATTCGGACCCTTTGGCTAGATTGTGGAGATTTTTTTCCCCCCTTTTGCTCTTAGTGTTTTGAAAGGGCCTTTCTCTAAAGTCCACCTAAAGGCAATTTACTTTTTTTTTTTAAAGCTATCTTTGGAGCTTGACAGCTTTTAAAAACACAGGAGCATGTTAGATGGAATGACTGAAGATGTGTCCTTAACTTTATTTTGTTCGAGATTTCCGAGACGATTAAGACATTTGGGAGACGAATGCAGTGCTACTAGCAAATCAAAAGTGAATAATTCACCCAGGGGGCAAATGATTCTGGAGAAAGCTAAGCTTTTGTCTTGGGGCAAGAACATTGAAAGTAAGAAAATTAATAGGATGGTGAAATCTTTGAATAATCATGTAACAGATTATGGAAAAAGTCATTCTCTGGAAATGAACCTTTTTAAAAATTAACTTCGCTGTTGACAGTGGCAATGGCAATAATGTTAACACGGAATAAAATTACTCCTAGAATTTTTATGTGCACTATATGTAATACTTAATTCCCTGCTCCCGCAGAAGGGAGTGCTTGGGAGTTAAGGGGATAGATGCTTCTTGACTTTGAAATTAACAAGTTTTCCACGTCTTTCTGCAAATATGAAATGGAACTGGTGTTGCATTTCACTGGCTTCACCCTATTTCCTTTATTAAATACTTCTCTGATGTGTCAGGAGAACTGCCTTTTTCTTTTTTAAAAATTTGTTTGCTTGTCAAGAAAACAAACAACAAAAGATCAACCAAAAACCAAACAAACCAAAACCCAAATAGACAAAACGCAACAACCCCAAGTTTTTACTATTTTAAAAGTGCATTGCTATTGTTATTTATGAGCGTTTTCAACATCTGGAGGTGGGTGGGAATCTCAAGTTGCCATTTGAGTTATTCAGCATTGAGAGTTGAAGAAACATCTTCAAGTTTGTAATTTCATCAATAACAAATCGTTAAAATTTGTCCTTCTTCCTAGAAAGGGTATTTAGGTGTAGCCTTTTTTGTTGTTAGTGTTAAGAGGTGTCCTTGGAAAAGAAGAGTTTGATGTGTGTGTGTGTGTGTTTAGCAATACTATCCCTATCTTCTGTTTCAAGATTTTTCTTTTATAAATTGTGGGACTACTTATTGCCCTTCAATTGCCTCATGGCCAAAGACTTATTCATAGTGCCTCTTGACTAGAGCCCTCAGAGCACTGAGTTCTTGAAGTTTATGGTGAGTTAATGACGTGAGTCTGCATTTGGCTGATTACCTAAATTCTCTGCAAAATTGCTTTTGGTCTAATTTCTCAAGAGTTTAAGTTTTAACTTTTATGTAGGTATAGATACAGCACAGTTCTGTAAGGGTTATTTAATTCATTAATTTTTGTCCTAAACTATATTGTTTAGTCTTTCATAGGAAACTTCCTCAAGTTTGCATTAACTGATTGACATAACATTACCAGCCTTTGTAGCTATTCACCATTAGGTCAACAACTCTGCAGCTTTTAATATTGATTAAGACATATTGCTGTTAGTGAATCAGAATAGCTTGGTTTAAGAACACAAAACCTTAAAAGTGGAAGTTTCACATTTCATTTTTTGTTTAATAAGTATCCTAAGTGATGATTAGTATTTAGGATAGGCCACATGTAAAACCTCATACAAAATAACAATACAAAGCCATGTATAATGATGGCAGTAATTACAATATTTTTAATATATTTTTTACTTGTTCAGCCAGTTTTGTTATTTTGCTTACTAGGTGTAATATTGAAGCATGCACTGGCATGTGTTAACTAAAAACTTAGGTTGCCATACTTCGCATGAGTGTGCCCCAATTGATGATTTTCATTTGTGTTTCTTCAGTTTGGTCAGAAGCATCTATGAGAAAAATCTTATTATCTCCTTCGATTAAGGGTATAATTTAATTGTTTCATTGTGATGAAATGCTAACTAGGAAAAGGAATTTAATAATATCTAGGTTAAAGTTTTAAAATTGAATTAAAGTGCAAAAATGTAAAAGTGTACACTTACATGACAGGATTATCCAAACCTAAAATATTGACTGTTTACTTTACAAATATGTTATATATGCTGTTCAGTATTATTTTTTGTAAAAATCACATTGGATAAAATTAAGTCAGTAGCATTCATTCATGCTTAATAAGGAAGTAAGCATTTTTGAAACCAATTAATCAGTTTTTGTAATAAGTTACAAGCATTTTATTTCTTTAAAAAAGCAGTGTGTTGTCATTTCCAAGATAACTTATTATCATTTTCCCTTTATTAATATGCCTGCTCTCTGACTTTTTTTTCTTTGAAGGATTCAAAGGAAGAATATGTATTTCAATGAAATATTTTCAAGCGATCATTTTAACCATTTTAATTAATGCACTGATAAGGCAATTGATTATTCTCATCTTCTTCCTTCCAGATCTTAGATGAGTTTTGCAATGTGAAGTTCTGCATAGATGCCAGTCAACCAGATGTAGGAAGCTGGCTCAAGTACATTAGGTTCGCTGGCTGTTATGATCAGCACAACCTCGTTGCCTGCCAGATAAATGATCAGGTATGTTGTAAAGATTTTCTTGTCTTTCTTTGAGAGCACTAAAGTATCAGTGAAGCCTGAAGAATAAAAATAACAGTTGAGCTGCAGTAGACCCCTGTGGCCTGTTTGTTGATATGGTGAAAGGTAATGCACAAATATAAGTA
This sequence comes from Cheirogaleus medius, assembly GCA_008086735.1. NCBI lineage: Eukaryota > Metazoa > Chordata > Mammalia > Primates > Cheirogaleidae > Cheirogaleus > Cheirogaleus medius. Next base: position 25,222,700 of record VBSM01000272.1, on the reverse strand, counting down.
AGATGCAGAACAAAGTCATCTTCAGTACTACTTTCTTTCAGTACTACTTTCTTTGAGTAGTTTATTCATTTTGTACTAATATCCTTCATAAACGCTACAGTTTTTTTAGTGTGATTGAATGCTTTAAAAACGGAATACTTATTTATTGCTTACTGTTGTTTAAATTCTTTCTTTACCATCATAGTAGGTACATTCATAGAAAGTATTGAGCTAATCAAGAACACCCTGTGAAGTTTTGCAAAAATTGGCAGTGATATACTTGAAATGTTATACAGGTTTTATTTGAAGTGGTAGGTAGATGTACACATGAGATATCAGTGTGGACTTATCTGATTATGCATTTTATATTGATTTGCCTAGTTATAAATGAGAATGCTTACTTTTGGATTAATCAAAATATAGTCTTTTTTTTTGTATATGTGAAAAAGTTTAAAAATAATACTGTCGGAAATTGCTTTATGTCATTATGGAAGACCATGCAGTGAGGTTGACTTTAATAACAATAACTATGAAATAAAGATCATGAAAATATCATGAAACATATTTTTCACTTAATAAAATTAGGTTATGAATCTTATAACTTAATATGACAATACCTAAAATAACAAGAAGTTCAGCCTATTAATTTTTATTTTATAAACATTGTTGAGTTAGAATTTAATCATGTTATAATCATTTATTTCTTTTAACCCAATAGTTTCCTAAATCAAATATGTTTCAAAGACCATATTGAAATGGTTGCTTGGCAAATCTACTATGAAATCACCACCAAGAAAAAGAAAAGTTTAAATTAGATGTTTCCAATTGAAAGCTGTTAAATAAAGCTAGCGTCATATGGTCTAAGACTCTATTTCAATCATCGTTATGAGATTATTCTTTGGCATTTTACCAGCTACCAGATAATTTTTACTGGCTAAACTGTATAAGAGGTAGTAAATTGTAAAATTGGGTTTAAATGGGAATCATTTAAAAATCTTCAACATATATCAAAAATAATCAACCAATTGTTTTTTCTCTTTGCCGTAAGAAAACAAGAGGCATTATTGACAAAGGAAAACATTATTAAATTAGCTATTGATTGTGAGCAGAAAATATCCCGTCTGTTATATAAGTTATTGTCACCATCAACAATAAACATTTTTTTAACACCTACTATTTGTAGATGTGGGAAATACATAGGTGTTGTGAGTGAATTGTTTATGCTATGCTTGAACAGGACCTCAAAAGATAGCTTTAAGATGAAATAATATAATCATATCATAATAATTATTTGTCATCCATATTTACTGACAATAGTAGCTATTTCTTTAGATAGATAAAACTGTAGAATCAGTGAAAAGATGATCTACAAATGGGGTTTTTAGCCAATCCAAGTTCACTTGTAGCCATTTTTTCATCTAATATGTATGTGTCTAACGTTTTATAATAAATATACTTTAGTCACTGGGATTCTTAATTCCATTAAAAAAGGAAACTATTTTGCTGTTCCTTACTATGAATTAGGTTACTCATTAGAGTAGGCATTTGTAATTTTACCAAAGTTACTTTTGAAGTAATATTGTAAAATGCATTGTTTTTAAAATGAAAATATGCTGATTTTGTACCTTAATGAATGGCATATTTGCTTATTTTAACTAAAGAAGCAGGGAAAATGGTTAATCAGGAAAAACATGTAAGGCTAATATTAGACACATACTTATTATTTTTTTAAGTACTCATTTTAAACTTCTATATTATGCTGACAGAAATCTAAGATGGTAACAGAGTGCATATCAAATAACATAATTGTGAAATTGATATTACATGGTCAGGTAAGTTCACCCATAAATAGCAAGGGAGGAAATTCAGAGGTAAAAGTCAGATTTGTGTGTTAAGTGTTTATGTGTACAATCACATTTAGCCCAATTGATAAGACAAAGGAGATCAGATGCCCAAATAGTGTATGCATATATTATAAGCATATCATACTCATCCATAAGCTCATATGCATATTCTAGAGGCTAATTAAGACTAGCAATTCTAGGCAGCTTTGAAATGTGTATGTTGGAATAGGTACAATAATAAAACAGCTGACTAAAGAGATTCTCTAGCTCTATTTTTTCACTCTCTTTTCCATAAGGAATAGGAGCTGCCAAATGGTGAATAAGCACAACTCATCACATAATGAACACTCCCATTGTGAAATATTATTTAATATTCAGACATAGAGAGAGACTCTGGATTAGGAGTAATTATCTGACATTAACAACCTCAATGCAAATGTAGCACTCTGTAAGAAATTATAAAAAGTGTTTCTTTTTGCTCTGATTCTTAGAGCTCAAGTTTGTAAAATGAATTGTAATAAAAAGACAGGTATAAGTTCTAGACTATAAAAAGGAAGAATTTCAGATGGTGCTTTCAACTGCAATCTAGTCATGGTAATAATTAAGTCATCTAACAAAAAAGGATAAAGATTACCAAGAACAAAACAAGAACGTATATAGCTTACTTTTGCAAAGATACATATTTTTTAAAAATTCTACTGTCAAACATCAAGTTTAATCAATTTAGATCAGTTTTATAATGATTTGGAGGGGTGCTATAAAAGAAAATAAAAGTGCTTGCTAAGATGATAATACAATTTGATAGTAGTGGAACAAACTGTATATGCTGGATAAAACCCATATTTGATTTGTTTGGGGCGAAGATGTTTTTAGAAACAGCATGGATTTTGGTTTTTAAGTAACATTAATAAAGGATGTAATCTGTTTTGTATCATAAAAAATAAAAACAAAATCCATTCAATTAACATTTACCAATACATTTCTAACAGCATTTTGTTTGAAGGGATATTCCTGAGTTTAAACTTTCCAAAAGATGTCTGTAAGTTATTTCAGATTTTTTTTCAGACCAGAATGAGTTTTGTGGCAGCTTTTTTCCTTGTCAATGCTGCCTAGAAAGACTTGAGTTTAGTGATTTTAGATATCTCTTTCATTTCATGCTTTCAAAATTATTGCAGTGATGTTTTTGGAGATAGAAATTCTGAAAACACTGCCATCACTGCTAAACCATAATTTGTAAGTAGCTGCGGCTTTTGATTGATATCCTTATTCCTCCCTGAAAAAAAATTGTATTAACTGTAGTAATTTATCTTTACAGAAGGCCACACCAAAGACACTAGTCAGTTGAGACCACAATCACACCTAAGTCATAAAAGAGTAGATTTCTAAAAAATACCCAAGTCTCTTTATTCTTGGCATCCTAATTACTTTCCCCTTATTCCTTAAAGTTTTTCTACAATGCTGTATAGCTGTACTACTGTGGCACAGAATTTAGCTGGAAATTTTTACTGAGACAGACGATGCTCAAGTATTTTCACATTTTCAACAATCTGAAACTGTCCTTGATTGCTTTCAGGAGTAAGAACTGGTCCTCAGAAGCAGAGCAGAGCAGGAACAAAAGCAGAGAGTTGGTTGAGGAAAGCTCTTTCCAGACTAGGTCCTCAAGAGGACCAAATATACAGAGGAAGCATGAAAACGGTTTATTAATTATTCAGAGGTTTCATTCACACCCGAAAGCACCCATGTGTTTAATGTCAAGTAGACCAAACATCTAGATGATTTACTGAGTTTTTTTTTTAACCTGGATATTTTGATATCCTTTCTTTTAAAGTCTTATAGAGATCTTACTTTTACAAACCATTTTGATTGGTGGATGTGGCACATTTCTTTAAATTTGGTCTCACCCTGCTCTGACCTCTCCCTCCATCTTTTGATAAGTCCCCTCTTAACCCCACATTACTATGCCCTTCACCTGGATCAAAAGTCCCCATCCACCTCAAGCAGTGCCAGTTCTCATCTTTGAATATATTCACAAGTTTCGTGTACTTATGGAATGGTTCTCTGGATACAACAGTTTTCCCCTAATACTTCTTCATGATGAAATCGAACTGGTTATGATCAGAGAGATCACTAAGGCACAGTGCCTGTTTAGTTGACGTTTTAGACTTAAAGAAGATCTGCCTTCCCACTAATAATAATTAGAATGATCTGGGCATGTTTTTCAGGGTAACATTTAATATATATATGTGTGTATGTGTTCTGTATCACATAAGGGAACATAATTTTATTCAAATGCCTGGCCTGCCCTAACATGGTCTCTGAGTAGAATAAAGTTCTCAGAAACCCAAGACATTATTAATCTTGTCATTTACACAAGGTGATAAGTCCTTTCATTTTTAAGTAGGCCCTTGACAGCTGGTATTTAGTAAGGAGAAGAAGAGAACTATGCTGTTCACTCTGCATAAAAAGAAATGTGTCGATAAGAGATTATCTAATGCCTGATGTATATTTTGAAGAAATGAGATATAGAAGAATAACTGCCCCTCAGAGAATACAAAGTCAGAATTCACTTCGAGGATTCTGCCAGCTCCCTTGTGGTTAATGAACGGCAGCAAGACTCTACAGTGTTTTCAGTTGGAACAGGCATTGTTCTCGTTTGTGCTTTACCTTATAAAGTTTTAACTGCTTCCAGGACGATCATGGCTGATTTGGCACACCCGCTTTCGCTCTCCTTAGGTCCACGTGAATGATTCTATCAGACTGCTGTGACACTAGAGCAGTATTATTATTGTAAGCTTATTATGGGCTCAATTATTAAGTTATTTTCTTTGGATTTTACGAAGGAAAAAAAGTCCACTTTCCTGCTTCATTCAATTAGTACAATTTGTGCAAAAAAGGTGGGTAGGTTGGTCAGTTATGTGGAAAGCAAAAATCTAATTTGTTAGCCTCTTTACACTTTTTCAAAATGTTTGCATCCACTGTCAGGTAATTTGTTAATTTGCTCTTCCTTTACAAGGATTTCTGTCCACATTTTGTATGACTTCTTTTGATGTTAAAATTATTATTGGCTTTGGGCATTTTCTTTGCTTTGCTTTTAAGTCAAGTTCCACTTTTATACCAAAGTTATGCTTTGCTATTTTAAGACGAATGCCAGCTGGCAATGCCCAGAGACTGGCTTTATGAACAGTGCTTAAACTAACTTTGGGGGGATGTTGTCTGGCTGATAAGTAACTTCCTTCACCCGAAAATGAAGTTGTCTAAGGCATAGTTTGCCATTTGATATTTGCATCACAAAACAAACAGCACTCCCTCTCCCTCTAAAATAAAGTTTTCCTTATATAATAATGCCTGTGTACAACATTGGCCAGGATTTTTATTAAGATTCACAGATTATACAAGTTGAAAGACAGGATGACCTCGAGTGTTAAGTGAACATGTTAAGCAATTATTGTTTGTATGTATATATCACCTTTCATTCAGGAAGATCTCAAAGCATCACACCCACAGTAGATTCCAGCTATTTCTGGGATGGCTCCAAGAAGGTAGTCATAAGAATGCTTTACACACCATCAAGGAGGAGATGTTTTGGTCAAAGACACAGGAAAAATCTCCAGTCTAGTAAAAAATTTAAACATGATCTTTAGCTTGATTATATTGTAATGATGGAACTTTTCTTAAATGTTTAGAAACCATTCAGAATGATCAGAGAGTTTTCATAGAATCAGATGAAATGGCACCAAAGACAGGTTTCTTCTATGCTCTGTGGAGAGATCCATAGAGGTTATTTAAAGAGACAACTTGGAAGGCTTTCAGGCTGGGTACACTGTAGGCTCTGGGTGTTATAAGTGGATCTTTATCATGCCCTGTTTATGCAAACTAGAACTCTTGGTCAATTCTCTCTGTTTTGTTTCATTCATAAATTAACTTTGCTTTTTTCTTCATGTTATTAACAAAGAGATAAAGGTGCAGAGAAGAAGAAATTTCCCCTTCAACAATATCATGGCTCAGTGAATACATATTTTTCATTTTGGAAGTGGATATAGCAAGCCAGTACCTGGTCTTTCTCAATTAATATTTTCTTATCTTTAGATTGTGACCCTAAAGACAAATATGGGATACCTTTTCTTTGGAGAAACTGAGGGTGATTTGCTTTGGCAATGCTTGACTGTGATGAAGCTTCCATTGTGTAGGACAAATTTATGTTCTGCCATCAATTTCTGTCTGCTGAAGACACTTATCTTTACCTCTTACTAATTAGGCTCAGAATGTATAATAGGATCCTTCCTCCAGGGGCCCAAAACTTCACTCTTGAGTTTGGATTTCCTACATTGCTATGGATAGACAGGAGTATAGACCGTGTTTCCTAAAGCCATCACACATGCACATGTATCTGTGGACTTTCTGCGAACTCTCTGCAGCACCAAGACTGACAGATGTGTTCATATCAACTGTTGACTGTTCAGATGTGTAGATTGTTACCTACCTCCCCTCCTACCCACCCTCCGATTGTTAAAGTTCCACTCAGCTTTTCCTAGTCTTTTGAGCATTAAATTGAATAAAGCTATAGAAATAAAGGACTTAAGCCAAATGTTGGGAGCTGGAAGAGGAAGAAATCAACTGTCAACTTCAAAGTGAAAAGACAGCAATAGTCTGAAAAAGTTGTCTCTCAGTACAGATTTTTCAGGGAGTACATAACTCTATTATTTCAATTATTACAACTTCCTGAATAGGTTGAAGGTCATTCATAATTCACACTTGTGTCATTTTTAGACATGCCAAATGCAGTCTATTAAGCATAAATAAAACTTCCAGTGCTTGACCAGGAAAAATAAACGGGAATTCATAACAATGAGGCCTTGTTCATCTTTTTAAAAGTAAATGATGTGTTTTCTTTCTTTCTTGTTTTCCCCCTTGTGCACAGAATTTTTCTTCTCTCAGTGGTACAAATATAATACTTTAAATTGATCCAAGCATAGTAAACTCAACAGCAAGGCTGGTCTTACAGATTCTGGATTTTTCTATTGTATGGGATAATAAATGTGAGCCAACATTATTACCATTTATAAATACAAATGGTTACATCATTAATTTAATAGAGAATTTGGTTGAACACTGGTGTTGCCTGTATAAAGCAGCATTTGACTGAAAGTTTTTTGCAGCCTATTAACTTCCCTATCAGAGTGCTTATGAGTGTCCATACTCTCCTTAGTGCTGTCCTCTTGGGTTTCAATAACCAAAGAGGATGAATACTTAATGATATATGATTAATTCCAATTCTAATTTCAACTATTATATAATAAAAAATTATATAACACAATTTATATAACGTAATGTATAATTACATATAACTTGTATGATATACAAGTAGAATTAATAATATGCCATTAAGCATTCACTTATATATAAGTATATATAAAATATGAGATGGCTAATATTTTGTGTGAATTTAAAAATTTCCCCAAAACATATACTTTGCCACATTTATATGTCAACTATAAAATATATAATATATTCAAGCACATATATATTTATATATTACATTACATGAAAAATGTATATTTTGGAAGTCTAGAATTTGCAAATCAATTCCATATCACCACTGCCTTTCATACCTAGCTTAGCTTTGTGAGTATTAACTGAATGGATATTCTCTGCATTTGGAACTGGTTTCAGGGTTTGATTAAAACAAATTAAGTATAATAATTATGTTTAGGGTATTTAATTCCTATATACATATAGGAATAATATTAATATTTATTAATATTATATTTATGCCTTAAATTGTGAATTTTATTAATAATAAAAGGGAACAATTTTGGAATTTCTAGTTTTATTTTCAACTACATGAATGACTTAGAGTTTTAAAAAATTTAGGAATTTCACTACTGTGCTATTTTAACAAAGTTTAAAAATAAAGAATATTTTAAAACATTAATTGTAAATACTTATCTTTATAAATTGAGGTATGCAGAGATCCACATATAATATTTATATGTGGATAGAAATTTATACAAAGATAGAAATACAGATTTCTATAAAAATAGTCAAGAGAGACAAAGGGAAAACTAAATTTTTTATGTGATAAAATGAAAAGACTATCTCAACTGCCAAAAGTTTCAGGTGCTTCAGAGTTAGGACATGTTCATGCTTCTAGATTTTGGCATTATTAATAACTACCGAACAGAAAATTTTGGAGGAGTTAATATAGTTTAAAAATATTTATTATCACTTCTTTTAAGAAATGGAATTTCCATATAATCCTATTTCCTTACACTACGAGGCCCCATTCCTCTTATCTTTCACCTTATATTGGGAAGAATTGAGTTTTTCCTTCTAATAGAGCATTCTGAAAAAGAGACAGCAAAATAAGTCAACAATCCTTTTGTATTAAGTCAAACTTTTTCTAAGTGTTTGAGATTTTTGAGCCTCTCTTTACATATTTGAGTGGAATTCATCACAAAGTTTCAGACCCAGGATATTTTTATTTTGGATTGAGATAATTTTTTTTCCCTAAAATGCCCCATGGGAGAGGAGACTTGTTAATTCCTTTATGGAATTCAAGGGAGTAATTGAGTCACTTCTGTTTTTCTCCAACCCCCAAATCAAAGAGGTTATATTGGTAGCATCTCTGCTTCTGATACATAACTGGGATGGAATATACTTCATAGGACTGCAGTATAGCTGAGATTTCAGCATACACTGATTTAAAGACATGACTATGTTTTTGTAAGTATGGTCAAGCATACTTACTATACAAATCTGTGAGAGAATCCACATAAATCACTTCTGTTCTTTGTTGCATTTTTATTGCTGAAAGATCTATTTTATGACATAAAAGCATATTTTCTGAAAGGTTCGATTCCTCCAAGATTACATTCCATCATTCCCCCACATAATTGTTTCGAGGCAACAGATTGTCATTTTGTTTTGGCTTAAATTACTCCTGTCAATTCTCAAATGCCTGCAGGTGTATTATTATCTTTAGAAAGTAAACTAAATTTATATGTGTACATCTCTGGATTCAAGTATTCAAATTATGCTTTCAAGCCATTGTAATTAGAAGAGGAACACATAATTTTAATTAAATGTCTTTAAGATCCTAAGGGATAAGAGACAGTGTAGACCAAGTGGTAGAAACACCTTGAGAAAAGGGCTACATTGGTAAGGGTGTGGTGGATGGGACTTCGAGGCACATTCTTATTGCTATATGGGGAAGCATGCCCAGAATCTGCCCTCATTATGTCTGGTGCTTGCCAGTTCTTTTCAAACCTCAGTTTCATGAGCACCATAAAAATTCACTTAAAATCTAAAAGAACACCCTGAAGTTAAAATCCACTCTGCTTTGCCTTGCCTTTCATGGCTTGGAATGTCACCTTTTACCTCCAGTAAACAAAGCCAACATCAACACTCTTTCGTGTCTTTTATTTTTTATGCACTCAATATTCTTCACATGACAATCTGGACACTTAAAGGGAAATTACAGTACTGATCTATGTCCGGCAAAGAGAATTGTCTTCATAACATAGTTATAGTGTATCAATCATTTCCTTTTGTTTCTTGGACTATTCACATTGGATTCAGTAAATTTAAAATGCAATTAAAAGGGACATGATTAATAGTGGACTACAGAGAAATAATGATATCATAATACTTTCTTGAAATGACCTGGCATGTGTGTCTAAGTAGCATTCCTCAACAGAGACAATTGTACTGCTTTACTGTCTTGCTGGGTATTGTCTCTTTAACCTCACTATTTCCGAGAAGCCACCGAAAAGTTCTAATATGTCACAATTCAAATGTCAACATGTTGTTGGAAAGGAAGCTAATAAGTTAAACCTTTAAGAGATGCCAAAAAAAGAGGTGATTCAAACTGTTGAGAGAAGTCCATTGTTTTCTAAGGGGAAATAGAACTTCAGAATGAAACGGGGTACTTAGAAGTATTTAACTGGAAGGATTAGGGGCGAAAAGCAAACTCAACACATTATCATTATTATTTTTTAATTTGGTAACCTTTTGAGCAGAACTGTTCCTCTCAGTGTATTTCCAAAGAAGGGAAAATTTAAAGGTTAGGATTAATAAGATACAAACTGTAAATTTACTGTTTTTTATAGAAACAACACTTAACAGGGAGTGATTTTTCTAAGGTAGTCTGGGTTCTATCTATGGACAGATATAAAGAATCTTACCTTATATTTTATTATAATATAGCAACATTTTATGTGTGCCATTATTTTCTACAAACCAACTTCAGGTGGTTAAACTACTATTGAATGAAAAAATTATTTTATTTTGACAGGAAAGAAACTAAGCAGAAAATATTTCTCATTGAGTTATTTTTCAAATTTAGCACAATTTTGTGCTCTGATCTTTTTATAGAAAAATAAACAATTGTACTTTAGAGCCACCTACTGGAATAAAGAGGCACGTACTTATGTTTAAAGTCCTCAGCTATTTAAAAGATAAATAGATAAATAAAGTATAAGCCTTTCTGTTGATGTGATAAGACATTAATTTACTCAGCTTTTCACAGTTTGAAATATCAAGTGGCCTTACAAGAAACTGCAGTTACGAGCAATATCTTCTAAGAATATATTCTTAGAATATGGTGTTTCTTGTTGTTTTTGTTGTTGTTTTTGGTAGGGAGTGTGTGGCCCAGATATTTAGACTCTGGAGTTTTTTGGCTTATTGTGGCTGAAATTCTGTTTATGGACATTCTTAGTAAGAGGATTGGGAGAAAAGACCCTCATTGATAACGCTGAAGAGCAAGAAGAAGATACTAGGCAAAAGAATAATCTCCTTCTCTGAGTACTGTGGGGCTTTGCAAAGATACTGTGGCAGAATATAATTGGTCTCATTTTCACCAGCTAATGGTATAACTTCATTCTTTCTTCCAAAACCTCTATCTTGTTATGGAATTGTTATTTCATAAATACTTTTACAATAAAACGAAAAACTGAGAACAATTTTCATGGTAAAATGAATAAACATTTTAAAGATTTTCATGCTTAAATGCTTTTATAAGTGAAAAAACCCTGGAGCCTGGACACGTACATTGAACAATGACTTGCCTAAGTCACCAAGCTGCTTAGGAGAAAGGTAGGCAGCTCTTGGAAATTTTAGGTCAGGGTTCTTTCCACACTTGCTCCACTGCTTTTCCATCAGTCATTAACAGATTTATTAAATCCTTTCTCTCCTCAGCTCTTTGCTAGAAAGCAAGGAAAATAAGTGCCACCCCCACACCCAGATAAATGAATCAATAACAGGCATAATGCCTGCTTTCAAAGAGTAAGAATCAGAAGCTGGGCATGGGGCAGGGCCTGAGTGTGGGAGCACCATCCTGATTGGTGAGAGAGGGATTAAGTTTTTAAAAAGCAGAATACTCTCCCTTGCTGTCATGATCTTTTATGCCATGTCCTTCTAACCTATTACCTTTGAAACACCTTGTTGAGAAGGTGCTACTTTTGCAGTCTTGCTCAAGGAGGGCAGGCTCAAGGTTAGCTGGACTACTGGTGGATAACACAAGACAGCATTCAACTCTGTGAGTATGTGTGTGGTTCACTGGGGTGCTTTGAGGATTTAGAGAAGGGGAAGTTCTTTGTTAAACACCGCACAGAGTATATGTGACACAGTGAGCCTTGCGTTAACAAAATTTGATTTGCGAAGTAGGATTTGGAAAAGATTTGTGAACTGGCTGGAGAGTCACAGCTTTCCATTTGTCACCAGAGGGCTCATTTTCAGTATATAAAACAGGAAATCACACTTCTTTTGATAAAAAATAAAAAGGCATTTGTTTGTTAAGGTATGAGAAAATGTACAGATATCTTTATTATTAATATTCACTCCTCTCTCTTTCTTGATTCATGTCCCCCCTTTTTTTTTGTCTTTAAAGATATTCTATAGAGTAGTCGCAGACATTGCGCCAGGAGAGGAACTTCTGCTTTTCATGAAGAGTGAAGACTATCCTCATGAAACTATGGCGCCGGATATCCACGGTTAGTACCGCTCACACCGCCTTCCTCATTACCCTCATTTGGAGACTGTGACATAGCATCAGCAAGGGTCCATCATGTTTGGTGTTTGTTAGTTTCCCTAGCTATTCAATGTCAATTTTAACAAATTCCTTCTCTTGGACCAGCTATTTTTTTGGTGTGACATCTGGCTAATATGGTGAAGCTAAAATAAGCAGAGATCTTTCCTAAAGTAGAAGTCAAAGGAATTTTGAGTATTTGGACTGGACCTCCAACTAGTTATGCCTTTTGTCAATGCCTTAGACTATGGTGAGAAACCTTTCACTGCGTAAGAGTCATTCCAGGGAGCTTGGTTTTGAGTTTCTTTAAATCTAGGGGATGTTTCCCCCATCTAATGTTCTATTACTGGGAAAAGTATTTCTATTGCTATAAAATTTTAGCCAGAATGACCATATGGGAGGGGAGTGAGGAGAGTAACATTGGGAGAAAAGTATAGATGAGGAAATTTTAGAGCTGAAGGAATTTTTATTTGCCAGAGGCATATTTTAAATCAAGAGGGATCTAAAATAATCATAATTAGTAGTGATGTATGTTCAAGTCAGGTAAAGAGAAAACTCTACTTGTGTTGATTTGTATCATTGAGATGAAAGTTTAATATTTTTTTCTTTTTTCTTCCTATTTCTCTTCCTAATATAATGTGATTTGGTTCAACATAATCTAGTGGTATATTTAGAGTGTTTTGTAGTTGGAAGGGCCACTAGGAATGGTTACTCATCCTAAGCTACCAAAGAGGTGGGGATCATGCCACCGTCCATCCCTCCAGCTTTCCACCCAGATGAGAGAACCTTAGCTCTTGCCTTTATACATCCAGCAAAGGAAGCTGCCACCATCATCTGGCTCTTTGCTTGGATATTGTCTTCCTTTGGCTAGGCTTCATTCCACCTCTTTGTAAGCTATGGTATTGTATCTGGGTGGGGGACGTTTGGTATTCATTTTCTTCTTAGAAACTCCGATGGGCAAATGGGTTTAGAACACCTAGAGTTTCCAATTAGCCTGGTAGAGTTTGAGCCTGAATGGTGAGTCTGGCCCAATGGGAAAGGGCTCTTTGGCAGCAGGAAGTGTTTAGATGATAAAACATGGCAATCTGGACTTTCTTTGGTACAATGCATCTTTATCTATAAATGTTATATCTAAAAAGGCTTTCAAACAATTATTTTTTGAAATATAAATGATTACCTTACTACTCCCAAAAGGCCTAAATTGCAGTGACTATTCTTCTTTGAGGTCTGCCATTCATAAGTTATCTTCCTTTATAATCTTCTTGATCCCATCAGTTGCTTGTTTTTAATGTGTCATATCTCCGTATTGCTACATATATCATGTATGTTATATATAATGCTTATAATATTTAAATGATTATTTCTATTTCATACTTCTAGGATTTAATTTAGGAAAGAGAAAATAAAACAAATGCATTGCATACCCATTATTTTCTGGATATTATATGCTCTCCATATATTGACTCATTTAATCTTTTACACATAGATCAAGCCTGTGAGAAAGAAATTATATCCATTTTACAGGTAGGGAAACTGAGGCTAAGTAAATTGGCTAAGACTGCATGGCAAATAAGTGGTGGAGTCAGCATGCAAACCAAGGTCTTTTCTGTCTCTAGTACTTAGGCCTTTTGCATCTATTCTGTGGCCTGGAGGTTCTGTTTATGTTCAGGCTCCTGACTGAGATCTTAGATACATGAGTAGTGTTGCAGACTGTAGGTAATGTTTCTCTTAACTACTTAATGTCATTGAGAATCCTGTCTTTACAGCTGAGGTGATTTTTTTTTTAAGAATACTTCCCTCTTCCTTAACCATCTACATCCAAAGTTGACAAACTGTTGAATCTACATGGTAATTTCTTTGCCTGTCTGGGCCCACTGCTATTAGTTTAGTTTAAACTAACTAGTATCTTTTGTGGATTACAACAGTGTCATGTTTTGCCTCTCTGCTTGGCTTCTCACACTGCAGCTGGGGAAAATTTTTCTAAAAACCAAGTCTAAAGTATGTCCCTGCTTTCCAACTTTCCATGGCTTTCTGTTTCCTTCTTAACACGGTCCTAAAAGGCCCCCATGACCTGCAGCCTCTCTAAGTTCATTTTTCACTCCTCCCTTACATGCACCCTGCAGACCTGCCACATTTACTACAACTTTACCTTTCCATGAATGTGTCATAGTCTTTCTTGTCTATGTTATTGGTCCATGTTGTTTCCACTGTCTGAAACACCTGCCCCCATCCCACTTCACCTGGCTGATTCTTACTCATTACAAAGCCTTTTCTGAACCTCTTTCCTGCAGATGAGATGGAGTAGGCATGTTTCTTAGTGCTCCCTTAGGCCTTACGCATGCATCTGTCATAAAATATATCACAGTCTGTTTGTTCACACGTCTTATATATTCATTCCCTAGCAAAATGCCTAGCATTTGGTTGGTGACTAAAATGTTTCCTCAAAAACATTCAGTCAATGAACAACTGAAGAGTACCATTTTCACCAGCTGTCGGTCTATTAAATAGGGCTACGTGTCTTGTTGTTGGCTATGGGTGTTTTTTGGCAGTGTGAGCTGTTTTCATGATTGTATCTGTGATTGTATTTGTGTGATCTGTGCAGACCATGGCCTCATGAGTGGGCTAAAAGCTACTGAAATAAAAAGAAAAGAAAAAATACCATCCCTACTGACACTTTATAACCTTGTCCCCACCACTCCCATTCATTTATCTATTGATTTAAAGTACAAATTAGTATGTTTGCTATTTAACAAAGCTATGCTAATTAGCATTGACCCTTGGATAACATGAATTAGCCTAGAAGGATACTAAAAACATCCTGTATCCCATTTTTAGTGATGATGAATGTTAAAGCATTTCCAAGTTTACTGACATTAACCAGGCATAAACGCGGCTCAGATGGGGACTCTGTATCCTCTGTGCTCTCCAGGTCACATGGCTTTGGCAATAGTGAGGATTGTATGGAACAGGGGTGGGTTCAAATCCTAACACAGCCACTTAGCTCCCTAGCTGATTATAGCACTTAACTTCTCTGAACCGCATGCCCTCATCTGAAAATTAAGATAAAACTACAACCTATAATTCCTTATCATCACATTTTAAGGAATGCCAATAATTCGTGTATAGGATTGAGGAAAATAGATGAAGCTCAGTAAGTGGTAATTATTACTTTTAGTACCCTCTGAACCTAGAAAGGTTAGTCATAAAGTTTTATCTGATCAGGAGGATGTACTGTAGCCACAGTAATTGCTTGTGTTATTGTTCCAGTCTCTGTCCTGGGTTCTTTACATACATTATTTCTAATTCACATTAAAATTGACATGGTAGAAATGACATTCAAATAATATCTATTATGTCTTGTATGATTCAATAAGACTGGCTGTTTTATGGTGGCACGTCCTGACCACCCAATCATAATAGCACTTGAATTGTTTTCACAGAAGAACGGCAATATCGCTGTGAGGACTGTGACCAGCTCTTTGAATCTAAGGCTGAGCTAGCAGATCACCAAAAGTTTCCATGCAGTACCACTCACTCAGCATTTTCAATGGTGGAAGAGGACTTTCAACAAAAACTCGAAAGTGAGAATGATCTCCAAGAGATACATACAATCCAGGAGTGTAAGGAATGTGACCAAGTTTTTCCTGATTTGCAAAGGTTAGAAATGACATGTTGTATCACAAAACTTGTATATTTATTCTGCAATGTTATGTTGAATTTTTAGAATTTATGCCAATGAGAAATTTGGAACTGCGATGAGCTGGACAAGTTTGCTAGTGACATGCTCAGAAATCATTTTTTTCTGGAAATTCTCATCTGTAAAATATTGACAGTGAAACTAGAATTAGTTATTTTGATGTCAGATAGAAAACAATATGTTATATTATTATTTAAGTAGTTTTATTGAGAACTAAAGGCTTAACTTTACAGTAAATTACGATTTAGAAAAAAATCAAGAGTGCTGGACCAAAAATGATGCTAATTAAAGTAATCATGTCAAGAAACAGTAAAGCTACCAATAGAAAAAACAGGAATAATTAAAAAAGACCACCTATGGATGATTAAAGAAAGACTGGATTTGCTATTCACTTGATGAAATATCAGTGATCTTTTGATAGAGCAGTGTAACTCATGGACTTAATTTCAGCAGTTTATCTAAGCTGCACCTATATAAAAGAATAGGAGAAGCATGTTTGATTTCTTAAAAGGAAAAAGATAAAGATGATAATCTAAATGAAGCAATTCTCTAATATTTATTTTTAACACAATGAAAACTGTATTTCAGTGATATATTAACTTTTTATAGCCTTTTGAATTTAATTCAATAACTTTTATTTCTATTAAAGAAAGCAACACTGGAACCTATCCTTTGAAAAGTATATTAATAATTATGCTACAAAATGGTCTTTAAAATCAGAAAAGCATATAAGTAGCTAATAGGTTTTTGTTTGTTTGTTTCTACCTAATGGTTTTTGCCTTGGTCCACAAATAATTCTAATAATTATATTTATTACTTTGATTTTAAATCTGGAAGTGATCCTGGAACTTGTATCAAAATTTCAAATGAACATAATGTCATTGTATTTAGATGAGAATGGTAGTATATCAACTGGCCTTACTCAAGAAGGTGAATTACACAGATTTTGTCTTTGACATTCCACCTCTTTAAGTTTACCATTTTGTTTCCTTTTCTTCCTGGCTCCTTTTCCTCCTCATTTTGACCTCCATTTATTCCCTGCATCCTCCTCTGGTTAGGCATCTTTTAGGAAAGGATTTCATATTTGTCATTCACTTTAAGGCCTAAGTAACTAAAAAGCCATTAAGGATAACCTTTTCCTTGAGAAAATTGAGTCAAAATAGTAAATCTCAAGCTTTGAAAATTTAGGACTAATTTAACTATTAAAGAGAAAACATTTGGGGGAATAAGAGGGCTTTCCCAGCACCCTTTAAGCTCATCTTTATCACTTAATATAAATCTACATAGAGGATATATCTGTTATATGTGTTTGGTAAATGTGGATTCGTAATAAAAAAAAGTCACAGCATGTATCCTAAATATAACTGTGCCCAAATTAAAAAACAAAATGAAACTAATAAATACTAATGAATAGGAAAAGTACTTATACTGTAGAGGAATATCTCTGGTGTCCAAATGAAGTATATTTCCTTCAGTTTTGTTATAAACATGATAGAAATTATTATAAAGCAAAAATTCACAGACTAAACACTAAAATGTAATTCTTACTTCCTACTAGAAATGTATAGCAACACTTCTTAGGTGGAGAAAGCTTCTTAATCTGCCTAGCTGTAAGATTAAGCCTGAGTCAACTGTACTTAATTTTGAAACAAACTGTCAATTTAGTTGATTCAGTCAGACATTCAGTAGAGACAAATAAGGAAACCTAACTATCTGGCACTGGGTGAATTCTCAAAAAACTTATTTTTTGGTACTCCAGCCAGACAGATAAAGCATGTCACTATGCAACTTAATGTTAATGATCCAGTCGGTACTTTTGTTTATAAATTATATAATTTAGGCACATGTAGTACCTACATTTTCTGAATGTTTTCTACTTTATTGAATGCTATATTGTTGCTTTATATTTTGACCAATGAAAATTCCTTTCTTGACTTGATACATTATTCTATTCTGTATCTTATGTGTAAAATCTTGAGAAAAGAAGGCCAAAAGAAAAAAAAGCGAGAAAGAAACAAAGGTTGATATGCAAATATTGAAAAGAACCAAAAACAACCCAGAAAGCTGAGCAAAGCTGTATAAATTGGGATAAAATTCTATGAAAAGTGAAGTCTCACTAATGACTGACTGGATTGCTTCTGTTTATGAAAGCGATGAACATTTGCATTTGTGAGAATGACTTGCTTTTTTTTGATCACTGATTAGCTGAAAGCGGATAATACTTTGGAACAATATGGATTTTCTGCTAGATTAGGGGAAATAAAGACAGGAAAATTCCCCTTGCTTTGTTAATTCCCCCCGCCTAAGTGCCATGTACTTATAATATGCTCTTAAAACTAAACCATATCTTTGGAATTACAAGAAGGAATAAGACTCAACATATAGGCCAATCTTTTGCCATTAGATTTCAGGGCTAATGATTTGATATATAGCATATTGGAATATATGTTATAAAATGGCTTGCCTTTATGGGTTGCCAAGGACAAACAGTGAGAATTGCAACCTGTACAATGATTTTGGAGGATGTCCCCAACTCAGTTCAATGTTAATTGCAGTTGTCGATATCTCTCTCTTAACTCTTTTGTTAACATTCCAACTTCTGTAACAAACAGAGGATTACATATCGTAGATAAAGATAGGGCCTTTCTTATGACTCCACATACCTGTACTCTCCTGGTACCTTTTGTTCATGGAGATATCGCCACCAGTGCTTAAATAGAATAGCATTTCCAACTTGTCTGACTCATGGGGCAGGAAAAATAAGTTCATGTGCCAATTTGAATGGAGTTGTAGGGAGGAAGCTGAGAAACAGAAAAAGTATAGGAAAGGTATTTCTAACTTACCAAGATATGAAAACGGGCAACTTATTTTCTCACATACACTCCCACTTACACAAGTCTACATAACCACTGGCTAATATATTCTAGGTGCACAAAGGCCTTAATTAATATTGAACGTCAGCATATTTATCTCACAGTCTCACAGGGAAATATTAATAAACATGGAAAAGAAAGAGTGCTTACATGCTTGTTAGTTTTCTTAAAGTAATTTTTTACTATACAAAGTTTCAAATAAACACAAAACTAGAGAGGATGGTATAAAAAAACCCCATATGTTCAGCTTCTATAATTATCACACAAGGCCAATCTTGTCTCAGCTAATACCTGTTTTGGATTATCTGAAGCAAAACCTGACATGATATCATCTTATTCGTAAATAGTTCAGTATGTGTCTGTAGACAGTAAGGAAAATCTTAAAACATAAATTCAATACCACATTTAAAAAAATAATGATCCTTTAATAGTATCAAATATTCAGTTAGGGTTCAAATTTCCTCAGTTATCTCATGAATTTTAAATTGTTTTTTTTTAATTAAGGTCAAAATAAAGTCCAATACATAGCAATTGGTTGACAAGCCTCTTATATCTGTTTGAATCTAAAGGTTCCCCCAGAGTCAGTCTGTCTCTCTCTGTCTCTGTTTCTGTCTCTCTTTCTCTCTCTCACTCTCATTACTATTTATTTATAGAAAACTATAGAAGAAATGGAGTTGTTTTCTGTAGCATTTCCTCCAGTCTGGATTCTACTATTTATATCCCTGAGGTGTTGTTTAACTTCTTTCTCCAAGATCCCTTCTATTTCCTGTAAACTCTTAGTTACATCCCAAGCCTTGGTTGGGATTTATGTTCACAGATTTAGCAAGAATATTTCATTGATGGTGTCATTTATTTCCATCAGAAGGCACATAATGCATTGCTTAGATTCATTAATTCTTTAGGGGCTGCAGAATGAATGTATTCTAATTCTATCATTCTTTTATCATTTATTATCCAGATTAATTCTGTGTAGAGAAACTTTTTATTTGGTTACCCTGAAGTACAATTTATATAGGAAAAGTTGGACATGCACATGAATTTCTTCCCTTATTTACCAGCTTTCAGAATAATGGTTTGGCTTCCCAGTATCCTCCAAGGGTGGCCAGTGAGGTTCTGTTTGTGTGTTTTGAATGTCATCATTGTTAAAAGAGTGTCGATTTTTATTGATGCTTAACTTGCCCCACATTGGGTCAGTGGACATCTCTTTATGTTGGGACCCTAATTGCTTTTCCTCCCATCTTGTGAATTTCATTCTTCAGATTTGACATAGGCTATTTCTCCACAGAACTCTGGTTACTTAACTTGGGAGTAGTATCCTAGTGTGTTATGTGTGTGTTTAATTAATACAAATGTTGCAGACATATTCTATCACAGTAATTATCAATATTTGCATTTCATTATATTCATGCAGATTTCATAGACAAATTTTAGTAAAAAGTGGGAAACATTTGAGAAGGAAAACATTTTAAACTTTAAAACACAGAGAAATTTCTAACCATGTTTTTCTTTTAGGGGTCTCAAATGGTGCATCCACTTAAAATATCGTATACTTTTTTCCCTACTTCATAAGTTTTATATATATATATATATGTTTGTATATTTATTTATAGGTGTATGTATATCTACACAGACATGCACACACACACACACACACACACACACACATATATCTGTGCATCAGTCCCTTCATCCATCCATTCCAGGGTCATCTTGGAAAGTTGCTTCTTGAACAGTCAGCTTGCAGATCACTTATTCGTATGATGACAGGGTTAGAAATAAAGTACTTTTTTGAATCTAGTGATTATACACATTAGACAGGATACCTGTTTGTGTGCTCTTAAGTATTTTCTTAACATTTTGTGTTTGAACGAAGTAGTGTTAGCAATATATGTTGCTGTTTGAATTGTGCAGTGAATCTAAAACTGGACAAATAGCTTATTGTTTATCATCTCCTAAATTGGCAGATAATCCCTTCTAGCTGTATCAAATTTATTTTCTAACGACAGGGGTACGTCTTCATATTGGTGAGAGACACATTCTTATGAAACATAAAATGTACTTTTGTTTATCACAAGCCTGTTTCTTTTCTTTCCTCCTTCTCAGTTCAACTCCTCTTCCTTCTTATTTTTTTAATTGCCAGTTAGATTAGCAATAAAATGATGTTGTAGTTATGAATGTGTTCTTTGTCACCATGTCCTATTAAATCAATTGTTTTCTTACAGCCTGGAGAAACACATGCTGTCACATACTGAAGAGAGGGAATACAAGTGTGATCAGTGTCCCAAGGCATTTAACTGGAAGTCCAATTTAATTCGCCACCAGATGTCACATGACAGTGGAAAGCACTATGAATGTGAAAACTGTGCCAAGGTACAGTGAATTTGTAGGCTACTTGGCCTCTCTCTGTCATCCTGCTCTCTCTTAATTCATCACTTGCTACGATATATAAAAACAAGCCTTGAGAGGGGAAACTATAAATATCTTGAGAAAAGTAGACTGAGTGTTGTATGCTAAAAGGCATTAGTAGAGTGTATAAAAACACTTAGTGGGTATCCTTTTATTTTTGTAAGGGAGGAAGTGAGGCTTAATGGTGAGTTCCAGAACTAGGTGTCAGACATCCTTGGTAAATTCCTGGTTCCGCTACTGACTTGCCAGCATGGAGTTGTTTTATAGTCTTACAGAGAATGAAAATTTTATCCAATGCATGTTACTGATTTCTTTTAATAGCAATTTGTGAGGAAGTCACATAAAGTTTCTAAATGCCTATTCAGAAAGAATAGGAGACTCCTACATTTGCAGATTTTTCCACCCAAGTCCTCACCATAAATCATAACTTGGTTCCCATTAAAAAGTGTGGAGCCTCTGTCTTAGAGGTCAGTGTTGAACAACATAAGGGTGAAATGGAAGTACTTAATTTAGACCATAACTGTGAACTACATTAACAATAATTCACATATTTTTATTTTCATGTTTCCTAATTAACTCAGAGATGCCCTGGTATCATTAAAGTTGCTTTCTATTTCCAAACATTTTTCATAGCATATGAATACCTTTTCTCATGCCAATGGAAATCTCTATATTCCACTGAGTTACCAAATAATCATTCTCCTGCAACTCCCGCATGCTAGTACATTAAAATAAAATTTTGTATACTTTTTTGCCTAAAAAGAAATTAAAAAGATATTTCAAATTATCTTTAAGGATGTTTTGGTCCCACATGTGTTGGGTGGCTTTTTCTTTTTCTTTTTTTTGTAGTGCAATGTCCAAAGGAATGGTTTCAACTTGTTGGTAACTTGCTGAAACACAGTGTTAGAATTTAACCCCCTAAGAAAACTCTTTAAATAGATTTGGGATTCTTTAGTAAAAATCCCCCAAATTTTATTTAAAGAGTGGAAGTAGCACACTTGTTTTAATAATGGCATGACCAGCGTTTTATTATTCAACATCAGTGACTCTAAATGGGATCAAAAAGACCTTGACTGTGGACTAATAGTGCCATTCATTATTTTGTTCAACTGATACCAGTGGATACTCCATGCCAAGAATATAGAGCAGAATAATTTGAAGTTCCTACCCTAGAGAAGGGTGCACTTTTGAAATATGACTTTCTTTTAGTCTTTGGGGAAAACAAATAAAAACAAAACAAATAAAATTCCTTCTGGAGTCATCCCAAGTGGTCTTTATTGTGTCCTTGAATTAAGTTTCCTGATTAATCAGTACTCATTTCCTAGCAGGTTTTCACGGACCCTAGCAACCTTCAGCGGCACATTCGTTCTCAGCATGTTGGTGCCCGGGCCCACGCTTGCCCGGAGTGTGGCAAAACATTTGCCACTTCGTCGGGCCTCAAACAACACAAGCACATCCACAGCAGTGTGAAGCCCTTTATCTGTAAGTTTTTAACACTCCAGCCCTCCTTCCTGCATCTGTCTCTCCTCCAAAAGGCACTGTGATCAGGAGAATGGCCACACATGGCCATTAGGGGATTACCGTATTAGCTATTTATGGTTGGATCCAGTAGGGCTATTTTCTATTACAAGAAAATCACTTATAACAGATCCATGGTATTTTGTCTGTGATCCCCAGGGTGTTTTCTTTTAGATGAAATCAATAATAGGTAGAGAAGAGAGAAGTTGTTAAATAATGAAAGGGAAGCCTCCCCAGGTTGTAAGATTTAATTGAGACGACCAGATTTGTCTCACACTGTAAATGTTTGTGGTTTTGTAAAGCAGCGAATAGCAGATATATCATTAAACAAGATGAAGTGATTAAAAACCTGTTCTCGATCAGAAAGAGCTGGAAGAACCCCACCTGGCAAGTAGGCTTATGACTCTGTGTATATGTGTGTGAGTGTATGTGTGTGGAGAGAGGTGGGGAATAAAATGCCCTTTAATCTACCCATTGTTTCCAATCACAGGTTATGGATCTGTAGTTCTCTGTTACTTGAAAAGCAGAACATTTTCACTTTGATGCTGGACACGCTATTTCTCTTACTCACTTCACCAAAGCAAATTTATAGGCAATGTGCTTTTAGGGGACATCCATTCTGACCACCTACTTAGAACATCCCTGTACAAAGCACTGTAGAAACCTACTTCAAACAAAATAAAACTCAGCCCTCATTTTCTTCTTCTTCTAGCCACCCACTCCTGTTCTCTATGTTGTGCTCAAATATTTTATAAGAAAACTCAGTTGTTCTTAGTCCATCTGGGCAACAATTCTGGGCTTCTTTTGATCCGTTGCTTGGCTGGGAATATAAATACAGTGACTCATTGAGTTTTACTACAAACTTCGAGACTGATTTTGGATCCAGATACACATAGAATTGGTTGAAGCATACTCAGCACTTGGCAAGACCTCTGACTTTGGTTTGTAGAAGGTATATGAGACACTACTACAGGACCTGATGGAAAAAACTGATTTTCAGTGCCAACATGGAGATGCCAGAGAATAACTCTCCTCTTCTTTGCCTTGACACAACCTTCTTTTGTGCTTCCAAGCACCAAGAGAGCTTTCCTTTTTTTCCAGCTTACACTAGAGTCCTGTTTTGCTCATATGTTTTTCTGTTCCTTGGGTGGAGGGAAGAGGACTAGCAGATAAACAAAAGGGTGCTCTAGTCTCCATTGGGGAAGCTCTGCTGAAAGTCACGGGAAATAAAGTATACAATAGAAATTTTAGGCTTCTTGTCTCAAAAAGGCATTCCTGACTCTAGGTTGTAACATCCTAAAAATATGCTTGGAAGTGCTACAAGCATACAGTATTAAATAGTTCATTTATTTCTGATTTCTCAGAAATAAATTTTAGGAAGTCTTATTATGTTTTGGTGCAAAAAAATTAGAATAAAGCACAAGGGATTCTCATCACCCATTTGATGCTTTCTATATTATTTACAAAAGTAAAAAATATAGACTCCTATCATGTAAGATTCTGGAATCTCAAATTTTAATTGTGTTGAAGTCAAGCATTTCACTTTAAAGTGCTATAGGGTGTCTCTTTCCAATCAGGTTGCATAAAGTATTTCCCATGAATGTATTTTCAGTAATTATTGGTAAATTTAAATAACAGATGGCATTCTTCAAATATAAAATCTGATGGAGAACCATGGAGTAATTATGAATAATAGCCGTGTAATTTTAGAACAAAAGAGTTTAAGAATCAGGAGTTGGTGTGGAGACCAGAGTGGAGGAGGTTCACCTAGAGCTGATATCTGTTTCTCACCAGAAGGCCACACACCACGATTTACCCCCACTGGTGTGTTTATGGCAACTGTCTCTTATTACAGTGTGCCGCCAAGCTTTATCCCAAAGTCACCAGTGCTAAGGTAATTACTCACTGCCTTTATAGAAACCTCCAGCCTTCCTAAATAGAAACCACATGCTCTAATAGGCTGAATATATTCAAAATGCCTCTTAATTTGTTTAATAAGTAGAAAAATGCAACATTAACTGCTGGCTAATTCCTTATTACTGAGAAAATTACAGTAGAGTACAGACTTCAGCATCAATTGAACTAGTTTACCTGGAAGCCTGGTGGTTTGTGGTGTGCCAGACTCGTCCTTCAAGTGCTGAAAACAAACCCTCTGCCTAAGGAAACACCCCAGATTCTATGTACTTGAGATTCGACACAGACACCACTCATCCATTAACAAAGGATGCAACCAGAAAAGTCAAATGCAACTTCTGTTACTCCAATATAGAGAGGCTCTTGATTTTCTTAAAGCCATCCAGCTGTAAGAAAGAAGTGTAGAGAGCAACATTTCCTTGCCAAAAAATTGTAAGCCTTTCAAAAATTTATGCCTTGATTGAATACCCATCTAGAAGTTTTTTTCAATGCCTTTTAAGAGGTGTTGCTTTCTTAATGAGTGCATTTTTATAATTCCAACAATACTTCATTTACTCTTTCTTGTGATTACTCTTTGATGAATTATTATATCTAGTGAAAGCTTGATGTTTCTATCCTCCCCATCATATGATTTTAATCAGTGTATCAAACAACTTTAATATGTATATATATTGTGTAGGGTTAAATACTATATACTTTTAAAGCAGACTCTGGTCAATATATTCTGGTAAAATAACTTGAAAATAAATCAACCCCATCTTCTCTTCCCATTAAAATGCATGTTACAGCTTTTACAATGTTATTGAAAGCTCCTTTAATATTACCAAGCACATTCATATATGTAACAATCCAGTTTAACCTTTAGGAGTAAAAGAAATAGATACACCTTCACTTGGTACTTCATCTTTGATGTGTGTGGAATAATCCAAGTTCTGGGTGAGTTTTGCTGGACCAAAAGTCTATAAAATCTCTAGTGCATGATTTTTAAAAAAATTACTATTGCTTTGACTTAGGAGCTCAACATTTCTGCACTTCAAAGGCGGCCATCACATGAAAGCAATAAATGTTGCATTTTGTCTTCAACTGGATTTCTTAAAATAAATTTGTTTCAACAATTACCAACAAGGTATATCATGTTTTTGCACATATTAAACATGTACAGAAGTGTCAAAGGAAGCACACATATAAAGTGACTCATCCCTAGTAAAGTAAAATAAAAGATTTGAGGCTTAGGATACTGATGTTATAATTCTGCCAACCTATAAAGTGAGTAAGATTCTTACCTAGCAAAGTGGTTCTTAAGGGTTAAAATGTTTGGTTTTAAAGTATACTTAGATATGTTGGCACATATGCCAGGAGGGAGACTTTCTGTTTTATTGGCAAATTCTGATCAAGAGGGATATTTTACAGCCGCACCCACTGCTGTGTCCTTCTTTCTGGATTGGAGCTTTCGCAGCACTCTCCCCCGTTTGCCATAGTTGCCTATATCACACAGAAGTCAAGCCCCGAGATAACCAGTGCAGTTTTGACAAGTGGCCATGTTTCCCAAGGACGAGGGTTTCATAAATGCAGGAAGGTTAGCACAACCACTGGTGTGAGGGGAAGTCAGAGGACGTGATCATAGTTCATGGGAACCAGCAATGCAGGATGGACTACATTCAATTTTGTTTCCTTTGCAGGCTTAAAATAGAGCCATTGTAAATTATGTCAGTCTTTCTCATATCATGAAAATGATTGTTAAAAAAGTCTCAGAATACACAATGTGCATTGTTGTGTGGCTTTGATGTGTGAATGATGAGAGTGTATGATATAATACCAATTAAATAATGGTTGAGCAGTCACAGGCTTTTTCCCCAAGGGGAGAGGCAATAAAGGTGAAGTTTCTGGTTGAGGGAAAGGCTGTTTTATCTTATTTTGGTGCCTATGATACAAAATTCTTTAAGTGCTTTAAAATTTTAAAGGGGTTCCTGTTATGTTTCATATTGAATGCATTTTAAGACTTTAATTTTTAGGGTTCTACTAGTGTAGTATATGGGTGGGGAATCATATGCTGGAATTTGACTTTCCATAAATATTGAAATACACAAATATTATGCAAAATATTGTGCAATGGGGATGACAAAATATATATATAAATGAAATATATGTGCTGCCTCAAGACATTTGTCAGGTTGGATGCCTTGCTTTGGAATCTAGTGAAATGGGGTTTTCTGTGTTTGGAGCACCCAGATTGGTGCCTCCAACATCTTTTACTGGCTTTCTAATTGAAATTTTAGGTAAACCAATTGTGATACTTGCTAAATTCAGAAGCAATTGCCATAAAGCCTGAGATTCTTTTTTGTTGTTTGCACACAGGTGAGGTCTGCCATAAATCCTATACTCAGTTTTCAAACCTTTGTCGTCATAAGCGCATGCATGCTGATTGCAGAACCCAAATCAAGTGCAAAGACTGTGGACAAATGTTCAGCACTACGTCTTCCTTAAATAAACACAGGAGGTTTTGTGAGGGCAAGAACCATTTTGCGGCAGGTGGATTTTTTGGCCAAGGCATTTCACTTCCTGGAACCCCAGCTATGGATAAAACGTCCATGGTTAATATGAGTCATGCCAACCCGGGCCTTGCTGACTATTTTGGTGCCAATAGGCATCCTGCTGGTCTTACCTTTCCAACAGCTCCTGGATTTTCTTTTAGCTTCCCTGGTCTGTTTCCTTCCGGCTTGTACCACAGGCCTCCTTTGATACCTGCTAGTTCTCCTGTTAAAGGACTATCAAGTACTGAACAGACAAACAAAAGTCAAAGTCCCCTCATGACACATCCTCAGATACTGCCAGCTACACAGGATATTTTGAAGGCACTATCTAAACACCCACCCGTAGGGGACAATAAGCCAGTGGAGCTCCAGCCCGAGAGGTCCTCTGAAGAGAGGCCCCTTGAGAAAATCAGTGACCAGTCAGAGAGTAGTGACCTTGACGATGTCAGTACGCCAAGTGGCAGTGACCTGGAAACAACCTCGGGCTCTGATCTGGAAAGTGACATTGAAAGTGATAAAGAGAAATTTAAAGAAAATGGTAACATGTTCAAAGACAAAGTAAGCCCTCTTCAGAATCTGGCTTCAATAAATAATAAGAAAGAATACAGCAATCATTCCATTTTCTCACCATCTTTAGAGGAGCAGACTGCGGTGTCAGGAGCTGTGAATGATTCTATAAAGGCTATTGCTTCTATTGCTGAGAAATACTTTGGTTCAACAGGACTGGTGGGGCTGCAAGACAAAAAAGTTGGAGCTTTACCTTACCCTTCCATGTTTCCCCTCCCGTTTTTTCCAGCATTCTCTCAATCAATGTACCCATTTCCTGATAGAGACTTGCGATCATTACCTTTGAAAATGGAACCCCAATCACCAGGCGAAGTAAAGAAACTGCAGAAGAGCAGCTCTGAGTCCCCCTTTGATCTCACCACTAAGCGAAAGGATGAGAAGCCCTTGACTCCAGTCCCCTCCAAGCCTCCAGCAACATCTGCCACAAGCCAAGACCAGCCCCTGGATCTAAGTATGGGTGGTAGGAGTAGAGCCAGTGGGACGAAGCTGACAGAGCCTCGAAAAAACCATGTGTTTGGGGAAAAGGAAGGAGGCAACGTAGAACCAAGACCGGCTTCAGATGGTTCCTTGCAGCATGCAAGACCCACTCCTTTCTTTATGGACCCTATTTACAGGTAAGGGCAGTTGGGAGATGATGAAATGTGAACAGATGTATGAAACGTAGTATTTACACTATAAAGCTGTGGATTTTTAAACAAATCATTTGTTAGTATTATTATAACGCAGTGAGTAAAGTTGTTTAATCTAGTGAATTCATTTCTTATTCAGAAAGTTGGCTTATGAGGTTTGGACTTATTTTTGGGTATCTCTGAAGTTGGGGGTTTGGAATAGGGCTACAGAATTATTTTCCCTTGACAATAAATTTATTTTTAAATGTTTTTTTTTGGAATGGAAATTATGGTAAAGCAGTATTTAAAGTAAATTGTCAAGTGGTGGGAGAATGAGAATCCTGAAGGATTAATGCAAATATGTGTGGGTACTTAATGGGTCAGGTTATTTGGAATAAGGTGGGACAGACATATAACAGCAAGCATCTACTCTTTGTTAACCTACCAACACATCCTTAATGAGTACTGGTCATATTTGTTTTCTAAATAAATCTCTTAGGAGCTCCCAAGTAAATGAAATATTAATTACCAAAAAGTTTTTGTATATAATGTGAGTGGTTGGCTTAAAAGAAAGACATGTCTCTGTTTAATGCCTTCATTATCCAGTTTCCTTTGATGTATCCAAAAATCCTTTGAATGAAATATATAAGTTTAATAAAAGGCCTCTTTTGCAGTATTCTGTAACACTCGACCATTCAAAATGATTACGTTTTAAAATACTAATTTTTAAGAATGGGTATGAATAACAATAACTGTGGTATTTATTAATACATATTTTAAATATTACAAGCATTTTCACATTTATTTCTTCTTTCAAATCTTGAACATTTTCAAGAGTTCATGGAATATGTGGATAATTTTTTATAGAATTTAAGATGGGAGTATTTTTATATTTTGCTTGATTCTCTTTTATGAAGAGAAGATTTTATGCTATTCTTTATTCAACAATATTTATTGAGTTTCTAATATTAATACTTAATAGATGCTAGGGCTTCAAATTCTTTTCACCTAAAATTTTTTTTCTGCCTATATTATCTATAATGTATTAACAAGAGAATATTGCCACTATGGAAAGGGCTACCCCATTTGAACATGACAAGGGGAATAAAAAAAGACAATGCAAAAGTATCTCAGCGCTATCAGTATCATGTTTAGGTACTTTTTTCAATTATTGTATCTTAATTTCTGTGCTGGTCCCATTACTAGAGAAGGAAAAAGAAAATAAAAACCAGATCTTCTATACTTTGCATGTAGATTATATTTCTGGTAACTCGGTGATGTATTTCAGTTCTTCATGAAGATAATTTCTCAGACTTTCTTTCTGACACCCTTCCAGTGGCAACAGGCTTCCAATTCTTCCCCATATCCATTGCACTTATCTTCATCACGTCCTGACCTTCCCTTTACTTACTCTAATCTCTATCTTCTCTCTGATGTTTCAGTCTCAGTTAAGACCCTAGGCCTGTCATTTGACCAAACTCATGAAAGACCTAAAGCCCAGTTTTAGTGTCGGGCCTAGGTTAAAATCTCAGCCTTCTCATGTCTGTGCTTATTTTTTCACCCATAAAATGGATATAATGTTATTTGCTGCCGTAAATGAAATAGTATGTGCAGAGCAAAACATATGTAAAATTTCAGGAAGTGGTAGTTATTTTTATTCTATTTTAAAAGTGTACTTATGCCACAGTTATTAAAAGAGCAGTTGCTAAAAGAAGTTACTTTAAGTCAACTCATGATATCATTTCCCTGTGTGCTTAATAGAAAATAGGATACAAATATTTCTTACGTAGAAGGGCTATATAGGTAAGTTTCATGTCTTTATCTTTAAAAAGTTCCTCATCCTCTTCTCACCACCTTTCTCCTACCTGTCCTATTTATCATCAGCAGTGTCAGCAGTGGCATCTAAAGGGTGTGTGTGTGTGTATATATGTATATAATATCTATAATTTTGACTAAACCTCTAAGAGTGGCTAGCATGGTATATAGTACGATTGGAAAGTCCCTTGCTGCTATTGTGAAATATGGAAGAAATAGAATGAATATTTGGGGGATCACCTTGTTGGTCGAAAACAGCTTTAATTTTCAAATTTGCCCTGTTCTGATGATTTCAAAATCAGTAAACATTCTCGTCTTCATTTGAAATGGAAAGGTACCAAATTTGTGACAAGTGCCTCTAATTTAGTGACTCCACATTTTTCATATTTCCTCATTATTATTATGAGTCATTCAATAGGATTTTTCCATTATAAATAGGACCTTCTCTCTTTAAGCACCTAGGAGTGTGGTGGGTATTCTTCAAGAACTGAACAGATATCTTTATGTTTTCATTAGTGTGCTTCCCAGAAGCCTACCATTTGCTTTATTGTTAGCTGCCTTAAATGTGGATGATTATGTAGTGATTGATATGTGAAACTGATTCATCTCCAAAATCTAATTTTAACCTTTCAGAGTAGAGAAAAGAAAACTAACTGACCCACTTGAAGCTTTAAAAGAGAAATACTTGAGGCCTTCTCCAGGATTCTTGTTTCACCCACAAGTAAGTATTTTGCATTTGAGATTTCCAGCTTGTAAACTAACTTGTTGATCCTGAAAAGCAGGTGCAATGAAATGAAAGACATCTTGAGAACATTAGGATTTCCTATGACGCTGGTGTGGAAGAACACAGGAAATTCTAGTAGAATTAAAACCCAAGCTCTTTAAAGAAAAATTAATTAATATATGTGTAAAAATAACATGGTTTTGGTGTTACATTATTGTCTGCTACTATTTGCTGAGCCAAAGTGCATTTTGGAGTGAGCAGAACTCAGTTAAGAAAATAAATATTAAAGGTGTCTTTGTGTTTAGAGGTTGCTGATACTAAGAAATAGATCATACTGTGACTCGTCCCAAACTCATGAAGGTCATTCTTATTCTTTTTGGGCTTAGATAAAAACAGGAAATGAGACTACCTGACAAGTTGTTACCATAGAGGGTGAAGGAATTTATCTAAAGACCACTGGGCATTCCAGTAAAGTTCTGTAATTGCACAAGAATTCACCACAATACACAGAGCTATTTGCTGAATGGAGTTGTGTCCATTTATCAAAATATATGCAGTTTCTCAGTGCAAAGAAAATGCAAAGCAGCATTATCTAATTGGGTCATTCCTATGTCCCTACACATTTGCTCATTTTCTAAAAACAAGTTCTAAAACCTGATTTACATATCAATCAACATCTGGAGAATTGTATTGAAAGAACAAATACAGTATATTAACATCTCGAATCTTGTTTCTTAATTTATATTTTATTTTATTTTTGTTTAAAGGATACAAACTCTGGTCTTTGTAGATAGCAACATTTTTATGAAAATGCTGGAAAACAGAGCAGTAATTTGCTCTGATGCAGTATGTTCAAACCAAAATGATGGTTCTCTAATAAAATTGGGGGAAATTTATGTAAGCTGTCTTATGAAAAGCTATGAGGTAATAAATTAATTCATCTTGGAGTATGATTTTTTTTCTTTCTTTCTTTTTTTTTTTTTTTTTGCCTTTTCTTTACTTTTTCAAGTACTTTCTCCAAGTCCTGAGCAGAGTATGAGTGTTGAAATACAATCTTCTGGGTTAGGTTGATAAATCTACTATTGCCCAAAATTCTCACTCTATTTCAAACTGAGAAAATACATGATTTAATATTAAAAGTTTTAGAAACATTCCAGTGAGTATTAATTATATATAGGAAGGCTAAGGAATGATATCATTTACATAATTACTTTATGGAAAAGAAGCAAGTTCTAAAACAGTATATGTTTACCTGGGACTTACATTTTATATTTAGGCTGATCTAAACAGCACTTGTAAGATTTCATGGGCTAATAAATCTGAACGTAATATGCATTTTGTGTCAGATATTGTACAATACATATCTCTTGATAACTTCCTTTCTAATTATAAATAAAGACTTATGAGGATATGATATTCATGTCCATTTAATGATAATAACAAATTGTTATTCTATTCTGATAATCTTTAAAATCCAGTAATTAACCACTTCAAAACTGAGTGTTATGGGTACATGGTATAATGAAGAAAAAACAAGTCTGAAATTCAGTTTCTTTGAGCAACTCAGTCTACCTGGCTCTTAGTTTTTTTATCTGTAAAATGAAAGAGTTGGGTGTACAATCCCCATTGACTGTAAAATTCAAAGATTTCTAGGCAACCAAGGTAAATTTACTGGTTCATAATATGGGCAATTTTGCCTAACAACTCTCTATGTACACGCAGTTATAAATATTGTAGGTACATATTTCTAAATAAAGTAATAAGAGAGAAAATGTATTATATTTTAATATTCTCAAAGTTAATGAAGGATCACAAAAGATGAGGCATACGTCTGGTACTTGGAGCATGGAGATCATTCCTTCAGATCTTCACAAACATCTCTATGAGAGCACAGTGGTAGTTTCCTTCCCACACCAGAATGTCACGTCTTGGTGGGAGGGACTGCTTGTTGCTACGTGTTGCTATTAGAACAGGATGCAAGAGTGATAATCAAGATATTGAACACCTAGTGTGTCACCAATACTGACCAATAAAAGTGGATTCCTGCATTCTGGAGCAGGATTCTGGAGGCCCTTGCTGGACCAGCTGTTAATGTTTTACTTGCTGGATAGTGGGACTGTCTGAGGAGTCTTTGTGGAAGAGGCCAGGGAAGCAGGGGCACATTCAGGGTGCTTAGGACATAAGCTGTTTACCAACTACTACAAAAGTATTTCATTGTTTTTATAACCATCATGGCTGTTTTAGTGTATAATGCTGTATATTGATGGGATACAGGCTAAAATATAGGCATGCCCTCCTCTTTTTTCATCAAGTTTTACCAAGGTAACTGGAAGGGTCAGTGTTTATATACATAATGTGTTTAGCATTGCACTTGGCATGCTGAAGGACTTAAATGACAAACAGGCTCTTATTAATGCATGCAGAAGCATTTAATTATGAATATAGAAGGATGTTAGTAAAATGCCTTCCTCCCATCCTTGAGCCCAATTTCTTTGCTAGGGCTATGCCATGTATCTAGGAGGACTTGGGAAGATGCCTACTGTATTCTTAAAATGACCTAGCTGGGCAGAAGTAAGCATGGCACAGAGCAAGGAGCCAAAAGAGAAGGACTTACCTTTGCTTTCAGGGCTTACCATGATTTCATAGCTAAACAAGTGCTTGCATAAGACCGTTCATTGCTTCATTTTCCATTTAAAGTATGTTGGAGCAAATCACTTGGACCCTCTGGGTTTCTGGATCTTCATGTTTAAAATGGGAATAATATCTGCCCCATCTATTTCTTAGAATTATCATACTACTAAAGAGGAAATCACATTCTCAATGTTTTAGGGAAAACAAAGGAAGAGATATGTAAATGCTTGGTAGTAGTATCCCGGGCAAATCTGATTTTCTTTGTATATATCTTTGTATTCTACCCAGCACATCTCTCCCCAGTCCACAATCCCTAGTCAACGATAAGTAAACATTCAATAAATAAAAATTCCTTGAATTTTACTAAAAGATAATTGAGCCATTATACTACCTTTTTGAATAATAATATACACTTTTAAAATTCTGTCAAAAACACTTAAAAATACATGAACACATACATCAAAATTAAAAGATAAATGTGCAGGGTCTAAATTCCTCTCATAGTTCAATTCTTGAAGAAGTATGTTTGCTCTGTCAGGCCGCTAGAGGACTATTTTAGCCTTCCATTTTTCTCTTATAAATAAGTTAGTTTACTATAAGGGAGAAATATGCATTGCGGAAGCTTTCCCTGGATACGTGGTTGAAAATTATTTATGATACCTTAGTTTAGATTATAATTTTCAAAAGGAGGTGATGGCCAGAAATAGATAAGATGGAGGGATGGCATTACTGTGTGGTCTCTGGAACGTCTATCTCATTGGGTTCATTTTGGATGCTTTGCATTCACATTGACAGCCCATTGGTACTGCCATGAGAATCAGCGTAAAACTGGCTATTATTCCTTGGTTTGATTTTCCTATACTTTTAATATTATTTTTCGTTATTTAAACATTGTATTTCCAAATATTTGGCTTTGTGTACATCAGCAATAAAGATCCTCTTTTACTTACATTTCTGTCCTTTCTTCATTCTTTTATATTTTCTTCCTTTACATTTATTTATTTATTTTTTAAGACAAAGTCTCACATTGTTGCCAGGGCTTGAGTGCAGTGGTGTCATCATAGCTCACTGTAACCTCAAATTTCTGGGCTCAAGCAATCCTTTTTTGCCTCACCCTCCCGAGTAGCTGAGACTACAGCCTTGGGCCACCACACTGGGCTAATTTTTCTATTTTATTTATTTTTTCTGTAGAGATGTGGTCTCGATCTTTTGTCAGGCTGTTCTTGAACTGCTAGCCTCAAGCAATCCTCCCACTTCAGCCTCCAAAAGTGTTAGGATTACAGGCGTGAGCCACTGTGCCCGGCCTATTTTCTTCCTTTTAAATTGTCTGATCATCCTGTTACAATATTCCAAGGAACTGGGAATACTTTAGTCTTTTCCCAAGTTTTCCGCTTATACCTTGTTGTGAAAATTACTTAAATCTTCTGCCCTTATTCTTCTCTTTTGCTTTCAGTGAGACTTTCTTATTGTTAGATTTCTTCTGCAATAAAGCTTTCATCCTTTAAAAACTATGTATTTTCCTTACTAAAGTTACCAAAATGTATAAAGCAAGATATCTATCCCCTATAACAAAGCAAAATGATATTTTTAAGAATATAATCTTTGTGCCTTCTGGACGAGCTCCTAACCACTGGAGTTTTTGGTGAACCTTGTCATAAATTGTCATAAATAACTAGATCTTTTTAATTTTTTAATTAATATTCTTAAGTGTTTTGACTACTGATGGTCTGATTCCCGTACTAAAAAAAGTCAGGCAATGAATTTCCAAGTACATTACCTTTTTATTACTCAATGATTTACATTTGAGTAAATATCTTTTCTTTGTTATTAACATTGTAAAATTGCAAGAGATTTGATTTCTTCGGGAAATTGCTTAAATTTTAGTTGTTAAAGTAAAATTTAGTGATATTGTTTTGTAGTGAGTAATAAATAAAAAGGAAGTGTCTACTTTACTATAAGATACAGTAGTAAGTAGCACTTAGTTTTCTTGGGTAAAAGAACATTCCTGTTTATAACCTTGATTCTAACATTTGATTTAGGTAAATAGAGGAAATTCAGCAGTGTTATAAAAATATTTGATTTTCTTTTCCAAAGCTTTTACTCAAGGTACAGTTACATGATAAGAAAAAAATTACTAATTTAGTATAAATGTTAATTTCTCAAAGGATAGATTAAAGTAAAGATACCAACACAGAAGTAATTTTTTGTTTTTGTTTCAATTTTGCTCCCAGTTCCAACTGCCTGATCAGAGAACTTGGGTAAGTTTCCTACTTATATTTTTGACTAAAGTAATGTAGCATTAAAAAGAAAACAGCTTACATTCTAAATTGCTGTACAGACATAAAGAATTTGGAGCTCCTTTCCAGTAAATGCAAGAGAATTTCCCTGTTTTGTCAAGCTGCATACTTTCAGTTATAACTGGGCGTTTAGTGAGCTATAAATTGTTTACAGAACGATTTTATTCGATAAACCTGACCCATTCCACATAATTATACCTTGATGTGGAACTCTTTCTGGACACTTGGGAGCATGTTGTTAAAAGAGCCTTCGAAATGGGTCACTAAGTGGAAACAACCATTATTTGGGGGACTCTGTATCAGCATGTAAAGATGTTTTTGATAAAGCCTTTACAATGATAAAACCTGAACTTATGTGTAGATACAGGCTAACATTGGAATTCACATCCATATATCCCAGGGCAGAAATTGGTTCTGGCTATTTGAAGAAATAAGGCTAAATGTTTAAAAATCCATATCTAACTAGTGAATGGGTCTTTTAGCATTGGATCCTACTTCCTTAACTTTCAGTTGCTATTTCCAGATAAGATTCAATTTCAGTTAATGATACTAGGGGGAAGCTTTATTTTTTATTGGAGAAGATATTCAAAATACAAAGCATAGGGCTTATTTAGTTTTTACTCCCAAATAAAACTTGGTCAATGGAAATAACATATAAAATTTCTTCTAAGTATGTATGCTTTTACTTCTCTTCACTGAAAATTATGCTGATTTCTGAGGAATGGACAAAATCTTCTGGTACAGTTCAACTATCCTTTTAAAGCCACCATATAGTGACATATACATTAATTTGAGTTGGAGCACTTTACCACTTTCCTATTTCCCCTACCTCGTGTTAGTTTTTCTTTACCACAAATTCCTCCATTTATCTCTTTTGTGGACTATGTGACAAATTGGGATTTTTTAAAATTCCAATTGACTTTTAAGGCTTAAGTTCATTTATTTCAAAAGTTGTTAATGTATTCATGAAAAGAGAGAGAGAGTGTGAGAGCACCACAACCTTAGGCAACATTGTGCAGTAGATGGAGTTGTGGAGCTGTTCTTTGGTTATCCTGCCCTCCATTTCCAGTGTTCCTCCTTTGCCTTTCCTGATAGAAGTCTGTCCTGAGTATCATGCCTCACGGTCCTCATCCTTTCTAAGGTACAGTATGACTTTGACAGTGGCTCTGTTTTTAGCTGCTTGAAGTTTAAGGTGTTACCCCCCTGCATACATGGCCAATGCTTATACCAACTTACAAAGCCAATTCAGATTTTAAGTTAGACTGACTTTCCTTATAACAGCATAACACCTGCCAAGCAGTGCTTTGAAACACTCCCCTTCTATTAAGTCATAGATTTTTTCAAAGCTGTGATTTACATTGGTATTATAAAACATGTATTAGTGGGAAATATTAAAGATGTATGTTTATAATTTTTAGTGATAAAAAAATCTAAATGATTTCATAATCATGACCACTGGATATGATACATGAAGTGAGATAACTATAAAATATGGATATTTACTTCTTTCCCCAGATGACCATGATTTTAAGATTTCTCAAGTTTATCAAGTGAATAAATATAGAAAACCACCAAATCTACAAACTTTCCCATCATAAGTTATTTATGAAAAGTTAGTTATTTTATGATAAAGCCATGTGTAATCTAATTTGTAAAACATTAAGTCACATAATTCATGGTGCCATTGGACATATCATTTCATATAATCAGGTTGTCACTTTAATAGTTTTAATAAGAAACTTTTTTATGTCATCAATTATTGGCTGCAAGATAATAAATGTTAAGCTAAGTGCTTAGGACCCAGCTGATGATATCTTGCCTGCTGAAATGTTTTTAAAATACTAACTTTATTTGACTAGAGAGATAGCTACATTTTTTGGTAGGAGCTAGGGAATTGTGTCTAAATATTAGTTTGCGTCAGTATAAAGTTAATAGCCTCTTGGGGACTGGAAGGGGCTGAAATGACTTCCTCTTCCAGACATCTGGTTGTAGATAACATCAACAACTATTATATATGTAAATAAAAATTACTGTTCCATAGAAAAAACCTGTCATTTACTGATCTTAGATTAGCCTATGACATTAATGGATCACATGGCAATACATTTTTAAAATATATGATCTAACTTCCCCCTTTATTTTCCCCATTCTCAGCAAATTTCTTATTCATAGTAGTACACATTGCTTTTTCCATTGGATTTTTCATAATTTAAAAATATATATAGCTGAATTCTGTTCCATTTATCCCCATTTATCTTGATTTTAAAAATCCCAAGATTTTAAAATGAATGCCAAAACTTGCTACTTCTTGTGTGAGAAGTATGTTACTTCTGGAGGAACATCATATGAGTCAGACCAGCAAATCTGTATACTAGATACAGCTAGTTTCTTTTCTTCTTTTTTTTTTTTCCGAGAGAGGTTCTCACTCTTACGTGGGTGCTAGAATGCCATGGTGTCATCCCAACTCACAGCAACCTCACACTCCTGGGCTCCAGTGCTCCTCCTGCCTCAACCTCCTGAGTAGCTGGGACTATAGGCACGTGCCACCACCGGTGGCTAATTTTTTGATATCTTGTAGAGGCAAGGTCTTTTTCTTTTACCCAGGCTGGTAGATAAAGCTAATGTTAATCTGATACCTTTATCTAAGGTATAAACTCGGGTTGATACTGGTCATGGAACTGCTAAACTACTCCACCTGGCAGATGTCTAAGTCACTTCTATCTGTCCTAACATGGAAATGTACTCTTTCCAGCTGAGGTCAAGTGCTATGAGAACAAATATTAGGAAGATGAAAGGAAGGATTCAGTGAAAGCTTTTATGTTGCTTTAGTGGTTGCTAGCTGAGCAGAAAGTGTGGGGTGCGTGTGTGTGTGTGTGTGTGTGTGTGTGTGGTGTTCATAGCTACCCTCGGTTCACTTCCCACTTTCTTTCCTTTCCCCACTCCGATTGAATCCTCTTTTCATTTGACACCAAAAGACAAAGGTGGGGTGGCTTATAAGACAGGCATTTGGTAACCCTTATTCTTTTTCCTATTATCTTTAAGAATGTTGTTATTTAGCCATCAAGCCCATACTATATTTTCTTGTTTCTTGATGGTTTTCTCAAATCGAAACAGTTTGAGGTAAAGTAGTCACAGTGATCTTTCTTCAAAAGAAGCTCGCCATTAGCAGCTACTAACGTAAGACACATTTCTCAACAACCAATTGCTCTTAAATAACTTGAAGGACTTGTAGTTTATGTGTGCTAGAGATGAAAGCTGAGAATAATAGTCATGAGTAAGCTATTTTCCATATAAAAGGGAAAGTGTTTCTATAAGATGTATGGTTGTAGGAATCTGAGTGTGTCAGCAGGACAGACACTCAAATGATTTAAAACCACTAGATAATGAAACTTTACTCAAATATTAAATGTACATAAATAAAACATTTATAATCATTACCCATGCACTTACTGTTCTTCCTAATAAGTATGTGCGATCATGACCCTCACCCTTGCTTGTTACTGCTACTACTAATCAGCTTGAAGGCCAGAGGTCATTTTCCACTCAGACAATTTATTTCATGGTGGGTGGAATATCAAAATGATTTTCTGCAATGAACAATTAGAAGGAATAAATGCAAATATAATAGAATCATAAAATATTTCTGGATTGATTTTTAATAAATAAATCCAAAGTAATCTGAAAATGCTAATGCTTGGGCTAGAAGGGAATAATGACCATATTCTGCAGAGACAGAATTTCCTCCAACCTCTCTGAGCAGCATCATCATTCCATATCTCTGCCCTGTGATCAGTATGTGTCAAAATCCTTCATAGTGACAAATGTGCTGTCCACTTGCATCTGTGGAGAATGTTTTAGCAGCTGAGTGATTATGAATCAAACCCCTGAGCTTATAGCCCTTACTGCCTCCCAATGCGTTCACATTTGTCGTCTGACAAGTAAATGTATCTTGACTTTCCTCTGAGATTTTTTTGTACGTGTTTGATGAAAGACATTTGGCAAATTGGCAGTGGTACCCTGTAGGTTGCAATTTGTAGGTAGCATTAGGAGACTGGGCATGAAATGAGAGGGCAGGCTCCAGGATAAAGAGAAAAGAAACAGAACTAACTAGAACATGAATAGTCATTTGAAGAATCAAACATACAATATTCCCTTTGTGAGAAGAGATCATATTAAGGCCATGCTATTAAGATTTTGCTCTAGTAAGAAGTTGATGGTATTCTATCCAGCTGTGTCCACAGAATATATATTTTGTTAATTTTTCTTTTGAGTGTGAAATGTTGCATTTTATTTTTAACTTGAGCTTATAAATTAGGCCTCCATCTCTGTCTTGCTGTTTCATCAGCAAAAGAATTAGCCTCTTGAGTTGACCAGTTCCTTAAATTTGTGGTTGTTGTAATCTTGGTCCTTGTGTGTCTTCTGGTCTGCTGCCCCAACCCTTTGAGAAACATACAGAATGCATGTACAGTGCAAACACCTTTTAATAGCTTTCTGAGCTTTCTAATGGCATACTGCCTTGAGAACAAAATAAATAATGGGTGAGTTGATTTAACACGATGGTCAGAGTGTTTGCTTTTTCTACTTGAAAATTTGGTAGTAAGCAGCTTCCTAATAAAATGTGAGCACTGAGGAAACTTAAAATTTTCAGAAGGTTGAAGGGAAGAGGAGAGTCCCTCAAACTGTGGACATTAAGAATCAAGCTAACTTTAAAAGTAAATGCCACCCTCTTATTGTGACTGTCAAATATGTGTGCAGGTGGACAAAACCTTGAAGATTATAAGCAACATAAATTAGATTGTTGGGGGAAAAATTAGGCAGGATAGTTTTTCATCAAGAATATTTTGCTAAGTATGGTTACATGAACTGCTCCCTTGTCTTATAATGTGCATGCCAAGTTATCCTACATGAAATTATATTAATATATTATGAACCATCAGTTCAACTCAGTCTTTGTCCAGAACAAATTAATATTTCATTAA
Source organism: Cheirogaleus medius (assembly GCA_008086735.1). NCBI lineage: Eukaryota > Metazoa > Chordata > Mammalia > Primates > Cheirogaleidae > Cheirogaleus > Cheirogaleus medius. The sequence continues at coordinate 25,182,293 of VBSM01000272.1, read as the reverse complement.
AATTCCTTGTATATGATCCCACTTAAAAATCTGCTATATCCAGATAATAATTCAATGTAGTCTTAGGCAATACACCTCTTACACATTAATTTTTTCGGAGTTACACACATTTGGCTTAAGTTTCCATTTTGTAACACTTTAAGTTCTTTCATGCTGTGAGTTCTTTTCATGGGACTCCATGATTCTTATGGTTTTCATTACTAGGCAAGGCATATAGCACCTTTCTCTATAATTTTCATTATGTTGATGCCTATAACATAATACCAGTGCTGTCACTTAAGCAAATAAAAAATTAAATTTGCTTTATTATCTCCCTTATGTATTTCATTGCTCAATTGTATATCAGATTATTATAAAATGGCCTAACCAAGATCTTACGAAAAAAGTTCACCCAGCATTTTATAAGCTGGTTTTACCTTTGTTATTTCCAAAATTAATCAGTTCTCTCATTGTTTATTTAATACTGGGACACTACAACCTCTTGTTACAACCCATTGCATTCAGCAGATTTGATACTTCATTTTTAATGATGTTCTTGGTTTGCCAGAGATTATTACAGGAGAAAAGATGTCAGATCCTTCATGGTCTTATGCTTTTGCCTTTCAGATGTCAGCTATTGAAAACATGGCGGAAAAGCTAGAGAGCTTCAGTGCCCTGAAACCTGAGGCCAGTGAGCTTCTACAGTCGGTGCCCTCTATGTTCAACTTCAGAGCGCCTCCCAACGCCCTGCCAGAGAACATCCTGCGGAAGGGAAAGGAGCGCTATACCTGCAGGTAACTGTAAAGTTAATTATGGTTGACTTTCCCAAAATCTCCCCTCTGATTTCAAAAGGCCCTGCTGTTTGTTTTGGAAATTATTCTTGATTAGATGATTAATAGCCACCATGATAAATGTCAGGCACTTCAAAGTGTTCTTTATTTAGTGAGATATAAAAATAGTGGTTTTAAAAATTATTATTAAATGAGAATTTTAACACAGGCCATTTGGTTGTGATAAATGAGTTTGGAAACAGTCCAAATACTATCTACTTGTCTCACTTTGATATTTATGAATTTTCTTTCACAGTTAATTATTTTCATCCAAAGGTATAACACTACTGTCCTCAAGCATATACTTACAAATTGTCATGTCATTGAAGAATAAGGCCATTAATGAAAGCCAAATAAAGTACTTAAGTGAGGAAAACTAGTTAGTAAATTTCTTTTTACTCATCAGCAGTAAAGCTTGTTTTATGTTTCTGGTTTTCTGTGTGATTTTTTTTTCTAAATAAATTGTGCTGATAATTTCAAAATTGTCTTCAGAAATTTGTGGTATCTGACTCAGATATATCAATTTATCTGCTATTTGGAACACATATCACTTTCTTTCCAGAAAAGCTTTTATGGGTACATACCTTGATAGATTAAGTCTCAGGATCTTGTCTGATCTGATACCACTCTATGTATGGGGAGTTGTCACTGTGGCTGACATGTAAAATGAGTTGAAACATTTGAAATCTGTTTACATCAACCCAGAATCACAAACTCTCATCATTTTTTTTATCCCCTTGTCTGGTTCAATTTTGTGAATGTAAAGATACGGAGTTAATAAGAGAGGCATATGGGGGTCATCAAAACTAAAGTCTATTTTCATAAACTGCTTGCTTATGCATGAGCAAATTCAACCAGATCTCATAATGCACTCTTTATTTGCAGAGTTATTTATATCTGTAGAATGACTTTGTTGCAAATTTTAAGTACCAAAGACATGTGAGTTCCATGCAAGATTAATTAAATCAGGAATAAGCATGTGGCTGCTATGCGGCTTGAGTGAAATAAAGTCGACTGTGCTGACTTTCTCTTATAAACATCTCTTCATAACAGATACTGTGGCAAGATTTTTCCAAGGTCTGCGAATCTAACACGGCACTTGAGAACCCACACAGGAGAGCAGCCTTACAGGTTTGACAATGAATCTTACTAAATGTCTTGATAAATATTGTAATCAAGTGAACTTATGGGCACAATTTAACAGGAGGCTACTTTTGTGCTTGTCTGAGTGTATGTCTATTCAATGTAGAGTCAAGAAAGAATTGACTAAGTAGGATTAAAATTAGAAGAGTTCTAATTTCTTTAATCAAGGCTTCCTGCCATTCAATTTAAAAGTTCTAGCACAATGCCTGGTACAGAATAAGCATTTAAGAAATGCTAGCCATTTAAAAAATTATTTTAATTGACAAAAATCTTAACATTGCAGCCTCCCTTTTTTAAGGCTCAAATCTTTGCTTGGAGTTAACAACCCTTATATACTTGGTTTTCCCAGCACAGCTAAGTAAGTTTCTAAAATTCCCAATGGAAGTTTAAGGAATAAATCTTAAACATGTGGGGCAGGGGGGAAGAATGAAACGTGGGATGAGAAGGAGAGAACAGACATAATAGAGGATATTATAGCAGCGTTCCTCAACCTTCTTGGCAGTAGGGACAGGTTTCATGGAAGACAATTTTTCCATGGACAGGGGGTCAGGGAGGTGGGGATGGGTGGTTTCAGGATGATTGAAGTCCATTACATTTACTGTGCAGTCAAACCTTTCTGCTAATGATAATCTGCATTTGCAGCCACTCTCCAGTGCTAACATGACCACCTCAGATCATCAGGCATTAGATTCTCGCAAGGAAGATGCAACCTAGATCCCTCACATGTGCAGTTTACAGTAGGATTCGCGCTTCAGCGAGAATCTATCTAATGCCACCACTGATCTGACAGAAGGCGGAGCTTATGCGGTGATGCAAGCAATGAGGAGTGGCTGTAAATACAGATGCGGCTTCCCTAGCCTGCTGGCTCACCTCCTCCTGTTGTGCAGCCGGGTTCCTAACAGGACACAGACCAGTACCAGTCTTCAGCCCAGGGGTTGGAGACCACAGTATTATAGGAAAAGGACAATTTTATCAACAATTTCCTAGAATATCTCTTAGCTTATTCTGTTAAATGTCAAGATTAGCCATATGACACATGGGACACATCTAATTTTAATGTTATTGTTTATAAAAGAATGGAAATAAGCAAAATTCCCCCTTCTAATTTTAAAATATAACCTACATTATTTAATGTTCAATTCCTTGCACACAGGATTAGGTACTCATAAATATATCTTTAAAGAATGAAAGTTACTTATCTTAATATCATAATTTTATTCTCCTTTGAAATTTTTGTACATTGCATACACATAAAATTATTTTTGTCTGAATGTTACCTTTTTCCATTAAAATAAGTAAATAAATAATTTGTCAGTTTTCAAAGACTTTTTAAAAATAGAAGAATAAGAAATGGACAATTTTATCCTACCTCATAAAATGATGTTGTTATTGTACATGTATTTAAAAATAATACAGACCAGAATTTTGGCATAGTTGGAGATTTTAAACAATTATTTGTCCATCTCTTCTGATTTATAAATGAAAAAATTTGATTTAGAGATGCTAATTGCCTTCTGTAAAGTCTCATACTAATAGAACCAGATTTAAAACCCAGTCTTGGAGCTCTCACTTCAGGGTTTTGTTAATCTCATTGGGTGATCTCGAAGACTCACTTGACCCCTAAATCTGCATTCAGCAACTAGAAAGGCTTAATAGTATACTCCTCATAGTTGCATTATATGCTTATTTTTAAAATTTCTGCAATGTAGGCTCTAAATTGAGCTGTCTCTGTACCAACTGCTAATTTATTGGAGTGGGATGGAACGATTTTTTATTTAGAGTACTTGGTCTTCTGGCCAAGACATTAGCAGAGGAGAGATACAAAGTAACAGCTGATCATTGGTTGTAACATCCTTATGGGCCAATATTATTCAGATCTGACAGGATGATGTTTACTAGATTTGGAAAATCTCTTTTGTACACAAGCAGAAAGTTAGAAGCATGTGAGAAACAAAAAATCTCTCTTCCTCATCACTTGTGTAGAAAATATTTTGAGTGAAAAAATTTTTTAAAGTGTTTGTTGGGAATGTAAGTTTACTCTAACATTGTTTCCTACGCTGTTCTGCTTAGCACAACACAATTGTGCTAAATGTACCATGGTTCTCATTGCAGTGGGCCTCGGAAGTGAACGAAGTTACTGCAGAAAAGGCCATGACTTCATATGCATTTTTTTCAAAAGCAAAGGCTAAAATATTACAACTACCATCCATGTGGAGTTTCACACATTTTTTATTAATATTATAAGTGAGGAAAGTTGAGGAACCTTATGATGCCAGAACAGTTTTTTAAAGGAGAAAAATTAAATCAGTACTTGTGTTGATTTATTGAGACTATGCCAAAGTAACTAGTTCAATAGATTACTTTCCCCACTGAACTGACTAGACTTCTGGCACATAAGGACAGCCATGGAAGCCCAAGAACTTCAAGTGGAATTGGGTGATTTCTGATTTAGAGCACTTGAACCAGTGAGTCTGCTTTCAGAAGTGGGAAGTGAAGGGCCCTTCACACATGGAAGAATGAGTTAAGAATTTTCTGTGCTGTAGTTAGAAATTTTAACTTAAAAGTCATTCGGAGAAGTCAATTTTTTCTTTCAAGCAACACGCCAAAAAAATCACACGAACAAATGATGAAATCTTTACCTTGAAATGCCAGAGGAGAATAATCCCATCAATTACAAAATCTCCTTTTCTTCTTTGCTGATAAGAGCTGGGGGGAGGAGGTCTTACATTTTTATATTTTCATTTTATGACTAAAGGAAAACTTTAAAATAATTTATAATATTTTATCACATGGAAGACAGAAACAATTAATCAACCAGTAACAAGTGCTTTCCTGAAAAACTAACCTGGTTCAGAACTGCCACAGACTCTTTAAAAAATATAGAAATGAAAATTGGGGGAAATAGGGATGGGGGAAGTCTTCACCTTTGCTTTTATTCCAAAAGGAGAATTTAGTGGGATTATCACTTGTTTTGGTAACAGTTTAAAGATTAATAGAGTAAAAGCTTTGGGGATTCCTAATCACTAAAGGTTATGAAAATCAGTTTATTTGTGATCAGACTAAACCATTCATATAGTCTCAGTTTTAAAAAAATTAGAATGTTTATTGCTGTTTTGAAGAAGACAACTTTAGGATTAGCAACTGAGAAAATGAATTTACTATGAAATTAGTTAATCAAACTGAAATTTTGAATTAAAAGTGATATTTTTACTTTATTTAAAGAATATATGAACTTATTTCATGTTTGTTTACAAAGGATTTAATTGTTTTGTCATAAGCAGAAGATAAAACAAAGCTACTATTTCTATAATGTGATTAATTCTGTGAAGTTTATTTAAAATATTGGAACTGATTACCCTAATAAGTTTGGGAGCAATCAAATCCAATCTTTTATTATGATTTTACATAAAGTCATGAGACTCTTTAAAGCAACCAAAGTCAATTGCAATTGAAATCTTGACTGCGTGAATAATATTCTTCCCTGTGCCTTTTCTTTAAAATGTTGTTTTAAGGGTGATGATTTTTGATACCTGGTTTACTAGTCTTGAGAAATATCTTTTGATTTGCTTGCAAATATTTTCTCTGGTTTTTTTTTTCAGATGC
>VBSM01000272.1:25149255-25176638 GCA_008086735.1 Cheirogaleus medius | reverse complement strand
AAAAAAAAAAATCAGATCTATTGTGAAAATTTACAGCAAATTTCCCTTGAGATTTTAGAATTCTGTGAATGATGTGATCATTGATTGATGGACAACTCAGTGGCCTTATTTGGATTATTTTTTAATCTTTCTTGCTTAATGGGCAATCTTAAACAACGAGAACCATGACCTGAGCTCACGGGAGACTTATGAATCAAGATTTCTTAAGTTTCAGAGAATAATCTTTCCACTTGTTGGCACACAGAATGTGGTTCCTAAACATGGCAGAATTTTTAGAGTGGCAGTCCCAGAATACCATGCTCTGAATATTAATCTGGAAACCATGGTTGTTTGTACAAAAGCCCTGTAGTTCAGAGAACTTCTCTGGGTAACATTTTTAAGAGTAGGGATATGAGACTAGTGACATGATCAGAGGAACCCATAGTAAATGATAGTGGTGCTTTGCTTTTGTCACAAATGCTGATATAAAATAAATTAAAAGTGGCAAAAAAGAAAAAATAGCCTTCCCTTAACTCAAACCTGCCAGCACATATTTAGCAGAAGGGATTGTAGGTTTTCTTGTCTTTGGCTTCTATTAATAATAGTTACATAATAAGCCATTAACTAATATTTGCCAGCTGACATGTGTGTGCAGAGCAAACCTGTGCAGCCTCAGTTTGTTTCTAGAGAATAAAGGAAATGAGTTGAGAGTGAGGGAAGGGGGTGAACATGGAGTTCAGGAAAAGAGATTTTAAGAACAGAAAAAAATTGGATTTATGCACACTAGTAATCTTTATTTAAGAAAATTATTTTATTATTAATCATTCCTCCACTATAAAAGCACATTGTTTATGATCTTGAATAGTTACTACTTGAAACTATACACTGCTGTTTTCCTAAATGCCAAAAATCTAGTGATCATGGTTTTAAAACATTAGATTTTAGGCACAGAAGTCTAATCCAATATATAAAACTGATCACACTCTAACTGTGTGTACCCTTATAACACATAACTATTATTTTCTCGCTGATGTTATTTCAGAAAGAAAAAGTAAAAAATGTAACATGTCAAGGTTGTATACTTACTTGATGACCCAGATTATGACTTCTTTAAGCCGAGGGGATGCTCTAACCTCTTGTTTTGTCTTACAGACTATTGTGATGATCTATTAAATTTTAGATACTTTGTGGGCAAGATAAATAGCAGGAAGCTAATGTTGACATAAAGTTCAACCAATAAATAAAATGCTTATAATTGTGTAAATTTATGTAAACCTTACAACAATCCTGTGAGACAGGTATTATGATTCTAATTTTTTGTAAGTGAGGAAGCTGAAGATCATCCTGCTATCAGCAATCCGATATTATCCTCTTATTACTATACCACACCAGCCTCTGGGCTTAGCTCACCCAATCAGAATACAGAATTTTCAGTGTGTCTTCAATATGTATTTTGTAATGTACTTTAACATGCAGCAAAAAGTACTTATTGACTGTATCCAGGACTGAGTATGCAGTTTGATATAGCAGAATTTAAGACTTGTTTATGGTTTGCCTCTCCCTGTATCTTCGTTATGTGAATAAAAATGTTTCCATGTCACAGTGAGAGTAGGGAAAAGCTATCAAGAGGAACGACATCCTTGAGAGAGCATGCTTCGTAATTTCAGTGGTTTAAAATATTACCAGGAGACTCATGGGCATAGGTATTATGGTAAATTGGGGAGGCTTGACCTCCTAAAGTTATTACTATTAATATTCAAAAGGGCTTGTTTTAAGAAACAACACAGATCAAAGTCATAAGGAATGAGGTTCCAAAGGAATTGCTAGATAAATAATAATCTTTGACATAAAAGGTTTTCTGCTCCACACAGGTACTGCAACATCGTCACCTCATTCTGAACTGGAAAGTACAGGTGCGATCCTGGATGACAAAGAAGACGCTTACTTCACAGAAATTCGAAATTTTATTGGAAATAGCAACCACAGCAGCCAGTCTCCCAGGAACGTAGAGGAGAGGTAAAGCTGGTTTTTGCTTTTTAAATTCTGTGACATTTGAGATGAATACGTTTTCAAATACATTTGCTGTGCTCACTTTTGTGGCATTTCTGTTATACCCACTACCAATGACTGGCAGGTATTTAGTGCAGATGAAATACCATATGCTCTTCTAAGCATTTTACATGTATTCATTAATTTAATTGTCATAACAACCCTATGAGATATCCACTGTAATTTTATCAGTGAAGGAGTGGGGACATTGAAGGTTAAATAACTTGCTGAAGGTCACATAAGTAATAAATGCAGTTCAACCTGAGCTGTCTGGTCCCAGAGCCCATAATTTTACCACCATGCTGTTCTGCCTTTCTTGATAGCTAAATAGAATATTTTTCAAAATTCCACAAGTAGAAGGGAAAGCTACCACACGGATTCAGTTGAGTCACTGATCAATAGCGGTTACTATTATATATATTACAGATAATATGTGACTCTCTGTATCTATCTGTATATATTTATATATAAAATACCCATTGAGTATCACTCAGATATCTTTTACATAGAAACTGTTTGAGACTTCTTAATTAAGATTCTATCGCTATTTTATGTCCTCTGAAGCAGGTGCTCATTTAATTCTGGCTTGTTTATTTCAGTGGGATGATCACCTTGGTTTTAGTGACCTGGTGCACTGGCTTTTTTGGGCATTATCAACATCAAACATAAATGGCCTAATTAATAAAGAAAAACTTTTAATGCTTTTGATAATGATAATTAACACCTAAGACCTTGCTTTGCATGTGAAGTTAATGCAACATTATTTCATTGAAACTACTGGATTTAATTTTTCTTATCTGTAAGTTATAATTAAATATCTGTTATTGAGAACTAGACTTTTCTGAATATAATTATCCAGTAGCCTATTAAATTAGGATGCTGGCATTGTAAATTTTAATGTAACATGAAATTAGTCAATAAAAGTCCCATTACTTTTCATCACACAAGTTTATTGTTCATCATACAAGTATTATTGGGTTAGTGTTCTCAATTTTTGATGCAATTAAAAGTCAAAGTTAATTATTATATTTTAGGTAGTTTCTCCATTAAGGCAAGCTTCAAATAAACATTATTACCAAAATAACATAAAAACATGACTACTTCCGTTCTTCAACTTGTATAAAAGTAGATCTAAGGAAAAAAAGGAGAGAAAGATCCTTCCTGGCCTTTAAGAAGTCTGATAATTAACAACATAGTGAAGTTGGATTTATCTTCCCCTTTACTTGTCCATTTGTGTGTGTGAGAGAGATGAGAGAGAGAGAGAGAGAACAGATGACTAGAAGTAGAAAGTAGTAAGAACAAGTAAGAAACACAGTCACAATCTTAAATTTTGATAATGATATTTACATGATGCAAATAAGAAATATCAAATGAAAATCACCATTGGGTTCTGAGATGCTTATTCAGATTTTTCTAGCCTTTAATTGGAGATTTGTCAGCCTGTATAGCTGCAACATCTGGCTTCAACATGTCTAAACAGCACAAAAGTAAGAAGGTTGAGTCATCTAACTTTTTCCCCTGAACTCCTATCAGGCTACTTTTGATGAATAATTTATCCCCTATAAATTGCCACATTTGAAAGCATAATTAACAAATACATTTTCTTAATTATGTTGGCTTTTGTTTCTTTTGGTTTTCATCCATGCACTCTTTTGTTCTTTTACTTTTTCTTTCATTTTTTAAAATAAGAATTTCAATCCATTCATGCAAGCAAGTTGGCAGTGTGTCTGGAAACTAATAATTTATGTCTGTGCAAAACATGTTTTCATCATTCTTTGATAAAAGAGGTTAAGAGATTGGTTATATAAAAAGCTTAATAATGATAAGACTCTTTCTGGTCAAATGGATTTTTACTATGTGCATCTGTCACATCCAAGATTGGTTTATTTATTTATTTTTTTAACCCTGGGAAATCTGAATATTAAATTATACTCATTTCTGGTATGTGAGAAAGCAATGGGGGCGCACTATTCATACCTGATCTTCTGTAATCTGAAAAGTAGTTACATTAAATGTAAAAACTGCACAAAAGCAATTCATGTAACCAAAACATTTGTACCTCCATAGTATTCTGAAATAAAAATAAAATAAAAACATGCTACAGATAATGCATCCATTCCACCTCCCCCATGTCCTTCCTGATTTCTCTCCTTAGTCTGGACCAGCAGCACCCCATATATTCCTTCAGTTCAGTGTCAGTCTAAGATATGTGATGCAGTGGGTTTCTTAAGAGTAATGAAAGAGGAATTTGGTCTTGCCTCCCAGTACAAAATGCTTATTTATTTCTTCTTTTATATTTTATTTGTTTAAATATTTGGGGAGGAGATTCCTGCTATGGTAAATTTATACTCATTAAATTTTTTCAAATATAAAAAAAAGTAAAAATAGAATAAAAACTGAACTTGACTGTTTTAACAATCTTTACGAGTTTTCTGCGTGTATAAATAGGTAAAGGAGCAAGGCAAAATGGAGAGGTTAAGAATGGCCTGAGAATCAGATCACCTGGATTCCTATGATGGTTTGATCCCTAACAATCTTTCTGAACTTAGGCAAGAGCTTTAACTTCTCTGGTCATATATCTTTAAAAGGAGGAGGTTTAGAAAATATTCTTAAGTTCAAAACATGTAGTTATTGTGAAATTTATTTTAAACTTTTAAATTGTACATGAAACTTAAATTCAACTTACACATATTTTAGTGTTCATGTTTAAGCTGAAAAGCTTATCCTGGTTTTATAAATGCCTTCGAATGAATTAAATTGGAATTCCTATGTAATTAATCTCTTTTTTATAATTAAACTCTGTAATCACGTTACAATCCTTGCAATCATAAACAAAAATATTATAAATTACTTTTTAAAATATTATATTCTTTTGCATCATTATATTCTTACAAAGCAAACTTCAAAACATATTTGTACAATTACATTTCTAGATCCCACCTCAGTATCCCCCTGGGATTCAGATTATCAAAACTAATTTGCAAATAGTACAAATAAGTGAGATCTCAATCACTTCCAAGTTTGGATAGTATGTCTAAGTGGAATATACCACAAATATCACCTAGTAACAGTAAATATTGATACCAGTTGGTCCTTTGCAGCTACCTTAACATTGTCATTGAACTCTTCAATTCACTTTAGGCATGTGTATTAAAGCTGTTGCCAATGTTGCTCAGGAATATGAGTTTTCCAGAAATCTATTATTTTAAATGGTGGGTACTTATAAGGTAATTAGGCACATTATGCAGAGAAAACACATGCTTTTTAAAATATTATAAATATAACAATATCATTTATCAGGCAAAGCCTGATAAGAAATAGGAGACTGAGATTGTTTTTCCAGTTCTGCTAGCGGCTCCATTTATAATCTGAATAATCATCCAATTATTTTTTTCTTCATCTTCTCATTTGTGAAATTAAATTATTTTCCCATGGTTGCCATAAAACATAAACAATAAAAATCCTATGTAAGTGTTTAAAATCTAAGCCGTTGTTAGAAAGACATGATAAGAAAGCTAATTGCAAGTTTAAAAATGAGACCGATAATTCAACATTTTTTTATGCTTTTGAAAGAATGAATGGCAGTCACTTTAAGGATGAAAAGGCTTTGGTGACCAGTCAAAATTCAGATTTATTGGATGATGAAGAAGTGGAAGACGAAGTGTTGTTAGATGAGGAGGATGAAGACAATGATATGACTGGAAAAACAGGAAAAGAACCAGTGACCAGTAATTTACATGAAGGAAACCCTGAGGATGACTATGAAGAAGCCAGTGCCCTGGAGATGAGTTGCAAGACATCCCCAGTGCGGTGAGTATCTCGTGTGGCTTAAGAAACTAAGCAAAAGTAGATCCACATGCTGTTGCAATTCCTCCTGTTCTCTTTTTCCATTAGAAAAATATTTCAGGTGATAAGCAATTTGTGAGTGATAAATAATAAAAATTACATTTGAATTAGCAAGGCATACCCAGTGGATCAGTTTTAAACAGATGAAGATAAAGTGGCCATCAACGCAATCCACAAGCACATAAATCCATCAGTGTTTGTGGAACTCTGATTAACCTAAGGTAGAAAGGATAAATGAAAATTATGTAAGTATACAATCCTTTCTTTTTAGACTCTACCTATAAAACTCAAAGGAAAATAGACATTTCAACATTATCTAATTTATTCAATTATCTGGTACAATTATCAAATATTGATATAAATTTCAATTCATTAGCTATATGTGTAATCTATATAGATGACAAATCTTTAAATGGAAAAAATAATTAAATTGATGGGAATATTTTATTTTCATGAAGATAGTGGGTGCTGATTAGATATTATCATAACTAGCTTCACTTTAAAATGGAAATTATAAATCTATGAATTGTCTCCTCACATTGTTAACAAGTCGTTGACTTAATTTATCTCAAACATATGCTTGACTTTAGTTATTAAAAATCTAAGAGAAATATATATTTTTAAATATTTATTTACTTATTTGTTTATTGAGACAGTCTCACTCTGTTGCCCCAGCTAGAGTGCAGTAGTGTCACTGGAGCTTACTGCAACCCTAAACTCCTGGACTCAAGGGATCCTCCTGCCTCAGCCTCCTGAGTAGCTGGGACTACAGGTTCACCACCACTCGTGGCTAATTTTTTTATTTTTTGTAGAGACAGGGTCTTGCTCTTGCTTAGGCTGGTCTGGAACTCCTGGGCTCAAGGACTCCTCCCACCCTGGTCTCTGAAAGTGCTAGGATTACAGGAGTGAGCCACCACACCGAGCCAAGAAATATATTTTTAAAATATGATATTCATAAATATTTTAAAGAGCATAATAACTGATGCATGCTTCTTTACACTGCAAATACAATATGAAGTTGGTCAGTTGTATAGATAAATTTAAGTGAAATTGACTTGATTAGATAACAAACTGAAAAGGAAAAAAAAACAACTTCTGTGCTTTTCCATTGGTTCATTTTAGGTATAAAGAGGAAGAATATAAAACTGGACTTTCTGCTCTAGATCATATAAGGCACTTCACAGATAGCCTCAAAATGGGGAAAATGGAAGATAATCAATATACTGAAGCTGAGCTGTCTTCTTTTAGTACTTCCCATGTGCCAGAGGAACTTAAGCAGCCGTTACACAGAAAGTCCAAATCACAGGTACATATTTTCCTGCAGTATAGCATCATGATAACATTGTGCATGAGAATGTACATTTCCTTTGATTACCAAAAAGCAAATATTTTATCTTTGAAATATTCTACTATCCAAATGGGTTCAGGTACTTTACTCAAAACACTCATATCTTTACTGTCTATGACCAAATCCAAAATAGTTAACAAAGATAGCAATTAATATAATTAATATGGCTGCATTCTGATAGAAACTTCTATGACAAACCCTATCCACAATGATCTTTCCTTTACTTTGCAACTCCCTTACTTCTATATAGTCTATAATGTTTTTTTGCAAATATTTATATATTACCTCAGAATATTTTTTTGGTCAACATAATTGTATTTTCAGATTTTTTGGAAAGTGAATGCTATTTTTTTCCTTTACTATGTCTAATAAATTTTTTGTATGGTTAATTACAAGTCATCTAATTTTGGAATTTAGGGGTAAACTGAGGATCAGAAATGAAATGAGTTGCCAAAGGTCTGCACCAACTTGGTGGCACATCTGGAAATAAAACCTATCAATTTTTATTGACTGAATGAATGAGTAAATTAATGATATTCAAATTCACTGGACTCTATAACATTCTGTTATGTAACTCAAAACAAATCAATTTAAGGACCCATAAATACCAATGAAAAGAGTCTCAGCTCTTTTATTACAAAATAAAGGGAGTCAGTACTTTTTGTCTGACATTCATACTCAATAAGATTGTATATTCAGGTTAATTAAAAAAAAGAAACTCCTAATGAAGTTTCTTCACTTTCTCCTAAAATGACCATATTTATTGGTCACTTTGGTGTAATTGTTTGAATCATTAGCCTATTTTGCAGGTGGCCTGATATATCAAACAATGTGATCAGATTGGGTTGCATTTTTAGAAATGATTTCCTATTTGGCTGAGATGTTCTGGTGTGTTCGTAACAGCAAATATAGTAATATCTCAATGAAGGTGGGGAAAGCATGTGTCAATGGAATAATATAAATCTTTAAATATCATTCAATTTAGTAAAAAGTCTAAAATATTATGTAAGGTAGTGGGCAAAATAAGTGTTCTTTCTGAATTGAAGTCAAAGCAGCCAGCCTCTATGCTAGAGGCTCCCAGAGCCAACCTCCATGAACTTGAGAACATCACTTAAAGACTGTGGGTACCATTTCCTCACTGTAAAGGGGGATGGGTAGAGAGGATATCTAAGATCCCTTTCTGCTCTATGATTCAGTAGGGATAAAAATGAAATTTTCAGTGTTTGACATTAAAAGTAAACTAGCCACAGTGAACATCTCATTTTCACTTAGAGACATTCATAAGAGGTTCTAATATTTTTTTAAACTTTTAATTTCCCATTCTTCCTTTCTAGTTGATCAGAAATAACTGGAGATCCAGGTTTTCTCTTTTTAAATTTCTTTTAGTTATTCCACAAAATAATTTTCATTATAGGACACAATACCTAAAATCTTCAGAAACTATCAGATGTAATAGAAAGCAAAAGGGCCTGAGAACCTAGAGATAATGAACATGATATATTTCAGTACCAGCATTTTGGCGTGAAATGCCTGCCCAGCTAGGCTGACAATTACCGTTATAAGAAATATTAACATTTTGCAATCCTAGTTCATATTTTTCTTGTTACTTGATCACATCATATATTAGTTTGAAAATGACTAGGCTTTTTAACAGATTGACTTTATTTCATGAGACCATTCATTCATTCATTCATTCAGTGGTCTGTTAACTGCCAGTTATATGCTGGGCACTGATCCTTGTGTATGGAATGTTTCTTTCCTTTGATTACCAAAAGGCAGATATTCCATATTTGCCATTTTCTAGAATCTGATGGCTCAGATGCTTTACTCAAAACATTCATATATTTATTCTATCTGTGATTTTTATAGTGATTGAATCCAAAATAGTTGACCAATACAACAGTGGTTGCATTTTACATGGAATTTTCTGTGAAAAATCGTATCCTATAAAAATCCTATAAAAATTAATTTCTTGATAATAGGTACTACTTATGTCAGACACACTAAGCTCAGCACTTTATGTAAGTTAGTGCCTGTGAATTCCTCCACAACATTTGGAGGCAAGTACTGTTATTACTCTATGAGGAAAGTGAAGCTTCAAAGGTTAAGAAACTTGCCCAAGGTCACCCAGCTGAGTAAGTAGAGGCAAGTTAGCAGCAGGATTAAAATTCAGGATTCCAAAATTTTCTCTATATTCTCTTTCCTCTATCCAAATATTGGATAATAATTTGTTAAAATTATTTCAGAATATTCTTTATGTTGATCTCTAAAAGTAGGTACATAATCAGAATAAATAATTTAAGCTCAATGCTCACTTAAGTCATATTTTAAACTCTGCAGAAGATGAGGACTCTGTATCTATCCTTGATTCCCTAGGACCTAGCACAGTGCCTGGCGTAGAGTAGATGCTTAAGAAATATTTGTTAAGTGGTTGTGAGACTTTTGTAGAGGTCCAGAAGGCAAATTGCATACATAAAAGTCAAATGTGTACATTTAGAGCAATGACCCAGCAAATCAAAATCAGCCTGCAAGGGCAGATTTTCTAACTGAATGCCATGATTACGGAAGAAACCACAGACTGGCCACATGTCTCAGCATGACTCCCAGAGATGAAATTCTGCCTAACAACAGAGGCATTTTGTCTTTGTTTACAGAGAGTGGAATGTCTTTGGCAGGACTTTAATGATTCCACTTCAGCAGCATTTTGACAAGCAAGTTTAGCAATGGATGAGACCAACAATAGCAAATCAACAGTGAAAAGTTCACTCACAAGTCAAGACCAAACATTTCATTTGAATATTTTACTTGGCAGTAAATGGGGGATTCTCTGAACAGTTATTTAGAATTTGACATGATAATAGGGAAGAAAGAGCATTTCCTCACAGAGCACCTCCACGCACCTTCTGCTGTGCAGACCCTGAACACAAATCGATTGGAACATTGTTGGGTCTTGTGTTTTGTTTTATTTTTTGATAGGGCTGATTTAATCCACTTCAAACTTTCAAGGTCTTTGGGCATCCATATTGAATATATCAAGCATGGAGGGGAACTGGAGAAAGGACATTAGATTAAAAGTTGGACAGAAATAAATTTTAGTTGAGTGACTTTGGGCAAGTCACTTCACCTTCAGCGCTTTCAGTTACAAAGTGCAGGAGTCATGTAGTGTGAGTAGTTTCCTTTACTAGGCCACAGCTCTGTCAAGGCAGGTCTATGCCCTATTAATATTTGCAGTTTCAGTTATAAGCACACAATAATATTTTTGGTGATTGAACATGTGCAGTGGATGAATGACCGTATTTATGGTTAGGCAGAAGAATGACTCATGTTTCTTAATGGAATCATTATTGATATTTTAGGTAGGATAATTAATTTTTTTGTTCTGTAGGATGTGTCACTTTTGTGGCCCCTAGGAACTATAGGGCAACAATAATCCCATGTCACTTTGACAAAAAATATATGCCCCCCTTTACCAAACACACCCATAAAGGATGCTCCCACTACTCAAGATCCCGCCCCTTCCCAACACTCGCAAACAATATTCTTTTTAAAAAGTGATGTTTTTCCAGTGCCACTTACTGAGTCTCTCCTCTTTACCCCAGGCATATGCTATGATGTTGTCATTGTCCGACAAGGAGTCCCTCCATCCTACATCCCACAGTTCTTCCAACGTGTGGCACAGTATGGCAAGGGCTGCGGCGGAATCCAGTGCCATCCAGTCCATAAGCCACGTATGACCTTCCCAAGGCTGACCAGAGTGGGACCAAGTCCAACAGCAGCATGGCTCTTTCATGTAGGACTATTTACAAGACTGCTGAGCAGAATGCCTTATAAACCTGAAGGGTCACTCATCTAAAGTCTGGTGACCTTAAACTGAATGATTAAAAAGAAAAAAGAAAGAAAGAAAAAGGAAACTATTTATTCTCGATATTTTGTTTTGCACAGCAAAGGCAGCTGCTGACTTCTGGAAGATCAATCAATGTGACTTAAAGTGACTCAATGAAAATGAAAACCTTGCTGGGCTGAAGGCATCTTCCAGTTCACCTGCCTAGGGTGCGGGTGGGTGAGAGGGGCAATGAGATGGCAGCATGGATACGAATGAACACTCCATAAAAACTGAGTTCTTTTTTGTACAAGATCACCTGACATGATTGGGAACAGTTGCTTTTGATTACAGATTTAATTCCTTTCTTTGTTAAGATTTTATGTAATTTAACTCTTTGAAGACAGAAGTAGTTGGATGAAATACACAGTCAATTATAGAAACCAATAACAGGGGGTACTTGTTCCCCCTTAACTTTTGCCTTCTTCAGTACATTGTTTAAAACTAGGGAGAAAGGGTATGTGTATATTGTAAACTATCGATGTCCACGCTCAAAGAGGTTAAGTCAGTGAAGTCACCTGTTCATCACCAGTACCGCTGTACCACTAATAGAATGTTTGCCAAATCCTTGTAATAACATCTTAATTTTAGACAATCATGTCACTGTTTTTTAATGTTTAATTTTTTTGTTGCATGTATCATGTATTTATTTGTTGGCAAACTATTGTTTGTTGATTAAAATAGCACTGTCCCAGTCAGCCACTACTCTATGACGTCCGAGGCACACCTCTTTCTGATTTCAAGGACCAAGGTGATTCGACCTGTGTAGGGGAGTGCCAGATGGTGTTTGGCTTTTCTTAACATTCCTTTTTTTGTTGTTGTTGTTTTGTTTTCCTTCTTAATGAACTAAATACGAATAGATGCAACTTAGTTTTTGTAATACTGAAATCGATTCAATTGTATAAACGATTATAATTTCTTTCATGAAAGCATGATTCTTCTGATTAAAAACTGTACCCCATATTTTATGCTGGTCGTCTGCAAGCTTGTGCGATGTTATGTTCATGCTAATCCTATTTGTAAAATGAAGTGTTCCTGACCTTATGTTAAAAGAGAAAAGTAAATAACAGACTGTATTCAGTTATTTTTCCCTTTATTGAGGAACCAGATTTGTTTTCTTTTTGTTTGTAATCTCGTTTTGAAATAATTGGCAAGTTGAGGTACTTTCTTCAAATGCTTTGTACAGTATAAACTGTTATGCCTTTCAGTGCATTACTATGGGAGGAGCAACTAAAAAATAAAGACTTACAAAAATGACTGTTTTCTCCACTGTGTGGTATTTTCCCTTCTCCTGCAATTTTGCTTTCCCTTTGGGATCCAATGATTTAAGGTATGATGTCCAGAACCTTGCTGTCCTAACAGATACCTGGACTCTAGAGCACATGTATTTTTTCTATTTTATTTATTTATTTCTTATTTAAAAATACGGGAATGCAAATATTTTTAGTTACAAGGATCACTTTGTTATGCTTGAATCAGAGTTATAAGTGTGCTCATCACCCAGATAATGTTCATTGTACCAGTCTGGTAGGTTTTTGCCCATCCCCTTCTCCATTCTCCCCCATGCTTGATTTCCACTGAGTCCAGTTTAATAGCAAGCACATGTGGTGTTTGCTTTTCCATTCTTTAGATACTTCACTTAGGATAATGGTCTCCATTTCCATTCAAATTGTTGCAAAAGGCCTTAATTCATCCTTCTTCGTGGCTGTGTAGTATTCCATAGAATACATATATCACATTTTGTTAATCCACTCATGAATCGATAGGCTTTTGGGTTGATTCCACATCGTTGTAATTGCGAATTGTGCTGCAAGAAACATTTGCTTGCAGGAGTCTTTTTGATAAAATGTCTTCTTTTTCTTTGGGTAAAACCCAGTAATGGGATTGCTAGATCAAATGATAGGTCCACTTTTAGTTCTTTGAGTTGTTTTCCATAGGAGTTGTGCTAATTTGGAGTCCCACCAACAATGTATAAGCATTCCTTTCTCTCTGCATACATATCAACATCTATTGTTTTTAGACTTTTTAATAAAAGCCATTCTAAATGGGGTAAGGTGATATCTCATTGTTGTTTTGATTTGCATTTCCCTGATGATTAGTCATGTTGAGCGGTTTTTCATATATTTATTGGCTACTTGTTTTTTCTTCTTTTGAAAAACTCCTTTTCATGTCTTTTGCTCACTTTTTAATGGGGTTGTTTGATTTTTTTCTTGCAGATTTGTTTGAATTCTTTATAGATTCTGGTTATTAGCCCTTTGTCAGATGAATAGTTTGTGAATATTTTCTCCTATTCTGTAAGTTGTCTATTTGCTCTGTTGATCATTTCCTTAGCTGTGCAGAAACCTTTTAATTTTTGAGATAACATAAGTGATAGTCTTTGGCCAACAATGAGTGCGGCTCTTTGTTCTGAACTTTCTCCATGTGGCACAAAGTCAGGGCTCAAGGGCACCACAACCCATTCCTGGTATCACTCCATGTCCACAGCACCCATTTTAATTAGGACAGAGAGCAACCTATAGGTTTTCTACTGGATTTTACATAGAGTATGCAAAAGGAGCTGTTTCTTATTTTTGTTTTTAATCATGCAGGTACTGTTAACTGAAAAAGGGAGAAAAACTTTTAACTTTTCTATGTTCCTTTTAACGTTTTGTCCACATGCAAAATGTCCCTTTTCCATTGTTATAATCAGAGTATAAGCATGATTTGTATTTTCTTTCTTGTGGCCCAAAACAAACAAAAAAATCATTGCATAGTGATACAGAGTCTTCAAAACAATCATTTAGCAGTTTCCTAATATTCCAAGTTTGATCTACTATACATTCCTTAACCACTTCAATTTGTTGAAAATTTATATTCCTTTTTGCTTTTCACTAGTGTAAGAGTATAAGTAATGGTACTTTAATTTTCATGCATTTATTTTTTCTGTGTGTTCATACATGTATATGCAGAGTTAAAATGTGAGGAGTAGTTCTTTCATATGATAAATTCTCTGGTGGGGGAGCAATGTTTAATTTTTTTCCTCCTTAAATATAATGCCAAATTGTTTTAAAATAGGGTTATTCCAATTTTGGCTGATTAGAGGTTTTAGCAAGACCTAAAGAATAACTAAATATGGCATGTGGACACAGATGCGGATTAATTCCTTTATTCATTATTTTTCATTCTTAGCCACAATGTCAGATACATACAAAATATCCTGACACCATTTCTAAATGTTGGTAGCATAGGAATTGAAATATGGGTTGTGTATATTGATTCTTTTAAATAGAAAGTATATGCAAGAAGAAGTATTTAGGAAATATACTTAAGTATAAATCCATAACTAAAGAGAATAAGAATCTAGTATTTGGGACATAAGAACAACACATTTGATAAAGTGGAGATTTGGGATGTGTGGTGAATTTTTCATTGTTTTAAAAAATATACCTACAAGTTCTGAAGCAATCCAAATACTCCAAATGCTACCAGCTTCTTGTCAGACTTTGAGCATGACATTTTAGTTGTTTGCTGATAGTTAGTCCCCCCTAATTCCAAAAAGATTTCCAAGCCTTACATTTCTGCTTTTTTCTCATTCATTTCGCCAGTAGTCCTCCACCACATGGCCCTGGCAGGAGACAGTGAGATGTGGTGGGAACAATCTTGGAACTGAAGGCCTGGGTTTGAGTTCTGGCTTTATGACTTTACCAGCTTCAGTGTCTTGGGAAAGTCACATGTCTTCCAAAATCTCATCTGTGAAACCAGTGTAATAACTGCTTCTGTTAATTCATTGGGTTTCTGTGAATGTCAAAAATCAAAAATAAGTTTCTGAAACTATTTGGTAATAGTTCTACAAATATAAAGAATTTTATAATTTTCATGGTAAGAGTTAAAGGATTAGAATATATGTGTGTATATGTGCTAAGAGGAAAATTTTATAATATAACAGAAATCTATTCTAGACTTTTAAAAAGCAGATATGGAAGTTTTCCAGAAAAAATTTTAGAGATGTTTCTTTTTTTTTAATTTCAGCATATTATGGGGGTACACACGTTTAGTTTACATATATTGATTGCCTTTGCCCCACCCGAGTCAGAGCTTCAAGCGTGTCCATCCCCCAGATGGTGTACACCATTAGGTGTGAATATACCTATTCCCTCCTCCTCCTCCCATCTGATGTTTCTTGACAAATATATTTAGGTTTAAAATATAAAGGAAACTCAATCCTTTGAAAACATGAAATGTCTAGTATAACTGTTATCTTAATTGACAAATAAAAATTACATGTATTTATAGTGTATATATGATATTTGGATATATGTATACATTGTGGAATGGCTAAGTCAAGCTAATTAATATATGCATTACCTCACATACGTATTTTTTGTGTGGTGAATACAGATAATCTAATACTTTCAAGTATACAATATATTGTTATTAACTATAGTCACCATGAGGTAAAATAGATCTCTTGAACTTTTTTTCCAGTGTAATTTTTGAGGACTCTCAAAAACATTTAAGAACAGTTAAGAAAACACATTAAATAGAGGTACATTATAATTTTATTTTCAGATAATGACTACCAATCTTATTTCTGTACAGAATAAATAAAATGACATGCTCATTTTTAAAGTGCCTATTAGGTCAATATCATGCCAGGAATGGATATATCCATTACCTCAATTAATCTTCAAAATAGGCCTACAAGCAGGCAGCATTGTTACTATTTCACAGATGAGGAAAGCTGGAGGTCAAAGAGTTTGAGAACCTCCCTCAAGGTAACCCAGGTTGGAACTGGCTAGCTGAGAATCCAAGAGGGCCTGACACTTTATCACCTGAGTCTCAGACCTCGTGGTTCAGGTACAGCTGAAGAAAGGGCAAAAGGGAATGTTCCGAAGCAAAGGAAATGTGCCCTGCTGCACACCCCAGAGTGAGCTGTCAGGATACAAATGTGCCCAGGAGACATTTAGGTGTCTGAGGTTGTCTCAAGTCAGAGCCAACAATAGTAATGCTTGTGAAAGATTCTAACTACTTCCTTATTAAGAGTCTTAGTTACCTAGTTTGCAAATTCCTAGCAGGTGGCTTGAGTTTCCTCTTTAGTTACCCTTTGTGTAAAAAAAAGGAAAAAAAAAGATTTATCCCAAACTTATATTTTGAATTTATTAACATGGCGTGATTGAAGCCCTTTCTAAAGTGATTAGCAGACTCTTCAGGAGAGAAAGGAAATGTGAAAGCAAGAGCAGCTAAGAAGTGTGCTCATTTCATTCTCTCCAGGTTTAAAGGAATTGTTAATGGAAGGAAGGTGGGGAGAAGTGGGACCAGTGGAAGAAGAAACTTGCTAAACAGATTGGGTCCAGGATCCCTGAAGAGAGTTTAGAGAGTTAGCCAGCTCTTTCCCAAGAGACATGGGTTAGTACTGTTCATTATATTCTGCATAACCGTTTGTGAATATAAGAGACTGTCCCTTTATACAACATATATTTAAAAAAAGAATAGAATCACCTCACGCCCATTAGAATGTAGGATGGCTACTACCCCAAAAAATAAATAAATAACTGAAGGGCACACAAGTACATAGAGTGAAGTAAAAGTCATTGGAAATCAAGCGAGGGTTGCCGGGAAGGAGAGGAGGGGAAAAAACCCATCTAATGGGTACAAAGAACACTATTTGAGTGGTGAGCACATTTATAGTCCTGACTCAATCATGTAATAGGAACATTTCTACCTTCCCTTAGTATTTTGAAATATATATATATATATATATATATATATATATATTTAAACAGAAAATAACAATTGCTGGCAAGGGTGTGGAGAAATTGAAACTCTTGTGTATGTTAGTGGGAATGTAAAATGGTGCAACCAGAATAGAAAACACTATGACAGTTCCTCAAAAAATTATGATTCCACTTCTGGGTATATATGTAAAGGAATTAAAAGTAGGGTCTCTAAGAGATATTTGTACACCCATGTTCACAGCAGCATTATTCACAGTAGCCAAAAGGAGGAAGCAACTCAAGTGTACATAAATGGATGAATGAATAAACAAAATGTAGTATATACGTACAAGGGGATATTATTCAGCCTTAAAGAAGGAAATTCTGACATACGCTGTAACATGGAAGAACCTTGAGAATATCATGCTAAGTGAAATAAGCCAGTTGCAAAACGACAAATAATATAAGATTCCATTTATATGAGGCACCTAGAGTAGTTAATTCATAGGACAGAAAGTAGAATGGTGGTTTCTAGTGGGTGAGGGAGGTAGGGAATGGGGAGTTCTTAATGGCATAGCATTTCAGTTTTGCAAGATGAAAAAGTTATGGAGATTGGCTGCACAGCATTGTGAATGTACTTACTACCACTGAACTATACACTTAAAATAGTTAAAATTACAAAATTTATGCTATGTATATTTTACCACAATTAAAAAAAAGAAAGAAATATAATCCCTCTTTATCTACATGGTTCTTTAGGCTGAAAGAATTTAATTCTGTTTAACTCAAGTAGAGAAGCAAACTACTGGATGAATATGGGAGATCTCAGACAATTGGAGGAAAAGCTGGAGAATCAGATGTAGGACACAACCCAGAACCAGTGGGTAGACAAAAGCAAGAACCAATGGGTGGCCTCTTCGGGCCTTTGTCATCAAGATACAAATACCATCATTTTCAGTCTTTTTTTTTTTTTTTTTGGTCACTGTAGGTCCAGATAAAACTTCTAGGGATAGAGCATGAAAGTGGTCCTACTTGGTGAAGAACACCATTAAACTCATCTGAAAGTGTGGGGCAGGAAAGTCATGGATATTTGTAATTTTTGATGTTCCCAAATAGTCAAATTGAGAGGCTTCTCTCAAATAAATGAGAATAAATTATAGTCATCAAAAATAACAAATATTCATACCACCCATGCCAGAGGAAAACTAACAGATATGTAAGAGGCAATATTTTCAGGGCAGAACACAAAATTTGTTACTGTCTAGAGTAGAGGGATAATATGATAGCACATACAGAATTAGAACCGTTCCAGAAAACATAGGACCTGTTATTTGCACAGCAATAATTGTTTGAAAGAATTCTTGAAGTAATAATTATTTTGTTTTGTTTAAAATACTTCAGTTATGACTTTTATTGATGACTCTACCAAGACTGGCAATGAAATTGTAGCCAAGTGTTACCCAGAATTAAAACAGATTGATTCAAAAAGGATTTGTAAGCTTCTTCAGGACTCATGCAAAAGACATGGTCAGTAAGAAACTAAAGCTTTTTTCTAAGTCGAAAGCATTCAGTAAGTCAGTGTCTAGAAAGGAAACCAGAACCCACTCTGAATATTTTAAGCAGAGAGAGATTTAATGTAGTGGGTTGCATACAAAAGCACTAGAAGGGCTGGAAAAGCAAAAGGAAGAAAAAGATGTAAACCAGAGACCAGGAAATAACTAAGGGCTCTGCTCACCACAGAGCTATGGAAGCGTGGCTGCTGCTGCTGCTGATGCCACCCAGATGCTGCTCCTACTGCTGTTGCTGGAACCCCTGATTGCCTTCAGTTGCCTGTTACTACTACTGATGGGGTCATCCTTCCTCCTGCCTTTTTAGCTCCCACAAGTGGCTTCCATTATACCTCACTGGAAACCAGCTAGCAAGGGTGTGAAGAATGAGGATTTTGAGCATCCAGGCCCGTATGATATAGAGGAATGGTGCTGGATACCAACAGACCATATCTGGTAAAGAACTGCCTAAACTGGATATACTAACTACTATAGATTAGTGGAGAAAGTCTCCAGTAGCTCCCCATTGCTCTTCAGATGGGTACCAACACACTGACATGACCTCCAGGGCACTCCAAGACCTGGGTCTTACCTAGCTGTCCAGTTTCTACCCACCTGTCTGTCTTAGACTTACTGAATTACTTTCAGTCACTGAGTTCCATTCCACTTTCAAGGATTTTTCACATTGAACTCTGTGAACTTGAAGCACTCCCTTTTTTTCCCTCCCAATCCAGAACCCTGTACCCTCCAACCATCCCTCACATTCTTAGTTGGCTAAATTAATTTATTCTTCAGATTTTTAACTTATATGTTACTCTTTCAGAGAAACTTTCCCCATTATCACCACCTATTAATGTAAATCAAGTAGTCCTTTTGTAGTCTCTCAAGGAATCATTTACCACACATTCAATGCACCTATAACAATTTCCAATTGTATATATATATATTTATGGATTATTAAAGATCTCTATTCCTAAATTCTTAGGCTGCATGAATGAACTACCTATGCCATTTTTGATCAATCCTGTATCCCCAGACACTAGTACAGAATATGGCACATGTAGCTATTCTATAAATTTTATTAAATCAATGAATAAATAAATTGCCTAAAAGAACATACACCAAACCTTTGTTTATAGGTACCTCTAGGGAGTGAAGAGGATAATTTTTTATACTACACACTTTTGTTCATTTTAATGTTTTTTAAGAAGAACGGATTACTCTTGTCTTACTTAAAAAAAACCATTTCTTTTTATGAGCTAATTTGTGATGAAGAAACTCTCAGCTTAGGAATTTATCCTAAGAAACTCGTAAGAATTACACACTAAGATTTGCATGCATAGATGTTTATTAAAGCATTGATAATAATCAAAAATTATGATTGACAAAGAAGTCAATGAAAGCGACTCAGTAAAGTAAACTATGCTGTGTGCGCATGATCATGTTTAAGTACGGGGGCAGATAATCTCAACAAATTATTAACTAAAGAATCAGGTTACAAATGTCTGGAAGCTATATACTGTAACATTTTGCTGGTTGGTGAGATTATGGGTGAATTTCATTTGCTTTATTCTTGTTGCTTATCTACATTTTTATATTATCTAAAAATAAAAAGGCATTACTTGTTTTGTTTTGAAATATTTTTTTAAGTTTTTTTATTTCAGCATATTACGGGCGTACAAATGTTTAGGTTATATATATTGCCTTTGCCCCACCCGAGTCAGAAACTTTTCAGAAGAAGATAGACTAATGGCTAAGAAACTTATAAAAAAATGCTCAAGATCTCTAATCATCAGGGAAATGCAAATCGAAACCACAATGAGATATCACTTATCTCCAGTGAGAATGTCATTACTTTTTAAATAAGAAAAATATCATTATAAAAACAAACAAAAAGTTCCTTTCAAATTAGGTAAACAAAGAACAAATTAGGTAAAGAGAACCCAAAAAGGTGTCTTGTCTATGAGAGTGACAAGACACCTTCTGTTTATGAATTTTGAGGGGCAGATGAGCTCAATCTGCTCACTATGCAGGCAACACAGTGAGATCTAGAAAGAGGGATGATGGTTTTGTCTAAGCTCTGAGATCACACAGCTGATTTGGAGTCCAAACTCAAGTTTCTGCTTTCTAGGCCACAGTGAAGTATGAGCAGAGTTGGGTGAAATCCTGGCATCTGACAAAGGAGGTTGGGCCAAAGACTTCAATAATAAGTTCAGGTGTTAAATTACCTCTAACTGTGTCCAAATTGACTCTATGTCACAAACATTGGACCCTATTTGAAATTGTTTTTATGTGTTACTGACTGAAAGAAAACATGTCTATAAGGCAATAATCTTATTGTCCATATTATAAAAGTGGAGTGCAGTAGCTATTTCCCACATGTTGATTCATATTGATTTCATTTCTGTTTGGGGTCTAATTACTCATCAGAAATGGTGAGGAGCTAATGATAATGAACAGAAATATTTAACTGAATGGGATTGAGTTCCTATATGCAAGAAAGAAGTGGTCAAAAGTATCTTGTGTGAAAGCCCTGATCAATTTAGCATCTTAGAAGGCAAAGCTGACTATCAATACTTTTTCTTCATTACATTCCTGCAGAATAACATTTTGGCTTCTTCCAATTATCTCTTATAGGCAGCAGCATCTTGAAATCAGGTTAAATAAATTGGGAGAAAAAAGAATCAGAGATCTCTCAAAGAAGCAAAGTTTACAAAACTAGCAGGAGGCCAGCTAGTGTCATGACCTTGTCAAAAAATATCTCGTCACTGGAACCATTGAAGTCATCCTGGTCTGTGATAGTCATACTCTCTTTACTTACAATAATAATGTGTTATTCTAGAAGGGGTGACATATTAAGTGGTTTCAATCAGCATTAGTGAATCTGATCCTTTTGTCTGTAACAGTTAGGGGAGGGAATATTTTTTGAAGAGATCAGAGGAGGGTGACAATGGATGCAAGGGGACAGATTTGAGGCACTCTCTGAATAGGCAAGACTGGGATGTGTGAAGCAGGGGATGGTGGCAGCAATTGAGGGTTCCATTTTCCTGAGTTGGGAGAAGATGCCACTGGAGGAGAGAAGAGTACAGATTTGTTTTGTTTTGTTTTGTTTTGATTTGCTTTGTTTATGTCAAGACCACTTCTTTCATCAATGTTGACTTTCTAAAGATGAAAGTAAGGACTAAGATCTTCAGTTTGACAGAATAAAAACACAGCATCAGAAGGATAAATTGGAAATCTCAGTAGAGAATTTTGCATAAGTGAATCTATTGGAATAGTAAGAATAACAAAATTCAATTAGCTCTATGGCTTTGTAATCATCTTTTGAGCAAAACCATTGACTAAAAGATAGTTTTGGACTGTTTACCTCTAAATTTCTTTACAGAGAAAGAAACATGGGTCTTTACAAAAAAGCATCCCCCTGTTAGTGTCACTACTTTAGTGTCAATTGTTATTTAAATGGATAAATTGGTGACATCTTCTTTGCTGTTCTTTCATGTGCTTAGAGTTAATAGTTTGCTGTCCATATTCTTCCAACAAATCCAATAATTTTGTAGAACTAATCAAAAAGTAGTTGATGGATCATTTCACTGTTCTCTAAAATACCATATAAGCTATAAAAATTAAAGAATTATTAGAGAAATTTGAATTTCTGTCATTAATGGTAACATTCAGAAGTGATTTAGGACTATCGGACAGGCTTAACTGGGTACCACAGTGCTTAGAAAGGCAACGGCAATTTGGCAAGGGCACAGATGCAGAGTCAAACAGATCTGAAATCTTATTCTTTTTGCTGCAAACTAGCTGTGCGAACTCATGCAAGAATAGTGATTCCCAAATTTTAGTGGTTTAGATATCGCCACAACTTTTCCCCCTATCTGTATACCACCTGTATCATTATTTACTCAACATTTCTTTGTCTTGTTTCCTTTTTGATAGTTTGAAAATTTTATTTGAAAAGAACATGTAAACAGAAAGCTACTTGCTATAAATATCACTTAATCATAGAAATATGCACAAATGAAAAACTACAACAAGATTATTATATTCTAGCGAGATACAGATACTCCTTAAGTTATAGATGGGGCTGTGTCCTGATAAACCTATTGTAAGTTGAAAATACTATAAATCAAAAGTACATTTAATACACGTAACCTACCAAACATCATAGCTTAGCCTAGTCTGCCTTTAATGTGCTCGGAACACTTACATTAGCCTACGGTTGGGCAAACTCATCAGACTATAATACGGCACACTGTAGAGTATGGTTGTTTACACTCCTGATTATGATCAGGTGACTGGGAGCTGCAGTTCACTCCTGCTGCCCAGCATGGCAAGAGAGTATCATACCATATATCACCAGACTGGGAAAAGATTGAAATTCAAATTGGAAATACGTTTGTACTGAGTAGGATTGCTTTCCCACCACAGTAAAGTCGAAAAATCCTAAGTCAAACCATCATAAATTGGAAATTGTCTGTACTTGTAGTAGATGTTACTACTTCTGAGCATATTGAAAAGCACTCAATCCTGTTAGGGAGATCTGTGAGACTAGTTCTGTCTACTAGATTGTTAGGTGAAGTGACACATAGCACTTCTAGGCCAAATAATTTGATTTAATTGACAATGCACAATTCCCTCTACTGTCTTCATATGATGTGACAAAGAAAAAGCTGCAGGTTTCAGAGGATGTTGGTATGAGATGGTGCAGCCTCAGCCTTGGTCCCTGAGTGACAGTGGCACATACTTGCTTCCATCCTGAACACTAACCCATATAGGATATATACTGTGAATAAGAAATATACTTTCATTCATCCCAGTCCCTAAGATATTTGGGTATGCTTTTCACCAACAGCAAAATCTAACTTATTAGTTTTCCTGATTAATACAACATTGTTGCCGACCTAAGACCATGGGCTCTTGCTCTACTTCTCCTTTATTGAAAAAAGGGAATATTAGGAAGTGTTAGAGAGATATTAAAGAAACATCAGTTGTAATTTGAGATTTTTTTCTAGAATGCAATGAAAACTTTAGGAAAAATTAAAAGAAGAACATTTTTTTCGTATACTTTAGGTATATCGTCATTCCTTAAAATACACTGAGAAAATTAATAAACTCTTTGATCTTTAATTTCCTTATCTAGAAAATGATTAAAAGCAATTGGCTCTATGATGATTAGAGAAAAATATATTAAGATGGCAGTTACTAAGAATACAATAAAAATTTTTATCGTATATTTTATTGCCATATTTAAAAGTTACATGATGTCTTGAGCCCAGGAGTTCCAGGTTGCAGTGAACTATGATCAAGCCACTGCACTCCAGCCTGAGATACAGAGCAAGACCCAGTCTCTTAAAAAAAACTTATATGAAGTTACATGATATCATGCAATGTAGCACAATAGTATTTTGAAAGGTAAGTATTTATTTAGCATTGTTCTAGGCTCTGGGAATACAAGAAATAATGATGATGTTTGGGTTGGAGCAAGCTTCTCTGAGCAGATAACATTCATGAAGAGACCTGCATTTTGGAAAAAAGCCCTCTATGAATGATCTGGATGAAAAGTGTAGCAGGTAGAGGAAGCAGTGTAAAAAGAACATACATGTGGTAAAAGAGTAGAATCAGGGAGACCAGGTACCCATGGAACAAGGTATAGTAGATACAAAGAAGTGTCTCATTTGGAATATGTTTTGGAGGGAGAGAAAATAGAACATATTGATGATTTGGCCTATAGTGTGTTCAAATATACCTAAAACAATAGCTATCATTTATTGAATTCTTACCATGTGTCCACCTCTGAACTTAATGCTTTTCTTTCTTTTAACCCTCACAATACTGCCCATGAGACAGATAGTATTATTGCTCTCATCTTCTCATCTGGGAAACTGGAGCAAAAGAAGTTAGGAAACTTACCCAAGATTACACAGCAAGTTAATAAAAGAGCTGGGAACCCACCCAGATGTATTTGACTCCAAAGGCTGTGCACTCAATCACTTTTCCATCCTGATGACAAGGAATGCTATTTTACTTTTCCACTGATTTACCAGCAATTACATTTTTCTATGTCAACTGTGTCCTGCTTCTTGTCTTTTGAATATTTGGAGTCTGATCATGAAGACAGCCTAAGATATATCCATGTGCTTAGGATTTTGCCTGTGTAAACAAAACACTTTGCAGTGGAATGCAAGGGTTGAGGGTTGCAAGAACAGTCCAGCTATGCAGAGTAGGATGGATGCCACTTAACTTTGACCAATTACTCACATATGTCTTGAACGAGAAAACTATTCGTTGGTTTCCTACAATTATCCATGGAACAGTGCAAGGTTCTGGGTCACTTCACGGTAGGTGGTTGCTTTCCAAACAAAGTCATTTTTGTGTGTGCATGAGTTTGTGTGAGTAGGAAAGGGTGAAGAGGGAATGCAAATAGCAAGTGAAATGAAAGATGGATTAGAAGTTGGCCAGTGGGATGTGGCATCATCAAGTTGCCTTGAAAGAGAATCTTAGTAAAACTGGGATAAACTTGTCATGGCAAGAGGAAGCACAGTGCAAAATGCACATGGTTTGAGCCAGACACACCTAGGCAAAGATTATAGCCCTGTTATTAACTCATACATGTCCATAGGCAAGTCATTTTATCTCTTTGAGTCCTAGTTTCTTCAATTATAAATTGAAGATAGTAATAATTACCATACAGTTTTGGGATTACAAGTGATGCAGATGAAAAATTTGGTGCATAATCCATGTTCAATAAATAGTAGCAATAAATTATCAGTATTGAGTTTCACTGTAATCCTCGTGATATTTTTTTCTTTTTAATTTTTATTAAGTTATTTCATTCATCTTTTTGAATAGGTAATATCTATTCCTGGTAAAAATTCAAAAGTTATAAAAAAGTATAGTAAAAAGTGTTTTCTTTGTTCACTTGTATCCCAGCAACCTGATTCTCCTTCAAATTCTTGGATATAAAATTCTTGGACATCTTGTTAGAAAATATGCATATTACTCTTTTTGTTCCTTTCACAAATGGTAGCTAGCATACCATATGGTTCTGAATTTTTAAAATTGTCTTAGATATCACTGCATATAAATTCAAAGAAAGTTCTCTTCTTCTTGTTGTTTCTCCTTTCCACTTTCTCCTTCTCTGTGTCTTTCATTTTTCAAATACATTATATTTCATTGTATCAGAATTTGAAGGA
The DNA here is from genome assembly GCA_008086735.1 of Cheirogaleus medius. Classification (NCBI taxonomy): domain Eukaryota; kingdom Metazoa; phylum Chordata; class Mammalia; order Primates; family Cheirogaleidae; genus Cheirogaleus; species Cheirogaleus medius. Next base: position 25,151,100 of record VBSM01000272.1, on the reverse strand, counting down.
CCAGTCCCCTAACAAAGGACATTTAGAGGTGATTCCAATATTCCGCTATTGGAAACAATAATTAATTTCTTGGTAAAGAGTCAAAGGCATATGGGCATTAGATTCATATCTAAAGAGTTGTCATCAATTGACATTCCCACCATTGGTGTATGGGAGTGCTTGTTTCCCCACACCAAATGTGGTGTATTTCTCTCATTACAAGTGAGGTTGTGTGAATCTTTTCATATGTTTTAAGATCATTAATTTTTCTTTTTGTATAAGATTTCTGTTTAGTTATATCTTTTTATCCTTTGCATGTTTTTGTATTGGGTTAATGATTTTGTTTTCCATATAGCCCTCTACTTAAGTAAATATCCTTTTATTATTACATTAATTATAATTTTTAGCTTGTCTTTTGCCATTTTTTATTTTCCCCTAGCAGAGATTGCTTATTTTTGTAGTTAAATCCATCAGTCTTTTCTGTCTTTTTGGGTTTGTTCATTATAGACCAAGTTCTTCACTCATTATTTTTAAGTTATATTTTGTACCATCTAAGATTTGTTTGGTTGTAAGGTATAGTTATAAGTCAGAGATTCTGTTTCATTTCCTCAACATTATTTAATAATAATTGATTTTTTTCACCACTAATTTGAAGTGTCCCTTTTTCATATATGAGATTTTTATATGAATTTTGGTTTATTTTGGTGGCTTTCACTCTTTCATTAATCTACCTACTGATAAGCCAATAACACATTTTTATACTATATTGCTTTATAATAGGTTTTATAGTAGGGTCAGAGCTTTTCTGTGCAATTATGTAGATAGTACCTAGCTCATTTTCAAGACAATTTATATATAAACCATCAGGTTAATGATATCTCCCTCTCCTTCACTCCTCAAAATTGTTCAGGGCACAGCCTACACAACTAATGGGCCAATCCCTTTTAATTATTTAACTTTTTCTTGGCCATTATTGCTTGTTCACATTTAAGTGTAAGTTTAAAACCAGCTTACAGAGTTTCAAAAATTCCTGTTGACTAGTGTGTTTCAACTGGGACTAATGAAATTCACAAACTAATTTATGGAGAATTGATACCTACCTCACACCATACCAAAAAATAGAATCGATTCCATGTGAATTTTATACCTAAAAGGAAAAGCTAAACAAAAAATTACAATAACATATAGTTAAGATATCTTTATGACTTTAACATAGAAAATCCTCCTTAAATGTGGTACAAAAGTTCTAACCAGAAGGGTAATTGGTTAGAATAATTTGTGTTCAGAATATGTAATGAGCTCCTACTAATCAGTAAGAAAGAAATAGACAATCTCATTAGAAATATAAGCAAGAGACTTAAACAGACAAAAGAGTATCTGAATATTCAACTTCATTAGTAATCAAGGAATACCAATTAAAGCCTCAATGAGATACTCTTTCACATATAACCAGACTTACAAAAAGTTAAAAAGGCTAACAATACCAAGAGTTGGTAAAGTATGGAGCTATGGTCATTCTCACACATTGCTGGTGGGAGCATAAATTGGTACAACTTTGGAAAACAGTTTAAACATTATTGGAATTGAATACATACTATGCCATATGATCTAGCTACTCAATACAAATGTGTGCATATATGCACCATAATTCATGTACAAACGTATTCACAGCAACTTTATTCATAATAGCTCTGAACTATAAATAATCCAAGTATATAGCAACAATAGAATAGATGAATACAATGACAGTGGTATTTGTATACAGGAAGATACTATGCATCAATTTAATTACTGCAGCTACATGCAACATGGATAAATTTCATAAACACAATTTGAAGTGAAAGAATTTATGTACAAAAGAATACA
>VBSM01000272.1:25116868-25149155 GCA_008086735.1 Cheirogaleus medius | reverse complement strand
AAAAACCAGGCAGTATTAATCTGTAATAATAGTAGTGAGGATAGTGGTCACTTTTGAATAGGAGAGGACTAATGATGCAGCATAAAAAGGAATCTCTGGGTGCTAATTATGTTTCATTTTTTAACCTGGGTGATGGTTACATGAGTATGTTTACTCGTGATATGTTCATGATGTTCGTGATAATTCATTGAGCTGGCACTTACAATTTGTGCCTTTTTCAAGCTGTGTTTTAAATTACACTGACATCTATGTATATTTATACACAAGTAGATATAGGCTGTTACCTTTAATCTGCTTGCTATTCAATCATCATCAGGTTTTAAAAATTCAAATTATTTTACATATTTTATAATAAATACTTTAAAAATCCATTGTTTTCCTATTTCATTCCCTTTTCCACTTTCATATGCATATAATTCCAAGCCTTTTAGATATTTAAATACTCATTTATAAATAACATTCTTATATTGCTATTTATTCATTGGTTTCAGCTTTAGATACTATCTTCGGACTCCTGTTATGGAAAATAAGAATTTAACTGTCTTATACAATCCCTTCATACTCCTTCCTCTCATCTTCCCAATATAGTTATATAATAATTACTAGATAGTTCACAATTAAGTGTTTAAAATTATGATAAATATAACTATATCAATATTGTTCATAGATCATCAATACATTGCATTTTATTTTTTTTTATCAATTCTTGTTCTCTTGGAGGTAATACTTAGCCTAAGAATCTCATATATAAAGTTCTCAATCTCCCTTAACAGTTTTGACCACTGAAATCAATATATGCCCTTTACATATTACTAACTTGTTTTTCATAGTTAGTAAACTCTGAATCATTAAACTATTATCTGCTTGTTGGAGACTCCCCAAATGGTTATATTAATGTACAGACTTAATTCATCATACTTCATAAAACTACCCTCCCTAATGTTTCCTCTGTCTTTTAGTTTGCAACATCATCTAACATAGACACCTGGCTCCACCTAATCTACCACATGGAATCTTTCATGGAGGCCTGCCAGTTCTTCTTCACAAAGTTCTCCTATATCTGTTCCAAGGCCTTCATTTTCTCTTTTTTCCTCACTGGCTTTACATTGTTTTTGTCGTTGGCTCTCATCTGGCTGATCAAACAGATTTCTGCCTGGTTTCCCTCGTTCTAGTCTATTCACACTCCCATCAGCCCTTTATACCACTAACAGATTTATTTTTTTCAAATCACAGGTCTGATCATGTCATGCTCCTGGTAAAAAACATTTTAGTAGTATGTTTCAAAGAAAATTATAATGCTATGCTACAAAACAATGAGATAACATGGAAGAATTCTTATGATACCATGTTAAAATAAAATGTTAAAAACAGAACTCTATATAAGCTGCAATTAAAATTTTGTAAAAGTTAGCATATACATTGGAAGGAAATACATCAAAATGTTAACTGGGTAGGGGACATGCTATAAGCATCTCCCCCAAAAAGGGGATGAGAAAAAGCATATTTGGAGGGAGATGCTCTATCAGTCAGCTTCACCATTTGGAGGGGGGAGCATCCTTTGGAGAGAGTGCTTGAGAGCTTGAAAAAAGTGAGGAAACTGACCAAGCAAGTCCCTGTAGGAGCCAGTAGGGGTTGGGATCCAGTGCACAGCAGGGACAAGAAGAGAGCAGAGATGGAGGGAAGCATGACTATAGATCAGTTTGTAGGTGGCGAGGGAGTTTAACATTGCTCATGCTTTAGGCTTTCACTTTCTCTGTGAACTAGAAAACAGTCCCTGTTGAGAGAAAGCAGATAGGGTTGAGACAAATAAAGAGAGTAATGCTGACTAATGTAGTTAGTTGCATTTCTTAGGAAGATCTTCATTGCAGTAATTGGGGGAGACACTCAGAGATGAGCACAAGACTCCCAAATGGCCCACAGAACTAAGCTGAGTTTGGAGTGAAAAAAAATTCCTGGTTGTTACAAACTGCATGACTGTGGGATTTTTTTTGGCTGTGAAGGAAAAGGAGACATAATGTTCATTACAAGGTAAACACAGGATCATGCTCAAAGGCAGTTTGGTGAACATTTAATGGGCAATTACATGATTATTTTTGAGATTTTTCCTTAATATCAAGTCACAGAAAATAGAAATGGAAAAGATCTCCTTCCTCTCCCCAAGCAAAACTGCTTGTTGTAAGGGACTCCAAGAATACATGCCTCATTTCCAAAGTCCTGGATAAGGAAGAGATCTCTACTTCCCTTAAGAATTATTTCATGGCCTAACAGTTATTGTAGCCAGGAAGCTTATTTTTTCTTCTCCTGATATTTAGTCCAAATTATATTCTTCTTGATTTCAACCTATTATTCTTAGTCATTTCCTCATGGTTAGCTTAGGAATCTCTATCCCTTCCTGGTATTTACACCTTCCAAATATTATGTCGACTTATCACCTGACCTGGCAATAACTTTTTAAAAATATACATTTTTGGTTTATATATAGGATGATGGTTTTACATCCTATAAACACACTATACTTGGATGTCTAGGGACTGGGGAAAATACACTTTTGTGTAAGTGAAAATATGTAGGCCATATATACCTGATATATGTAATTACAATCTTCATAATCATTCATTTAAGATTTGCCAACTTGCACATGTGGAAATGTTCAATTTGTAATGTGATTATAACACAAAAACAAAGCATGTTTGATACCTGTGGCTTGGTCATTTCATGGTAAGTGCAGAAAATTCAAAAAACCGTGTTACATTTCGTATTCCTGGCCAAGTCAAACTCTGAAAGTAGCTCTATAATTCTTGGGGAATCTCTTTAAGCAGACTTGTGTCAAGGTCAATTAGAATCCAAACAGCCTTTTTCTAATTGGGGTGAGGTATGCAGCTGAATAATTCTGTCATTAAGCAAACCCCTTATAAAGGTTACAACTCCAAGGCAAACCTCAGCCCCAGGGCTGAATAAACACAGGAGGATAGGACTGCAACATTCCACAACTGGCACCTTGGCCCCATAAGCCCTGGGGAGGAGGGTTTTGGATTTCTTTCTGTGCTATTGCTATACACTTCTCCCTCCATCCCCTGCCATTTCTCATACCTGGCAAAGATATAACAGAATTAAGAGGGCAAATGTAACTTTTCCATCAGCTTTTGCCTTGTCAAGAAGCCATACTATTTTTCCTTTTTGAGATGAGAATAGTGGAGAACTTTATAGAACTGATTCAATTTAGGGGTAAATCCATGTTGGCTGTGGTATTCATGGCTTGTTCCAATTTGAACTCTTCTGTCTTTCTCAGATGTATCTCTTCCTACCTTTCCTTATGCCTTCAAGCTCCAGGAACTATTCGCTACTACCCTTCATGAAATACTCAGTATAAGTCATATATATATATACTCAGTATAAGTCATATATATATACACACACACACACACACACACATACATATACATATTTGTTCATGCCATTGCCTCCGACAGCAATACTTGGTCATAAAACTTCATAGGCTTGAGGAATTGGCTGACCTAGTTTAAATCCTGTCTCCACCAGTTATAGACTATATGATAATAGGTAAGGTATTTAACTTCTCTAAGTCTCAGTTTCCTCAACTGTAAAACTGTAATGGGTTTGCTTTTTTTTTTTTTTTTTTTTTTTTTGAGACAGAATCTTGCTCTATTGCCTGGGCTAGAGTACCATGGCATTGGCCTAGCTCACAGCAATCTCAAACCTCAAACTCCTGAGCTCAAGCAGTCCTCCTACTTCAGCCTCCTGAGTAGCTGGGACTACAGGCATGCACCACATGCCTGCTTATTTTTTCTATTTTTAGTAGAGATGGGGTCTCTCTCTTGCTTAGGCTGGTCTTGAACTTCTGAGCTCAAGTGATCCTTCCACCTCGGGCTTCCAGAGTGCTAGGATTACAGGCATGAGCCACTACCCCCGGCCTGGGTTTGCTTTAATATTAACCTTATAGTTTACTTTTTTGGAGGTAGAATTAAATTAACATATGCTAAGTGCCTAGTATAATCATAATCATAATTATAATCATAATAGCTAATCCTGTGGTGTAGGCAGAGATCCTTGAGAAAGAGACTTAGAAATAGAGATTTATATGCAGGACATTTATTGGAATTGCTGTTGGAATCAACACCTATAGTAGTGAAGGAAGTTGTACTATGATGCAGTCACAACAAAGATCTCAGTTGCAGTTGATTTTGAGGCTGCAACTGATACTCATCCTCTCCCACCTCCATCATTTTAAATTCTGTTGGTTGATCCAAATGCTCATCTAGGTGACTTACCTTATGGGGATGTCCCAAAATTTCATCTCTTAGAGCTCTGGTCTCTTCGTCCTCATGCCTTTTTCAGTCTGTGGCTACTTCATTTACCCATTTATCATCGAAATGAGCAAGTGAATATCAAGAGACACCCAGGTGGATCACAAGAGCACCAAACATATTCTTCCCTGCCCTCAATCTGTGGCAGCAACTTTCCTTACTACTGATTACCAAGGTTAATTATCCCTACTAGCATAGTGATTTCTTTCTTTGATCTTGGTCTCTTGACATGCAGAGCCCAAATTGATCAAGCAACAACTGCAACTTGAAGTTTATATAATGTCCCCTGCTGAAAGCACTTCACTCTAGGTCAGGCATCCTCAAACTACGGCCCGTGGGCCACATGTGGCCTGCCGAGGACATTTATCCGGCCCGCCGGGTGTTTTTGCCCATTTTGTTTTTTTATTTCAAAATAAGATATTTGCAGTGTGCATAGGAATTTGTTCATAGTGTTTTTCTAAAACTATAGTCCAACGGTCTGAGGGACAGTGAACTGGCCCCCTGTTTAAAAAGTTTGAGTACCCCTGCTCTAGGTAGTAGGGCACCTAAACTTGCAGGTATGGGAAGCACAAATTCCCCAAGTCAGTGGGAGAAATGGGAGTAAGACCATTCCTAATTCCATTCCTTGGATCTTAGACCCAGGTTTTCTAAATATTGAAGACAGAGCATTGCATAAAAGTCATTGATTTAGGTTATATATTGCATTGTGAAATATCTTTTCCTGTGCAGGATAAGGCCTCCTCTTCTAGTGTATCATCTCCAAGCTGGCCCCTTAACTGCACTCTTTTTATCATTCTATCAGGCCAGCTGGGTGGAGGAATATGTGATAATAACCAATGGATCCCATGGCCATGTGCCCACTGCCATACTTACTTTGCTCTAGAGTGTCCCTTGGTCCAACGTGATGCCATGTGTGATCCCATGTTGGTGATCAAATTCTGTACACCCTCAGTTAGTGGTGCTTGTTTAGGTCCTGCAAGCAAGAAAGGCCAGCCCATACTTAAAATACATGTTGGTTCTGTACAAGATAAGTTATTGTCCCTTGAAAGGTAGGAAAGGTCCAATATTGCAACTTGCCACCAAAAGTGATGTCCCTGAGATATGGTGCCATAAAGAGGACTCAGTCGGTCTCTATTCTTGGCATGTTGGACATTTGACAGTGGAAGTAGCTAGTTAAGCTTCAGTGAGGCAGAGCTCAGGCTCGTGGTCCCATGCAGGGCATGCATTCCTCTCATCACACCACCCCATTCCTGCATCTATTGTCCAAGTGCTGGGGCTGCTGGTGAGCAGTCTGGCTGACTTCAACTGACTGAGTCATTCTCTCTCCCCCCTTTCAGCTTTATTGAGGAATAATTGACAAATAAGCTGTGTATCTGTAAAATGTATCATGTGATGATCTGATATACATATACATTGTGAAATGATTACCACAATTAAGTTAATTAACACATCCATCACTTCACATAGTTACTTAAAAAAATTTTTTTGTGTGAGAATGCTAAGATCTCTCTTAGCAAATTTCCAGTATACAATAGAGTATTCTTAACTATCATTGCGATGCTGTACATTAGATCCTCAGAACTTATTCATCTTATAACTGAACATTTGTACTCTTTGACCAAAATCTCTTCATTTCCCCTACTCCTCCCAACCTCTGACAACCACCATTCTACTCTCTGTTTCTGGATTTGTGAGGCATCCTTTCCATTTTGTTGTTTAGGGCCTTTTCTGTGAGAAATGTTGTCTTGTGAGTGACACCATGTAATATAAAGATCTTCACACTTCACAACCACTTGCATTAATCCATCCATATTCCTTTTGCCTAAAATTCCCTATTCCTGACCTTCCAGTCTTTCTCCTTCAGATTCCATAGTAAACAATCAAATCGGTTATAAGACCATATACATTCTAACCTGGAATACTTCTTTTTCCATACAAAGTGGATGACGCAATGACTATATTCACTGCCCAAAGCTCTTCCCATTAGGAGAATTTTCCATCATTGCTCTTTTTCAGTATTACCTATGAGTGAGGCTGTCATGCAGTTATAGTTCATTTTTGGCCTGCACACACAGAATGAGCCAATCCATCAATGAACCTAACTCAGCGCTTCTTCCTCTCTCATCTGGTTGTATGAGGTCTCCCTCCTCTCACCACGTTGCCAGAGGTGTGAGCTGATGAAGAAATGCTTGTATAACAGTGTTGGATGCTATGGGGATCTGAGCCATAGTTTTCTTATGGCCTCTGGCCCTGCTCATCACAATCCTGGATGTAATGTTTCCATCTTATCATGAGTTGCTGTTGGATCCACTCAAACTTCTGACTTGGTGAATCTGGAGGAGCCTAGTTTGTAATGAGCAGTTATGGCTACATGGTCACCTGAGATCCCATGGTTGGGTGCTTTATATCCACTATGGCCTAGTAGCAAGTCAGGAGCTAGCATCCAAGAGCTATGTAATTCTCATTTGCGAATGGGCATGGCTTTGCCCCTGACCCTCAAGGATTCATGTTGTGATATTTTCACTGGGGCTTGCCATAAAATCCATATAGTATATCTGCCCTTCACAGATGTCTGTCACACCGTGGAGTCTTCTGGCACATGGCCCAATGAGCAGGGCCACTTGCATTGTAACTTGTAACTTCCATGGAACCATTTTTCTGCTCTGGTTATACTAAAAGATGTCAACCTTTTGTGTCTCCCAGTATTTGAATCAGAGTAGTGTCACTAATTGTAGAATATGCTGCCTCCACAACCCAAAGAGTACTATTAGATACTTACTGTTTCTTTTTCAGTGGTGGGAGGTGTGTGATGCAGTACTTTGTTCTTTACATTATATAGGAAGTTCTGACATGTCCCACATCATTGTACCCCCAAAATCTTCACTGATATGGCAGATTTCTGAATCTTCATTAGGTTTATCTCCAACTTTCTGGAATGCATGTTTCTTTACAAGATCTCCAATATACCTCCCACTTCTTGATCTGGTTTAACTAAGATGACATAGTTGATATGGTAGACCAATGTGATTTTCAGCAGATTATACATATAGTCCAGGTCCTTTGGTCAGGGAATGGGAGATTAAACATAGCCCTGAGGACAAGGTTGTACATAAATACCATTGTCTCTCTCAAGTCAATTGAACAGTTCCTGATCTTCCTTTCTGATAAGATTAGAAAAGAATGTGTCCACAAGATCAGTGGTCATATAGCACGTATCTGAAGTTTTATTAATCTACCCTAGCAATGGTACCATATACCTGTCACAGCAGGTAAAATTGGGACTACTACTTGGATGAGTTTTTAATAGTCCATTATCATCCTCTAGGGTCCATATCTTGCTCGGTTTCCAGACCTGAGCTCACTCCATTCTCTTGGAAAAAGTAAAAAACAAACATTCCAATACCTATTAGATCTAGTCTCAGCTGTCACCTTAATCTTGGTGCTCAATACAATAATTGCTCCTACCTTGCTTCTGTTATTATTTCAGCTCCCATGTCCCCATTGTTATCAGGAAGCACAGGTCTATAGAAGCATCTCCTTACCACAAGCCCTAGGCTATAGAAAACAGCCATTTCGGAGCTTCTTAGTGATGTTGGTTCTCTGCCCTGCATATTTCTTATCATCTTGGGAAACTGCTCCCTGGCCTTCCCACAGAATAGTCATCTAGTAGGCTTTCTGGTCCTATGAAATGTATGCACTATAGCATGCCCATTTCTCTCAGTGTTCCTTTATTCTTCCTCATGTGCCAGAATAGTCTGGTAAATGTATTTCACTTAGTATGGACCATAACTTTAAACAAACTCCCAAGTGCTATCTTAGCTCCACCTCCCAAGATCATTTGTCAGGGTATTAAATCCTGTGTAATGGTTGAGTACTCCCATATTAATAAACTCTTCCTTATCCAACTTTATATTCCACCCTTGTTAATCCAGAATCCTCAGGATACAATCTTGTACATATTCTCCTGCCATCTGTTGGTATATGCTGGTTGGGTCCTGTCACACCTTTCTCTCCCTTAGCAGACTGCAGCCCTTCCCTGACTGGGTTATGTTGAGGCTCAATTCCAGTTACAGTATTTCACCTTCATTTGCAGTTTTATTTTCCAGGGTTTCAGTTAAATGGAAACTTCCAGAAATAAATAATTTATAAGCTTTAAATTGTACACTGTTCTGAGCAGCATTATGAAATCTCACATTGTCCTTCTCTGTTCTGCTCAAAACTTGAATCATACCTTTGTCCAGCATATTCACACTATATACACTACCCACCCCAGTAGTCACTTAGTAGTCTTCTCAGTTATCAGATCAACTGCAGCAGTATTGCTGTGCTTGTTCAAATAATCCTTATTTTACTTATTAATGGCCCAAAGTGCAAAAGTAGTAATGCTGGCATATTGTTATAATTGTTCTATTTTATTATTAGTTATTGTTAATCTCTTACTGTGCCTAATTTATAAGTTAAACTTCATCATAGGTATATACATATAGACAAAAGCATGAAAGCATGATGCATATAGAGGGTTTGGTACTATCTGCAGTTTCAGGCATCCACTGGGGGTCTTAGAACATATCCTTCTTGGATAAGACTAGGCTACTGATTAGCTTAGAAGACATAATGGGAGGTAGACCCTCCCATGGGAGGGTTGTCCTATAAACACACCTTTGCATGAATTTTAGACAAGGAAAGAGTATGGCTTTGAACAGGGAGGGTGGGCCACTTATGCAGGTCCAAAAGTTCAGGAGAACCTGGGGAATCAAGATGTTTTCATGCATCAACTTTGATATCCCCATTATCTAAGGTCCTAGTGTCCCAGCACTTCATATCTAGGGACCTGACCTTGACACTGAGAACTACCATGTTAAAAAGTTATCTCTTTTGGTGCTTTATTACTCTTACCATTAATTTTTAGCATGAATCCTTAGCTTTTTCTGCCTTCTGGGTGCAGGAGCTAAGAGTCTTTCTATATGTTGCCAAGAAGATCTACTGATTTTCACACTTAGTCTTTAAGTCATGAATAATCCTGGCAAGCCTTTGATTTACTTTCTCTAGGGAATGCATCCATTGCTCCCATCAATAGCCATGCAATTTGATAGTCCTTATAATTACTATTTCACCAGTATTTTTAAAACATGTTATATTGCACATTTCAGTATATTCCCTTCTGTTGGTATCTGTACTAGTTATTTATTACTGTATAACAAATTTTTACACCCTCCCCCTCTGGCACACTCTATCTTCTGACAATACTGTATTTTCTTTCATTGCTCTTGTCACTACCTGATAATATATTAGACACATATTCATTTGTCATAAATTTGTCTTACACACTAGACTATATTTCATGTAAGGTCAGGGTTTGTTTAATTTCATTCATCCTCAGCGCCTGGAAATGTGCCTGGTATACAGTGTAGGCCCTATAAATATTTGGCAAATCAATAAATAAGTTCATTATTGACAACTTCTTAGTATTATTAGGTGTAGCATTGATGAGTTTTGTTAGAAATATTTGTGGGTTCTAATTGAACCAATGCAGGAAGCCACGGACCTCTTTTTATGCTCAGAATTATCTTCTTTGAGTTAAATTTGGCTTGAATTTTAAGACAAAAGGCAACATTCTGTTTTCTAAGTGGCCCTATTTCCTCTTGCATTGACATCCATTTCGGAGCACCTATTGTACTGTGAACTTTGCTCTTGCAGAGTCTATTGTCTGGCTTTGCACCAACATAGAATCCCTTGGGATTAAAACAAAAGGGATATAGTATCACCCCTTTTTCCATGGCTTCTTTTCAACTCTTGCCATTTAGATTCTCACGTATTCTCATGACCAATCTGATCTGGGGACCATTAGGAACCTTGTGTCTTCCATGGTCGATCTGCCACCTAGCTTTGTCATTCCTCCTCAGTTTAAACAGTGGATGTTAGAGGAAATGAAGAGGAGCAAGATCACCAAAACGAATTCATTTCTTGTAAACCTATTTAGTGCATGATGCAGGAGAATCTTAGCCTTTCTGTTACTTTGAAGTGTTTAAGTTATCAAAATTCAATTTACCTATTTAGAAAGAAATCTCAGTAGCAGCAAATCCACAAAGATGTTACATCTAGCTCTGCTCTAGCATTTATCCAAAGTCTCATTCTAGTGTTTCTCTGCAACATTTAGGAGATTCTCTAGAGGATTCATGGATAGGAGAGAAAACACTACCATTTGATAGGTCAAATTAGAAATATTTAGGAGTTTTACAATATTTGGCCAAGTCTCGGTGAATACTTCAATGTTTTCATTTTTCTGCCTATTTTTGTGCATTTGAATAACTATGCTATATTACTATAATAGAATGTAAACTCTATAAGAGCAGGGATAAGTTTATATTTTTTTCACCCTATATCTAAAATATCTAGACCAGTTCCTATGTATATTAGACAATTGATAAATACATTTCTTGAGAAAATTAAGATGTTATTTTTTTCTGCTTGTATGAATTTGACATCTCTTTATACCAATGTTTAGTTACACCAAACATAGCCCACATAAAATTTTTATTGTTTTCTTTTCTGTGGAGAAATAATTGAACACTTAGAAAATATGCTCTTGATTTTAGAAGTTTTCATAAAGTGTCTTGCTTTCCCTAATCTTGTTTTGAGTTTTCAAGAGGTGTGAAGTTTTCATCATCTCTATTAATAAAAATATAAGAAAGGTAAAATTTTACTTTTTCAGAATTTTATCTACTTTTACCATTAATTCATTCTCTCTACAAATATTTATACTAGTGATGTCAAACACTACCTTTGCCTTGGAATCAGTAGCAGTCGTCTTCATTGATCTTATACTATGATGGGAAAGATAGATATTGAATTAGCAAATTCAACTAAGGTGAATGTTGCAAAAAAGCAAAAACAGTGTGCCATGGGAGCAAACATTCAACAGGAAGAAATAATACCTAATTTGAAATAATACTTAATTTGAAATCTGAAGGCAGAATTGAAGTTATATTATCTAAGGGTTGTAGAACAAAGTGTTCCTGGTAGAAGAAGTAGCAAGTTCAAAGGTCTTGAGGAGATAGAAAATTTGGTGTATTTCCTTTTTTTAAAGTAAACTGTATGGCCTAAATCTCTGAGAACAAGGATCAAAGTGGTACGTAATGAGGCTAGAGAGACTGGCAAAACCCCATCTGTGTATATTCTTAAAGAATATTTGATTTTAAACTTAGAGCCTGGTAAATTTTTTAACAGGGGATGGCATGATCAGAATTGGTTGAAAAAGTTGCTTCAGCTTTAGTGTGGAGAATGCGGTTAGAATGACCTTGAGAACACAACTTAGAAGACATTTGAAATATTTTGCATGGGAAACAGTGATGACTTGAACTAGGGTGGCATCAGTAGAGATAAAGAAAAGTCTAGGAAATAATAGACTATTTAGGACACAGAATTGCCAGGACTTGTTGAATGATTGGATTTGGGAAGTGAAGGAAACAGAAGATTCAAAAATGGCTTCCAGATTTTTGGCTAGAGCCATGGGCTAAATAGTGGGCACATACACTAAAATGGGAAACACTTGGCTGGATAAATGGTAGTGTAGTTAGTCACCTACACCTACACCTTGGTGTGATCTGAGAAGTTACAAAAATTTCCCCTTAAAATCTGCTACTTATGAAATTTGTAAGATAAAAATTTTAAAGTTGGAAGTGTTTTATAGATAATTTTCCTGATATATTTAGTCATACAAAGATGCCATAGGATGACTATTCAATCTTTGTCCAATTTTAACAGTAGAGAGTTCGCAGTTATGTTCTAGGGATACTAGTGATTATGTACCCATGCTCCTAAAAGAATCTGCCCCCTTTCCCAGCACTTGGCTGAAGGTCTTGACCAAATTGGTAATTGGTAGACTCAACCTGCTTGGCACAGAAAATTGGAGCAAATATGGGTAAGTGGACTCAAGGGGACATCAAGAGGTATTGATGAAATTCTGTTGGAAGAACTCGAACTATAGCCTTATAGTTGTATAGTCTGAACTATAAGACCCAGAATGGCAGAGAGATGCTGTTGGGTGCTGGAATGCTAAGAGAATATAGAAATGATAATAGAGCTGTTGCTATGGCAAACGAGAGGCACACACAAATTAAAATTAAGGTGGCAAGAAGCTGGAAATCCTATGGAGTAATCCATTCTGTAGAGAGAAGAATGTAGCAGACTCAAGGAGGAAAAGGGAGAGAAGAGGGCATGTGGTTCTCCAGAGAAAGAGGTAGGGAGAGGATATGCCTGACACTATTTTGGTTTCCATGAAGCCTGGCTATACTGACCACAGTTAAGTTCTACAAGTATCTCTTTTATCTTTCAACAATCCACTTTAAAAAATAATTATGCTAGAGAGGGATTTTGTTTGTTGCAACCATTTGATGTCTGTATCAGATACTCTCATGAGAAAGATTCCTATTTAACAGATACAGAGGATATCGTTTTCTTCTGTACATTGAGCTGCATCTTTATTTATGCAACTTATGTGCACTGGTCCCTGGGAACCATGCTGAATAAGTATAATTCCTCTACTGTACTACTGTCCATTGAAAATCATGGGGTGCCTCCTCTCTAAGTCTTCCTTTCTCCACACAGAACATCAGTGGTTGCTTCAATTGTTATTAACATAATTTGATTTTCAGACCTCTCCCCAATTCTTTCACACTTATCCAGGTATCTTATGATTTGTCAGTGCTTTTAAAATATGGGACCCAGAATTAGCTGTAACACTTCATGTATAATTTGACAAGCTCAGAGTAACATAAGGTTATCACTATCCACTGTAACTTTGTAGTAACTAAATCTCTTTTAAGAAAATCCTTGTATTTCTGCTTTTTAAAAAAGCATAAATACATTTGTAGAAAAAAATACCATTAAAAATAAATTCTTTGGATTAAGACACTATCACCTGGTACAATGAAAATACTCTTGCAAGGCAAGTAATGACATTGAGTTATTACCAGCTACTCAAATCTTATCTTATAGTCTTTCCAAGGAGTAAGCTAGAAGATATTTTCCTATCAAAATGAAATGTATAATATTATACATTTTGAGAGAAGAACAGGGATTCCTGAGCCAAAACACATCAAGCAATGCATGGAAGTAAGCGAGGGGCTAAGCTTCTAAATCAATGAGAATACTGTGTGGATTTGGAAGAGGAATCAATATAAATCAGGACAGTAAATGAGAGGTGAAAAGGTATAAAAAAATTCAATTATAGGTAGCAGTTCTCTGCTGACAATGCATTTTCCAGGGCTACTTTGAGATAGATGCCTTCTTAAGGTTAGTCCAGAAAGTGGAAAGTAGAGAGCCTGCAATTTCTGTTTTTCTGGTTATGGGTGACTACTCATGACCAGTAAGCATGATAAGAAAGTAGCAAAAATCTTTAAAATGTCAATAATTAGCTGTAGATCTATTGGTCTCTGCAGCCAGGCCCCATGAACCGGCATACCACTGTAAATATATAAGATTAGGTGATACTTTAATATCCGATGCCCAAAAGTTCTTATAGAGGAGAGTCAATGATTGATTATTAAATTTCATTTTATTTTTTTTTGTGTGTGTGGGAAACTGAGAAGTAAATGTGAAAAAGCTTTTTCCATCATTGTAGGGTCAGAGCCAGGAGTAGACACCTCTTCTTCAAACATGGTTCAATTTCCAACCCTGCTGAACCCTGCCAATTGCAAAGTGATCCGGTGTGTGCTGGCAATCTGTCCAGGCACAGTAAGTGATCATGTGCCACACCTTCTGCAATGAGGCATTAGCATTGGCATCTGGCAAAGGTTACCTCTGCTAGTAGAATGGCTGCCTTACTGTGCCTGTAGCTAAACAAGACAAAGGGTTTCACACTGCTTCTCTGGACCAGATTTGCCTGGGGAGAGAAGTACGAAGTCAAAATAAGAAATGAAAGTAAGTACCTTCTCAGGTCTGTGTTAGAGACAGTTTCTGGAGCTGCAGGTTTCATTTAGCTTTCATAAGATCACAATGCTTAGTCTCAGTAGGGTTATCAGTTCTGTCATGCATTATAAACCCTCCAATCAAGGCAGTGGGAACCAGTGTTTCTATTTAATACCCGGAGAAATGGTGGAAGTCAGCGATTGATACCAACACAATGATGGGAAAAAGTGTCCAGAGGTGCTACTCACATAATCTCATTTTACAACATCTTGAAAATTCAATAGAAAGGCCTCCACTAACAATACCATTACACACTACTGATTATTGTTCTCAAATGTTCCTAAAGCTTTAAAAGCATAACTTAACAATAAAAATGCTCTATAAATACATCCCAACAATGAACATAACTGTATTTTTTTCCTTTAAAAACAAAAGCACACCATGTTAGTCACAAGTCATATAATTTTACTTAAGCAATTTCTTAGTCAAAAGTGCATTATCATTTTTAAAACATTATCTAATCTAAGTATAAATAAATGAGCAATTCCTTGACATTAGAAAGTGTTTCCAAATAATTTAGAAAAAGTGAAGAATACTGCAACATGGACTAACTACCACCTATTTAATATGTAATCTTTATTGGCATACATATTTTATTATCATGAGTTCTATCTCATATGCAAAGGCATTTGGGAAAAATAAGCAAAGTTTTCTTGCAAAAAGCATATATAGCTTTAAAATTTCCTGCTATTTGTGTCTATGATTCTTAGTTTTATCTTTGGCCATTAAGACTTTTGGAATAAGCATATTTTTCAAATGAATTAAAATTGTAGGAAGTTAGTACTACATCCTGTCCTTAAAAACAAACAAACCAACAGCTGAAAACCATATATGCAAAGTATGTGCCAGGCCTTGAAAAAAGATTTCAAGCTAGTTTAGAAAAATATATTTTGTGCTTCCTGTTTGTACTCGCATCATGGAACAAGAAGAGAGTACATTCCACTTTTATTTCTCCAAGAATTTTATATTGTTTTATTCTGCAATTGAAGGAACTAACAAATAAATAATTTTTGATTTAATAAATTAATATTAAAATATCTAACAGTGTTAATTTTTTTTAGTTTAACAGTTATAAATTTTAAATTATTTGAATACTATTGAAAATAATAAACTATAAAGGTACAAATGGTCTTAAAATTATTTTCAAAACCACTGGGAAATCCATATGCTTTTTAAAAATTCAGGTTATACCAAAACTCATTTTCAAAGTGTTATATGGAAATTTAACATTTAATTTAAATATTAAAATTTGTTAATATTTAAAAATTTTAGTGCAAATTAAAATATTGACAATGAAAATTGAAAAACAAAATCTATATATTTTATTTTTAATAATGTCCTAAAATGTTCTATGTTATTAACTTATGATATTGAGGAAGCTGGTATGTTATTTTTAAAATATATTCAACATATATATTTCACAGTGAACTATCAAGACAAATTTCTAAAACCTGTTTTTTACTAAGAATCTGAAAAACTATCAGCTTACATTTTATTTAAATATTTTTGAAAATTATTATTTTAGGCTATATTCTTGGATGGTAATTTTATGTATTCAGTTAGATTTGTTTACAGTTTTTATAAACAACATTTATTGGAGAATTCAAGAATCATCAGAAGAGAAAGTTTTAACTCCCTCAAACATAGTAAAATGATCAAACGTTTGGAATAGAAGCAAATTGTAAAAATGTGTCTTAACTGAGACACATTGCCCTCAGGAACCATGCCTTTTTGTTTGATGATTCTTCCATAAACCTGAGTTTATTTTTAAAAATTGACCCTTTTAATGTAAGAAAGTTGATGGTGAAAGAATTCCACTTACGAGTTTTTCCACTAGACACTATAAAACTCCATCATAGCACCTTGCGTTTTTGGCATCTGCAGTTGAATCCCACAGTTGAATGTTGCCAGATCTTATTTTGAAAAATGGGATTGTGTCTCTAGGATGCAAATCATCTGGATGAAAATTAAAGTAAAATAGAAAAATCTGCTTGGTCCTT
Source organism: Cheirogaleus medius (assembly GCA_008086735.1). Lineage (NCBI taxonomy): Eukaryota > Metazoa > Chordata > Mammalia > Primates > Cheirogaleidae > Cheirogaleus > Cheirogaleus medius. The sequence goes on along the minus strand of VBSM01000272.1, from coordinate 25,132,861 downwards.
GAGGCACAATTTGTGTTGAACAGCGAGAAGATCAAAACTGTAATGGGGTATAAAACAAGTTATGGGGAGAAAAGAGAGACAAAAGAAGAAAAAACAGAAGTGAAAAGAAAAAGCAAAGAGAGCTAGGTTTGTTTTGGAAAGACAGATTGCATCACATGCTTCTTAGTGCTATTCACTCAAATAATGTTACCTTGCCCCCAAATACTGTAAAATATTATCTACAATGTTTGCTCTATGTGATCATGTTTGTTGAAAATATTTGATGATTGATTAAAATTTTCATTTTACCTTTGGATAGCTAGTGATGTTTTAACACCTTTTTCTTTGCTGAAGAATTTGAGATTATCACATATCAATAAAGAACAATTTTCTAACCAAGTGTTTGGATATTTTTAAAAAGATACTAGAATGAAACTTTTATCAACATGAAAATACAGGTGGGAAACTTTTTGGAGAACTGGATCATCCTTGATGACTCTTAGTTAGATAAAAACTGAGGGCTTTTCTGTTCCCAGATACAATGCTTAAAATGCAAAAGTATTCTTTAATTTTCTCCATAATTATAGATACTGTACCTACTCAAATTCCCATTTTACAGTGTTTTATATTAAAACTCTAATGAACTATGTCCTCATTTTACTGAACAACTCGGCCAATCTGAAAAATGAAAGTCTCGGTGGAGAACTCTACATAAATATGTGGCTCACGTGGAATTCAATCTTGTATGTGCTTTATCTTTCTAAGGACAATGGTTCAAAACCAGTGTTGTAACCAGCAGGAGCAGAAGAGTCATAAACTAAGGAATTCTAAATAATTCATGGATGTGCATGGAAATAATGTTTCAAAACTGAAGTCAGAGCAGCTACTAGGGGAAAAATAGTTTTTTAAAAAAAGTCACAGAAACAACAGTCATATTATTTCAGGTTAGCTCACACCATTGTGCACATTTACAATGCACCATTTGTATGTTTCCATTAGTTTGGGAAAGACTTAAAACACACAAACAGCAAATATAAAGAATCTTTCTGGTTCATGCAGACAGTACGTATGACTCAATAGTAAGAAACACTGTTGTACTTGCAGAGTCTACTCTAAAATATGATTTTGTATGTTTAAAAGTAAATCTAAACTTTGAATCTTAGGCCAAAGAGTCCCCTATTCACAATGTAAGTACAAAAATACGACAAGTTATTGCCTCTTGGGCTTTCTTCCCTTTTGTTTATTTCACAAATGCCTCTTATCCTGACATAGGCTTAGAATAAGGGTCATTGCAGATGGTTGGCAATAAATGCAAAACTAGCCATTATCCAGGTAGGTCATTCCCAATTCTAAAGTTAACAAGGATATAGAAGCAAATTATTTATTACTCATAATTTCCAGGTTAGAAGTGTGAATGTAGTAATGGAAAAAGGAAAGTAATCAAAACTGTATCCAGATAAACATTAAAATAAAACAGAATATTCTTCAAGATCTTGCTGGAAAGGAGATAACTGATAATCATATAAGTGGAACCATTTGTTCTTCAATTTATTTAAATTGGTTTTGCTCCAGCCCTCTTTTCATGGCAGCAACTGGTGTTCTTACTCTCTGGACTGACATATACATAATAATTATAAATACATTTACCACTGGATTTAGGTATTATCAGAATCTAAATTACCCTAAAATTTCAAATAAAATAATGAATCACAGTGAACAAAATGCTCTATGGAAATAATTCAGTAATATAGATTAAATAATACATTATTGAAAGTAACTTTTATATTAATATTTTGTTTATTTACATTAAATATTTTTCTTAAGTAATGGTGATGTTCACCCTGTAATTAACAGGGAAAAACCACATTATTCATCTTTAAAATTTGGGAAAGAACTAGCTTCTTGTCTCATATAACTCAGTGCAAATTTCCAAATTTGTAAATCAATCTCTCTTTCTACCAGAGTATCTGTGTGATCCTATTTAAAGCACAAGGCAATAACCTGTATATTCTGAGGGTTGTTTCTAAAGATATTGAGAAGACTGAAATAATTTATATTATTGAATGCTCAAATGAAGTCTGTTATTTTAACTAACTATTTCTAATTATGGTTTAGATTTCTTAATGAAGATTGCTAGTTTACTCTCAAAAATTGGCCCTGTTTTAACTTGGTTCTATTTTAACTCCTAAGATTGCAAATAAGCAGTATTCAAGTCAGAACTAACTTTTAAACAAATACCTGAAATTGCAATTTTATTTATTTTCTTTTAATTATCAAAGTTACTGCTTTCTGCTTTTATTTGGTATTAGTCTAATACCTAAAAAAACCCAAAAATAAATAAATAAAAATCTATGTGCAGTTAATTCAAATCAAAGCCAAACATTTCATCTGGCCTGTGACTTCCATGAATCAGCTGTTCCATAGTTACAATTTAAAGCAATGCCATAATCTCTCCGATGAATTGTAGTTCACAGACAAAAGCTATAATATACCACATGATTTAGCAGTAGAAACATAATGGGTTGGGGGGATGTGGATTTGATCCTAACTTCACTGAGCACCTCAAATTTTCATTTTGACCATCTTGTTATTGACTTACTCTGCATTCTTTAGCCCAAGTAGAGTGCAAGTAAGCTACCTTTCCTTTTCTTTTTTGTCTTTTGCCATGTTTGGGCTCTCTGATCTTCAGTATTTTTAAGTCCTGGAAATCCTCTCTCTTAATTCTTTCCTCTGCAGTTTATTAAGTGGGAGTAGCATGAATGAAAAGCTGTTTTGTATGCTTATCATCGTGTGAAAATAACTTACTTCCATTTGCACATAGATCAGAAGAGCAGAGAGATTTCATCTCCGTTACCAGCTTTCATCTCTTTGTAATAGCTACCTGGTGAGTTTTGTGGTGAGGTCTCACCCAGGCTCTGGGAGAAAGTGTGCTGTGATCAATTGAAGATGTCTACCCTTGGGTGCTGAAATGAAAAGTTTGCCATTCTAGATATAGGTGCAAAGTTCGGCAAATGACCAGCTATGCTTTGCTGAAAGTCAGAAACTAACTCTGAGTTATTTATATGCCAATTTCTACTTATCTCTGGCTTTATCTGAGAAAAACAAATATAGTCTATAAAAGTAGACTTCAATGACTTTAAAAGTCAAAAATCAGCAACGGAATGAGTCCTCACTTGGGGTTAACTTTTGCCTGAAGGTAAGTAGAAAAGAATGGATGTGAATCTTGTTTCAGTACTTTTCAACAATAGGTTGATAATTGGTGATAAGTTCAGCCTGGCTCAGCTATCTGCAGTGAGCAGTGTTCTGAATTTGGGCTGCAGGTGACTATAGACAGAAGAGCAGAGACATACCAAAAAAAAGTTGATTCAGTCAAAAGAACCATTTATTGTTCACAAACTTTAAAACATTTCAAGGACACATGTACACATTCTGAAAATTACTTATGATTGGACACTTTATTCTGTGAGATTGAAAACTTTTTCAACTTTAGTTTTCTTTCTGATCAGGTTCAAATCAGGGAGAAATACTATTGTCTAGTTTCAGAAGTAAAGACTTACCTACTTTTCCCCCCACGGTAAGACCTAAGAAATCATCCAAGTATTTCAATTATACTTAATGGTTAGAAACATTTTCCACTCCAGGTCTGATTGGTCGTGAACTGGTATATTGCTTTTTACTTGGAAGCATAGCTAAGGAATAGTCACTGTAGTGATTTTTTTAAATTTCATTTTTCTAATTGTATTCATGAGGCAAAGAGAGATTCTTTTTTTTCCAGAAAAGAATATGTAAATTTTGAAGTATGTTTTTATAAATTCTCTCACATGTATACAGTCACTATTTCTCATCAATAGCATGTGTACAGATACAACAGCCCACAAATGTGTCTGATTATTGGGCCATCAATTTCACTCATACCAAATAAAGTAGTTTGACTTTATTATTTACATGATTCTTAAAATATGCAGCCCATTGACCACACAAATAAACATGTGCTTTTGGATCAGTATAAAGCCTGGTGTTTATGAACAGGGTTCTTTGTATTTTTAACAATATCTGGCACGTTTAATCAAAACTCTTTATTGAAACGTGGAGCCTGGGTAATTGTGTGCTTCGTGATCTATGCCGGGCAGGGGCCCCAACCTCTGCTCTTCAGGCAGACAGGAGTACAAAAATCTGCTATTGCAGTTTGACATTTGCTTTGCATGATTAGGTCAGTTGGTAAATCTCCATTTCACAGTTCTTAGAAGCCCACATTTCCCGTTATAAAGCAATGTGGTTCTGATTACAGCATTATTGAAATCCAGACATAGTACCTGTGTTCTGCTAGCAGTTCTACCTCTCTTTTTCCATGTTACCATGAACAACTTATTGACCCTCCCTCCCTCTTCTTTGCCTGCGATGGATGGGGGATATTGAGAATCATGGGGGTTTGGATGAGAAGAGTGAAGACAGTATGATCCACATTTCAAGCTATGGAGTGCTCTTAAGTTGGAAAAGAGAATCATAATGAATAGAACTAAACATGAAAATGTTTTTTTAGTGCAAAGCTATGGCTCATCTGATTTGTACTTTAATTGCGACTGTCACCAGCACGTTCAATTTGTGAGACAATGTGGTATCTTTCAGAGGAAGACTGTCAGAGACTTGCAGATGTACCAGAAAAAGCCACAATCCTACCCAACATTGTGTAATAATTCTGGTTCATGGCACCATCTTTGCTCACCTGACCTATGCAATAACTATATAACTTACCTCTCTTCTTTAATTCTTATTTTCCTATTGTTCATTCTTCACAAAGAGGTCTGAATTCCCTTTCAAAAATGAATGTAAGTAAGTTTTTCTCTCCTGCTGGAATCCTCCAATGACTTCTCACTGCATTCTAATCAACATCCAGACTTCTTTCTGTGACGCTGAAAGCCCGAGCAGGGCCAGGCACAGTGGCTTAGGCCTCTAATCCCAACACTTTGGGAGGCTGAGACAGGAGGATCACTCGAGGCCAGGAGTTTGAGCTTGCAATGAGCTATGATCATGCCCCTACATTCTAGCCTGGGTGTCAGTGTGGGACCCTTTCTCTAAGAAACACAAACAAACAAAACCCTGACATTATCCGAACTGGGCTGTAGTATTTTTCTTACCTCAATTCTTACCACTTTTCATATTTCACATCATATTCCATGCACAATGGCCTCTTCCTGGTCCTGTTTTGAAACCTTTAAGGGGGCTGGGCTGTTCCCTCTTCTTGAAGACTTTCTTCTTGTCTCATCACACTACTGACTTTTCATTCATCCTTTGAGTTCCAGCTGGTCTGTCATGTCAGCTCCTCAGAGAACTCTTCCTGGGTCACCTTATCTAAAGAAATCCCTGATGGATTTTCCATCATACTATCTTATTTTATTTTCTTCAGAAAATAAAATATTATCTAGTTGCTTATTGGCTCACTTGTATATTTTTGTCTTTCTGTGCAAGAATGTGTGCTACCTGAAGAAATGAACTTTGTCTTACTCATGGTGGGCTATACCATGCCTGACATAGCCACATAATAGGTAGATAAAAGACCAAATCATTGAGTTTGTTTAAGCCCCCCTAGCCAGAAAAAAGCTCAGGACTGTTTCTGGAGTCTCCATCTACTACAACTAACTCAGGGCCCATTAATTTTCATGTGCTTGTTTCCACAGTTGCCTTAATTCTTGAGAAAGCCCTACATTCCTTTAGTTTCTAATAGTGTCTAGAAAGAGAACCCAACACATGCTAGGTAGGTGTTTAGTCAATGTTAAATCTGACATTTTATTTTCATTAAGTTGAGCAACCTCATACTTGACATATAATTTATTAACTCTACTAAAAAAGCCAGATTTTCATTATTAAAGGAGAAAAATTACTGATAACACTCCTCCCATTTTAATGTCAGCAAGGCACTTCTGGATTCCTGAAATGTGAAGGCTAAGCAAGCTGAGAGACAAAACTCATACCTGGAGTTTGTATCAGAACATCTTTCAAAGAGTTTTTACATATTATTGTACCATATCTGCTCGCATAGAATTTATTTAAGGAAGTGTTCTTACATCTCCTTTTCCCGACAGAATCTATGTTAGGTGACTCATCCAAAGCAAAGGAAGCGCCTTGTGTTTCTAATCCCCCACTCCACTCACAGCCCTGCCCTCCTCATCGCCACCATCGTTACCTTCCTGCTTATTTGCTGTTTGAATGTCTTTGCTCTTTTAGGTTCCCTGTGGATGTTCTTAAAGTTCAAACCTATTGCCTTGTGTTTCAACATATCCTTTAAAAGCATGCACAAACAAAAGGTGTGGGAGTGGAAAGAGGGTGATGGTCAGGGAATAGGAAAGAAAGGGGAGAGAGAGTGAGAGATTCTCAGTTTAAGAAAGCTTTTTACCAAAAAGGGAAAAGGCCAGTACAAGGTGAATAATTTCTTTTTAAAGTTAGCCCGAATGAAGACTGGAAATGACTGGTGCATTTACTCATCGTTCATGACAAAGCTCTCTCTATTGTATAACTATATCCTCCATGTCCTGTCTCTAAGCTATCCTGTGTGAGCCACACAGTTGAGGACATTTAAATGCTCTAGCTATCAAATACCATTTCATTGGCTGCTAAAGACTATATTTTCAGATGTGATGGATAAAACAGAAGCATTTACTTCCTTTTCTGCTCTCATGTCTCCATGATGTCATTTTTTATTTTTCTGGAAAGGATAAAATACATTCTTAAGGGGTTGGAGTTGCAACCAACTAATGAGGGTAGCAAGGACACCTGTCCTAGTTTCACAAACGAGGAACCATAAAATTCAAGAAGTGAGCAATTATCTGAAGAGGATTCAGGCCATTGGTGGTAAGCTGGGGAGAGGGCTATGAGCTAGCCCACCGTACTGCCTTGCCTTGTCCCCCCCGCCACCACAGCCTGAATCTCCATTCCCACAAGTATAAGCTAGGGGCAAATTACAAAACACTGAAATTGTGCTCTCCAAAGGTTATCTTGTAAATATTTTTCCCCCCATGGGGAAGGGTTAAGTGACAGGAGGAAAATAGTCCTGAAATACTTGAGAGAATGCTACAGAGAGAAAAGTGCAGGGAAAAGGGCCTCTTCTGTTAAAAAAAAACAAAAACACAAAAAGATGCAAGGCTATGGGGACCCTATAGTACATGGGATGACTTCCCAGTTCCAGCTACATCATTCATGGGCTAAGTACTGAGCCTCAGTTTGACACCTTAAATTAGGAATAATAATATTTATCTTGCGGTATCATTTTGAGGTCCAATCTAGTACTAGGTTTGTAGAAAATATTCAGTAGTTGATAATTTCAAAAATCATAGAAGTAATTCAAACATGGCCAAAAATAAATAATTGTTAATACCTTATATACTAAGAAATATAGTATTCTTTAACAAATCTGTAGTCATTGAAACTTTCTTATGTAATGATTTTTAATATTATATAAAAGATCTTCAGCTACATGGAACACCTATTAAATGAGGAACTCTCTGAAAGATATTTCATTATATTAATTGTAGGTTAAATATAGGCCTGAAGATCAATAAGAATATGGTCATTTAGAACATCTAGAAAAAATGAAATAGGTTGGATGTCACATCACCAGCCTGTTCATGGGTAAAAGCGGTGAAGAGAATTTTTTTCTTCAAAAAACCAAAGCTTTTTACATTATGAAGCATGAAAATCAATTTGAATGTTTTTTTTTTAAATTTCACTTAGTTATATTAGCTGCATGTAGAAACAACCTGCATATACCCTGGTAGTTTGTTGATATGTATTTTTCTTTCATATTAGTATGAAAATGTAGATGCCATATATTGTGTTTTGTTAAGCCATGTTTTCATTGCAACTTGCTATATGGAGATTAGATTTCAAACTTCTTACAAATTTACCAAACTAACTGTTAAAGATTGAGGATTTTTTTTCTAACATAGATATAGCTTTTTGTGTTTTTACTGATTTTAAAAGTAACACATGTTAATTGTTAAAGCAAAAACCAAAAACCAAACTCAGACTCCACAAGAAGTTCTAAATAAAAAAGAAAAAAGTCATCTGTAAGATCATCACCCAGACATAACTGCTGTTTTGGTGTCTATCATCCAGACATTTTTCTATGCAGTCATTTGCAATTTCTTCCTAAGTGGAATCATACCATATATGATGTTTTCAACCTTATTTTAAGCTAAAATGTGCCATGCACTTTCCATGCCAATGAATATGTATTTATAGTAGTTTTGATGGCTTTCATAATAATTCATTTGTATGACTATACTTTAACCAATTCTCCTCTTTTGAGACAATTTAAGTTTTTATTTTCCCAATTCTTTTTACTATTAAAATCTATACTTATATTTGTCTGATTGTTTCTGTGGAACAAATTACTAGCAGTGAAATTGTTAGGTTAAAGAAAATTTATATTTAAAAACTGTTTAATATATATTTCCAAATTGTTCTCATAAAAGTTGTTCTAACATATGCCTCAGTGTTCGCGAGTGGATTTTCTCTCTTGTTAACACTGGACATTATAGTGTTTTTTAATCTGTGCTTATCTAATAATATAAAATATCCCATTTTAATTTACATTTCTTAGTTTACCATTAAGCATGAACAAATTTTTGTATATATATTGACTATCTGTGATTCTACTTTGTGAATTGCCTGTTCTTACCCTTTGCCTATTTTTCTACCTGTTATTAATCTTTTTTTCAGACTGATTCCTAATAGCATCTCATATATTAAGCCATTGCTGGTCATTTTGCAAATTCATGATTTTTAAATTCATTTTTAAAATTCATGGCATCCAACATTCTAAGTAAAAATTGGTAAAGTTTGTGTGTGCAAAAAAAGCAGGGACACGTAAAGAAAGAGGGATGGACATTTGAGAAAGATCCAATTCCTAGATATTATTTAAAATAGTAGCTAAATTATAACATGAGAGAATAGGATTAGACATTTTTAAAAATGTCCTAATAGTTAACATGTTAAAATATTGGCCATGCTCTAGAAAGAGATGCTGGAATCTTCTTCTGTGGGACTTTTTAAATGAGTTACATACCTTTCTGTCTGGCTTGCATAATCCGCCGGAATGTGCTGTATGATCTCTCAAGATGTCCCTTTGCCTGGGGTAATTATTTTCTTCTATTTTCACACGTGAACTTGAGGTTCCTAAAACCCCAACTTTAGGTTCTTTTCAGTTAATTTAGTGATGCTATCTATATTGTCTTTCCTAAATTACCTTTAAAAAAAGAAAAGGAAAGAAGTTCTATACTATGTTGTTAAGTTTAAGAACAAATATAAGTAAGTTTGTCTTTCAATTTTCCCTAATAGCACAAAGCACACACATCAGTGTGACTATGAGTCATCCTCTTAAGCTTTAATTTCTTACTGCTCTCTTGTGGCCATTCAAATGAACTGTCCAGATGCCTTAAAAAAAGATCCTATAATATTAATAGGGAAAACTTTCCCAAGCAAAGTCATCCAATTTTGTATCTGCAGCAAATTTAGAGTCTTTGACATTTGAACATCAAGGTCATAAAATAATTCATTTTATTAGTAAGTACTGGGACAGAGTTGCAGAATAAGAAAGGCCTGTAGGTTTCTTCTTGTTTTTTAGTAAAATTAACCACATTGTTATTGGTCTATGAAGTAATCAAAAGGCTGAAGTTTGAAATATTTCTGGCCATTCTGAAGGTAAAATAATGGAATTCCAGCTTGTTCCCTTACTGTGGTTTTAAGAATATCAGTAGGGTCTGTTTAGTCATTATAATTTAAAACAGCCTCTTTTTAGGGAAAAAAAGAATTAAAAAATACTAGCTATACATTAGAGTTTGAATAAGATATAGCTAATAAATAAAATTATTTTGTTACATGTTGATCATTTAATAGTGCCTGTGTGTAGAGAGGACCCAGGATTTGCAGCCTCAGCAATCTTAAGACGATGAAACGAATTAATATGCTTTAGGCTGGGCATGGTGTTTCATTCCTGTAATCCCAGCACTTTGGGAGGCCAGGGTGAGAGGATTGCTTGAGGCCAGGAGTTCAAGACCAGCCTGGGCAATTTAGTGAGACCCTGTTTCTACAAAAATTAAAAAAAATAAAATAGCTGGGTGTGGTGATGCACACCTGTAGTCCTAGCTACTTGGGAGGCTGAGGCAGGAGGATTGCTTGAATCCAAGAATTTGAGGTTATAATGAGCTATGATTATGCCACTACACTTCAGCCTGGGCTATAGCGCAAGACCCTGTCTCTAAATAAAGCATGTATATATATGTATGCTTTATTGTTCCAGTCCTGAGTGTCAGTCATACAAATTATGATATCCTCTAATAAATCTCTAATTCATTTGACTTCAGTTCCTATGACTACATGTATTTTAAAATGGCAGGTTTTAAGCACAGTTACTAGTTATCCAGTTAGCTTGAACACAGTTAGTTAAGCATAGTTAAGCACAGTTAACATATATGTATTCATGTAGCTAATTCTGTAGGATGAAGTCCATTGTGCTCTAGGCATGCTATAGAGATAGAGTTGGACTCAGACTGTCCAGGGTTAAGTTCCTTCAACCAATGTATATTGGTGTGACATCTATATGCCACATCCTGGTTATACAATAGTACACCCCCCACAAAAGGCCTAGCCCCATAGAATTTGTAGTCTACTCTATGATACAGACATAATCAAACAATGACATGAAAGAATATAAAACTACAACAATGATAAATAGCACAAGAAGAGGGATATGGAAAGTTCATATGGTCAGGAAGGTCAGATGAGGCTTTCCTGAGGATGTGATGATACAGCAAAGATGCCAAGATGGGTAGGAACTAAGGAGGAAATGAGGAAGGAAAGAGGAGAAGGAGCAGCATGTGCAAAGGCCCTGCATTGAGAGGGAGCAATGAACTTTTAATGAAATGAAGCAATGAAACAAAGCAAGAGGAAACATGAGATGATTTAAAATTGAGACATGTGGGTTTTATGAGCTCAGCCAAGGAATTATCGATAGTTTGTTTTTATTAAAAGAGTATAAGAAAGCCATCAAGATGCTCTAAGCAAGTGATGATAGCATCTCCTTGTATTTGAGATCATTCTGCTTGATGTGTGGAAAGTGTATGGACAGGGGTCAGAGTAATGAGAAGAGAGCCCTTTGAAAGCTATTGCAACATTCTAAATGAAAGCTGATGGTAGCATTGACCAGGAATGAGGAATATGTGAAAAAAGAATATGATCATTTTTTCTAGATCTGTGAAATATGCCGTTGGTATTTTGATGGGTATTTTGCATTAAATCTGTAAATTTGGGCAGTATGGACATTTTAATGATATTGATTCTACCAATCCATAAGTAGATGTTTTTCCATTTATTTGTGTCATCTGCAATTTCTTTCATGAGTGATTTTTTTAGTTCTCCTTGTAGAGATCTTTGACCTCCTTTGTTAAGTATATTCCCAGGTATTTGATTTCCTTTCTAATGAATGGTATTGAGTCCTTGATTTGAATCTCCCCTTGACTGTTATTATATTAGTATATAGAAATGCTACTAATTTGTGTACATTGATTCTGTAACCTGAGACTTTGTTGAATGTATTTATCAAGTCCAGATTCAGAATTCTTTTGATGGAGTCTTTAGGGTGTCCTTAGATACAAGATCATATTGTCAGCAAACAGGGATAGTTTGATCTCCCAATGTTCAACATAACTAATCATCAAGGAAATGCAAATTAAAACTACAAGGAGATACCACCTTACCCTGTCAGAATGGCCATTACTAAAAAGTCAAAAAGTATAGATGCTGGTGTGGATGCAGAGAGAAAGGAATGCTAATACACTATTAGTGGGACTGCAACTTAGTACAACCTCTATGAAAAACAGTATGCAAAGTCCTCAAAGAAATAAATGTAGACCTACCGTTTGATCCAGCAATCCCACCACTGGGTGTCCCAAAGAAAAAGAAATAATTTTATCAAAAAGACACCTGCACTTGAATGTTTATCACAGTACAATTCACAACTGCAAATATGTGGAACCAACCAAGGTGCTATTCAATTCATTAGTGGATAAAGAAAATGTGGTTATATATATATATATATATATGTATATATATATATACACCATGGAGTACTACTCAGCCATAAGAAGGAATGAAATAATGTCATTTGCAGCAACTTGGATGAACCTGGAGACCATTATCCTAAGAAGTATCTCAGGAATGGAAAATCACACACCATATGTTTTCACTAATAAGTGGGAGCTAATAGATAGGTACACATGGGCACAAAGTGATATAAAGAACATGAGAAACTAACAAGCAGGGGAGGAGGGTAAAGTGTGGGGTAAAACTTACCTATTGGGTACAATGAACACTATTCTGGTGATGGGCACACCAAAGGCCCTGACTTAAGCATTATATGAGATATGCATGTAACAAAAACTCGTGTACCCCCTTAATTAATATTTGAAATAAAAAAGAGAATAAAATAAAAGGATATGGAAGGTCTAATTTTCCGGACTCAGTGATGGATTGGATATTAACAATGAGTGTCACAGAAATAGCCCAGATAATTCCTGCTGGTTATATTTTCTAAGAGGTGAATACCTGAAGATTACCAGTTTGGGGAGAAAGGTTAAGTTTAAGTTACATATGATACATGCAAGAGGAGATGTCAAGAAGAAGGCAGTTTGATATGTCAATCAAGAGTTCAGAAGAAGAGTGTGTCATGAAAAGATACATTTAAATAAACTTGGTTTTCTAATGTGTAAATTTGATGAGATTGTCAAGGGATAGATAACTGATGAAAAGAATTAATCTTGTAAAATAAAAAGAATGAATCTTGTAAGTGAAACTTGAGGAGCTTAAACATTTATTTGTTAATTTAGAAATAAACAAACAAGACACAGAGAGAAAGACATAGAGAGAAAGAGAGCACAAGTGCAAAGGAGAGTGAGAAAAGCTATTAGAGAGAATATAGTAAAATTATGAGAACATGGTGAGACAGAGATCAATAGGAGATTGGGATTAAAGAAGAAAAAGATAATTTACATTTCAAACAGTTTAGGTAATAATAAATAATATCCACACCTGTAGCATTTAATACATGTCAGACATTTCCTCAGAGCTTTGTATGTATTAACTCATTGAATCCTCTCACCCATACTCTAATGTAGACATTATTATCATCCCCATTCTATGCCTGAAGGAAGTGAAGCACAAAAAGCTTAAGTCCCTTCCTTGAGGTCATGCAACTAGTAAACAGCGTTAATCTTCAAACCAAAGCAGTCTGACTTCAGAGTTCCATGATTTGTTTACCACTATGCTTTTCTGCCTTTTCAGAAATAAAAGATAAAGAGAAAAAATGTTTTTGACTTTAGTGACATGAAGGTCAACCACGACCTTACCATAAGTTATTTGAGTAAAAGGACAGGGCTAGCAGCCACACTGGAGTGATCCGGAGAGCGTAGGAGGTGAGGAAACACACATCACATTTAGATACAGCTGTACACACAGCTTTCAAGAAGTGTGGCTCTGAGAAATGTAGCTTGAATCAGGCCCAAGATATAGTTGTGCCAGGAGGACTCCTGTGAGGTCAGGGCAACTATGGAAGACTCCAGAGATTTAGGTCATTACTCACTGGGTATGAGGGAAGGATTCTGAATTGCACCAGGCTCTTAGTTTTGCTTTAGAGTGAAACAAAAGCATTGTATCACTTCTATATTAATGTTTTGAGGTCAAAAACTATCTTCCTCATCTCTTTATCAGTCCTATTCCCAAGCCAAGCACCTATTACAGTGCCTTATATACAGCGGAGAGAAATGTAGTGCTGGGGATAGTCACTCTGTACTGGCTATGACTTTGGACAATCCCAATCTTCTGGTTCTTCAGCTATGAAAGAGGATACCCTCCTCTCAGTATTTTTGGTACAATTAAGAAAAAAATACTTTGTTAACTACACAATTCTATACAAATGTTAGGTATTAATATAATAAACTCTTATTGAAAGAGCAAAGGAAGGGGAGGAGGAGGGAGAGACCCTGATCTTTGAGAGTTTCATCAGACTGAAGGAAATATAGCTCGATAACTACTTGTTGGTGGGTTAATTGGTTTTTCCATTTAGGAAGGGCTAGAAGCAATGGCATGCAATCATCAGGGTCAGACAGGATTCATCCTGACCTTTGTCTGAACACCAGTCACACGAGCACATTGGCCAATGGAGGGGGAGAGTCGTGTCAGCAGTAGTGATAGAACAGGCATTTAACATAAATATTTGTTGGTTGATTGATTAATTGAACTGGACATATCATCAACATTGCAGCACAAAACATTTCAACAAGGGATCTTCTGAGATTTTAGAGGAATAAGTCTGCCAGCCCTATGGCAGGCAGACATTTCCTGAATAGTCACATTGCAACTCCCCCAATGAATTGCCCACCAGTGCCAATTAAATGTAGTTGTATTTAAACTTTCAGGGTGGTAGAAAACGATCTTTAGGACAGCTTGGGATTCATTGGGGAGTAACCAGTCTACAATGTTATAGTTTCACACATAATTTGAGAGGAAGGTGGAGGAAGATGAAAGACAGCTGATGGATGTTTTCATGGACGAGAGATTCTCCACCCAGAGCAGGTCTGAGAATGCTTAAATCTTTAGAAACATTAAGACTTGTGGCTCTTTCAGACATTACACCCTGTCTTCTGAAATTTTTCTTCAAGAGTACATAACTCGTTAGCATGCTTTTAAACAGCACTGACTTTTCAAATGAACAAAACAAACAAGAGCAACAAGAACAATAACAAACACAGCAAACGAACCAAAGAGAAGAATAACACAATTAAGAAAGGGTACTTGTCTACGTTTGGATCTGCAGGACCTGATTATGTTAATGTGAAACATGCAAAACTATTGAGTATTTCTACATCAAGTCTCCAGAGAAGACATCATTTCACACACCTTTGCATCTTAGAACATCACCAGATGTCCCTGACCATTTTCCAGATGTCTCCAAGTACAAAACCAGAAGGATGCCTGTTAGGCTCAGACACTAGATCAGGTTAAGGTAAAATGTGAGTCTTCCGTGCAGTGTTGATAGAGGTAGTGGAAAGGAGGATTGTATGCCCTTTTTTCTTTGGGAAACACACCTGCTGTGTTGGTGGAGGCTTTGGGGATAGTTGCTTTTTCTGTCCTAGTGTCTCTCTTCATGCAAATTCCACTTCATGATGAGACTTTCTCTCTTTGGATATAAATGTCACTGATTCATGACAATGAAGCTTCTAATCTAAATTCCCTTGCAATAAAGTCCATGACTATATCCAGTTAGCTTCATGAAGAGAGCGCCCACATCCCTCCTTCTAAGTAACAGAAATTTATCTAGAATAGACATCCACTGGAGTCTGCTGGTGGAATTGTTGCTTCTCCCTGACTGGAGGAGTTAAATGCATTGTCTTAAGACTCACAAATTTTTGGAAGAATATCTCTTCTTTTTTCCCTCTAGCAGCACCACCCTGTCTTGCTCAGCTCTGAGACTTTCCCTTGGTCTAGTGAGTCTCCTGCTTTTCCCTGTCATCTAGGGTGGCAGTGTCAAAGTTTGCTTAAACAGACAACCTACAGAATGGGAGAAAATTTGTGCAAGCTACATATCTGATAAAGGGCTGATAACTAGAATCTATTTAGAACTCAGGAAAATCAGCAAGAAAAAATCAAACAACCCTATCAAAAAGTGGGCAAAGCACATGAACAGAAACTTTTCAAAAGAAGACAGAATAATGGCCAACAAACATATGAAAAAATGCTCAACATCTCTAATCATCAGGGAAATGCAAATCAAAACCACAATGAGATATCACTTACCTCCAGTGAGAATGGCCTTTATTAACAAGTCCCAAAACAATAAATGTTGGCATGTATGTGGAGAGACAGGAACATTCCCACATTGCTGGTGGGACTGAAAACTAGTTCAACCTCTGCGGGAAGCAATATGGAGATACCTTAAAGTGATACAAGTGGATCTACCATTTGATC
>VBSM01000272.1:25088340-25116768 GCA_008086735.1 Cheirogaleus medius | reverse complement strand
TTGGGCAGGTGGGAGGGTGGAGGAGGGGATGGGTATATACATACATAATGAGTGTGATGTACACCTTCTGGGGGATAGACATGCTTGAAGCTCTGACCCGAGCAGGGAGGGGGACAAGGGCAATATGCATAACCTTAACATTTGTACCCCCATAATATGTTGAAATAAAATAAAATAAATAAAAATTTTCTCTCATTTAATTCATACCTGGTGATTTCATAGTTTCTGTATACAGGGGAACTTACTTACATGAAGAGAAAATCACTCTTGCTTCTATTTTTAAAACCAGATAACTAGGATCTATCACATGCATATTCTACTGTCATTGTCAGCTCTGGGATAGACTGCATCATTTCTTTTCCACTCAAGAAAACATACAGAATGAAAAAATGGTAAGAATGATGCTATTGTAGAGATGGCATTGAGTCTTCTCTAATTATAAAAAGAGGTAATAAACATTGATACTTTATCATCAATGATAATCAGTGACACACTTCACAATCAATTACCACTATGGATGAATACTGTTTTTTAGGCCAAGTGCCCAAAAAGGAGGTTTGACTTGGAATAGAGTCAGACCAGCTGATGGGCTAATGTCTCCATGCTCACCATCTCTGTATAACTCTCACCAAAGTAGGTCCCTGGAATCAGACTGTGGGCCTAAGGCAAGAGCTCTGTACATGTAGACTGCTGCACAACAAGATTCAAGTGAAGAAGAGAGACTAGACCTCCAGAAGACTCTGCCATTTCCATGCCGGCCTTGACATTATTCAAATTAGGTCATTACTCTCAAAGTATTGTTGGACATATTTCTAAATAAAAATATGCTCTAGCAAATAAATAAATTTGTTCATCCTAATTATAATTGTTTCAAGAACTCTTAATTACAACTAAATACTCTTGTAGTACTTTTATTCTCATTCCAAACTACTCAGATATCCAAATACTAAATGACTATTTGATGAATATTTACTGGGCATTTACTACATTATAAATTCTATTTTCATATATAACAAAGACCAGAATAGTCTCTGTCATCACAGAGTTTGCATTCTTGATGGATAAACAAATAAAAAAAGCAATTATAACAAAGTTTTATGAGTGCTAATAGAGGGTAAGTACCAGATATTAAAGGGTAAGTAGCAAAAAGACACCTAATTCCACCTGTAGGTGAGGGTCCCATGACTGCCACGGAAGGCATGATCACTAAACTGCTGCCTGAGGGGTGACTGGGAATTAGTCAGACAAAAGGGTCTGAGCCTCAGGAAGAGAGTTCCAGTTAAATTCAATGTCACAAGCAAAGAACTCAAGACAAGAGAGAGATGGTGCATGCAAAGACACAGAAGAAACTATCCATGTTCGGAGTTAAAAGTTCAGGGAGAGGGGTGGCAAGTGTAAGCAAAAATAAGAATATGTAAAACTTTCAAGCCATGTTAAGAATTTGGATTTTTTCCTAAGTGCAATGGGAAGCCATTGAAAAGTTACATATGTGGTAGTGTGGTAAGATTAGATTTGTATTTTAGAAAGATCACAGGTTGTGTTGTGGAAAATATAGGTATCCCTTGCTACGCACATCATTAGAAAATAAGAGCACATAGTTTCAACTCAAGAGGTGAGGAGACTTGGGTAAACTTGTAGATAAAGCCCCCACTCTCCAACTTCTTACTACTCACAATACCCAATAGATTTAGATAAATTAGTGTCCTTTGTGCACGGAACTCTTGCTGTGCAAACTGAGAAATCAAATATATTCAGACAAAGAGGATATTTGTAAGCTTAGATGGGGTAATAATAAAAGATGGAGACATAATCAAGGTAGTACTAAAGGTAGTAAGTAGCAGTGACTAAGGATTTGGAAGAGATGTAGAATAGAGCATCAATAGTCCATTGTGATAGACTGAATATGGGAGGGCAGCAAGAGTCATGGAGGCAAGAAAGTGAAGGATGAAGCACAATTACCTGTTTTGGGGAACTCAATGTTCTTTCTGTTGCTGTGATAAGAAACAAGGGAAGTGGAATTGTTTTTGGTGGAATGGAGTATGGGGATGATGGGATGTAGAAGATTATAAATTCTATTTGGGACTGAATTTAAGGTATAAGAGGGAGATAGAAGTGGAGCTGTCCAGTAAGCAGATAAATGCATGAGTCTGAAGTTGAGGAAAGGAGTCTGGGATAAAGATATAGAACTTCTAACTATTGGCTTATATATGGTGGGGTGGA
Organism: Cheirogaleus medius; assembly: GCA_008086735.1. Taxonomy (NCBI): domain Eukaryota; kingdom Metazoa; phylum Chordata; class Mammalia; order Primates; family Cheirogaleidae; genus Cheirogaleus; species Cheirogaleus medius. The sequence continues at coordinate 25,114,548 of VBSM01000272.1, read as the reverse complement.
GATGGCTAGTTGTCCACTAGCATTCATCCTCTTCTTCTTTCTGAGCATATGCCCAACGAAAGTCCACATTTCCCAGCTCTCTCAGTGGAGCTGTGTGGTCATTTGGCCATATTCTCACTAGCAGAATGTGGCCACACATGATATATGCAACTTCTGTATCATTTGTTTAAAAAATGGTTTCTACCCATGGACTTCTTGTTTCTTTTCCCCTCCCTCAGGACCCTGAAATTAACAGCAAATCAACTTGAGACTGTAGAAACTGATGATGTAGATGATGCAGGGATGCCGAGAAGCAAGATAGAAAGAACTGGGTCTCTGAGTGACTGTGTGGAGCAGAGCTGTTCCGCTATCCTGGACCATATACATCTTGACTTTTGGGTGAGAGATAGATAAGTATTTAACTCAATAAAATGTTTAATTCCAAAGCAAAGCAAATTAGTTGCTCCACTCCAACCAAGGCCCAGAAACTTTTCTATTTCCTCAATATCTGAGCCCTTATTAGTGAAAAAAGGACACTGAGATATTCTGCATTGATAATAATCATCATCATTTGTTAGTCCCATCATGAATTATAGTAGTCTCTCTTTGTCCATGGGGGAATACATTCCAAGACACCCAGTGGATGCCTTAAGCTACAAATAGTACCTAACCCTATATATAATATGTTTTTTTGATTGGATAACCAACATGGATTCTCAGTAACTAAGCGTGGGTAGCAAATACAGCTGACAAACGGATGATTCACATCCTAGGCAGGACAGCGTGGATGGCATGAGATCCTATCATGTTACTCAGAATGGGTATGCAATTTAAAACATATGAATTGTTTACTTCTGGAATTTTCCTTTTAATATTTCCAGACCATGGTTGACCATGAGTAACTGAAATCACAGAAAGGGAAACTACAGATAAGGAAAGGACTGCTGTATATAGATTTATTTGTGTGTCCATTTGAAACTGTTTGCTTTGGATGACAACATTATTAAGCTTCCTTGTTTGTTTGAAATAAATAGTCAAGGGATCTAGAAAAGAGCTAAGAAAACAGAAGAAATGATTTATTGCAAGTATGGAGGACCCAGTTGCTGTTGTAGAGAATATGAATTTATTGTGGCATCTATCTGCACAGTTATGTGATTTCCTCTAAATTATGTTTAGTCATTGAGGTGAATATGCTGAGGGAGGTGGTTGAATTCCTCTAGGTTTGGAGTTCTGCCAATATGGTTTCTGCCAGTAGATGATGGAGGAATAATAAGCAAGGAAGTTAGTATATTAAAAACAGAATAGTTGAAATGATGGATGATGGGACTTAAGCTATGTGGAAAAGGAAGATAGAGGAAGTTGATCAGGAGAATGAAGAAGGATCAAGGGTTTTGAACATAAACTCTATGAGAGCAGGCATCTTTGCTTGTTCACTCCAGGACCTTCAATGTCTTGAACAATACAAGGACAAAGCAGCACTCTCCATAATGTTTGCTAAAGTAGCTAAAAAACAGAGTTTAAAGAAAAAGTATTGGAAATAACTGGGCAATAATCTGAGAATGAGAATTTAGGGTCAAATAATTACAGAGTCTGAATTTGCAATTTAAAAGATTGAGCAATTCCAGGTAAAGATTGAGGTGAGAATGAGAATTTAGGGTCAAATAATTACAGAGTCTGAATTTGCAATTTAAAAGATTGAGCAATTCCAGGTAAAGATTGAGGTCCAAGATTTACGACTTGGTGGTGGATACCTAAAAGGTACCAGACAGGAAAGTCACTGGAGATGAGACCAAAGTGCTGAGAGGTAAGAGTTTGTTTGAGCTGAACAAGATCTTTCCAGGCACTTAGGATGATGATAGAATCTGTGGAAAAGTGGAGAGATGCAAGCCCAGGCACCAAGACAATCAGTGAGTTAGAGGAAATGATCAAGGGATTGGAAGACAATGCACTGTGAAGGATACAGGATAGCATAACAAAATGGTATATAAGTCAAAGACTAAATTTCCGGCTAGCTTCACTCAGTAATAATAGTTAATGTGTTCCATTCACCTGGCTAAAGGGACTCACAACAGATGCTTTATAGTTCGGTTTACCTGCTTCCATGGTTTAAAATAAAATATTGATTGCTCATCTGGAAAATTGTTTTATTCTGTGCCATATGACATGAATCTTTCTTTTTTGTTTTCTTTATGTGCCAATGCTGGATGAATTTGTAAGGGCAAATTTATTTGACAATAACGATCAATCAGTGAAAAGAAAACACATTCGAGCCAGTTGGAGTTTTTGATATTTGCCTAATAATGTATTCACATATTCTTATTATTCACTGTTATTTCCCAGTAAGAATTTTCTACTTATTCCTTTTTCTCTTTGCAATGGCATATATGATTTGGACCGATGTATGTCAAATATCTTAGGTTTGCCAAGGCTTTTTGTTTTTCACAGTGGTATATTGTTCACTTTGTGTAGTTTGATGTTGACTTCATTCAAATTCGAAAATAAAAATATTTCCTTTATAAGTGGTCAGTTTTTATTTTGATGATACTGTACAAAATGCTAAATATTTTATTGCACATCTTAAAACTAAATTCTCAGGTTTTCATAGTGTCTAGGAACACGTAAAGGTAATTGGTTACTTTGTTTTATACCTGGAAGAGAAAATAGAAAATTAAGGCAATCATGCCAATAATTTAAGTATAAAAATGACTTGGCTATTTCACTCAAAAGCATTTCTTCAACTGAATTATCTGAATATTTATTTACTTCTTCCAATTCTTTTCTGTCCAGGGAAAGACAGTGTCTGAAATAGAAACCATAGAAAAAGCTCCCAATTTTTTGGTTAAAGCATAGCTGGAAATGTTCTGATTTCTTTGCTGTAATGTGTAGAACTTTCATAGTCAAAAATTATTAACACAGAATCCTTTCCCTTGTTTGTCAATAGCTAGAATTGAGGAAGAGCACCCAACCAATGGGTAGACCATATCTAGAAAGGAGTGTTTTCTTGCTGAACTCTAGTCTTTGTGAGTTGAAAGTCACTAGGCACTATTTGATAGCTTGTTCCATTATTCTCTAGTATTCTTTTATTTTCCCTATTTCAACTATGTTAGTCAAATGAGTTTCCATGGCCCTGTCCTCAAAAGTTGTACAGGGCATGATGGCTTGTTTTGTTTGGCAAAATTCTCTAGAATGTGATTCATTGTCTGCAGGTGATTCATGGTTAGGAAATTAATTCTGAACTCTGCCAGTGATTGTGGTTGATTAAAGTCCAGAAGTCCCTGCCGTCTGTTCACTAGCACTCTTTGTCAACTGGAATATTTTTATAATAAAAAGAGCCGAAAGTAGATGTATTTGATGCATGGAATTTACATGCGTGTTTGCATCTTTTGAAACAGCCACTCAAGCCTACGCAATTTTAACACTTGGCATGAAAATCATTCTAAAAGTGTCTGACTGAATGAATCACATTTTACAAATAAATATCTGTCAAATGGTGCAATTACTTCAGATCCAGTCATTAAGCAATAAAATAAAGAAGTAAATAGGATACATCTGCTGCAAAGTGCTATAGATATGCAAGTTTCCTTCTCAAGTTACTTGTCTTTAATATTTTAGCCTAATTGGTAGAATGATTCACTAAAATCTTCTACCACTCAATCTAATCATGACATCAAAAAAAAAAAAAAAAAAAAAAAAGGTGGGGGCTTCCTAAGGCAGCCAATGAGAAAAGAAAAAAATGTTCACTTATATGAGAAAAGAAAGTAAAATACAGGGATGCACATAGAGCATTTCTTTTATGTGCCACTATGAGGAATACTGTGAGATGAAGGACCACACATCTTTTGACAAACAACACCAGCAACTCAAGGTGTCAGCTAGGTCCCTTCCATATAAAAACACCTAGTTGTGATTTAGTTGTGTACATTCAAAAATAAAGCAAATTAAAGTGGACTATTATCTTTGTAAATGAACTGGGCTTTTTTATTTTGAGTGTGTGGCTTTTAGGAAACCTGTGAAAATTCACTTTGGTGAATAATTTTTTGTTAGGATTTGATTATGAAAGTAGTATATGTTTTGCATTAAAACTTTAGAAAAAAATAAACAGAAGAAATTGAAAATTACACATAATCTTAATCATTCAGATAACTAATATTGGTGCGTACGCATCTTGCAGTTTTTCTATGTTTTTTGCTAAATATTCTTAAGCCTAGATCTAAGGAGGACTCCCCGGTCTCTGCTCTCTCTGATACATCTGACATTACCACAAGAAGAACACGCTCAGACTAGTGTGGTGTCCTAAGGAGGATGAGAGACATGTGGAACCTGTGGAGCAGAGCTGTTCCAGCCAATCCACAGACCTACAGTGATGCATGAGTAATAATAAAGGCATGAGTGGTAACAATTGATTGTTTTGGGGTGATTTGTTATGCAGCAATAGCTAACAGTAAATATACATATACCTTATATATGTATGTGCAATATATATGTTTAACTAAATCAGAAGTGCAATGTTCTCTAACTTGTTTTTTTCCACTTAATATATGACCACACTTATCTCCAGTATAAACAAATATTTCCATTTTTGTCTTCCTGCTAGAATGTTAGGTTGGTGAAAGCAGATACCAATGTATGCCACAGCAGCCTGGCTGGAATCCAGCCCAAAGTAAGAAAAGTATGTGCAGACAAAATTAAAATGTGCAATAATGCTATTTTAATGGTTGTATATTTTTCCATTGTACATATGCATATATTATAATATATCTAATGAGTCCCTTTCTTTACTCTTGTTGAAATCATCATATAGCCTTAGAGTTAAGTCTCTGTGCACATGCATGGTTATTTCCTTGGGAAAAATTCCTAGAAGTAGAATTTTGGATCCAAAGTTATAGAAAACTGGCTATTTAAATAAAAACCTTTTTATCAGTACCTTAGCAATCACAATTTGACAAATGGTTTGGGTTTCTTCTTATTATAATTTATTTCATTCATATCATAGCCTTTGTAGATTAAGATGGAAAAAAAGTGGTCTCAGATTGTCTGTAGAGCAAGGGAAGTTTAATAGTGGGCATTTCCCCCCCTTAAAATCTAGAAATTAAGTTATAACCACTTCCTGTTCTATCATTTTCTCTTTCTGCTTCTTAAGCTTCCTCTCAGATCCTGTCAATGGAGGCTTTTTGAGGTTTTACTATGTGTGACGCACTTCTACATAATCCCTTCTGCAAAGGGGCTGCCCTCCGCATTTCACACTCAAGCAGGTACAAGGAGTAGTAGTATAGAGACTATAAACGCCATCGGCTGAAAATTCCAAACACAGAACCTATCACAGCCAGAGAAGCGATCTCACCTGCCTTTGTACACACCCCTATTGTATGGCTTGAGGGGACCTTTCATGGCCTTTCAGTTTGGACAGGTTTTAAAGCAAAGACCAGGAAGTTGACTAGAGGGGCAGAGGACCTATTAGCTACATAAGAAAGGGTACACACACTGATGCTGAGGAACTTATATACCCACAGCATTTTACTGAGCATAGCTTTTAAAATGGGCCCTAATTGTGTCTGAACCTCTTCCTTCCTCGTCTCTAAGGATCATTCTACAATGCAGACTTCACAGAGAACAAAGACACTTGCTTTCCTGCTTTCTGTATAGTACCTGTTCCATGTATAATAGGCTTGTCAATCCATGGTAATGTTATTCCCACATTCTGCTAAGCACCATATTTATTATAAAACATAAATGATGGTGGGCTGGCAGATTTTGTTAGTGCAGACACTAGATTTTAGCTGCGCACAATCTATTTTAATTGATGTGTATTTCTATAGTTTAAAAAACTTTTGTTGGTTGTTTTCTGAATGTGACTGATTTCTATTTTAATGCTGATATTATGTTCAGTTCAGGGCTATAGCTGAGGAAATATAATCAGAAGAATTTAATTTAACCTTGAAATAGGCATATGGTTTGTAAAGATCAGGAATAAAAAGAAGGGGTGGGTTTCTTCTAGTTTCAAATAACTGTAATTTTAACCAACTCCTGATATCAGAATTGTCTCAGACTGATTTGAATATAACCCCTTTTAGCAGGGTTGAAACATTTTCTCCAGAATCAGAATTCAATTCTGTAAGTAGAATAAAAGCTAAAAGGATTTAAAAAAAATATGTTTCCAACTGTGCCCACCCCCAACACTCACCCACAAAGAAGGCCATGTCTTGTCACTGTTGTACAGTTGAGCTTGTAAGCAGCCTAATTCAAGCCAAAATTACAGTTGGAAGTACCATATTTCAGTAAAGATTTTCCCATTTATCCACAAACTTCAATTTAATAAAAAAACCACTGGATCTTGAAACAAATTAGAAGGGGAAAATGAAAAATGATACTCTCTATTTATATTGGAAAGATTGGAGACATGATTCAAAGACTACCCCATCCCCTCCCCCACAAAAGACCAGATTTATACATATATTCAAAATGATATGAATAATTGGGGCAATTATTCAGATATTTGGTTTGAAACATTCAGACATACTAGATAAAAGTATTTTGGTACTTTTGGGCTTGAATTACGGAGGTAATTGGACCAATTCACCATTTCACTTTGCCTCTGCAAGTATAGCGGTACCTTAATTATAGTCTAATTTGCAGGGGTTCTTTTTCTACACAGACACTTAAAGAATACTGGATTTCAAATCAGGAGACCTAGGCTTCATTCTCTTTTACCCTTATTAGTTATATGACCTTGGACAAGCCACTTTCCCTTCTCTGGTTCTGTTTCTTGATCTAGACAAAGACTATAAAGCATACCCCGCATATTTCATGAAATTGAGAAAAGGCTAAATAACATAACATGAAGAACTACTATATATTGGTCACCAGATGTTTTACATACATAATTTTACTTAACTTTCACAATAATCACAATTATATAGAAGAATTGATGTTCAGAGAAAGTATAAACATTGTCAAAGTCACACGGTTAAAACTGCAGGAAGCCCAGACTCAAACCCCAGGCTTGTATTCTAATGTGTATGTTATATCACCTCTCTAATGAGGCAAACTTCTACACATACACACAGGATTATATTTCATATGATCCCAGTCAGTGCAATGAACCAGAAAACCTACAATGAATTGAGCAAACTTCCATACTAGTGGATATTTAAAATTTTCAGATTTTTTACCTTTTCTTCAGCAGTGATTTGGGGACACTTGAATAAATGGCTCTTAACTGTGTCACTGTTGAGACTGTCACCACATGTTCATGAAGGACATGTGAAACCTGTTAGCCTTGGCACCATCATCAATAATAACTTTGCCATTTCCCTCAGCTTGGGAATCAATCCCTGGAGTTGGATTTACTAACACCAGCATGAGGACCCTTATCTAATCAGAGCTAGACACAGCCATATTTCAGTGCATTTGACAAGGAATGATGTAATGGTCTTAGTTGAAAATGAGATAGGCATTTGACATTTGAATATCACATAGTAATATGATTGTCAACTGAATTGCCAATAACAGGTTTAGCAAAAGCATAGTTTAAAATAAGGTAATGGTTTTACTCTAGAGCTTTTTCCCTTGGTCACCATGCTACTTATTCACATACATGTATTTATGTGTTAACACACATAATTACTCACTTATCAATGAAATAATAATAATATGCCTGTGAAAATACCAAGGCTGTGTGTGTTTTAAATATAGAGAAGTCACCCTTTTTTCCCATAAACTGATGAAAAATTTAAAAATCTTTTTGTTTGAATTCCAGCAGTGAGAATTTCCCCATCTGTTCACCATCTTTTTACACTTCAGATATTTTGAAGGCAACAAAATAGCATATTCTATTCTTTATAAATTTCCACTAAAATTTCTACCAAACACACTATAAAAATTATATGCAAAATAGGCTACCTACTATTTTATAGTTTTAAAATAAAGAATATTTGCAACTAATAAAGGGAATATTTTACTTTCTAGAAATAATAAATAAGGTATAATATACAGCACAACACCATGAAATATAGAAATGCTGCAAATAGGCTAATTTTACATTAAACTATTGCTTGGAAAACTGCAAACAGAGGTCAATCTTTAACAGATCTAAAAATGCAACCATGTGGATCAAATTTTCCAGTCACAGCTTCATCTCTGTAGATTTTCTTTCCTTTGTAAGAATCTTACTATTTCTGTAGAGGAACTGATTAGACTGTCCACTTTAGCTGAGCAATGTATTTCTGAAAATGAGTTTCAGCCAACAACAATGCAGTCTATTTACTATGTGTTTTTTTTTTTAAATCTGTCCAAGACCAGCTTTTGGGTCCTACAGTTCATATTTAACAATTTGCCTTTGGTATAAACTCTCTTGTAGTGACAGCTGCTTGAATTTTCACATAAATAGTATTCCAGCTGAGAACTATATCAATATAGTCATGTCATTGGAACATACATTTTTAAGCCTTTTCTAATGATTAACATACATTTTCATGTATGGCTCTTACCAAATTTTGGTTTCTATCTCAGTAAAAAGAGAATAACATTACACATTTTCACCTCAACTCACAAACTTCAGAACAATTGAGCTAGAGGCTGAAACAGTTGTTGTAATATTTTATAAAAATGTCTTAGAGAAACTTGCTTTATCGTGGACTCAATTTTTCCCCAGGACTTCAATCATAACTGAAAGTGCTTTGTTTTTCTAGGCCACTTAATTAGTGTTTTACAATTTAATACTCTAGTAATGTTAAGACACTATGGGAAAAGGCTTTGATTATAATTTATGTTTTTTCATATCATTAAACAACAAAATGTCCCAAATAAGTAAATATTCTAGATAATTGATATTTATTCCATTATTTGCCTAAAGTTTTGTGTTTAAAATTTACACATGTTTAGGTTTCCCTAAAATGCACCTCATAATTAGCCAAGAACATTTTTGCCTAATTTAACTGGAGGCCAAATATAATAGATACTAATTGTGGTGCCTTTCTCTAATTGGCAGGTTTGTCCCTCAGGAACCAGTTTTATTCTATGTGGACTCTTTCTTGAGGATGCAACTGATTGGCTTATGCTTAGACAGCTGACCCAAACTGAATGATTAGAATCCTTACCCATGATTTTCAAATAGGACTAAGACAAGGGCTAGTCCACCATATTTAGACTGATGAGAGCTATAGCATATGGTGCTAAGGTACTGCTGACAGTCATATTATTCATAGCCTGAAGGAAGCTATAAATGGAGTCCTATAAATGTTAAGTCATCTCTAACAACCACTTCCCCCTACTTCTAATTTACCACTCCTAAATTGTCATGGGCTAGGAAAACAAATCTTAAGACATGGAATCAGAAGGCTTAGTGGTAACTTAAAGGTAAGTCAATTTTTTAAAAGTCACTTTAAAGATTATTTATTTAAATATTTCTTAATTAGAAAGCATTTAACCATATTCGAGTGCTCCCTACAAAGGCCTCATCATATGATTAGACAAACACTTCTCCACTCCGGAGAATGCCCAATTACTCATTCCATCTTTGGGCAGCTATGAACATTAGAAAGTTCTCCTTACATTGAGATCATGTACACTGAAACTTTTTCTACTCATCATTGCCAAATAGTTAGTGGTATGTGTGTTCCTTTATAATGACTATTCAAATATTTGAAGGATACTGTCTTTGTCCTCAAATAGTCCTTTATCTAGGTTAAAAATGTCCATTCATTTTACTTCCTTAACCATCTTTTCAATATTATCTAGTTTACCATTTCTGAACCACTGTACAGCAGGTATTATCTGAGGCTATTTAAAATAGAATCCCATTTCCCTTAGAGCAACTCAAGATTTTATATTTGATAACTGCTAAAACCTAGTGTCCTCATGAATAAATTAGAAAATTTTGTTCACTGTCAATCAAAACCCAATCTACTCTTTTATAATATTTCCCATAAATATATATCTATGAACCAATTACAAACTCCTTTATATTTTACTCTTTTTTGAAACTAGATATCTGCATTTTTCTTGAAATTTTTCAAGATTACTATTTAATTATAAATGTTTTTAATACATTGAGCTGGACTTATCTGTGACATTTGGATTAGATGTCTTAGTTTGTTTTCTGCTGCTATAACAATACCACAGACAAGGTAATTTATAAAGAATAGAAGTTCATTTTGCTCACAGTTCTAGAGGCTGAGAAGTTCAAGAGCATGCTACTGGCATCTGGCAAGGGCCTTCTTGCTGTATTGTAACATGGCAGAAGGAGAGGGGAGCATGCTACACAGAGAGAGGAAATCAGGTTGAACTCATTATTTTTATGAGTAGCCCACTCCTAATATAACTACTCCATTCCCAAGATAATGGCATTAATTTATTCTTCATGAGGGTTGAGCCTTCATGACCTAATCACACCTTAAATACCCCCTTCCCAATACTATTACATTGACAATTAAATTTTAACATGAGTTTTGAAGAGGACATTCAAACTGTAGCACTAGGTGTTCTTTTAGAACCATAATTGTTATTTTGAGCTAACTCTAATCAATTCAATTCTTGTTCTGTATTTTCCAGTCTAGAAAAATTTCTGTTTTCAGATAATTACTTTCTTTATGTCATTTACAAAAATTGCTTCAAGTGGTGGTCCAATATTTTTCTTGATCGCTTTTCTTTCAATATCATTGAAAACAGAAAAGCTCTATTTAATACATTTTCTGTGTGTGTGTGTGGTATGGTATGGTAAGGGTCAGCTAATTTAGGACTTTGATCCAAATAGCCAGTGTGAGAGTTAAAGCCAACTGCAAAAATTTAGAGGGAAAATTCCTGCAAGAAACCACTCTCAAGTTTGAAAATTTGCTAGAAGGGTCACATGACTCACTGAGAGCTATTATGTTGATGGTTACATCATGGAAAGGGTATAGATTAAATTCAGCCATGGGAGGAAGCACATGGGGTCCAGAGTACCTAACATGAAACTTCTATTGTTCTCTTCCTGTGGAATCATAGACATACTACTTTCTTGACACTGATGTTTGACAATATACATAAAATATTGCCAACCAGAGAAATTCATGCTAGTCTTTTATGTCCAGGATTTTTACTGCGATTCAATCTTACACTGACTGTGGGGGTGACTTTTTAGCCTCCAACTTCTTTTAGAGCTCAGACTGATACTTGTAGTCTCCTGTCTCTTCTGGAGGCAAAACTGAACTGCATGATGCAAAACTCCTATCATAAATTGCATTCTTAGGCTGTCTGGTAGCTAAAACTCCCAGGCAAAGAAAGATACTCCTATCACGCATAACATTCCAAGTGACTAATGATCACTTTCCAGTAGCTGATGGTAAAGGTTGGAAGTTTCTTTGAATAAGGTTAATTCTTCATGATACAACTGGAGAATGAGCTCATCCATTTTATTTTGAACTCTTTAAAGAAAGACATTGTGTTTTCTTTATTGTTATAGACTGAATGTTTGTGTCTCTCCAAAATTTATATGTGGAAATCCTGAATCACAAAATGATGAATTTGAAAGATGGGGACTCTGGGCATGATTAGATCATAAAAGTGGAGCCCTCATGAATAAGATTACTGCCCTTATAAGAAGAGGCATGAAAAAGATTTTATTCTTGGCCATGTGAGGATACAACAAGAAGATGGCCACCTGCACACCAGGAATGTACTCTCACCAGACACTGGATCTGCAGGCACGTTGATTTTGGACTTCCTGGACTCCAGAATTCTAGGAAATAAATGTTTGTTTTTTAAGCCACCCAGTCTATGGTATTCTGCTAGAGCAGCTGGAACTAAGACATCCTCATTGTTCTCCACAGAATATGACACATAAAGGTGCCCAATAAATATTTTGGAAGTAAATAAATTAATGGAAGCACAAAATGTCCTGTTTTTGCTAGGATCTCACTACTTTCTTATGTTCAATTTTGCTTATGAGCCCTTATAATTTTTTACTGTCCTTAGAAACTCTGAGCTCTTTTTACATAAAAATCCAGATGTCTAGCTTCTTTTGTGATATCATAAGCCTAGGCAGAGTCCAGAATGGCAACAATTGTTGGAACTGAGCAGTGGATGTCCCTTTCAGACAGGACAACTCCCCAAGTTCATCATAGTTGACATACAGCCTGTTCCACGAATTGTATTTTCTGCCATTTATTCTCTTTGTGTGGTCATCTCTCTTCCTGATAGGAAACAGTCAAGTGACTGCCTCATAAAACAAGTGTCCCGATCTATTTGGAGGTTTCAGAGATAGCTCACTGAAGTAATAACTAATAATAATTAATTTAAAATAATAATATTAAAATATGTATTTTTTAAAAAGAAACAAAATTATGCCTATAGTAAATTCAATGATATATTGAGAGTATTTATAGGAATGTAAAATTGTATTAAGAAACATATAGTTTGGTAGACAGATATGTCATATTCCTGAATGCAAATATAAAGATGTTGATGTCTCCAGATAAATGTACAAATTTAGAGCAATTCCAATAAAATGAATTCTAAGTCAACTATAGAAGAACTTAATAAGTGAAAATATGCAAAAAAGTTATAAAAATAATGAGAGGCGCTTTCAAAATTAAATATTATGTTATTAAAGCTATAATAATGACTCTGGTGTGGTGCTAGTATAGGGATAGATGAATTAATGAAATGAAATAGAAAACTGAGAAAGATACCCAAGACATACTCATCACTTTTCTCAATCCAACTATTAATATTTCTAGTTGGAGTATATCACATGAAGTAAATTTGAAATTTATGCCATATTTGAATGAACAAAATGTATTGTTTTACATACTCAAATAAGGCAAGAGAGATGAATAAATAGCCCTTGATAACCAGAGACTACATATGTTTACTAATATGATAAAAGATACATTTTAATTAGTATGAAAGAATGGTTTAATCAATGGGAAGGAGGATGGTATAATTTGTTAATTAATTGGAAAATATATAGCTTTCTTCTTAACTTACAATATTTATTTTAAAATTACAGATAGATCAAATGTTAAAAAGGAAATAGTTTTAAAATCATAAAATAAGTAGAAGAAACTATAGATGAAATATATACAATTTTTGGTACAAAAGCAAATAATTAAAAATGGAAATGTTAATAAATTCAAGTATATAAAAAAACCTATTCTCATAAAATATCAAAAATAAGTAAGAATGATAACCTGGTAAAAATAATTGAAAAAGAAAGTAAAAGTAAATAGCAACTTTTTAAAATGAATTAATAAGGAAAATTGATATAAAAAATAGCAGGTAACTGACTATACAAGTTGTGAACAATGTAAGAAAACATCTACATCACAAAGAATCAAAGAAATGCACATTAAAGTATTAATAAGAGACCATTTTCACATATAACATTGGCAAAAAGGAGAAAAAAAGATGATATTCAGTATTGGCAAGGGGAGTGGAAAATGAGGACAGTCATCACTATTTTTAGAAATGTAAATAATATGGCTTTTCTAGAGGGCAATATGGATAATATGTAACAAAATCCTTAAAAATATTCACACATTTGAGCCAGCAACTTCACTTGTAGGACGGTATTCTAATACTTCGAGCTATTATAAAAGATTTATGCTCAGTTTTGTTCTTTGTAACTTGTTTCTGCTGCCATAAAAATATTCAGCAATAGAAGTATAGCAAAATAAATAATGGCCAACAAAGAAATTCAATATAACCCTGAGAATGTGTACTGAACAAGTATAGTATAATCAATGTTTTGCAAAAATATATATTAATATATAATACATATTTATATAAATAGAAAAGTTTCTAGAAGTACATAAAATATTAACAGAAATCTGTAGAATTTAATTTTTTTCTGCTTTTACATATTTTTCAAATTTTTAAATTTCCTTTTTATTTATTTATTTTCTAATTATAATAAATGATGCATAAATACATTCTTACATCACATGCATGCACACACACAAACACTAAATATTGATTACCATGTCCTCAACTAATCCCATTCATTTTTCTAGAAGTAAAAATATATCTCTATAGACTTTTTAATATGTGTTATTAGCACAATCAAAGGTAAAGGCGATTTTAATGAGTGTTGACTGAAGAGAAGAGAGTAATCTTTAACCCTGAGAGGTCTAAATATTAAAAACAGTCATTACAAGCCCATTTTCAGGACTGAAATCACATGGATGTCATGTTGAGTTACACTCAGATAGATCACTAAGCTTGACAATTTCCATTTCATCACTCCTCAAAATAGATGTTATTTATTTTCACTGAGCATGATCAGAACTTAATAAAGTGCTCTAGCAGAGGTACAGAGTGCATGACATTTCCAATTATGACTATGCATTTTATTAGAGAAGATGCATTCTCAATCATTGGAGATTTTGCCTTGAGCACACAAAATGTTTACATAAATTGCTACTCGTTTTTAAACATAAGAAATATATGAATATAAACTGAGACTATACTTTCACTTTATGAAGAGGAACAATGGACAGAAGTACAAATCAATGATGGATTATCCTGAGCTTTGTATGACACAACTACATACACTAGACACACTTATTAACACTACATGTCCACAAGATTTTATAAATTAAAGAATGTATGAGAAATGAAGAGTTTACTATAATGAAAGGGCAACCAATGGTACTTTTAAATTGACCTTTAAAGATGGCTGACTTTCCACAAGGAGTATTTGAACTATGCATGCAAAAGTTAAGCAAATTGTTCAACATGTAATTTTTAAAAACTGATTGTTTTAGATACGGGAGAAAGAAGAATAATTTAATTGTTTAATCCTTATTAGTTGAGTGTATCTTATGTAAAATGCACTGTGCTAGGCTCTAAGATGAGGATGATGGAAGACCCTTTGTTCTGTGGAGCTTGTGGTCTATCTAGAGAGACAGAATTTCCAAAAATTTCCAAATATTTCACTGTGGTAATTGCTATGACAGACGTTCTGGGAGCCATGGAAACATAAAAAAATTCAAATACTGTCCAGAGGAAGGGTAAGAATGCCCACTCCAGGGTAAGAGCACAGGATGAATAAGTAATAGGTAAATTTGTGAGATTGAGACAGAGAGACATGTTGAGTGAAGAAAGAGTATTCAAGAGAAAAGAAATTTCCATTAATCCTAGAGGTGGAAGGAAACATGCAATATTCTGAGAATTGAAGGCAATTTTCTGTGGCAGAGAGGCCAGGGATATGATTGCAGAGGTAAGCAGGGCAGATGGTGAGTGGCCTTATCAGCCCAAGGAGAGCCACTAGAGCTTAATCCTGCAGGCAGTGTGGCCCTGCTGAAAGAGCAAATGACAGATCAGATTTGGAATTAGAGATCACAGTAATTGGGATAAAGAAGCCACCTAGGAGGCTGTTGGAATTCTCCAAGTGGAGATCATGTGATCTGCTGTGAGTGGACATAGTGCAGGTGGAGAGAAGCAGAGAGATTCCACAGGTAGGAAAGGCAACACTGAGCCATGGATTGCTGAGGAAATGTGGCTTTGGTGCATGTAGTGAGATAGAAAACAAGTAAACAAACAAATTTTAAAAACCAGAATATGTGGGGGGAAATGTATGATGATTTGAAATTAAGTTGATTTAAAACAGTTCTGAGGCATCCAAGTATGGATGTGCAGAGAGCAATTATACATATTTAGTTGGAAAAAGAGATACTACAAAAAAGAATGAGGAGATAGGAAGAGGTAAGAGAGAAGACAGAAAATTATGGGTCATGTAGTTTAAAAAAAATCTTTCTTCTCCAATTCTTCATATGTGTTATTCATAAGAGGGACTAAATAAATATTCTCTTAATTAGCTTTATTGAGGTATAATTTACATACAACAAAATTCACCAAATTTAAGTGTATAATTGGATGATCTTGCTAAATGTATACAGTTGTGTAGCCATCACCTCAGTCCCGATATAGAACATTTCTATTCCAAAAAGGTCCCCTGTGCTACTTCACTGTCATACCCTTCCTAATCCCAGCCCCTGACTACCACTGATCTGCTTTGTGTCCCTGTATTTTTGTCTTTTGTACAATTTCTTATAAATCAAACCATACGGTGTGTAGCCTTTTGTATCGAGCTTCTTTTAATTAGTTTTTGAGGTTTGTTGTTGACGATGTATGTGTCACAAGCTTATTTCTTTTTATTGCTGAGTAGTATTCATTTACACAGATGTACCACAATTTGCTTATCCATTCACCGGGGGATGGACATTTGGATTGTTTTAAGTGTTTGACTATTATGCATAAGGTTGCTATAAATATTTGAATCCTTTACGTGAACATATCTTTTCATTTCTTGTGGATAAATATTTGAGAGTATGATTATTGGGTTGCCTCGTTCATACTTCATAAGAAACTGCTGAACTTTTTTCATTTGTGGATGTGTATTTTGCATTCCTACCATTAATGTATGAATACTGTAATCAGTTGTTCCACATCTTTTTCAATGCCTGATGTTATCAAGTTTTTAAAATTTAGCCATTCCAGCGTGTGCTATTTCATTATGGTTTTAATATGTATTTCCCTAATGACTTATTATTTTAAGGAGATTTATGTGTGCTTATTTGTCATTTGTAAATCTTCCTTGGTAAAGTTTCTATACAAATATTTTGTTCTTTTTCTTTTTCCGTGTTCATATTGAGTTGTAAGAATTCTTTTATCAGAAAAATTCCACAATTATTTTCTCCTATTCTGTGGCTTGCCCTTTTATTTTCTTACAGTAACTTCTGAAGTGTAAACATTTTAAATTTTAATGAAATCAAATTTATTCATTTTGTTAATGGTTTTTGCTTTTTGTGTTACAACCAAGAAATGTTTACCTTACCTCAGGTCACAAATATTTTATCTCTTGTTTTCTTTTTAATTTTTATACTTTTACCTCTACATTTAAAACTATCGTCCATTTCAAGCAAAATTTTCTGTATGGAAGTAAAGATCTAAGTTAATTTTTTAATATCTATTTCCTATTCTTCTAGCACAATTTGTAAAAAAGGACTATCTTTTTTCAAACTGAGCTACCTTAGCACCTTTTTAATTGTCAAAATCAATTTTAAAAAACCACAATAATAAAGATCATAACAGAACTAAATGAAATAAATACTAAAAATCTAAACAAAGGATCAACAAAATAAAAAAATTGTTTTTTTAAAAAAGATAAAATTAATAAACCACTAGCTATACTAATGAAGAAAAAAAGAGGAAAGTTCCAGATAAACAAGATCAGGAATGAAAAAGGAGACATTAAAACTGATAGAACCATAGAAGCAGACAAAAACATACACTGGGGAAAAGAGTCTTTATTCAATAAATGGTGCTGGGAAAATTGGATATCCATAGGTAGGGGACTGAAACAGGATCCGTACCTTTCACCTCTCACAAAAATCAACTCATGATGCATAAGAGACTTAAACCCAAGGCATGAAACTATAAGAATTCTAGAAGAAAATGTTGGAAAAACTCTTATAGACATTGACCTTGGCAAAGAATTTATGAGGCAGAACCCAAAGGCAATCACAGCAACAACAAAAACAAATAAATGGGAACTGATCAGATTAAAAAGCTTCTGCACAGCCAAGAAAACTATCACAAGAGCAAACAGACAATCTATAGAATGGGAGAAAATATTCGCAGGCCACAATTCTGATAAAGGGCTGATAACTAGAATCTATATAGAACTCAGGAAAATCAGCAAGAAAAAAATCAAACATCCCTATCAAAAAGTGGGAAAGGAAATGAACAGAAACTTTTCAAAAGAGGACAAACTAATGGCCAACAAACACATGAAAAAATGCTCAACACCTCTAGTCATCAGGGAAACGCAAATCAAAACCACAATGAGATATAATTTAACCCCAGTGAGAATGGCCTTTATGAAAAAGTCCCCAAACAATAAATGTTGGTGTGGTTGTGGAGAGATAGGAACACTCATACACTGCTGGTAGGACTGCAAACTAGTACAACCTCTATGGAAAGTAATGCAGAGATACATCAAAGAGCTACAAGTAGAGCTACCATTTGATCCCACAATCCCATTACTGGGCACCTTCTCAAAGGGTAAAAAGGACATTTTATTAAAAAGACATCTGCACTAGAATGTTTATAGCAGCATAATTCATAATAGCAAAGATGTGGAAACAACTCAAGTGCCCATCAATCCATCAGTGGATTAATAAAATGTGGTATTATATACCATGGAGTTCTACTGAACCACAAAAAACAATGGTCTAACACCTCTTGTGTTATCCTGGATTGAGCTGGAGCCCATTCTACTAAGTGTAGTATCACAAGAATGAAAAACAAGAACCCCATGTACTCACCATCAAATTAGTAGTAACTAATCAACACTTATGTGAGCATATAGTAGTAACATTCATTGGGTATTGGGCAGGTGGGAGAGGGGAGGAGGGGATGGGTATATTCACACCTAATGGGTGTGGTGTTCATCGTCTTTGGGATGGACATGCTTGAAGCTCAGACTTGGGTGGGGCAAAGGCAATATATGTAACCTAAACATTTCATATCAGCATCTCACGGGGATGTATGTAACCAGGTGAGATGCTGATATGAAAATTAAAAAAACAAAAAAGCAGAAAAACAAATCAAACCCAAACAGCATTTCTACACATCAATAACAAACTAGCTAAAAAAAGAAATCAAGAAGGCAATCTCATTTACAATAGCTACAAAAAATATCTAGGAATAAATTTAATAAACTTTTTTTTCTATAGGAAAAACTACAAAACACTAAGGAAAGAAATTGAAGAGGTCACAAACAAATGGAAAGGTGTTCCATAATTATGGATTAGGAGAATTAATATTGTTAAAATGACCATACTACTCAAAGTAATCTACAGATTCAATGTGATCCCTATCAAGATACCAATGCCATTTTTCACAGAAATAGAGAAAGAATCCTATAATTCATATGGACCCAAAAAAGAGCCTGAATAGGCAAATCCATCCTGAGCTAAAAAGAATAAAGCCAGTGGTATCACACTATCTGACAAGGCTATCGTAAGCAAAATAGTATGGTACTGTATAAAAACAGATACAAAAACCAATGTAAGAGAATAGAAAACCCAGAAATAAATCCATGTATTTATAGCCAACTTATTTTTTACATAGGTGTCAAAAACATACATTGGTGAAGGGATGAACCCATCAAAAGAATAATCAACTTCCCTTTCCTTCCCCCAACCTGGCCCAAAGGATTTTAAATATAATACCTGTCTCTCAAGGTTAATTTAATTTGCAAAGAGAATCATTTACAAGTCAATTTGTTTTCCCCATCCATTCATCCTCTCTAGCAATCATTTATTGCCCCTAAACAGAATTACCTATATTCCTCACCTCCCCTGCCCTCTAAAAGGAAGGTATACAAATATCTGGATCCCACTTGGATATTGAGTAATCACTTTGGGATTCTCCCCATGTGCATGATAAATAAACCTCTTCATATTATTACTCTGCCATAATTGTGAGTTGATCTTTCAGCAAACTTTTGGGGAAAAGGAGAATTTTTCCCTCATACCCACAATATGTACACATATTATGTATCAATAAAGGAAATCAATGGACCATGTATGTATGTCTACATTTCTGAACTCTATGCTATTATGTTGATCTGTATGTCTGTCCTTGTGTCAATATCACATTTTCTTGATTACTGTAGTTTCCTAATAAACTCAATATCACATTTTCTTGATTACTGTAGTTTCCTAATAAACCTCGATATCAGGTATTATTGATAAGGAAGACCCTTATTAACCTAATACTAACCTATTACCTGGCTTCTGCAATCATGCTTACCTATTGCATCAGCCACCTGAGACCCCACCCCTTGGGCCACCCCAACCTAATAAAAGTGGAAGAAACCTGGTAGATGGGGCTCAGAATTTGGTGGCGAGATACCCTCTGAGCCTGCCACCAAATAAACATGTATTTTAAGCTAGTACACAGTATTCATATACAGAGACCGATCACAGTACAATGGGCCCTGCCACAGGTGGTTCCAGCCCTGCAGCGACACTTCTGTGGGAGGTGCCCGTGCCAGAGCTCCCCTTTCCTTTCAGTATTTCTGACCCTAGAGGAGTCAGGCTGTTACTCTTGTGAATGCTCAGGTGACATCTGAACCACGTCTCTGTGGCAGGGTCCTCTTAGTTACCTCAGCAGCCTGTGCTGCGCTACGTGGGCGGCGAGCGAAAGTGCGGGAAGGATGAGTTCAGGACAGTGATGATGGACCAGGGCTGAGCATGCGAATGCTGAACTTCCTGGCTACACTTGCAGCAACAGAGTGTAACTTGCCAATCGATTGGAATTGGTTCGAATGGAGTTAAGGAAAAGTACACTTTGAATATTTTAAATCAGTTTAGGTAACAGGTCAAAAAGTGATTCTTAAAGATTCTAGAGACTGACAGACTCCGCAGAGATCTATTTAAAATGTTTCATACATAAGCATGTTAAAGAATCTAACAGGGCTAGGCATGGTGGCTCATACTCCTAATCCTAGTGATTTAGGAGGCTGAGGTGGGAGCATTGCTTGAGCCTAGGAGTTCAAGACTAGCTGGGCAACATAGTGAGACTCTATCTTTACAAAAATTAAAAAAAAAATTAGCTGGGCATGGTGGTGTGCACCTGTAATCCTACCCAATTGGGAGCCTGAGGTGGGAGGATCACTCGAGCCCAGAAGTTTGAAGTTACAAAAAGCTACGATGATGCTACTGCACTCCAGCCTGGGTGACAGAGAGAGACCCCATCTCTTAAAAATAATAATAATAATAATTTAACAGGTTGACTCATAGCAAGAAAGTGTGACAGAGCAATGGCCCGAGGTGTCTCGGGCTGCGTGTGGCCCTTCTGCAGACACTCACTATCAAGTGGGCAAGAGGTTCTGCCCACCCACGTGCAGGTGAATGTAGAAAATGTACCTAGGTTTGTCCAGTAGGTCTTGCTTTTTAAATCCAATATGAATATCTCTGGTTTTTAAATTTTTATTTGTTTTCTGGCATAATTTCTCTGTTTTCTTGTTTGAAAAAATATTTTAGCTGGGTAACAGTGTTGACAGTTTTCTTTCTATATTCCTTCCTTACTTCCAGACTTAAAATATTTTACCTTATTCTCTTCTAGGTTGCATATTTTCTGACAAAATGTCTGCTATAATTCTTATATTTGTTTCTTAATATAAAATAGGTTCTTTTCTAGCAACTTTTAAGATTATATTACTGTTATAATCACTGTTCAGTAATCCAATTGTGATTTATCTTAGCATGTTTCTATTCATGTTCATTTTGCTTGAGATTTTTTGTATTTATTTATTGGGGGACAAATGATTTGGATAAAATTTGGAAAAAAATTAGAATTTTTTTCAATTTTTTTCTTTTTCTTTCTCTCTTACAATCCAATTACACATGTATTAGACTGCTTGATATTATCAGTCACTGATGTTTTATTCATATTTTTAATTTTTGTGTGTGTGTGCATTTTGGATAGTTTCAATTGCCATGTCTTCATAGTTTCTACTATAATAATTTTTTGAATAGTTTCTATTGTTATATTTTCTTCTGCACTGACTAATATGCTGCTAATAATAATAATCTCATCCAAATAATTTTACATTTTATAAACTGTATTTTTCATATTTAGATGTTTCATTGGGATCTTATTATTTATTTTTAATTTTTCTCTTTATCATACTCATGTTTTTGTCTATCTCCACGAATATACGGAGCATATTTATAACTGTTTCAATGTACTTTTCTGGTAATTCCCTCATCTTTGACATTTCTAGGAGTGTTTCTATTGATTGATTTTTCTTCTAGTTATAAGTGACATTTTCCTGCTTCTTTTCATGCCTGCTAATTTTTTAATAGATGCCAGACATTGTGAATTTTCTATTATTGACAGCTTGATCACACTGTATTCCTTTAAATAGTGTTGAATTTTATTTTGGTATACAGTTCAGATACTTTTAATCAATTGGATCTTTTTGAAACTTTTTTAGAATGGAAACAGAGGGCCCTTTGGTTTAGGGTTAATTCAGTCCCACTACCAATGCATGTCCTTCTGAAGATTCTACCCTTTTATCAATATTATAATATAACATCTTTCTACTCTGGCTGGTGGGAACAAAAATTACTCTCATACTAGTATAAGCACCAGGATTTGTTCTGCCTACTCCTTTCTGCTGGCTCTTTCTCTGAACTTAGACATTTTCTCTTCGCACGCACTGATTAGGACTCAGCTAAAAACTCTAGTGTTTACTCTGCATATTTTTGGATCTCTCTCTCTCTCTCTTTCTCTCTGTCTCTGTAACTCCTACTTTATGGTACTCTACCCCTAAATTCTAGTTGCTTTGGCTTCCATGGACTGTCTTCTCTGAGGTCTCCTCCATTTAGTCAGAGAGACTATATGGCATTTTTTTTTTCCTTTCTAAATTACAGCTTGAAAACTGCCTCTAGGCATTAAGCTGGTGCAATTGTATAGTTCACCTTGTTTGTTCCCTTCTCCCCTAGATTATACTCCTGTGCTGTATGTTTTTCAGTGTTTAGATTTGTTTATATCTTTGCAGTTTTCCAGTTGTTTAAGATGGGTGGGTACATCTGGGTCAGTTATTCTATCTTGGCTACAAGCATAGTCAATATACATCTATTTTTCTGATTGAAAATTAATTTTTGGAAACAGATATTTCATCCACTAAATGAATTAACCTAGGCAAGTTAATTAACTGGTTAAAGCCTTAATTTTCTTACAAATAAAATACTTATAATAATGCTTCCTGGTTTGATATTTGAGTTGTAGTTAGAATCCAATGTGACAGATGAAGTTCTTTGCAAGCTGTAAAGCTCTATGCAAATGACAATATTGATAATGGTAGTGGAATCGGGGATGATGGTAATGATGATGATTGTTTCTACTCCCGTAACTATTTCAGATAATAAAACTATATTTTAGAAAGATTTACTTTTTTCAAAAAGTCCTGTGAAAATAATAATAGTATCACTTACTCTGAGTCTTGTGTGTGAACATCCCAATTTAAACTGATTTTTAACAAAGAGGGACTGTGTTGACTCATTAACTGGAAAGGCCAAGTGGTAGGTCAAGCCCTGTTGAATCCAGAGGTTCAATTTTGTCAGCATTCTCCCTTTCTCTTTAATTCTCTGGCTCTCTTGCTTCCTCTCAGACATTCTCCAGGTGGCAGCAAGATGGTTGTTGGCAACTCCAGACTTGTATTCCAACAGCTTGGCAAAATGAGTAGACAGAAGGAATCTTTCAACAATTGTTCTGGCAGAAAACTTCTGAATCTTCTTTGGGTGATTTTTCCTTTCCAAACCAATCATCATGACCAGGAGAAAGTGATAGTCTAATTAGCCAGGTCTTTGAAATCCTGGACAGTTTATTAGATACTGGAGATTCAAAGCTCAATAAAATATGATCTTTGATCTTTCAGAGTTAGTAAACTGTTTACACTGTATAATGAGTCACAAAGAAAAGTATGGTCAGTTCTATTTTTCTGTTAGTGATCAGGAAGATCACAATTTGTTTTCTATGTTTTGACATTTTCTTTAGCATTCTTACTTGATTTTATACTATAATACACTGTGCTACTTTGGTATGTGGGTTAATAGAAATATAGAGAACTGGCAAGCACGCTTTGACAAAAGAATCAATCCTTCACAGCAACATAAAAACACTAAATCACTACACTAAATACATGAATATAAGGGAAAAATAATATTAGCATTGATTCACCTCTGTCTTCTCTTTCATACATAATTTAATTAGGTGGTGTTTTTGACTACTATCTGACACTGTTGATACTTTTGTTTGTGAATTGTCTCGGAGACTAGACAGTTAATGACTTGAAAGCAAAAAAAGACTATGTCTTTTTTTGTTTGTTTGTTTGAGAGAAGGGTCTTGCTCTGTTGACCATAGTCTTGTCAATCTGCAGGAGCAAGATCATAGCTCAATGCAGCTTTGAACTCCTGGGATCAAGCCATCCTCCTGCCTCAGCCTCCCAGGTTGCTGGGATTATAGGCATGAACCACTGTTCATAGTTCCCTTTTGAACTTTGAATTGCTGTAAGGCCCAGGATGTTACCTCACCCATATTAGAATCTCATGAAGTAGTTGTTAAATGTATGAATGAGCAAATGAATAACTAATTATTGTTCTGCATTATTATATGTGAGATATCATTCTAAGTGTTTTATATATATTTATTCATGGTATCTTACTAGCAGTCCTGTGAGATAGAGTCTACTTATTTCTCATTTTGCAAATGAGAAAATTATGCACAGAGTGTTGTTACTTGTCCAAGATCTTGTAAGTAAGAACCAATTTCAAACCTAAACCCTATTTACAGATAGCTCTAAACTGTCTTTTTTTTATTCTTTAAACAAACTTATTGAAATACTTTATTATAGAATAGGGAAAAAAGGAAAATAAATAGTATGCATTTAATTATCAACAGTAATTGGCCACCCATGAAGGGAATAGAAAGATTATTATTAGGTTACACATTGTTGTAGCACAATTCATTAACTGGATGAATCAAATTATGATGCAAGATAAAACCTTCAATGGTGAACTAAGGCAATCACCTGAGTGGTTGTTAGTATTATAAGAGGGCTGAGAAGTGATTATCTCTTTGTTCTTAGGTAGTCATGTAGAAATAAACAGAATTAAGTGACAGGTTGTTTCAACTGTTGGTGATGCAAAGAAACTACATTGTGAATTCATTAGATAGCAAATTACTTGACTTATACAAGAAAACTAAATAAACCCCTGCTGTTGTAGAAGAAACTTGAGACTTTAACAATAGCAACAACAATAGCAGTAGTGGGAGGTAACCACAAAATCATTGCTAGAGAAAGGTAGGATTCCTATTTGCAACTATATGAGGAGGTATTTTTATTGTTTATCTCTTTGATTTGTGATTGTTGCTATTTATCTTAACTCTTACATTTCAATAACTTAGGTTAAATGGTTAATAATTATAGATGGCTTCAGAAAAAATTATAATTTGATTTAAGTTTCTGTTTGTTGTTTCTTTACCCTTCTCATTTTTGAGTATTGTCCTAGTATTTGTTTCTAATTAACTGAAATACAAACTAAATTAGCTTAGACAATAATAAAATTATTTTACTCATGTGAGAGAAAGTTCAGAAGTAGGACACATTTTTGGGTTGACCAATTAATTCACAAGGTTATTACAGATCTAGTTTGTATTAACATTTGTCTCTTCGTTCTGATAGCCACTGTGTTAGTTTGCTTCTCCAGTTGATTTTCCTCTTGGTCACAAAATGACTGCCAGTTGCAACTGGCATCAACTTTTCATGTATCCTTATTTGTGTAAAATGGGTGAAAGAATCTGGCTACCTGTGACAAAATCTTGAGAAACTGAAAGAACATATCTTGTAGCAATAAATTATTATAGGCCACCACATCCTTGACAAAATAATGAATAAAATTATAGTTAAATTCATGGACCAGAAATTGCAAGGGTGCCTAATTAAAAACTTCAGTTTTAGTTTTGTTGAGAAAAATGTATATACCTATTGCCATAAAATTTAAGTCATATCCATAGCTAATGTATTTATAGTCATTGTAAACGAGTTTCAGCCTATTTTTGAATAAAAAAGCAAAGAGTTTTCCTGTGATATACCAAGATTTATTTTAATACTTTATTTTCCAACTACTATTGACTTGAATCATTGAAATATTAGTTAGAATGTTCTCCACTTTGTAGAGAATTGTGTTTGTTCCATTAACATTGTATACACTTTGTTATTAGAAGTTAATTTTGCTCACCAACCTAGTGACACATAAATAATGACAACACTGTTCCTAATGAAAAATCAGTAGGTAAGCGTTGAACATTTTTTTATTGAGTCAGAAACATATTTCAAAAGTATTTCTCTTTAAAAAGAATTGCAACTAACAATAAAATAAGTGACTCTAGCAGATGTGTTTATAAGCACAATGCAAAATCTTATTGTTCTATATCTAGAAGTCTTCAGCCTATTTCATTAGCTAGGTACACACACTATTAAACACACACAATTTTATTAGTATGAGGCAAAAACGTTATTATATTTTACTAATTTGTTATTTTCTTTGGTTTGTGAAATATTGGATTAAATGAGATTGCTTTTACCTCACAGAGTTGCATTAAATGCTATAGTGTTGGGGGCTTGCCATATAATTGTACAGCTTAAGAATTAATCTTAGGAGAAGGAGTACG
>VBSM01000272.1:25074864-25088240 GCA_008086735.1 Cheirogaleus medius | reverse complement strand
GTGTGTTTCTTTGTGTTTTGTGTTCATTCCCCATCCTGCAAACAGGCCATGACACTATAGATAATATAAGAAGTTATGATTACCACGTTCAAGTACTTTGCCATCTATTCCAGAAAACAATATCTATCCATGAGCAATAAATAACAATATAAACTGAGATTAGTCAGTCCCAAATTCTGTGCTGGAGATTTTAAGTGTTATAGGGAACACTCCAATAAACCATTGAGGGTCAAATATAACCTAGTGTCTCATTGTCTCTGAAACCCAAACATCCATGAGCTTTAATAAGGCCCTACATGGAAATAACTAATCAGGTTGTATTTGGCATTATCATCGAGGTTCAGAAAAGAAGAAAGAGACTTTTAAAATTGCATGTTTAAGTTACAAGTTATATGCTTCAAACCACATTAATGTAAAATAGCAATGATTACATTAAAACCTAAAAAGGGAGGAGATGTGTCAACTTATTCTGAGGACACATTGTATAACAGTGAATCTTGTGAATTTTATAAAGTAAATACTATAAAATATACACAATTTAAATATAAAATGTCTTACATTCTAAATTCTTTATAATTCTATTTCTGTATCAGCTCATATCTATGATGTCATTTTGTTTGCTTGCTTATGTTATAGGGAAAAGAAAGGAGAATTCACATTCCAGGAAGAAAAAATTCTTTAGCTACCAAAGTCCAATACTTTTGACTGTCAATCAATGGGGACAGGGGCTGTGGGAGAGCCGTAAGAAACAGAACATATAGTCCCTATTCTCTAAAGTGTATAATCTAATAAGGGAGAAAATCATGAGGCATTTGAAGTCACAGGAAAGCAGTAAAAGAGGCAAAGTAAATCATGTCTTCTTATGAAAATGTTTATTAATTCCACCATGTTTTTTTAAAATCCTAAAGTAATTCTGCTATGATTTGTTTTACTTGCCTAATTATAGATAGAGGCTACACCAGAATATTCCTGAGCCTGGAGAGTATTTGATAGCTATTTTCTAATATTTATTTCCTCTCTTGAGTCTAAAAATTAATCCCATACCTAGGGGATGGGGCAAGCTTAGAAGACTTTCTGTTGAGATTTCAGAGGAAATTCTTTAAAATATTTTTTACACACCTGGCTCTAGGGATCCTCAGCTCTTCTCTCTTAACCCTTGTTTCTATCCTGACCAAAGGTCACACACAATGACTTTAAACTTTTTATTAGGATTTGTGCTGTCTTTGTCATTTCTTATTTTACTTTATTTTTTAACTTTTAGTTTTACATTTTTGAGAGATTGGGTCTTAACTCTGTCACCCAGACTGAAGTTTGGTGGCCTGATCATAGCTCAGTGCAGCCTCAAATTCCTGGGCTCAAATGATCCTTCTGCCTCAGCCTTCTGAGTAGCTGGGTCTACAAGTGCTTGGCATACCTGGCTTAGTTTTATTGTTATGACTATTATTATTATTTTGTATGAATATGGGGGTCTCATTATGTTGCCCAAGGCTGGTCTCGAATTCCTGGGCTCAAGTGATCCTCCCATCTCAGGCTCCCAAAGTGCTGGAATTATAGAAGTAAGCCACTGCACCTGTCCTGTCTTTGTCATTTTTAAAAAAGGTTGCTGTGATATAGTCTTAAAAAACCTGCAAAGAATACCTCTCTCCTAAAAGTTTGAGTTGGCTGGTAAAGAAAAGAAAAGTAAAGGAAAAAATGAAAACAAGAGAAGCAAGTAAGCATAAACAGGGAAAGTGCTGTAATAAAGGTGACAAATCTGCTTTTGTTTTTGTTTTCAGTTGAGGGAATGAGAAGAAAAATTAATTGCTCTTTTGCCTAGATCACTGTGAAGTTGTGAGCTTGTGGTAGTGGTGAAAATAAAGAACTCCTGACTCTCAATTTATGCTCTAACCACTAGAATGCCATTTCCTGCTTAGTTTTCAGAAATATATTTTATCGACCTTAAACTTGTTTGATATATAAAATGAATTTAATAAACTTAGGGTCATATAAAAATACAATATGATTTATCAGTCAAAAGAATTTCCTGACCAAGGGTACACTGCATTACCTTAGCAACATACCCCAAACCACATCATTTCTCTAATGGTGCCTTTTAAAAATTCCTGACCTCCCACCACTTCTGCCCTAATGGATTTTTCCTGTTTTAGCAGTATACTCTTATCCCATCAAACGGCTTCCAGCAGCATTATTTATTCAGGTAAAATCAACAGGAGTGTAGATGAGGGACTCATCAATTCCAACTTAGACAGAAAAATGACTAAAATTATCTGGTTTGGAGTTTCTTTTTCACTTCATAAAACATCCCATATATTCATCACATGTGATGTTTCTGATTGCATTTCAACATGACCATGTGTTTGTCACTTCTAATACCTTTTACAGCCCTGTCTCTGTGTCTGAAGCTGCTGCTGCTGATGCCTGGACTTTCACTCTTTGATCTTCTAGATGCAGCATCAGAAGCAGGGCTTTGCCACAAGTTCCTGCTCCTCTCCCTGGTTGCAACCAGATCCTGGTTGTAGGATCTGACCTGTTCCCTCAGGTCAGATCTTGGTGAGAGGAACAGCTCTGAGGGGTGGGGAATGATGCCTTAGTGGTAGGTTTTGGGTATACTGGAAATGTACTTCAAAACTGGTCTGAACACCTTAGGAGGAGGAATCTGAACAAAGCATGCAACTAGGTAGAGTGGGGGAAATACTGGTCTGGGAACAACATAGGTGACCTGAGCAAATACTTAGCCTCATTCCTCCCCCCAAAGCAAAAACACCCACATAGAGACAATAAATGCTCACTCTAGTTACTACACTGATATAGTATGGCAATCAAATTTCATCATGTAGCGGAAAATCTTTTTAAACTTTAAAGCACTTCACAGATTATAGGTTTTCATTACATAAATTCTCTGAAAACTGTTAAGTCATTTGTCCCTGTACTACTGCTGTGGATTTAGGTTCCTTGAGCTGGCTATATCGCCCTCTTTCTCCATCCACTCTATTCTACACCAGCTCCCCACAAAGGTGGCATAGGATATCTGTGATAAGAAGCGTGTTGTCTACTGCCCCCTACCATATTTCCTGATTAAAACAACCACTCGTTTGTTAACAGTTTCCTCTTCATTCTTCCCTCTGTGAAGCTTTTTGTGATAGTTTGATCCTGGTGAAGAAAGAGTTACCCCAAGGTGTTTCTCTTGCAGGAAAAGTATCAAGATGTCTGTGGATGAACGCTAATGTGGTCACTGGCAACCTCTCTTCCATTTCCTGATTGGCTCATTGTTAACCTAATTGCCAGTAATAATATTTCATTGTGTTAAGAATGTTGGCACCAGGGGCCCAGGTTCCAGTTTATGGATGGCTCAGAGTTTATGAATTGATGCCCTCAGCAGGTTGCTGCCCTGATGAATGGCAATTACTGTGGCTCCCACAGAGGCAATTGTAGCCAGAGCATTTACTCCTTTCAAATAATTGCCCCTGAGAAGCTGAACAGGTAATTGTAACATCTGAAAACCATGCTTTTGGCTCAGAATCAAAGAGTATTAATCTCCATAACAGAGGTGTTTTGGAATGACCCAAAAGAGTTGTTAAAGAATGGTCTCTGGAGTGTTTAATTTTAAGAAGAATTGTAGAAAACTTAGCAATATTCCCCCCACCCTAAAGCAAATTAAAATGTTGTAAAGACACATAGGTAACCGTTAGGGGTGCCCACCTTTTTGAAGTTGTAATATCCTATGATGATTGGTTGATTTTAGACTTTATACCTATCAGTACTGCTCCTTAATTGTTTTAAACACCCTGCTGTAACCAGTCTAATCTGCCCATTAACCCCCCAAAATGTTATGCACTCATTCTTACCCCAGAATATTTGTTCATATTTCATGCCATTCAATCAATGTATGCTATGAAAAATTACAAAAAGAGTAGAATTATTTGAAATAAAATTTAATTTTACATTGTGATTTAGCTGAGCTTAACTAATTACTAAAGCCCCTTCAGCATAGATTGTGGTAAAATCTTAGAGTCATGCATATGCCTTCTACACAATCAAAAGATTGCCAGAGTTAGACCTTCTCTGTTTATTCTGGTGCCATGAGAGAAATGGGAAATAGCCATGATGAGTAGTTTCTTTGCTCAAATTTTACTTTTAGAAACAATATTGGATGCAATGGAAAAAACTATAGGGAAACTAATGCAGGGTGGTTCTTGAAAAAGCAAGTAAAAGAGTAAAAGGAAGAAAAATGTGTATAAAGTCACACCTACAACTTTAAGGGTTTTTTTCTATGGAATAAGGTTAAGACATCTGTAAGGGATGACATTAAGGAAATTAAGGAAATTTTTAAAAAGGAAAAAAAAATTCAAAATATATGAGGGTGTAGAAAGATCCTAAACTAATTGTTAATTCTAAAATACTTGATGTTTAGACTTTTTTTTTTTCAAATTGTTAGAAATAAAGCCAGTGTACTGAAAAGAGAACTGCCAGGTATATTCTCCTGTAAAGGCAATCAAAGCATCATCATTCAAAGTACCAGGGGTTTAAAAAGTGTTTTAATATCATCATATTTCAGACTGATTAGTAATGCCAGGAGGAATGAGTAGAAGAATTCAGAGTAAATTATGAGTCAGTTCAGAAGCACTCAATGATTAAAACAAAAACTATGAAAAAGTGATTATGAACTTAGGTAAATATAGGACAAAATTATGAACATGAGTAAAATTAAATATGTAGTAATTCTATAAACATACACAGACACATACATGCTTGTACAGCTAGAAGTATCCAAAGGATGCCAAGATAAAGATAGAGTTATCCATGCAGCCACAGACATAAATTACCTTAATCTTGATTTACCTCAAGGCTTCAGTACTCAAGAGTCTCCTTCTTAT
This sequence comes from Cheirogaleus medius, assembly GCA_008086735.1. Taxonomy (NCBI): domain Eukaryota; kingdom Metazoa; phylum Chordata; class Mammalia; order Primates; family Cheirogaleidae; genus Cheirogaleus; species Cheirogaleus medius. The sequence goes on along the minus strand of VBSM01000272.1, from coordinate 25,083,366 downwards.
ATAATCATGGCCTTGTTCTGCTAATTAGATTATTGGAACTGAGAGGTCTATAGACTCATTGAACTGGACATGAATTTTAGAGAGCATTTGTTCCAGGCGCCTGCCTTAAGGCAGACAAATATCTGAACCAAGAATGACAAACAGGTTTTAATTTATGGGCCAATTCCGATCCATTTGTACTTGACTGCCTAGAGCAATGCTTTGAGGTAGATTCTGAGGAAAGAGGCCTGTGCCTTATTGATAATGTCTGCTGAGATGCTGTGCAGGAAGCTTCTCTGGTCTAAACTGCTCAGGCCCAGGAATGAGATTCTAGGCACAAATGGCAGTAGAAGCTGGCTTGAGTGCCATGCATTTTTCCTTATCAACCTAAACTATTTAGGTTCAAAGAAGGTTTAACATAGACACTCAGTGAATAGGTACTTTGGGATATAATTACAAAGTACATATGTATTTAACCTGGATATTCTTTCACCAAAATTATCTCTGACATATTAGGAGATATATTTTATTGGCTTCTATATCTTGAGGAAATCTAAAACTTTCATACTACAAGTTCCTTGCCCTTCATTCCTTTAGGTTTGGGAACTCTAAAAAAAGTGGGGGAGGGGCAGAGAGCAAAAGTCATGGTTCTGTAAGTGAATGGCTGCCATGTCAATGGCTATTCTTACCCCATGCCCCTGTCATTTAGATGGCTACAATAGCTTAAGGCCTCTGCCTAGCCCATCATTTTTTCCATAAGTAACTTTACCAAATGCTTGGTTGAGCCTTGTAACCATAATGGTAATTACAGTCATTTATCCTAATTGCAAACTATTTATACCTAATAACCATGCAGAATGTGTATTGTTCATATTAAAGATGTGTTCAATTCACTTTGTAGTATGCTTTATATGATCACAACAATGAGCTCTGTTAATTCCAGCTCTTTTTCCATAGAGGCTCAGATTTTTGGCATGGTCTCCTGTAACGATGTGAAGCAATCAGAGGGCATTGAAATCCTCCATTGAATCCCTTGACCCCAAACCATTCTCATTCTCTTCCAAATACCTGCTGACTCCTTTCCTGTGTCCTTTCTTTGCTCTTTCCTTTCCACCTGCACTCTAATCCATTCATTCAATCATAGATTCGGCAAATATTCATCTATAATTACTTTTAAGCTAATATGTGCCAGAAGCTGCTGTAGCACTTTTTATATTTTTTATTGGTTCTTCACAGAAATCAAAAGCGTTCAAAATTACTATCCCCATATTATGGTTGAGGAAATTTAGGGTCAGAGATGTTAAGTAACTTGTTCAACATCACACAGCTAGGGAACACCTAGGTTGAGATGGGAGTTTAGCAATCTTCTTTCCGGTGATACTTCTTCATTTACAAATCATTTTTTAATATTGTGGCATCTATAATGACAGGACATTATCCAAATTTTTATGGAACTTGCAAATTAGAAACATACCTAATTCATTACTTAACCTTTTTCATGTCCTATATCTACTTAATCATATGGTTCTATCTTGTCCACTATCATTACTGCCACTACCCTGGTCCTGCCTTTGCCACCTCATATTTGGGATCAGAATCTTCTTCATCAACATCCTAGACTCTGTTGTATTCTTCCTTGTACATAATCTGCATAAAGATTTTTCTTTCTGCTTAAAGACCTGGAGTGCTACTTCACCTGCTTTATAGGAAAGCACACGAATGGATACAAGACAAATATATAATTAATAGTTTATTCCACATATTATTTATTAGCTTATATCATACCCATTCATTCAACAAGTAATCTTTGAATGTGTAGTATTATTAGGCTCTGTCAGAGATATAAAGAATCAGATTTGGTCTTTTTGGCCAAAATATTCTGGGGGAAAAATGAGAACCTAAGGCCTGGCTTCCAAGAGCTATGATTCAAAGTAAAAAATGGTCCTTCCATAAAAAAGGTGCAGACTAAGAGTTTGTAAAAAAAAAAATAGCTGGATCAATCAGGAATCATTAAGGAAGAGGCAGAATTTGGGGTAGACCTTTCAGGAATATGTTTCAGGTTTGTGGAAATCGAACGAAGAGGCTGAGAACACATTGTGAAGATACAGCTGGTGGAACTACATGGGGTGTTGGAGAATGTCATGGAGAGCAGCATCCCTGGAATTCTGGGGCATGCAGCATCTTCTGCCCTGACAGCTTTGTATTTGCCCTGGGACAATCTTGGTAGAGGTCAGTTCTGTTCTTTGGCTTTGTAACACTGTTCACCTACTGAACTCTGCTTGCTCAGTTTCTGGGATTTCCTCAAAATGAATTTTTTTTATTCACTTTTTACTACACCTAAGGCCTTTCCTTATGCTGAAATATTTGATTCTATTTGGTCTAATCAAGGTTGCTACGGTATCTGTATTCTAATTGACTTCCCAGCTGGATTATAGTCTTTCCGAGGCCAGTAATGCATTTTTCCTAATTTCACATAAAACAAAGTTTAGAGCTGAGCACATAGCAAGTGCACAACAAACACTGGATGCTTTATTAGGTCTTTAGTAATATATGTGTGAAACTCTCCACAGAAAATGTAGTTGAAATGTTAAATGACTATTTCAGATTGATCCCAAATTGTTAGATATGAGGAAAAAGTAAATATCAATTTAAGAAAAGACACCACCAGATAATTATTGGTATAGCCTTCTTCTGTTAAAGATATTTAACAGAAGCATTCAATCAAAAGCACTCATACTGGATGAATATTGTGGTATGTATCTGGCTTTGAAGACCTATCTTAGGAAATACTAGGAAAGAAAAAATACCTTAGCTGCTTCAGTTTTAAAGCAACATTCTCAAGCTTATGATGCAATGATTCATATCTCATTAGCTACTTAGATTGGGTCATATGCTTTTCACCAAAATAATTTTCACAAATGTAAAGTCTATTTTATTTTTTCCCCATGAAATTCAGCTTTACTTATTAGTGTGGAATTATCACCAGATTAAAATTCAGAAAATAAATCTCCAAGGTAATTTTTAAAATTTCTGTTATTAGAATCTGCCTATAGGATTACCATGGCAGAATTAAACTCGACCTGTTAAAAGAATAACTTACGGGATAACTGTCAGAAAAGTTGAAACACAAATTATGTACATGCAACATGGACATACAGTGTCTGAGTTGACATTGCAACTGATAAGATTCACAAATTCTATTATATAAAAAAAATTAAGGGAAAAACCTTGCATTATTGCTCTGACTTATACTTTGTCTAGTATTGCTGCTGTCTCCTGACTAAGAACATGAGAAATTCCCTGGGAGAATGAGTACCTCTTGCTTCTCATCCCAGCAATCTGCTAAATCTTTTCTCATGTGAGAGAAAATTTTACAAACAGCACATTTAGTTTTCAGTTTCATTCATATTTTCTGTTTTCCTCATTCAACTGTGACTCCTTATATAGCAAAAGATGGAATCTTTCTTTGTATTCTGATTCACCCTGTCACTATATATATATATATATATTTTTTAAAATAAACCTTTAATGATTGGGGTGTGGTTTAGGACTTAAAGGTTGAATGGTCTAGGCCATAGGGACAGAAGTGGAAAGCTCAGTAGGCTGTCAGACTGCTGCTGGCCATAGCCACCATGGCACATGTAGCCCTCGTTTTTGTGGTAGCCATCCTTCAGGTCTCAGAAGTAGAGGCTATAGGTACTCTGCTTGTGATCAAAAACCCAGTTTCTTGGCCAGCTTCAGAGCCAAGTTCTGCTGGGCAGTGGGCTCAGTATGGTGCATCAACACTTTGTGTTGGCTGGTCCAGGGAACTCCTCATTGATGATCATCTTGCTAATGATTGAGTGCACAAGGGGCAGATCCAGTTCAAACATGGTGTCTCTATGCTGATGGAGTCATAGATGCTGCTATAGGTAAAGAGGTAGGTCCTCAGTGACTCTTCCTGGATCTTCGTAACCAACATGGTGTTGACTTTGTCAACCTCAGGGAAAAGGTCCCACACTTTCCCATCATCTTCTCCTTGTTGATAAAACTGTAGCAAGTCTTCCAGTCACCTATATTTGTGACCTTGGAGGCTGTGACCACATGTTCCCTCATTGACTCAGGAGGACTGTCAGGTCTGGTGTCTTGGTGAACTGTTGTCCTGGTTTTTTGGCTCAATGCTTGGAAAATTCACAAGCAGGGATGGTGCACTGGAATGATCACAGACAGGAAGCAATCCCCCACAAATAGCTTTTATTGCAGAAAAGAAGGAGCTATACAAAGCGAGAATAGGTTACAGAGAGGACTGTGTCAGTCTCCATGAGTGGAGAAAGACTTAGTTAAGGACTCCCAGGTGGTTCCTTTTATTGGCCTGGTCCAGGGAAGGGCTTATGGGGGGGTGTGGAGTGTTACCAGGTGATTGATATATGTGATTGTCAGGTGTTCTGTGTTTTCCTGTAGTGCCCTTCCCTGATTCTCTGCACCTAGGAACCACCCTCCTGGCCTGTATGTGCCATCTTCAGATTTGGTCTCTGCCTAACAGGACCCAGCAAGAGCTGTCACTCACCCCCCCACAGCTGGTGATGGGACTGCTTGCTGGTCATGTGACGGTGGGCATCACTCTCATGGGAAGCAATGTAGGAGATCTCTAGGAGTCCAGTGGACACCAGAAGATCCAGGTTGATGTGTAGATGGAAGAGGACCTCTTGGTGCCACTACACTTTCTCCTGCTCCTGGTTGCATTCCTGGAGGCTACACAGTAGCAGAAGCTGGTTGGCCCAGCCACCTGACTGGATGTCTGGCAGGGCCTTGTGTGCATCCTTGGTCAGGGCTTGGTGGAAGGCACAGATGCCCAGCTTCATTGTAGTGTGGTGGTATAGGAGCTGCACTGGTGGGTCTGCATGCTGAATTTTGCCCTGTAGGTGGCTCATGAGCAAGATGCTGAAAAGAATGAGGAGGAAACAGAAGGCTCTTCACATGAGGATAAGGATGAGAACAGAATCAGTGCTGCAACTTTCTTGAAGAAGAAATCAGAAGCTGATTTCTGGGGAAAGTCGTAAGTTCATCAAAAAGATGAAGGATAAAGATGAGGACTCAGAAGATTCTGAAGATGATGAAGACTGGGTCACAGGTTTCACATTCTTTTGATTCAGACTCAGATGAGGAAAAAGGAAAACAAACCACACTGGCCTCAAGATTTCTTAAAAGTACCCCCACCACAGAGGAGGACAAGAAGGCAGCCAAGAAGAAATGGGAGGACAAACACAAGAAGAAGCACAATAGGAAGCCAAAGCACCTGGATGAGGAGAAGGAGGACAATACCACAGTATTTTGAAGAAGATGTGTTAGTTTTTGAATAAGATAGTAGAGAATGAGATATAGCAACTCAACTGATCTTATAAAATGTATTTCTAATGAAAGCAACAAATTGCTGGTTGTTTACCTACAGACATAATCAAACCATTGTCCATCTAGAAATGTAGCTCAGAACAAGGTCAAATTATAGTATAATGCCAGAAGTTATGAAGTATTATTATACTATGAGTGTCTGCTACAGAATATGCACTGTACAGTTGTTAAACATACACATCCAGCTATTGGATTTATACCCAGTCAAAAATGCTCAATGAGTTAGAAGTTTTTAATTGTTGAAGAATACTGCTTTCGTTTGAATAAATCAAGTTTCATCTCCTAAAAACTCTACATAAATGTTCTAATTTTTTTAGTAGACTGTTGTTTCCATGATTTAACCACATGGGTCAAATATGAAGTGTGGAACTCATTCAAAGTTTCTCCAAACACACACTGTTAGCCTTGAGCCAAAGAGATTTTTTGCAGAACCATTGATTGAGGCTTCTATACTTTCCTTTTGACTTTGCAACTGTGTGACAACTGCTTGCCTTTAAACCCTTTATTCTACAAGAAACATATTAGTGGGAATATATATTTTTCCTCATTCCCCATTCTGGTTATCACATTTAGTCAAAATTAATTAAATATATACAAGATTGCACTTAGTCAAAAGTGCCTTACAATATGCTTCAAGATGATACCAAACATATTTACATACAATTCAATGTCCATATCACAAAGTCAATAAAGTTCCATGCCAAATAAACCATATCTTTGAGAGAAATACTGTTAAGATATTCTAATAAAATAGTGTATTTTACATGTAGAATTATGAACTTAGCTCTATGTGGTGTTGGGGAGGCTTCATTGGGTAAAGGACATGAAAGCTGGATATCAAAGAATAAGCATGATTCTCCCAGGGGAAAGGAGTAAGTTAGGCAAAATGGGTGGAATTTCACAGTGAGGGTAAAAAGGATTGTGTTGATTACATTGTACAAACTGTGGACTAAGAACTGTGGGAAAACAATGATGAATGAAAAATGTCCCTCATCATAATGTAGGGGCAAAAGCTATTTAAATAGCTCCATCATGAAAAATATAAATGGAATGAGTGAACATTCATGTAACGGAGGAGCAAGTTATTGTGGGACTACAGAGAAAGGAAAGTAAATGACATCTATACAGGAAAGTTTCTCAGATAAAATGGGATTTGAGCTAGACCTGGAAAGATGAGCAAAGTATGAGAGGTGGATTGAGGAGGAAAGGGCATTTCTGAGAGAAGAAAGAGTGTGAATGTGAATTGAAGCATGCAGAGATCATTCTTAGACTGGTGCATATGCCACTGTGACTGGAAAATGGGGCTCTGTTGTAAGGTTGGGAAGCAGGGAATAATGACAGTGAAACTAGAATGGTAGTTTGACAAAATTCTTTGAATCACGGATAGAGGACCTTGAACACTGGGATGAGAAGAGTGTGTCATAATTTGATTTCTGTCTTGAATTTGGTAGGGAAATAAAGTTTAGAGATTTGGGGGAGTCATCCATAAAGAATGTTAATGGTCACTGTGACAGAGGAAAAGATTGTGTTTAATGTGAGGAGACATGGCTGAAGATGGTGCTTGGGAAAGTCTTTAATATCAAGAAAGGGAAGAAATAGAGAAATCAGGAAAGATTAAGAAAGGGACTTCAGGGAGATAGGGAGAATGTTCTTGTGCACCAAAACTTTCATTTCTTTCTTTGAAAACATATTCAGACACATAACCAGGGAATTTGTTGCACTTTAGCTTGTTGGACCTCATCAAAGACCCAGCATACATGTTATGCAACTCTTTGAAGTATAGGATGATGTAGGTCCTATACTATAGGATACAGGACCCTTAACTCCACTCTTTTTTATTCTCTCCTTCACCATGTCATCTGTCCCAAAGTTCACTTACTCTATGAGTCTATATTCTCTAAAAACTCTCCATATATAATTTTGTAACTAAAATTACAAGTGATAATTCTGTACTACAGCTGTTAAAGTCTTTCCTAAAGGCATCTACTTGTCAATACGAGGAGTAGGAAATGACTACAATGGCATTCTAAATAGTCCTAAAAAAGAGTTATTTAGATCCACACAAAGTATTAATCCAAAATCTAATCTTTACGGTACTTTAATACTAAACAAATAATTAATTTAGGACACTATTCTATAAAGTTTTTTCTAGACATTTGTTCATTTATTGACATAAAATAGTTCATAATATTTCATTTTTAATAACTGTAGGATTGTAGTGACATCATTACCACTTTCATTCCTGATATGGGTAATTAATGACCCCTTTCTTGATCAGTGTTGCCATATTGTTATTAATTCTATAGTATTTTTAAAAATAATTAACTTTTGCTTTTGTTAAATTTTTCTAAAGCATTTAAAAAATTTTATTAATTCCTGTTGTCACATTGTGATTTCTTCTGTTTTACTTTCTTTGGGTTTCATTTCTTGTCCTCTTTTCTAACATTTAAAGATTGTTAATTAAATAATTTTTCAATCTTTCTTCTTTTCTAATATATGCATTTGAAGGTATATCTTCATCTCTAAGCATGATGTTAGCTACTACATTTCACAAGTTTTGATATATATATTTTACAATCATTACATTAATTTTTTTCTAATTTCTATTTTGATTTCTTTGATCCACAGATTATATAAAAGTATGTTACTAATTTTCAGATATTTGGGGACTTAAAACTATTTTTTCTTATTGATTTTTGCCTTCATCCTACTGTGGTCAGTGAACATATTTGGAATGGTTTCAGTCTTTCAAATTGGTAAAGATTTGCTTTGTGACTTAGCATATACTCAATTTTGTTTTGTTTTTGTTTTTAACCCCTAGACTACCAGGGACACATGCTCAATTTTGATCTACATTTCAAGAGTATTGATAAAGAATATGCCTTCTGCAGACATTGGGCATGGTGTTTTATATATGTCATTTGAATCAAATTTGATAATCATGTTGTCAATTATTCCATATCCTTTCTGAATTTTTTGTCTGTTTGCTTCTGTCAGTTTCTGAGTAAAGAATATTAAAGCTATTGCAGATTTTAAAAATATTTTTCTAGTTCTATAAATTTTCCTTTTATTAGATAGAAACATATTTAGGGCCGGGCGCGGTGGCTCACGCCTGTAATCCTAGCACTCTGGGAG
>VBSM01000272.1:25044109-25066829 GCA_008086735.1 Cheirogaleus medius | reverse complement strand
GAAAAAAGAAAAAAGAAAAAAGAAAAAAACTAGAAAGAAAATTATCATTATGTGATAATGATATATTTGTTTATCCAAAAAATTCAAGAAATGAATTTTAAAGGCTTCACAAACAATAAATGCATTTAGTAAGTTTGTTAGGGAAATGTTGACACACCAAAATCACCTGTCATTAATTATAAAAATAATGATAAGAAGTAAAATGGGTACTCTTTGGATAATAGTGACAAAAGGTGAAAAATGAAAGAATAAGTTAAGAGGAAATGCATAAGAGCTTTATGAAGAAAATCATAAGATACTACTGAAGAAACAAACTAAGATTTAAGTAGATGGAAATGCGTATTTTTTAGTAAGACACAATATTGTAAAGATTTCTTCTTAATTAATCTAGATGTTTATTATTAAATTTGTAAGAAGATGAATTTTTGGAAGTAGACATGCTGTTTCTAAAGTTCATGTGGAAAAATAAACAAGCAAGTAGAGTATGAAAAATTCCAAAGAATGAAAGTAATAAAGAGGAAGCAAGCCCAATGTTAAGCCACATTACAATGCTGCAATAATTAAAACTGTGATGCTGGCACATGACTAGATAGGTTGATTAATGTAATAGACCAAAAAGGCCAAAAATAGATTAACATATACACAATCATATAGTATATGATAAAGGTGGCATTAGAAATAGTGAGGGGAAAGGTTTTATACAACAAACTTCTTGGAATAACTGAATAAACATCTCGTAGAAAGTGATACTGAATCCCTACCTCTGAAGCTATACCAAAATGAATCCCAAATGGACCAAAAATTTAAATTCATAGGAGAATGTCTTTATAATCTGAGTGAGGAAGGCCTTTGCAAGTGAGATGTGAATCTAGAAGCCATTATTAAAAAAAGATAAATTCTATTGCATAAATGTAATAGAATTCTGCATGTATTAAATAAATATAAAAAAGTAAAGGGTAAATTAAAAGCTAGGAACTTTATGAAGAAGACCCCAAAGGCAATCACAGCAATAACAAAAATAAATAAATGGGACCTGATCAAATTAAAAAGCTTCTGCACAGCCAAAGAAACTATCACAAGAGCAAACAGACCACCTACAGAATGGGAGAAAATATTTGCATGCTACACATCTGATAAAGGGCTGATAACTAGAATCTATATAGAACTCAAGGAAATCAGCAAGAAAAAATCAAACAACCCTATCAAAAAGTGGTCAAAGGACATGAACATAAACTTTTCAAAAGAAGACAGAATAATGGCCAACAAACATGAAAAACTGCTCAACATCTCTAATCATCAGGGAAATGCAAATCAAAAGCACAATGAGGCCGGGCACGGTGGCTCACGCCTGTCCTAGCACTATTGGAGGCCAAGGCGGGCAGATTGCTCGAGGTCAGGAGTTTGAGACCAGCCTGAGGAAGAGCAAGACCATGCCTCTACTAAAAATAGAAAGAAATTAGCTGAACAACTAAAAAAATCTATATAGAAAAAATTAGCCGGGTATGGTGGCAAATACCTGTAGTCCCAGCTACTCGGGAGGCTGAGTCAGTAGGATTGCTTGAGCCCAGGAGTTTGAGGATGCTGTGAGCTGAGCTGATGCCACGGCACTCTAGCCCAGGCAATAGAGTAAGACTCTGTCTCAAAAAATAAATAAATAAAAATTAAAAAAATAAAATACCCACAATGAGATATCACTTAACTCCAATGAGAATGGCCTTTATCAAAAGTCCCAAAACAATAAATCTTGACATGGATGTGGAGAGTTAGGAACACTCACACACTGCTGGTGGGACTGCAAACTAGTACAACCTCTGTGGAAAGTAATATGGAGATACCTCATAGAGGTATAAGTAGATCTACCATTTGATCTAGCAATCCCGTTACTGGGCATCTACCCAAAAGAAAAAGAGACATTCTATAAAAAGGACATCTGCACTAGAATGTTTATAGCAGCAAAACTCATAATTGCAAAGTTGTGGAAACAACCCAAGTGCCCATCAGTACATGAGTGTATTCATAAAATGTGGTATATGTATACCATGGAGTTCTTCTCAGCCACGAAAAACAATGGTGATCTAACACCTCTTGTATTATCCTGGATAGAACTGGAGCCCATTCTACTAAGTGAAGTATCACAAGAATGGAAAACAAGCACCACATGTACTCATCATCAAATTGATATTAACTGATCAACACTTAAGTGCACGTATAGTAGGAACATTCTTTGGGTGTTGGGCAGGTGGGAGGCAGCAGGATGAGATGGATATATTCACACCTAATGGATGTGGTGCACACCGTTGGAGGATGGACATGCTTGAAGCTCTGACTTGGATGTGTCAAAACTATATATGTAATATAAACATTTGTACCCACATATGATACTGAAATAAAAAAATAATAAAATAAAATAAAAATAAATGAAAAAAAGGTATAATTTTTATAATATTTGAATAATTAAGTAAAAGTAAATCCAATGAAATTTGAGCACAGGTGCCAAAAACTGTGGAAAAGGGAAAAAATACCTTTATAACAAATGAACAAATTTTTAAATTTATTTATAATGAAAAAATTTAAATTAAGGCTATATTAACATATGATTTTTTTTTACCTTCAGTTGAGAAAACAAAACCTAAGTGTTTATATATTACATTAATAAAAGCACAGAGAAACCAATTTTCATGAGTTGATGTTAAGAAACTAGAACTTTCTATGATAAGGAATTTGGCAACACCTAAACTTTTTACATGCATGTATACTTTGGCCAAGCAATTTCACTTCTAGGAATTTATTGTGCAGATATGCTTGTTTATGCATAGAATGATAGGATATTTATTACATAATTGTTTTTAATGAGAGCATGCAAACAACCTAACTGGACATTAATGGAATCTAGAAATAAATTATATTATATCCATAAAATGAATATCATACTGTTGTTCAGAGGATGAGGCATAAATTAGGAATTTTATTTTTCTAACATAAAAGCAGTTTGGTGCTACCACAATGACGTGATTATACCAACAGGGATCCAGGCTTTCTCTGTTTTTATCTCAATAATTCTCACATGTGGTTTACTCCCTTTCTTATTTCAAGATGGCTATTTCATTTCTAACATCTTATTGATATTTCAGGCAGAGAGAGGTGGAACTGTACATTCTGTACGCTTCCAAAAAAAATTCCTGAAAGCCCCAACAGTCAACTTTTGCTTCCCTCTCATTGGCCAGAACTGTGTTGAACAGTGCCCAAACAGCAAGTTACCTTGTAACTCTTATATTTTAGCTGCACACATTTCTACCCTGAACAGAATGGACTTCCATCAAAAAGCAGGGGAGATTGTTGGGAAGTGGGTAAAGAAGAATAGATGTGTGTGCATTTGTGTTCAAGTATATGATTATATGTGAAGAGGACATATGCAAGGCAAAATAAGAAACTCGTCATCTTAGTTTTCTCTTAAGACAAAAACCAAGGGTTATAAGTTAGAGTAAAGGTGTACTTTTTACCATATAATCTTATTAGTTTTTGTGCTTTTTATTGATATATCACAGATATACATATTTTTGGGGTACATGTGATATTTTGGCACATTTGAACAATGTGTAATAATTAAAGCAGAGTAATTGGGATATTCATCACCTCAAATATTTATCTTTTCTTTGTGTTGAAGATGTTATAATTCTTCTAGCTATTTTGAAATGTATAAGAAATTATTTTTAACTGTAACTTCCCTACTGTACTGTTGAATACTAGAACTTATTCCTTCTAACAGCATCTGTGAACCTATTAACCAACCTCTTTTCATCCTCCCACCCCCTTTCTCTTTCCAGCCTCTGGTAATCATCAATATACCCTCTACCTTCACGAGATCCACTATTTTAGCTCCCACATATGAGTGAGAACATGTAAAATTTGTCTTTCTGTGCCTGGCTTACTTCACTTAATGTAATGATCTCCAGCTACATCCACATTACTGCAAATGACAGGGTTTTATTCTTTTATGGCTGAATAATATTCCATTTGTGTATATATACCTGATTTTCTTTATCCATTCATCCATTGATGGACACTTAGGTTGATTCCATATCTTTGCTATTGTCAATAGTGCTGCATTAAACATGGGAGTGCAGATATCTCTTCAATACACTGATTTCCTTTCTTTGGGATATAAACCCAGCTGTGAGATTGCTGGGTCATATGATAGTTCTATTTTTAGTTTTTTTGAGGAACATCCATACTGTTTTCCATAATGGCTGTACTAATTTACACCAACAGTGTATGAATGTTCCCCTTTTTCTGCATCCTTGCTAGCATTTATCTTTTTTTGTCTTTTTGGCAATATCCATTCCAACCAGGGTGAGATGATACCTCATTGTGGTTTTGATTTGTGTTTCTTGGATGATTAGTGATGTTGAGCATTTTTTCATATACCTCTTGGCCATTTGTATGTCTCCTTTTGATAACTATCTATTCAGGTCTTTTATCCATTTAAAAATTAGATTATTTGTTTTTTTCCCTATTAAGTTGTTTGAGTTATTTATATATTCTGGTTACTAATCCCTTGTTTGGTTGATAGCTTGCAAATATTTTCCCCCATTCTGAGGATTGTCTCTTCACATTGTTAATTATTTCCCTTTCTGTGCAGAAAGATTTTAGCTTGATGTAATCCTATTTGCTTATTTTTGCTTTTGTTACCTGTACTTTTGAGGTATTACCCAAAAATCTTTGCCTAGACCAATGTCCTGGAGAATTTTTCCAATGTTTTCTTCTAGTGATTTCATAGTTTCAGGTCTTACATTTAAGTCTTCAAGCCATTATGAGTTGATTTTTTATACAGCGAAAGATAGGGATCTAGTTTCATTCTTCTGTATATGGATGTATATCCAGTTTTTCCAGCGCCATTTATTAAAGAGACTGTTCTTTCCCCAATGTATGTCTTAGTAACTTTGCAAAAGTAAGTTGGCTGTAAATATGTGGATTTATTAATATTTCTGGATTCTCAATGGGTTGGTGGGTCTATGTCTGTTTCTTGTTTTTATGCAAGTACCATGCTGTTTTGGTTACTATAGTTTTGAAGTATAATTTGAAATTAGGCAGTGTGATGCTTCCATCTTTGTTCTTTTTGCTCAGGATTGCTTTAGCTATTCAAGGTCTTTTGTGGTTCCATACTGATAAATGAATGTAGTAAACTTGCAGGATATAAAATCAACATACAAAAATCAGTAACCTTTTCATATGCTAACAGTGATAAACCTTAAAGAGAATTTAAGAAAGCAATCCCATTTCCAATGGCTACAAAAAATACCTAGGAATAAATTTAGCCAAAGAAGTGACAGATCTCTACAAGGAAAACTATAAAACACTGATGGAAGAAATTGAAGAGGACACAAACAAAAAAGAAACATATCTCATGCTCGTGGATTAGAAGAATTAATATTGTTAAAATGTCTATACTTTCCAGTGTGATCTAAGGATTCAATGCAGTCAGTATCAAAATAAATAACATTCTTCACAGAATAGAAAAAAATAATTCTAATCTATGACTTTTGAATTTTATACCTTATGAATATATTATTTATTTCAAAAATTATTTAATTAAAAATTATATTATACATCCTTTTAAAGTACTTTTCAATGAAATTCTTAAAATTTTCTAATTCACATAATTTCCTTAATCAAATTCTCTACTATTAAAAGGGTAATTTTTTACCTTTACTTCTGTCTGGGTAAAAAAAAAAAAAGAAAAAAAAGGGTAATTTTTACCATACAATTTGCACCATTATAAAAATCTATTAATTTTCTTTCATGGACAGGATTTGGGTTATAACTTCAGTTTTGTTACTTATGGGTTATTTGGCTTAGAGAAAATTACTTCTAATTTCTCTAAGTATCAGTTTTCTCATGTTCAACATGAGAATACAATTATTTTTGGAGCATAAAATTACATAATGTATATAATGCATTTAACATAGTACCAGGCACAGAGTAGGTGTTTTATAAATGATGCCTACTATTTCTATTGCTATTACAATAACTATTATTCCTGAGAACATTCATATTAGGTTGTGTACTCTCTAAATAGCATTAAAAATAATAAAATTATATAAATATTGGCAGTTGAGAATTAGTACAATAATAAGGAGATATGTAGTATGGAACAGTAGCCTACATTATGTCTTAGCCACATAGTCTGAGAGCATATAGTGACTAGAAGATTATATTATGTGATATGAGCAGTTAAGCCACTAGGCTCACTTCTGTAAAATGGATATGTCTTCTAAATTGAATACTATTAACGGTAGGTCTAGACACTTCAAATGAACAATTAGTCATGAACACATTTCTGTCAGATTAAAAGTAAATTGAAATTCTGACTCAACTATAAATTCGTATTACCATTTCATTGGCAATTTGTTGCAATGACTTTCTAAACATCCAAAATGAGTCAAAATATATCAAGGTGATAATTTACTTAAGTAAGAGATATATTTAAATAGTGATCCTGTCAGAAACCTTAGGTAGTAAAATATGTCTTCACTTTGACATTCATGGTAGGCCCAAATTCTAAATAACACCATTGGTATATATACTCTATACCTCAAATGTAATATATTATAACTGAAAAAAACAAAATAAACTAAATGATCCTTTCAAATTGTTAATTATTTTATAAACAAAACACTAAAGCCATTTAGTAAGCAATTGGCTTTCTTTGGGGTCTATTTTTCACAAAGAAACAAAAGATTTTCTATCTCTTATAAGGATTTTTATGCATATAAGTTGAGAGAAGAAAATTAGCTGGCCCAGTAGGTACTGAATGACCAGCTAAGTGCAAACATATTTTTATCATATCAGCTTCCCAGTGCACCCATCCAATTTGTTCCTCAGAAAGAACATGAAGTATTACATGTCCTGGTGCTTAAGGGTTGCATGCAAACAGTGAAATCCTTTTAAGTTATATGTTTGAAAGCCAGGGTCTGCTCTACTGTTCTAGCATGCAATAGTTTACATTTAACACAGTTCAGCATTTAACCTAGTTGACTACTTCAGGATTTTATTGTTTTTCTTTTTAAATTAAATATATATTGAACTTCAACAGTATCCTATATTGATTGAATACTGCCTTATATGAAGTTTTATACATCTTTGTAAATCAACAATATATTCAAAATTCCCAGTTTCTTTGTAAGTTAAACATGACATTTCCAATATACAGTAAAGGCAACTGAAAGAAAGAAAGATATTTGATTAACCCCAAGGCTTTTGAAATGCTGGAGCAACAACCCTCAAAAGTAACCAAGTTGTTAGTCAGTTGTTCAAAAACATCTTTAACCCTTGGCCAGAATATGCAAGTCTTGCAGTTTTCCAAACCATTAACTATATCAGTAACACAGATACACAGAGAAGAATGTTGAAGCCAAAAGGAGCTGAATGTGTTCTTTGTGCTCCCTTATCCTGTGTTCTTCACCAGCACGTCTGTGTCTTATACATTTCAGTCTTTAAGACGTTCACTAAGCTTCCCCCTTCCTTCATCCCAAAGGTGCTGAGGAGGGTCTTGAGCAGAAAAAGGACTATAGCAACAGCAGTGTGGCACCAGGCCAAAAGAAGAAAGCAGCTAAATAATAATCACTGTAAGCTGCACATACTTGCATACTAATACTGCTGCTTCTCTAGTAAACACCTTGGCATTCATTTAATAATATTTTATTAGGTAAAAATTTTAGGGTTGGAAGTACTTTTTTCATTATTTCTTCAAAGAGTCTGCAAACTTTTGGGTTTTCACTATTGGCACGTCTAATCTTAAAAACTAAGAGAGGTACCTCTATGAGGGAGCATATGTGAGACAGAAGAGGGGCCTGGGGAGAGAGGAGGAAAGAAAACAATGTTAGGTTATATAAGTCTTATATCCTTAAAGACAGCTTGGAGACATGGAAACCATATGTGAACTTTTAGCTAATAAAATAAAATGCCAAGATGTGGTGGCTAAAGCTATTGCACCCAAAATGTAATTGGACATATGCTCATTTACTTGCTTATAATCAAAACATTAAAGAACTGTTTTGAACTCAGGCTAGGTGTAAGTATTGGACTAACTTAATTTATGTAATTATCTCACATGGAAAGAATGCCTTGGTGCCATGGTGTTATTATTACATTAAGAAAAGTAAACAGTGAATAAGCTGGAATAGATAATACTTAAGCAAAACCAAAAAGTTCCTATTGCCCATGTTGAAAAAAGGAAAACAACTTATTAATTTCACACTGAAGCTATTTTCCAATGAACATGTTATTTGGTTAGCGTGCTTGCTGTAGATTTATCATGTTCATGCAAATGAATGTCAGTTTGTTTGGGTAATCAATGCAAATTTCATTTCTTCAATCAAAAATAACAGCTTTTACTAGGCTGCTGAACTTGCCAGCCTGTCAGGCTTTGGTTGCTAAACTTGGTTTATGTGCTGCATGGGTCTGGATTTCACATGTGAATTCATTCAAGAATATCAAAACAGTATTGGGTCTCACATACCCAAAGACTCTTTTTAATTTGTTGATCTATTTATCCTCATTTATTGATTTGTTTGTTTGTTTTTTCATTGGTTTATTTACTGAACACTTAGAAAAAAAGCACAGTTATTAAAAATACAATTAGATTCTGAAATAGGTCATATGAACCAGCATTGATTAAAGTTTAAATATAGAAGAAAGAGCAAAGGTAAATCATGAGTTGTTTTTTTCAATTTAAGCAATTATGAAGAATGGTAAAAAAAGTTGACTTAATCTGAGGAAAAGAACTACTGATATATCTTTATCATCTCAGAAAACATTTAAGTGGGAACTTGAAGGAGAACAGATTGCATAAATAAATGAAAAAAATTAAAAATCAATTTTCCTTACTCAAAACAAAGTATCATAAAAATGTAAGTAAACATAAATAAAAAATATAGAGAACACTTATAAAGCAACTTTTCAACTTATGTAAGAGAACATAAGCTAAACTGAGTGTCAATGGCAGGACTTGATAATACATAATGACCTTGCAGTTCAAGTACCTTATGTGAAATGTAGCTACATATGCTGAGTAAAGAATTCACAATCTATCTGTATATATCAATAATTTTTTGAAAACTTATTCTACACTTAGGATACAAAGAATTATCTTAAGTAAAGTTTGTCAGCAAAGATATTTTTGGACAAAATAAATTTGAAGGTAGATTAATGATAGTCCACTGGTGAGAAGGGCACGTCCCAGGTGTCAAAGCAGAGTCAAAAGGCTGAGAAAAAGTAAGACTGGAAAGAGGAACACTAGTGAGGCTGGAGAGAGTTGATCATATTAGGATACAATGCTGAGAATCAAAGAACATTTTAAGGTGCTCAAAAGAAAAAAAAATTATTAAATTGAATTGAAGTCTGAAAATAAGGATACCTTTAAATCCTTTAAATACTGTATTGAAGTTTTGGAATTAATTAATTAATAATATTATCATATTTTTACTTGCTTGGGGTGGGGTATATGTGGGATGGGGCTTATAGAAGGCATATAGAAGTTCCTGTAGTTAGCTCTGTAGTTTTGTATTCAAGATAGACTAGAGCAAGGACTTTCCATGAAATGATTAAGACCTGGTACTGGTTTGTGTCTATGATAATGGAAGAATGGACTTTTTCTACTAATATGTAAGCACTGAGTAAGAATTGCACCCTCATAGCATCTAGAGCATAGAAACTTAAACACTGAAAAATTAATTAACTCCTTGAAAAAACTGTGAATTCAGAATGCATTGATAAAAAAAATCATAAGGTCATATCAATTTATAGCAAAGCAAAATATGGGAGAAAACAATAAAAATAAGAAATAGAATTATATATTCTTTCCCTTTAAATGAAAGAAAAGCATGTCCTAAAAAGCGGGGAAAAGAAAATATTCTTATCTAATGTGTACACTAACTTTAGAGCATCTCTTTAATTTACCTGAGTTTATGTTTAGTATTTAGAGGACAATAGATCTTTTTAAATGAGTGACCAGTGTAGCTATCAACTCTAACCAGCAAATTCTCAAAGCTTATTAATTTTTTTCCACAAATGAAAAGTTGCCAATTCTTGTTTAAACTTCCAGAAAGAAACCGTGAAAAAAATATATATGACATACACATATATTTAAATATATTCATAATATATATTAGAAATACAGTTGACCCTTGTATAACACAAGTTTCTGTACGAGGCAGGGATTTTTTCTCCTTCTTCCACACCAAAATAGCAAAACCAACCCATCCTGCTTTCTCTTCCTCCTCAGCTTACTCAACATGAAGGTGATGAGGATGGAGACCTTTATGATGATCCACTTCCATTTAATGCATAGGAAATATTTTTTTTGTTCCTTATGATTGTCTTAATAATATTTTCTTTTCTTTTTTTCTCTTTTGTTATTTCAAAATATTATGGGGGTACAAATGTTTTTGGTTATGTGGATTGCTTTTGTAATGCTTGAATCACGGTTGTAAGTGTGTCCATCACCCAGATAGTGTTCACTGTACCCATTAGGTAGGCTTTCATCCATTCCCTCCTCCCTTCTTCCCTCTGCTTGATTTCCACTGAATTTTATTTCCCTCTGTGCACATGTGTGCTCATCAGTTAGTTCCAATTTAATAGTGAGTACACGTGATATTTATTTTTCCATTCTTTAGATACTTCACTTAGGTTAATAGTCTCCACTTCCATCCAAATTGTTGCAAAAGGTATTAAGTCATCCTTCTTTGTGGCTGAGTAGTATTCCATAGTATACATATACCATATTTTGTCAATCCACTCATAAATTGATGGACACTTGGGTTGATTCCACATCTTTGCAATTGTGAATTGTGCTGCATTAAACATTCAAGTGCAGGTGTCTTCTTGATAAAATGACCTCTTTCCCTTTAACTAAATACCCAGTAGTGGGATTGCTGGATCAAGTAGTAGATCAACCTTTAGTTCTCTGAGTTCTTTGTAGAGTCTAGTTTTGAGCCCTTTATGGGATATATAGCTTACAAATATTTTCTTCCATTCTGTAGGTTTTCTATTTGGTCTGTTGATTATTTCCTCAGCTGTGAAGAAGCCTTTTAATTTAATCAAGTCCCACTTGTTTATTTTTGTTGTTGCTGTGATTGCCATTAGGGTCTGGTTTTTTTTTTTTATAAATTCTTTGTGTAGGCCAATATCTAGAAGAATTTTTTTTCCTATGTTTTCTTCTAGAATTGTTATGGTTTCATGCCTTACATTTAAGTCTTTTATTCATCTTGAATTCATTTTAGTGAGTGGTGAGAGATATGGAACCTGTTTCATTCTTCTGCATGTGGCTATCCAATTCTCCCAACACCATTTATTCAATAGGGATTCTTTTCCCCCATGTAAATTGCTGTCTGTTTTCTCAAATATCTGTATATGGATGGTTTTATACCTCAGTTCTCTGTTCTGTTCCATTGGTCTGTGTCTCTATTTTTGTGCCAATAACATGTTGTTTTGGTTACTATAGCCTTGTAGTATAAAGTCTGGTAATCTGATACCTCCAGATTTATTCTTTTTAAAGATTATTTTGGTTATTTTGGTTCTTTTCTGGTTCCAAGTGAAGAGTAGAATTATTTTTTCTAGATTTGTGAAATATGACAATGGTATTTTGATGGAGATTACATTGAATCTGTAAAACACTTTGGGTAGTATGAACATTTTAACAATGTTAATTCTACTGAACCATGAGCATAATATCTTTTTCCATTTAGTTGTGTCATCTACAGTTTCTTTCCTCAGTGTTTCATAGTTCTCTTTGTAGAGATCTTTCACCTCGTTGGTTAAATATATACCTAGGTATTTTATTTTCTTTGAGTGTTTTATTTGACTATCATCTTGACTGTGTGTTATTGGTGTATAGAAATGCTACTGATTTGTGTAATTTGCTTTTGTAACCTGAGACTTTGCTGAATTTATTTATCAATCCCAGGAGTCTTTTGGTGGAGTCTTTGGGGTTTTCTAGATATGAGATTATATCATCAGCAGAAAGTGATAGTTTGACCTATGCTTTCCCAATTTAGATATCCTTTATTTCTTTCTCTTACCTGATTGCTCTGGCTAAGATTTTCAGCACTATGTTGAATAGAAGTGGTGACAGTGGAGAACATTTTCTTGTTCCAGTTCTTAAGGGAATGCTTTCAGCTTTCCTTCATTCAGTGTGATGTTGGCTGTGGGTTTATCATATATGGCTTTTATAATTCGGGAATATGTTAATTCTATGCCTGGTTTGTTGAGGAAGTTTATCTTGAAAGAGTGCCAAATTTTATTGAATGCTTTTTCTGCATCTATTGACATGATCATATGGTCTTTGTATTTGTTTTTGTTTCTGCTTATGTTGTGAATCACATTTACTGATTTACATATGTTGAAACATTCTTGCATCCTTAGGATGAAGCCCATTTGGTCATGATGCATTGTTTTTTGGAAGTGTCGTTGAATTTGGTTTGACAGTATTTTATTGAGAATTTTTTCATCTATATTCATAATGGATATTGTTCTATAGTTATCTTTTTTGTTGTGTTCTTTCCTAGCTTTGATATCAAGGTGATACTCATTTCACAGAATGAGTTGGGGAGGATCCCCTCCTTCTTGATATTATGGAATAATTTCTGCAATATGGTACCAGATCTTCTTTGTAGGTATGATAAAATTCAGTTGTGAATCCATCTGATCTGGGACTTTTTTGGGAAGATTTTTTATTGCTTCTTCAATCTCACTGCTAGTTATTGGTCTTTTTAGGAGTTCTATTTCTGCATGACTGAATCTTGGGAGGTTATGTGTTTCTAGGAATTTGTCCATTTCTTCTACAGTTTTGAGTTTATGTGTTTAGAGATTTTCATAGTATTCACAGATGATATTTTGCATTTTTGTGGTATCAGTTGTATTAACTCCTTTTTCATTTTTCATTGTGCATATTTAGGTCCTTTCTCTTCTATTCCTGGTTAATCTAGCAAAAGATCTATCAATTTTTTCTTTTCAAAAAGCCAACTTTGTGCTTCATTGATCCGTTGTATTTTTTGTTTGTTTGTTTTCCATTTCATTTACTTTTACTCTGACCTTAGTTATTTATTTTCTTCTGCTGACTTTGGATTTTGTTTGCCCTTCATTTTCTAGTTCCTTGAGATGTGCTATTAGATTTTTAATTTATGATCTTTCTGTCTTTTTGATGTAGGTCTTTAAGGTTATGAATTTTCCTCTTGGGACTGCTTTTGCTGAATCTCGTGGATTTTGAAAGCTTGTGTTTCCATTGTCATTTAGTTCATTATTGACCCAATAATCCTTCAGCAGCAGGTCATTTAATTTCCATGACTTTATGTATAATTGAGGGATTCTCTTGGAGTTGATTTTTAGGTTTATTCCACTGGTCTCCAAAGATATATGCTATGATTTCTAATTTTTTAATTAGTTTTTGTTGAGACATATTTTGTTGCCTAAGATATGATCAGTCTTGGAGACTATTCTATGTGCTAATAAGAATAACATATATTCAGTAGTTTGGGGGTAAAAAGTTCTGCAAAGATCTGTTAAGCCCATTTTTTTCTAGAGTCCTGTTTATGTCCAGTGTTTATTTATTTTCTTCTTGCATGATCTGTCCAGTTCTGTCAGTGTGGTGTGGGAGTTCCTGGCAGTTAGGATGCTGCTGTTTATCTCTTTGCTTAGCTCTAGTAGAATTTGCTTTATAAATTTGGGTGCTACACCATTAGGTGCATAAATATTTAGGATTTTTATGTGTTCTTGTTGAATTATTCTCTTTACCATTATATAATGACCATCTTTGTCTTTTTGTACTATTAATGATTTAAACTAAATTTTATCTGATATGAGAATGGCCACATCTGCTTTCCTCTGGTTTCCATTTGTGGAATATTTTTTTTCCATCCTTTCACCTTGAGTCTGGATGAATCCTTGTTTGTTAGATGTGTTTGCTGGAGACAGGAGATACTTGGGTTATATATTTTCATCCATTCAGTCAGTCTGTGTTTCTTGAGTGGAGTATTCAAACTGTTCATATTGTTTGATAGAATCGATGTGTGGGGTGCTACTCTGTTCATCCTGCTGGGTAGGACCTTATTTCTTTGTTTTTACCTCTTGTGCTATTGTTTTATATGAGCTCCAAGCTTTAGTTTTTGAGTGGTTTTACACTAGTGAATGTCTATTGTGCTAATCCATGTATAATGCAGTTCTGAGTATTTCCAGCAGGGCAGGTCTGATCTTGAAAAATTCCCTCAGTATTTACTTGTCTAGAAAAGTCTTTATTTCTTCTTCATATAGGAAGCTTAGATTTTCAGGATACAAAATTCTAGGCTGGCAGTTGTTCTGTTTAAGAAGACTGATGATGGGGCCCCTGTCCCTTCTGGCTTATAAAGTCTCCATTGAGAAGTCTGCACTTAGCCTGATGGGTTTCCCTTTGTAAGTTACTTGATGTTTTTGCATCATGGCTCACAGGAGTTCCTCCTTTGTGATGGCTGTGGCCAGTCTGATGACTACATAGTCATGGTGTAGACTTGGTGCTTGCCTCTTTGTAATGAATCTCCCAGATGTTCATTGAGATTCTTGTACTTGGGTGTCTAAATCTCTAGCATAACCAGTGAAGTTTTTCTCAATTATTCCATCAAATAGGTTTTCTTCTTCACCCTCATGGATGTCTATGATTATTATAATTGGCCATTTTACATAATTCCATATTTCTTGTAGGATTTGTTCATTGCTCTTAATTCCTTGTTCTTTATTTTTGACTGACTGTGTTAATTCAAAAGAGTTGTCTCCAAGCTCTAAGATTCTTTCTTCTGCCTGGTCTAGTCTATTCTCAAAGCTTTCCACTGTCTGTTACATTTCCTTAAATGAATATTTTTCATTTCCTGTTGTTCTATTTCTTTTTTCTCTCTTTCTCTTTCTTTTTTTTTAGTATGTCTATCTCTTTAGTGAATTTTCTATTCATTTCCTAAATTGCTTTTCAGATTTCTTTGAGTTGCTTTTCCATTTTCTCTTGGATACCATTGAGCTTCTTTACAATCCATATTTGGAATTCTTTATCTGTCATTTCAATATTTTCATTTTGGTTGGTATCCATTGCTAGAGAGCTGATGTTCTCCTTTGGCAATGTCCTTTCTTTCTCATTTTTTTCATACTTCTGGTGTTCTTTCACTGATTTCTTCTTATCTGGGGCAGCTGCCACTTCTTGTTATTGAATTTTCTTTTTTTAGATGTGGCTTGTTTCCCCAACCCCCTATCACTTGTAAGGGTGTGCCTGCAGCATATGTTAGGTAAGAACTTTTGGCTTTGCTTGTGGGTGCTTCGATAGTCATATAGGTTCTGAATGGATGCTTTGGTTATAGATATCCTTAGTGTGGTGGTTTTCTCAGTTTCTAGCTGTTTGTAGGCTGTTAGTGGTTAGCTATGTGTGGGGGCAGATTCCTTGTCTCTCATTGATGAAGGAGGATGGAGTCCTTTCTCCATCCTTTCTCTTTACCCATGTCTGTGGTTTTCTCAACAGTGTAAATTATATTGGCATGCCCATTTTAATCTCTGAGATAGTAGGTGGTGCTTGTGGGTAAGAATCAACCACACCCTGTATGACCGAATCTGTGAATATTGTAAAGAGCTATAGAAATTAACCTCCCTGTTAGTGGGTGGCACTTGCTGGAAGGAACAAGCTACAGTGTTGTTTTGGGGACCTGTGATTAGCTCTAGTTCCTAAGGAGAAGCATTCAAATGTCCCAGGTGGTGGGCAGGGCCCTGAAACTTCCAGGTGAGTCCTTATTCTCCACCACAGCAGAGGCAGGTAGGGGAGTGAGTCTGGGCAAGGCTGGGTTGGGTGACCTTGCCCTCAGACTGCACAAAAGCTGGTAAGGTAGCTGTTTTGGCAAGGGTCAAAGGTTTGCTCCAGGCTTCTGGGGAAAGCTGCCAGTGGGGCTGAAGTGGCCCCACATGGCCAGAAAGTCTGCTTGTGCAGGAGGATCCATCTCACATTCATGATCCGGCTGTGAGAAGTGGGATTTGCTCTTCTCACCCATCTTCTGCTCTGTGGTCTTCCTCCAGCATCTGACAGCAGGCAGGAGATCACCACTATGGCACTGTAGGCTGGGATCTTTCATGTCCAGGATCCCACTCTTGGCTGAGAATGCTGCCTTCCTGTGGGGGAAGGAGTGCTCCACAAGTGTGCTGCAGCTGGGACCCACACTATACTCTCTTTTCAGTTCTGCCCATATGGGCTCCCTTGCCTTCTGAGATTAGTTCACAAATCTCCCCTCCGTGCCTCTGAGCAACACAATCGAGTCCTGGGGTACAGGATCTTGCCTGTGGGCCTTCCCGGGTTCCCTGAAGATCAATACTTGACTGTGTCAGGGAGAAGCATGCTGGTCCCAAGTTGTGTATGGGGTGCTTGAGCAGGATTGATATCCCTCTGCTTTGCAGTGTGTCCTGCTCTGATGGAGCAGCTGGCCGAGCAGCACCAGGGAGGACTGGTGAGCAGGAAGCTCGCAGTCCGAGCATTCATAAGTCCTCTTCAGGTCTTTAAGAGGAAAGGTTTCAGCCCCACTCTCTGTGGAAGACTCAGGTGGTGGATGCACCAAGAGAGGGGAAGCAACTGCTCCTGAGAAGCTTGGCTTAACATGTCTTTTGGCAGCTGTGAGTGGGGCAGGGGAAGGGGAGAAAAAGAGTCTGAAAGGAGGACAGCTAGCCCTCTGGTTGCCTCTGTCCCTCTCTGGGAGGCAGCCCACCTGGACTGTCCTGTCTCTGCGGTCACACATATCTCCCAGGACCCACCCACCCCTTGTGGCTCCTGCAGTCTGGGCTGGAGTTGGGAAATGTTTGTGTGAGAATGAGCAAGACAAAAACTGAGGGCTGACGCCCCCTGGGGAGAAAAAATACGCATGGTAAGTGGAGAAGCAATATGGTACCTGCCATCTTGGCTCAGGTCTGTGGTGACAGGAAGTGCCCAAAGGGGGCTGGCTGCCTGGTGCTTTGTCCTCAAGCTCCCAGTTCACTGGTGGCAGCAGCTTTTGGGCTCGTGAGGGTAGAAAAGCTCTCCAGCAACTCAGGAGCCTGCTGACTGCCAGAAGTGTGAGGGAGGGAGAAACAAACCACTCCATCTACCTTTTTCACTGGACTTTAATGCTCTTGGGTGTTGATCTCTGCCAATATCTTTTTTCTTCTTGTTCTGATCTGCACCTTCTTCCCATGGAATCTCTAGTAGGTTCTGGCAGTTTTCCCTCAGAATTACACTTGATCTATGTTTGTTTATTTGTTTGTTTTTCATCTAAGACTTTTCCTTCTTTTCTGCAATGATCTGGCAGCTGCTATCTCTGGTCAGCCATCTTGTCCCTCTCTGACTCTTAATATTTCCTTTTTTTCAGTTTACGCTATTGTAAGAATACAGTATATAAAATGTATAACATACAAAATATGCATTAATAAACTGTTTATGTCATCAGTAAAGCTTCCAGTCAACAATAAGATATTATATTGTTGGGAAATCAAAAGTTATATAAGGATTTTCAACTGTGTAGGAAGTTGGCATCCCTAACTCCCACATTGTTCAAGAGTCAACTGCATATATTGAAATCTCCTATGTATTAAATGCTAATTATATGCTAGTCAATATGTCTAGTTTCTTCATCTTTATACAATCCAAATAATAATATTGGCTTTATACTCCATAGGATTGTTGTGAAAATTAAATGAGATATTACAGAAAATGCGCTTAGAATAGTGGCTAGCATATAGTAGATGCTCAGTACATGTTAATCTCTAACAACACTACAAGGATGGGAAAACTGAAGCTCAAATTTGTCTAAGGTCAATTTTTCAGTTACTAGTATTAGAGCCAGGATTTTAACTAGGTAAGTCTGGTTATTCTGTCTTCACAGTGCTTTGTTACTTACTGTTAACAACTTGGACTTCTGCCTTACCTTTCAATGAGACCTATCAGGTGCTGTTATACCAAAATGGTTTAACAGAACTCCATTTTCCTCCTGCCCAAAGACTGTCAAAATATTCCTTACTCTCCCCTGACCTCTGCATAATTCAGTGAACCTAAGCTATAGATTCAAAAACTTAACTCATTCAAAAAAACGTTTCAATTTCTTGAGAAAAGCCAGAATGGCTCTTCAGTTTGTTTGTTTGCTTAAGATCGTGTAACCTTCCAAGAAAAACATTTAAGATTTTGGAGAGTAGTTGATTTTCAATGTTGAAAAAAATGACATGATAACTAGACAGAGTTGGATCCAGAGGGGGCAACAGTATATAAAATCAAGAGACACTTCAACCATCCTGTTAAAGTTAGAAAAATCCATTACCAAGTTGTAGAAGGAAAACAACTTACGGAAATATCATCTAGGGCCGAACGTTTCCAATCAGTGGTACTCCATTCATTATATGCTTGAGTGGTTCCAGGAACAACAGAAGACCGTGCACTGTTACAATGCCAAGGACAAGAAAGGCAACTCAGCCTGTCGGGCTGACTTCCCCTCACAGCAATCTGAACATTTCAGGCTTCGCTTCCCTTGCCCAGATAAGTTAGTCACTTGGGAAGTGAAGTCGTAGCCAGGGACTTCTTTTTCAAACAACTCTCCCTGTTCTCTTGTGTACCATCTGCTGCTTCCTCAGTCTTCAGACCCAGCACACACACACTGTATTTGGAAGGGGCAAGAATAGCATGTCAATCCATTATCATCCTACTTTGCCTTAGGTCCTTAGTTTAAGAGCTAGCATCTGCTGAGCACAATCTTTTACTGTATATTTTTTATACTACCCTTATAAGACAGTTTCATTTTCTAGATGAGGAACTGATGCTCATGATATTAAACTTAAAAGACAACATACTAGTAAGTGGTAGAAATGGGGATTTTACTCAGGTCTGTTGAGCTACAAAATCCATGACTTTTTTATGTGGTAGAGTTTAGGGTGATTTGTAAGAATGAAAAATACAAGTAATAATGTAGAACCTCTACTAGAGTGTAGGGAAAAAGACATAAAATTTTTGTTTGAGCAAATCCAGAAACTTGGTGCCATTGGAAGAAATGAAACATTTTGGTAAAGAAAGTGTCTGGATATGACAGAAAAAGATGAGGTTGTCTAAGTAAGTATTTTGCCATAAAAGAATGAGTGGGACATGAGAAAATTAAATTTTATCTTGCTTAGAGATTTCACATATTAGTGCTAAAAAAACATATTGTCAATAGCCAAAATATTTATAAAATATTCAGCTATACTAAAACATTATTTTAAAATTCCATTTAACATGTTTATTCATTTGAATTTTACTTGAACTTTTATACCGAAATAGTTAAATAATTCTGCCTGAGCCTGAGCACACACATCCCAAACTTGGTTTGTAAATTTAATTAGCAATATATTTATGGGTTTATCTTAAACAAAATCTTAAACTTCGTGGAAAATCTCTAAATATTAAGTCTAGGTATTAAGTTTTGATAACAAGGTCCTGATATTAAGGCTATATTGATTCTAAATATTAAAACTATGTTTATTTAAAAATAAGGAAGCAGGTTGCTTAGTCCTGAAATGATATTATTTGATTCACCTATCTGATGGTGTTTGCTAAAAAATGTTGGTAACCTTTGTAAAAAGAATTGGGCACTGGGTTTATCCCAAAGGTATGCCTTGAAAGCTCTCCCAAGAGAGCAGAGCCCAGAGATTTTGTAAGATACCTATGTTTTTATGACTGGTTCTGGATTGAACTATGGTTAATTTATCCTTTAGCCTTCTTTTTCTCCTCTAAAATATTTGTAACTCAGAATAATAAAGTTGGCTCCATTGATTCACTTTCTATTTTCCATTCGCTTTAGGGGTTTGTCCTAATATCTCCAGCTCAGGAAAGAATAAATTTATTCAGGGCTTGAGTTAAGGAACAGCTGGTACTGAAAATGTTTCTCTTCTTTAAACCCTCTCCCCTCCTTATCCAAACAGAGAAAAGACAGAT
Organism: Cheirogaleus medius; assembly: GCA_008086735.1. NCBI lineage: Eukaryota > Metazoa > Chordata > Mammalia > Primates > Cheirogaleidae > Cheirogaleus > Cheirogaleus medius. The sequence continues at coordinate 25,046,857 of VBSM01000272.1, read as the reverse complement.
CTGTTTTCTCCTACTCAAAAGGAGTGGAGTGAAATCCAAGTCCTCCCAAAAAAAGAGATGGAATGCTGTTCTACCTCACTCTTCACTCTTACTTCAAACTCTAACTTTTGGACTGCATCATTTTTAGAATGTTAAACCATTTTTCAAAGACGTTAGCCTCCCAATAGGTAGGCAAGGATTAATTCTAGTTCAAGCAACATTTAAACACAACATTTTAAGAAGGAAAGAAAAACAAACAGGCTGCATACTATTCTTTCTGTTCCTTTTTAGACAATGAAGTTATAACATAAAAAACAACCCAGAGCATTTGCAGTACCTTTCACTGCATTCTCTTGCCCCTCCAATCCTCCAAAAAGAAGTTGAGAAGACATGGGTTGTTGAGAAGTTGCCAGTTAAGAAGTCAGTTTAGAAGCCACTTTAAACCAAAGTTGTGTAATCAGAACTGTTGGTCTCAAGTATGTGTTTGAGTAATGTATTAAATGGCATTAACATGGACAGTAAAACTCTTGCATTATTTTCTTCCCTGGGGGCATATAATGCAAAACTTCATTGACTGGAGCCAGTTTGGTAAATGGGGCAGAAAATGCCTGTAGAAGTGATGTAATATCATGAAGAAAGTGGAGCATAAGATGGCATATAAATTCTTAATGGCATTGTTTCCTAGATTCTCCACGTGCAGCAAAATGGATATTGTTGCTGCCTTTAAGGGAACAGCCCGATTACAATTAAAGCACCAGTGTGTTCATTTCCTGGAACACGTATGAATGTGGGGCACAGATTAGAATTTATTTCATCAAGCTTTAATTTCATTTTCAGCCCCTTAAAACTTCCATATCTCTTAAATATGTTGCCAGCAACCTGTTATCTGGTATAATGAAAAGCAGTTTAACCACTCACCAAATAAAATCCCATATAAAACCTAAACCTCAGTTTCACTTTTCAGGCACTGGTTTCATTGCTTCTTCCACCCACCCTTTCTCTCTGCCAGAGCCTGTAATGAGCAGGAACTCGGGCCAAACCCTGCCAAGTGTGAGCAGGTGGGTTTAATGGGACGTAAGATGTAGCTTGCCTATAACCAGACTACTACTGTTCACTGGCAAGATCACAGATCACATGGATAATAGGGGAACAGAGAAAAATTTTAAGTAAGATATTTACAAACAAGAACGAAAATAAACCATACTGTTTAATATTACTACTTTATTTATTTGAATAATACTCATTATATGTCATACCACAATTAGAGAAAAACTTCTGGGAAGATTTCCTTTGTCTTTTGGATTTCTAGCAGGGAGCAACAAATTCTTTTCTATTTTCACAAAATCCAGAAAATCAGAAGCTGCTTGGACTTTATAACCACTCATTCATTCATTTTTCACTCATCCATTTGTTCTTTCAAAAACCAAACCCATTAAATAGTTCTCAAAATAATTATTTTTACTTATTTTTTGGACAAATCAGTAAATACAACTATGGGGTTTTTGAAAAAGCAAAATTATTTTATTATTATTTTGATTCGATTATACAATATTTTTCTGAGAGAACGATTTTTTGTATTGATAGTTAATACTGTTTGGTTTAAATTATGCTCTTAGTATGTTACAACAAGGAAGAAATATGCTAAAGAAACTCAAGGGTGAATGTGAGAATCAAAACAGATGATGTGACATGGAAGGTATTTGAAAGTGGTGAAATATTTTACAGACTTACAAGCTTAATATTATCTTTAGAGGTAAAATGATGTAAAGAAAAGAGTAGACAAGGAGTTAGAAGTCAAGTACAAACTATGCATCTAGCTAGTTGTGTGGACCTGTGTAGGCGACTTAACCTTTTAAAGGCTTAGTGTCTATTTATTCAAATAGTCCCTCCAATTAACTGTCTCATTCATCCACTGTTCAGGCTTACTGTGAGAATCAAATATATTCAAAAGCACTTTTTTTGAACTGTAAAACACAATAAATAATGCTGATATCTGTAAATTGTGTTTTTTGTTATAGTTGCTATTTAGGAGAGCTACAAGTAAATTTCAAGAATAGGAAAATTTCGGAAGATTATTTCATACAAGAGCAAGAATTCAAGTACTTTAGAAACTTTCATTTATAAATGAGACTAATGTCAATAAAAGACTCTACCATTAATACCATTGAATCTAGAAGGCAAACACAATTCAGGAATTTCTTAATTGACATACAATATCGATAATAACCATATTTATTCTTTTTGATATTTTAAGTTTTATATCCAACAGTCATGAGCCTAAGAACTAGGACATAAGTAAGAATGTGTATATTAGTCAGTTCCCTGGTGAGAAACAGATAAGATACTTATAAGGGTTTAACTGAAAAGGATTAATAAATACTATATTAACAATGACTAAGAGTTTTCATAGCTTCTATAACTATTGTATTGTCAGATTCTTAGTTTCTGTCAACTGAATGAGTATAAAATGGTGGCTATTTCATTGCATCTCAATTTGCCTTTCCCCTATGATTAATGAGATCAAGCTTCTTTTCATAATTTTTCTTGACAAAGTGTTTTCTCTTATGTGAAATTCCTGTTGATATCTTTTGCCCAGTTTTCTACATGGTGATTGTATTAATGAGTTGTAAGCTGCTTCTTTTGTTTTAATATTAAAGATAATAATCTTTTATTGGCTACCTATTTTGCAAATATCGTCCCAGAGCTTGTTTATTAATTGTCTTTTGAGGCACAGTAGTTGTTAAATCAATCTTATTAATTAATCTTTTC
>VBSM01000272.1:25018673-25041017 GCA_008086735.1 Cheirogaleus medius | reverse complement strand
CTTCCACCTGTTTACATCCTCTGCTATTTCCTTCTTCAGTGTTTCATAGTTCTAGGAGCAGAACTTTGACCCCTGCCAAAATTCCTACCTTGCCAGCTTCTATGGAGCCTGACAGCAAGCTCACCCAACCCAGCCCTGCCCAGCATCACTCCCCCACCTGCCCCTGCTTTGGTGGAAAATAAAGATTCACTCTGAAGTTTCAGGGCCCCACCTAACACCTGGGCCATTGAAGTGCTTCTCCTGAGGCAGTAGAGCTGGTCACAGGACCCAAAAACAACATTACAGCTTGTTCCTTCTGACAAGTGCCACCTATTGTCAGGGAGGTCAATTTGCACACCCTTTACAGCATTTACTGACTCAATTTTACAGTGAAGGTTCCAGGAATGGCCATGTGGAGGAGCACCTAACCCTCTCCACAGAAAAACTGTGTTACTCAGTAAGGGCAGAAAGATCCCAGCCTATGGCCGTATGATACCAGTATTTAGGCCCCTCTCCTGTGAACTGCTCTCCCACTTTGGATAGTTTGTCCTGATCCTCCTACCATCTGGAAGGTAAAAGCGGCAGGTAATGTACAAAGGAAAACCCATCATACTAATTGCAGATTTCTCAACTGTGAATTTAGAAGGTGGAAGTGATTGGGGCCTCATTCTCAGTCTTCTCAAACAGAATAATTCCCAGTCTAGAATCCTGTATCCTACGAAACTAAGTTTCTTATATGAGGGAGAAATAAAGACTTTTTCACATAAGCAAACACTGAGGAAATTTGTCAGGACCAGACCTGCCCTGTAGGAAGTACTCAGAACTGCATTACACATGGATTAGCACAATAGATCCCCACCAGTATAAAATCACCCCAAATCTAAATGTCAGAGCCCAGATACCACCATGGCTCAAAAGGAAAACAAAGCAATAAAATTCTACTCAATAGGATGGATAGAAATCTACCCCACTTATCAATTCTTCCAATAAATGTGAATGGCTTGAACTCCCCACTCAAGAGATACAGGCTCACTGAATGGATAAAAAAATACAAACCAGTGTCTGCTGTCTCTGGGAAACACGTCGAACTCACAAAGACTCATTCAGACTGAAGGTGAAGGGGTGGAAAACAATATTTCATGGAAATGGATAACAAAGCTAGTGTCACCATTCTCATATCAGATAACATAGACTTCAAGTTAGCAAAAGTAAAAAAAATACAAAGATGGTCATTATATAACGGTGAAGAGAAAAATTCAATTAGAAGACAGAATAATCCTAAATATTTATGCACCTAATACAGGTGCACGTACATTCATAAAGCAAACCCTACTTGATCTAAGCAAAATGATAAACAGCAGAATTGTAATATCCAGGGACTTCAACACCCCACTGACAGAATGGGACATATTCTCCAAACAGAGAATAAGCGAGAAACAATGGATTTAATTGGGACTATAGACCAAAAGAGAATAGCAGACATTTACAGAACATTCTACCCACTAACCACTGAATATATGTTCTTCTCCTCAGCTCATCTGAGATTGATTATGTCCTAGGCCACAAAACATGCATAATAAATTTTTTAAAAATTGAAATTATACCATTTATCTTCTCAGACCACATGGGAATAAAATTAGAAATCAGTTCCACCAGAAACAATCAACTCTACACAAAGTTATGGAAATTAAACAACTCACTACTAAGTAGGTATTAGGGAAGGAGGAAAGTAAGAGGGAAATTAAAAGATTCTTTAAACTAAATGACAAAGGGAACACAAGTGATCAGAATCTGTGGGATTTAGCAAAAGTGGTCATAAGAGGAAAATTCATAGCCATCAATGCCTACATCTAACAGACAGAAAGATCACAAATCAACAATCTAATGGATCATCTCAAGAAATGGAAAAGGAAGAGCAAACCAATGCCAAACTCAGCAGAAGAGAAAACATAAATAAAGTCAGAGCAGAACTAAATGAAACTAAATGAAATCATTACCAAAAAACTATACAGAAGATGAATGAAACAAAAAGTTTGTTCTTTGAAAAGATAAACAAAATCAACAGGCCTCTCTCTAGATTAGCTAGAAACAAAAAGAAAGGACCCTAATAAGCTCAATCAGAAACAAAAAAGGAGATGTTATAACTGAAACCATGGAAATACAAAATATCATCTCTGAAAATATAAAAATCTCTATGCACATAAACTTGAAAATGTTGAGTAAATAGACAAATATTTGGAGACATACAACCCTCCCTAGGCTCAATCAGAAAGGAACAGAATTCCTGGACAGAACAATATTATGTAAGGAAATTGAAACAACTACAACAAAATCTCCTAACCAAAAAAAGTCCTGGAACAGATGGTTTCACAGCTGAATTTTACCAGACCTAAAAAGAACTGGTACCTATACTGCAGAAATTATTTCATAACATAGAGAAGGGAGGAATCCTCCCAACTCATTCTATGAAGCCAATATCACTCTGATACCAAAGCCAGGAAAGGATACAACACAAGAAGAAAGCTACAGACCAATATACCTTATGATTATGTATGCAAAAATTCTCAATAAAAGCCTAGCAATCTGAGTTCAGCTAAACATCAAAAAGAAAAAAAAATCCACTGCAATCGAGTGGGCTTCATTCCAGACATACACGGATGATTCAATATACACAAATCTATATAAATGTGATTCACCACATAAATAGAAGCAAAAAAAAAAGAGCATATGATCCTCTCAATAGATGCAGAAAAAACATTTGACAGATTTCAGCACCGTTCTATGATAAGATCTCTTAAGAAAATAGGCATAGATGGAACATACCTCAATATTATAAAAGCCATAGACAACATCATATTGAACAGGGAAATACTGAAAGCATTCCTACTTAGAGCTATAATCAGAGAAGGTTGCCCACTGTGACCACTTCTGTACAAGATAGTTCTGGAAGTCCTAGCCAGAGCAATCAGGGAAGAGAAGGAAATTAAGGGTATCCAAATAGGGAAAGAAGAGTTTAAACTATTGCTCTTTACTGATGATATGATCTTGTATCTAGAAAAACCCAAAGAGACTCCACAAACTCTGAGGCTACAATATCAATTTACATAAATCAGTAGCATCCTATATGCCAAAAAGAGTCAAGCTGAGAATAAAATCAAAGATGCAATACCTTTCACAATAACAACAACAACAAAAAATACCTAGGAATATTTTTAACCATGGAGGTGAAAGACATCTACAGGGAGAACTATGAAACACTGAGGAAGAAAATCATAGAATATGTAAACAAATAGAAAAACATATGCTCCTGGATCAGCAGAATAAATTTTGTTAATATGTCTATACTACCCAAAGTGATTTACAGGTTCAATGCAATCCTAATTAAAATATCAATTTCATTTTTTTGCAGATCTAGAAAAAAATAACTCTATGCTTCATAGAGAACTAGAAAAGACCATGAATAGCCAATGCAACCTCATGTAATAATAACAAATGGAGAGGCATCTCTCTATCAGACTTCAAGCTAAACTATGAGGCTACAGTAATCAAAACAGCATTGGACTGGCAGAAGAACAGATACCTAGACCAATGGATCAGAACAGAGAACCCAGATATAAAACCATCATCATATGGCCATTTGAAATTTGACAAAGTAGACAAAAACATACAGTAGGGAATAGAATCCGTATTCAATAAATGTTTAGGTTACATATATTGCCATTGCCCCACCCGAGTCAGAGCTTCAAGCATGTCCATCTCCCAGATGGTGCACACTGCACCCATTAGGTGTGTATATACCCATCCCTTCCTCCCCCCCAACTTCCTGACACCCGATGAATGTTATTAATATACGTGCACTTAAGTGTTGATCAGTTAATAACAATTTGATGGTGAGTACATGTAGTGCTTGTTTTTCCATTCTTGGGATACTTCACTTAGAAGAATGGGTACCAGCTCTATCCAGGATAATACAGGAGGTACTAGATCACCATTGTTTTTTGCTAAGTAGAACTCCATGGTATACATATACTTCATTTTATGAATACACTCATGTATTGATGGGCACTTGGGTTGTTTCCACATCTTTGCAATTGTACCCCATAATATGCTGAAATTTAAAAAATTTAAAAAATTAAATTCATGCGGAGAGTCAAAGGATCTAGCATTGCCAAAAGGATATTATAAAAGAGGAACAATGTTAGAGAACTTACACTATCTGACTTTAACACTTATTATAGGTTATCTTAACCCCAACAATTTGGTATTGGCATATGAATAGACAATAAGTTCATTAGAACTAAAAAGCAATTCTAGAAATAGACCTATGCATATTATGGTCAACTGATACTTTACAGAAGTGCCAAAGTAAGTGCTGAAGCAATTCAATGGAGAGAAGCAAGACTTTTCAACAAATGTTGCCAGAAAACTGAATATTCATATGGAAAAGAAAAATTAATCCCAATCTTTTATTCAGCCACATGTAAACTTTATTTCAAAATGGACAATACAGTATATAAGCTAATATTATAAAAATATCCAGAAAAAGAGCATAGAAAAGTGTATTGTGATCTTGGAGAAGGCAAAGACTTTTTATAACACAAAAAGCACAAACATAAAAAGTTGATAAATTTTACTTTACCAAAATTTTAAAACTTCTGTTCTTCAAAAGTCACCATTAAGAAAATGAATAGACAAGCCATGGGCTGGTAGAAAACCTTCACCAAACATATAACTGAGAAAGACTTATATTTTACAAGGTAGTAATAAGAAAATAAACCCAATTAAAATGGGTAAAAAATTTGGACATTTTGCCAAAGTTATATAAATGGTAATAAGTCATGAATAAATGTTTAAGCTCATTAGTTCTCATGTAAACACAAATTTAAACTACATAAGATACCATTATACACCCACACAAGCAGCTAAAATTAAGACAATGCCAGTGGCAAGTTTGTGGATGTAGAGAACCTGGAAACTCATATGTTGCTCTTTGTATGGCCCTTTGGAAAACATTTGTACAGTTTCTTAGAGAGTTTACTATATACTTACCATGTGACTCAGCACTTCCCATTCCTAATAATTGACCTAAAAAATATATATATGTCTACACAAAGATCTGTCAGAACAACTTTATTCTATAATTGGAAACAAAAGGTCTACTAGGTGATTGTGGTATATCTGCACAAATAAATGCTATGTAATGGTAAAAAAATAAATTCCTGATATGCAACAATGTGGCTAACTTAGAAAAACATTGTGTTGAGTAAATGACATCAGAAAGACTTTATATTATATATTCATTTTATATGAAACTCTAATGCATAGTTATAGAAATTACACTAGTGGTTGCCGACATTTGGGAATAGGTGGAGATGGAATGGGAAAAACACAGGAAATATTTTGGGGTAATAGAAGTGTTCTAAATCTTCATAGTGTTGGCAGTTACAAAGGCATGCTGTCTGCCTTCTCTATCTGCAGGTTCTGCATCCACAGATTCAACCAACTGTGGATTGAAAATATTTTAAAAAAACAATAAATAATAATACAACAGTAAAAAATAATACAAATAAAATACAGTATAATAACTATTTACATAACATTTATGTATATTATTAATAGGTATTATAAGTAATCTCAAGATGATTTAATGTATATGGGAAGATGTGTCTAGGCTATATACAAATGCTATGCTATTTCACATCAGGTACTTGAGCATCTGTGGATTTTGGTATCTAAGGGAGGTCCTGTAACCAATCTCCCACAGAAAGAGAGATGACTGTACATATTTGCAGGGATAGTTACATGGGTGCATTTTATCATATGTAAATTATACTTCAAAAGTTGATTTTTTAAATAGCTCTCAGTTTAGTGAGAAAGATATATGCATACATAATAATACATTAAATGTTAATATATCACAACATGTCTCTAAAACCATAGGAAAGTTACTCATAAATTTCAGCACCTATGCCATTGATTCCCTGGCTTCACAATTTTTCTTTTCACAGTTACTTCAAAAATTTATATTTAAAAAGCATTAGAATTTTGTTATCACTTTCTCAGACCTATTGCCCTGATATTAAGAATGTCATCTTTTATTCTTTTTTAAAAAATTATTTCAAAATATTATGGGGGTACAAATGTTTTTGGCTGCATGAATCACCTTTGTCATGCTTGAGTCAGAGTTATAAGTGTACCTATCACGCAGATATCATTCATTGTATCTGTCAGGCTTTCACTCATCCCTTCCTCCCCCTCCCCCACTCGACCTCCACTGATTTTCACCTCTCTCTGTACACATGTGTGCTCATCTGTTAGTTCCAATTTAATAGCAAATATATGTGCTGTTTGTTATTCTTTAGATACTTCAATTGGAATGATAGTCTCAAGATCCATTGAAATTGTTACAAAAAGCCTTAATTCATCCTTCTTCATGGCTGAGTAGTATTCAATAGTATACCTATGGAATTTTGTTAATCCACTTATGAATTGATGGGCATCTGGGTTGATTCTACATCTTTGCAATTGTGAATGGTGCTGCATTAAACATTCAAGTGCACATGTCATTTTGATAAAAATGACTTCTTTTTCTTTGAGTAAATACCCAGTACTGGGATTCCTGGATCAAATGGTAGGTCTATTTTTAATTATTTGAGGAATCTCTATACTATTTTCCATAGAGGTTGTACTCATTTGCAGTTCCACCAACAGGGTATTAACATGACTTTCTGTCTGCATCCATGTCAACATTTATTGTTTTTGGGCTTTTTAATAAAAGCCATTCTAACTGGGATAAGGTGATATCTCATTGTGGTTTTGATTTGTATTTCCCTGATGATCAGTGACCTTGAGCATTTTTTCATATGTGTATTGGCCATTTGTCTATCTTCTTTTGAAAAGCTTCTTTTCATTTATTTTTCCCACTTTATAATGTTTTTTTCTTGATGATTTGCTTGAGTTCTTTGTAGATTCTGGTTATTAGCCCTTGATGGGATATATAGCTTGTGAATAATTTCTCCCATTCTGTAGGGTGTCTATTTGCTCTTGCGATTGTTTCCTTGGCTGTGCAGAAGCTTTTTAATTTAATCAAGTCCCATTTATTTATTTTTGTTGTTGTTGTGGTTGCCATTGGGGTATTTTTAATAAAATCTTTGCCTATATTGCTGTCTAGAAGAGTTTTTCTCACATTTTCTTCTAGCATTCTTATGGTTTCATTCCTTACATTTAAGTCTTTTATCCATCTTGAATTAATTTTTGTGAGTGGTGAGAGATGTGGACTCTGTTTTATTCTTCTTCATGTGGCAATCCAATTTTCCCAACACCATTTATTGAATAGGGCTTCTTTTCCCCAGTGTATGTTGTTGTTTGCTTTGTCAAATATCTGTATGTGGATGGTTTTATATCTGTGTTCTCTGTTCTGTACCATTGGTCTATGTCTCTATTTTTGTGCCAGAATCATGCTGTTTTGGTTACCATAGCCTGGTAGTATAGTTTGTAGTCTGGTAATGTGATGCCTCCAGATTTTTCTTTTTGCTTAAGATTGCTATAGCTATTTGGGCTTTTTTCTGGTTCTAATCAAAATGTAGAATTATTTTTTCTATATCTGTGAAATATGATATAAGTATTTTAATGGGGGTTACATTGAATCTGTATATCACTTGAGTGGTATGGAATTTTAAATGTTGATTCTACCAATCCATGAGCATGATATGTTTTTCTATTTGTTTGTGTCAGCTGCAATTTCTTTCTTCAGTGTTTCATAGTTCTCTTTGTAGACATCTTTCAGCTCCTTGGTTGAGCACATTCCTAGTTATTTTATTTTCTTTGAGTCTTTGATTTGACTCTCAGTTTGACTGTTATTGTTGTATAGGAATGTTACTAACTTGTGTACATTGATTTTGTACCCTGAGACTTTGAGGAATTTATTTATAAATTTCAGGAGTCTCTTGGTGTAGTCTTTGAGTTTCTTTCTAGATATAAGATCATCTGGTCAGCAAAAAGTGATAGCATGACCTCCACTTTCCAGATTTGGATACCCTTTATTTCTTTCTCTTGCCTGATTGCTCTGGCTAGGATTTTCAGCACTATGTTGAATAGAAATGGTGACAGTAGGCACCCTTGTTTTCTTTAATTTCTTAGTGGAAATACTTTCAACTTTTCTCCATTCAGTGTGATATTGGCCATAGGTTTGTCATATATGGCTTCGGGATATGTATGTTCTATGCCTAGTTTGTTGAGGGGTTTTTTTGTCATGAAAGGGTGCTGAATTTTATCCAGTGCTTTTTCTCCATCTATTGAGATGATCATATATGATCTTTGTTTTTGTTTCTGTTTATATGATGAATCACATTTATTGATTTACATGTGTTGAACAATCCTTGCATCCTTGAGATGAAGCCCACTTGGTCATAGTGGATTATTTTTTTGATGTGCTGTTGAATTTGGTTTGATAGTATTTTATTGAAAATTTTTGTATCTATACTGGTCTGTAATTTTCTATTTTTGTTATGTGCTTTCTTGACTTTGGTATCAAGGTGATACTGGCTTAATAGAATGAATTGGGAGGATTTCTTTCTTCTCAATGTCTTTAAATGTATATTGGATTTTGACCTAAGGTTTCACATATGAATTAACCAAATTTTAAAAATTATTTTTATATCAAATTAAAATAATATAGGGGATGGTAAAGCAGTTTGTGGAGGGTATCAAGCCTTCTTTGAAGCCATGCTCTTTGCCTTGGTTATGATCAGACAAGATGATATCCTACTTCTACCAATGTAGAAGAAGAAGAATGCTTGGGGAGGCACACCTGTAAACAGTAGCTTGCAGATCTGGAAACAGATCCTGGAAGGAAAAGAAAGACTCCATTGAATGAATTAAATTAAAAGTAAACAGGTTTTTTTAAAATAATGACAATGAGATGGATGTTTTGAGAGGATTCATAGTGACAGAAAGTAAGAGTTTTTATCCAGCTTGGGATCTGTCTTCCTTCTCACATGATTTGTTCAGCATGTGAAGGGAAGATGGTAGTTAATGTTAGCACAACAAGCAGCATTTAGAACATATCAGACAGTCCTGTATCTATTCATACATTATGATAATATGCACTTCACTGAATTCTTTTAGGGGAGATGGAATACAGAACAACAATTTTAAAAAAAACTCAATTAACCAGAAATCATTTGCCAATTGATTTTATTTTACAAATTGGTTCTTGTGACCATGCCTTTCCCCTCTTAATATGTGGTATGGCCAGACTATATTCTTTGTTAGTGATATGGACCTTCATTTCTTATTTCTCCCATAATAGTATTGATAAGAATTCAAGGAAATAAAAAATATATACTTGCCGAGGAAAAGTCAGCAATGTTATTTTAATGACTAGTACAATCAATACAATCAGACTGAAAGTATAGGAAACTGAAAAGCAAGGTGGTTATGCCAAAAGTTTGTGAACTGGACAGACAAGTTTGCTTCCTAGAGTCTCTGCTTTCTCCCTTTATAATCTTTTGAAGCCTACTTTTTAATATTTCAAATGAGGGTTCTAATATTTACCTTATGGTGGTTTGTGAGGATTCAAAGAGATAAGGAATACAAGCACTGATTGCAGTTCATGGGGCACAGTTCTATATAGAATACCTTTGTTTATCATAGATTTTATTAAGAATTTGAATTTCTGACTTCTGCTGCTCATGACAACTTCAGAATGGACAAATATTAATCTTTGTGTCCAAGATTTTCTGTCTCTAAATTGGGGAATAATTATCTATCTGATGTGATCACTAGAGGAATCTAATGAAAAGATACTCTGACAATTATAATAGTGAATTAATAGTGTGCCCAATGTCTTTGTGTTTGTAATTGGAATAAAGAGTAGGAGTCAGAGAAAAAAGTGAACTTTAAAAAGAGCCTTGTTTTTTTCATTGAGTGAGAGAGTATTTTGGAGAAGGGAAATTTATAATTACATAAATTATAAAATTGTAAGATTTGAGTAGGACAAGGAAGGTGAGAAACATTATTCTATTAAAATCATGAATTATCCTGAAAGTATAGATAAATGGGAAGAATGTTGGATTCTAGGAAATTATTGTTAACTGCTAGGAAGTGAAACTCCGGTTGGTTCTTTTTTGGCCCACTGCAACACACACACACACACACACACACACACACACACTCTGTCTCTCCCTCTCTCTCTCTGTCTCTCTCTCCTCTCTCTCTCTCTTAATTTTATCTGATTAAGAGCTTTGCACTTGTCCTTTCCAACATACCACAGCTTCCCAGAACTTGGGGAGGCTTTGTGGGATAGGATCCCTAGTTCTTAAGTATCCCTCCTTGCATAACTCTGGTTTTTGAAGAGGTGCGCCAGAGAATGCACACTGTGTCCTTTCCAGGATTTATGTAGAACCAAATGCTTGAGTTAGAAATTGCCAAATATACATTTCATTTTGATTTAAAAGACAGTTAATATCTAAAGTTGAAAAAACACAGATGATTATTAATAAAATAGGTAACAGGAACTAACAATTGAGAAGTAGGTCTTTTTTATGTGTAGCAGATGACACTGCTCTGCAATTAGGGACAAGATAGGCTCAGGATATAATGAAAATCTGTTTTCTGAATGGTGGTATAGTATTCTGTGACTGAGGCTTTGGATCTTCTTTGATGATGAAGAGACAGATGGGACATTTTGACATGTCACTGGAAATATCATTTTCTCTAACTATACCATAATGTTCTGTTTATACCCCTGACTTCAATACCAAAATGACTTGGAAAGAAGCTACAATGGCTCAAAAACGAATGCTTATAGAGTCATTAAATTGCCCAAGTTTAGTTGTAGCCTGGAGAAAACGAAGGGGTTGATGGTTACTGTAAATGTGGACCTTTCCACTGAATGGTGATATATAAGACTGATGACTAATAAACATACCCTACATGGGAAACATTTGAGTGATGACATCTTTTTTCTTTTACCCTTTTAACTAGCCACAATAGCTGGGATTTTACTTGAGAATTATATGGGAAACAGACTAAGCCTCAAGGCAGATCACCCTGGCAGCCGTAGAAAGAGAAGGCTACATTTTTCTAATGTATGTTATCTGCATTTTTCTATCATTTTAACATCTGCCAGGGAGATCAGCTCGGTCCCCTGCATGCTACACATTGAATGCCCAAGTCTACTGGACAACTGTAGCTTCCTGTCTTAAGAGAAAAAAGAAACAGGCTGTTAGACTGTGGCCTTGAGGCCCCTGACTCTAACCATGGCTATGCTGCTTGGCTTTTTGGATAAATATGCTCACAAAGATTCTGGGTAATCTTGGGCACAATTTATTTCTAAACTACCTCTTTCACTATGTCCCCAACAAGGAAGGTATTTGCAATTCCTTGATACTCATAGGAATAGCACGATGATAAAATGACACAGTCATTGTATTTTGCAAAGCATGAAGCATAAGGTAAAATACATTATTAGCTAATGACATTTTGAAACAAGAAAAGAGTTCTTTACATCTTCTCCATGTGATTTATTATGTCCAGTTACCTAATTTTTGCCAGCAGATATACATTTCTGGGTGCAAAATTAGCCTGATTTGTCATTAGACTCATATTACTGAGCTTATTCTATCTACTCTGTTTTCAACTATGTTGCTGAGATTTTTCTATTAAAAAATAAACAGTCTGGCATGGTGGCACATGCCTTAGTCCCAGCTACTAGAGGCTGAGATGAGAGGATTGCTTGAGCCAAGGCATTCACATTGAGCCTGTGCAACATAGCGAGACCCCATCTCTAAAAAAATAAAAAATAAAATAGAATAAAACTTGCATTTTTTCTATTCTCGAAACTTAGAGGAATTTAAGCACACAAGTTACTCCAGTTTTTTTTTTTAAATATTTTCAGCATCTTGCTTTTCTTTCATTGGAATCAATCTGTTAAGAGTAAAAAAGAGCACATATCTGCATAAGGATCTGGTCATTCATTCTAGGACCACGTTATTACTGAGGGAGGCGAGGGAGACACTCCTTTACTTAGATAACGCAGTTCTTCACATCAACATAAACTATGCCTTGATGGCCAGAGTATCTCAAACTCTACGGGCCTTCTTATTTTACTTTTATTCATATCACTCAAAGAGGATTCCAGGGTCCGGCCTCTGTGCTTGAGAATTGAATAGAAGACATTGAGGTCTGCATGAACTAACATGACAAGCAAAATAATGTGACCATTTTCAGGACGAAGTGCCAATCCTGTGACGAGCTCAAAGAATAATGCTGGCCCCTCAGTCCTTTCTTTACCACATTTGTTACTAAGTCTTGTACTTACAGTCATGATTGCCTAAGATAATGTGGAAAAAGAAATTATAAAGTTATTTAAAAAAACTCTTCCTCCCTACTCTCCACTCCCACCATCACCCTGACCAACTACATAAATATTAAAATACTATCTTGCTAGACCTCATTGTGAGCCTTAGGGAAACATGTTTCTATTGGCAACCAAGTTCCTTAACATCACTGCACACTGACTAGGAAAGAGTCAGGATTGACGAAAACACAAAGGTAAGATTTGTTCTAGATGATTTATTCTGCTGTAATTTCTTCCAAAAGTCCCCGATTCCCCAAATACACACACCCTTTCTTCCCTTAAATAAATAATGAGCTTTGGAAATCCTTTAACCTGTTTTTCTTATAGACATCTTTCTAAAAGAAAATAGAGACAGTATATTCTGGAAGTTTATATAAGTTCCAAAAAAGGAGTCACTCTGGTGCAGTTTCAACCCTCACGACAGCAGGTTTCTTTATGGTGAGTATGACAAAGGGCAGGCTGTGCTGCAAAAATGCCAGCCATCTCTGTGTTCGAAAACTTTCTATCATTCTTCTTGATTTGACATGAAATATTAAACACCAGTTACCAGCAAAAAGTTATTGAACACAGATGTCCACTATCACTTTCAAATTGCTAAAGCGAATTTAGGTTTATATATTTTCTTTGCTTAAGCTTTCGCATGCAACACAAATGTTCTGTGACAGTAATGATTTCACAATACACCCTTTCAATTAGGAAAGCACATCGTGTATGTGTTTTCATTTTTAAAATGCCTATTTTTTTTTATTCAAAAGCTCTGTGTCTCTCACTAAAAATGGGACCTTGGATTGAAAAATAAATAAAAAGAAAGAGCTCCACCTACTGATTCATTTTTAAAAGTTTTTTCCTTCTCTCTTTTTGAATTGAAAATGCTCTTTGGCACAACAGAGACCTTGTGAACATGTAACTCAAACTGTTCAATTTGAGGGGGAAAAAAAAGGATATAGTAGTTACCCCCATGGAATGGAATTGGTTAGAATGGAGCTCTGTCTCTGTAACTAAAAAAACTGCCCTCCCTTTCTCTGTGCCCCTCAGAAGCCCTAATTAATAAGTCTGCTTCAAGTTTAGTGCTCCCCAGGGATACAGGTTAACTGAGGCATTCCCTTTTGCTGGGTTTCACAGAATCCTGACGGGTCACACATTTTGCTCCCTTACAGTAATCGTATTCATGTCACTGGCTGCCCCTTCCTTCTGAAGGACTTGGTGGGTGCCCTTTGAACAGATTTACAGGGCCATTTCTCCCACTGGTGAAGTCGGAGTTGTTCAGCGCCTACCATACTACTTCCCCGCCCCCACCATTGCCCAGACTCAAGTGGTTTCCTAGAGAAGTGAAGAAAAACATCCACTGGGAACCTGGGGCTAACTTAAGGAGGCAGAGAGTAATTACTTGAGGAAGACCTGCCTGGGCAGTGAGGGTTGGGAGCAGCACTGCAGCTGCAACGGTGGCCCACTGTGACCTCTCGGCAGAGCAGCTCTGGCCCTGCTACCTCTGTTACTGAGATGCTTCCAGAGCCATTTTTAATTTCTGCCTCGGAGCTTCTTTTAAGAAGGTGTGTTCTCAGGCGTCTCTCATTGTGTGCCAACCCAAGCAGCGTCCTGGTGATACAGACAGATGTGACTTATTGGGGGAACATTCTGGCCTCTTGAAGGGTCACAATGTCCTGGACCTTCCAACTCAGACCGTGCCTCCAACATTACAGGATTTCTTTTAAGATGAACAAAAACTGGACTGTATTCCTCTCATACATTTGAGCTGTGGCTATAGAAAATATTACCAACAGGCAACAAGATGCTATCTGGAAACACACAATGGAGTGATTTAGATTAAAGTCTCCTACCTTTGAACCTATCTGCTCAGTCATGCATTCTGTAGACATGATTAACTAACCATAGCACCCAGGTATTCAAAGTCTGAATAGAAAATGTTTATTCTTCCCCCAAATGAATCACACATCACCTATCACTGCAGAGTTGCCAAACTCTATGGTTTTCTTGTCACACATAAATTTAATAGCTGACCACAGCCAGGGACAGAAATTTCTTATAAATCAAATAACTACACACATTAGAAAGAGAGGGAGGGGACCTACTGCCACATTTCAGTCAGTCAAAAATATGTGTAATGAGGGTCTACTTTGTTCAAGGTGCTGTGCTTGGTGCTATGGGGGCATTTAATGAAATATGACCTGGCACTAACCTTCAAGCAAGGAAACATCTACCTCACATTGCTAATGTGAAGATTATATACAACTACCCAGTACAAAACCTGGCACATAATCAGTGATAGGTAAATGGCCACTGTTATCATTGATAGTAATGTAATATTTAGGCAATATTTAAGACAAAAATGAAAGAGATGCCGAAAGTGGAAGAGATGATAGATTACCAAATGGTCCACCCAGACACTACTTGTAATAAGATTAGAAAAAAAAGGAAATTTCTGGAATCTGAAGTAAGTCAGTTTTGTGCAGATGATTTCAGCCCTAATCACAATCTAACACCATAGGAAGCTCATTTAAGTTCCAGGTGCCAGGCTGCCTTTTACAATCAAATGATATAATATTATCAGCACCATTTTACAGGTGAGGAAAGGAGGCTCAGAGAGGCTTAGTCACAAAGGCCTGACGCTGAGGAACAGGGTTTTCCCACTCAAACTGTCTCTATCCTAGAACGATAGCCTATTAGAGCTGGAAGGAAATGCAAAGGCCATCTTGTCTTGACCACTCACTTGACAGGTGAAGGAGCAGAGGTCCAGAGGAGAAAAGTGAGCTGCACAAGTTCACACACCTTACTAATGACATGACTGAAATTAGAAACCAAGGCTTCTGGTTCCAAGTTGGCACTGTTCCCAATATTTTCACATTTTTTTCCAAAAATTTTAAGTCAATAGCGCTTTTTAAATACAAATGTAAAAAGACTGCTGAGAAAAATCCTTGTGCACCAGGTTAATTTTATATCACCTCTTTTCTTTCCTGACTAGGTCCTTAATGATTTTCTATTTCTGAGAATCATTCTCCACCTCACATTCCACACCATTTCACCATCACCCCTACATACACTCACAATACACACACTATGTTTTTATTCAGAAGGTAAAATGCAGGCTGAATTTATATCGCAGCATATGGGGCTTCTTTTTTTTATTTTTTTAAATTTTTAAATTTTTTTATTATTTTATTTTCTTTCTTTATTTTACCCCAAACTTGAATGTTCTACATATGGGGCTTCTGTTTAAGGCCAGGCTTAATTAAACCATTGCCTCTCCAAAATAACTTTCCAGCAGGATTTGAAACTTATCTGTTTACTAAGAACTCTGCAATTTAGGGCAAGTATGATAAATAATCTGCTAATAGATAATAATAATTTATTGCAGAATACTTTCCTCCTTTGCTTGTAAGTGGTCCCAAACTCAATCAGAACCAATGGATCAGATTGTCTAGTGAGATTAAAACTGTTTGCCCTCGCTAATTCTTTTCTTTCATCTAAAATGATTCTATTGCTGTGTCCCCTTTTGTTTCTGTTATAGTGCTCTATTAATACCAATTTCTAAAGTTGCCTCAAGCACAAAAGCAAAATATATATGTAATATGATCCTGCAGTAGGCAGGATCTCTTAACAAGGGACTGTAACAAGAACTAGCAGTTGACTTGCTTTATTTTATCTTTAATTTCATGAATTCAATATTTTTTCTTCTTTTTAGAGAGTGCAACTGTTTGTCTGTCACAAAGCAAACACCTGTATAACTATCATCAAGACCACAAAATAAAATCCTGTCAATGTCCATGAGGGTCCTTTGTGTCTCCTCTCAATCATTGCCTCCCTCTTAAAAGTTACCATTACTTTGAATGCTAGGACAATCATTTCCCTGCTTTTCTAATGCCTTCTAAGCCTGCATAGTTAAGCCCTAAATTTTTTCCTGTTTTTGAACTCTATTTAAATTGAATCATATAGTGTATGTGTGTGTGTGTATTTTTTTTCTTGGTTTCTTTCACTCAACATTACTTCATACTTCATTGCGGATATGCCACAGGCATGTCACCTATTATACATGTTCTGCATTATTTTTGGTAAATATTGAGTAGAATTACAAAGTTGTAACATACATGTATTTTCAGCTTTAGTAGACACAGTTTTCCAAAGTGGTGTAGTAATATACAACCCATTCCCCCTAATATTTATGATAGACATTTTAAAGTTTACCCTTTCTTATAGGTGCTTTTAATTTTCATTTTCCTCATTACTAATGAGGTCAAATATCTTTTCATGTATTGCATATATTTACTAGACATTTGTTTATCATTGTGTGCATGCATGTGTGTGTAGTGTCTCTTCAATTATCTTGTCCTTTTTTCAGTTGGGCTGTCTCCCTCTTTCTTATTCATATGTGCAGTTCCTTATATAATCAGGAAACAAGCTCTTTGCTTGTCATGTGTGCTAAAAATATGTTTCCCCTTTTTGTGTTTTGCCTTTTCACTCTCTTAATCATATATTTTGGTGAACAGAAATGTTCAACTTTGATATGTACCCATTTATCAATATTTCCCTATGGTTGGTGCTTTTGTTTCCCATGTAAGAAGTTTTTGCCTAGATTGAGATTATGAATATATTCTACTGTATTATCTCCTAGTTACTTTATTGTTTTACCTTACATATTTAAATCTATAATATATATGGAATTGATATTTCTCTATTATGTGAAATAGTGATCAAATTTCTTCTTTTTTTCTATGCATGGCCAACTTTCCCAATACCATGCTTTCCCCACTATTATAGTAATAATATCAGCATTGTTTCAAATTGCATCTGTATATGCATCACTCTGTTTATGTACTCTTGACTCCATTAATCTAATTATTTATATCTTTATAAGCCAATACCATCATCTTTCAATTATTGTAGAATTTCAAGTTTTGACATATAGTAGTGCAATGCCAACCACTAATAGTTATAGAGCATATGAGTCTGCAGAAAATGCAAGAAGGAACATCAGAGGAAGAATGAAAATTAGGAGATGCTGAAATACCCAGGGCTCCATCTTTGAACCATTTTTTTTCCTGCCTAGACATTCTCCAGTCATTTCATTTAGTCTCATGATTTGAAATGCCATCTACATTCTAATGACTCTAAATTTTATATCTCCAGCCTGAACTTCTTCCCTGAACCCCAGAATCAACTCTCCAGGTAGCTATATATCTTCTTGAAAGTCTAACAGACATCTCAAATCTAATATGTCATAACTTACCTCCTCATATCTGCCTCTCTCGAATAAACTTTTAACTCTTTTTGCGATCATTCCCATCTCAGTTAAATAGCCATTCAATTCTTTCATAAACCTTGGTGTCATTTTTTATAACTCTTTCTTACACTCTACATTCATTGGATCAGCAAACACTCTTTGTTGTGCATGAAATTATATCTAAAATTAACAACTTCTTCCCACTGCACTGTAACACCATAGTCTAAATCACCATCTTCTCTTGCCTGGATTATTGCAACAGGTTCTAACTGGGCTCCCTGCTTCTGCCCCTTGGCCCGCTAACCTAGTCTCTACCCAGAAAACATAATTAATTGTTTCTGTTATTGCTCCTTTTGAAAACAGTTTAATGGACTTCCATATCACTCAGAACAAAAACGAAATACTCACTATGTAGAACCACCACCTAAATAATCTTTCTCCCTGATATCTCTATTATTTCTTCTCTTAATATTCTTTCCTTCATTCTATCTGTTCTAGCTACTTTGGCCTCAAACTTTCCAGGCATGCTCCCTCCTTAGTTCTTTCACATTAGCTGTTCCATCTGCCTAGAACATCACTGGTTGTCTCGCTGCAGATAGTTACATATCTGACGTCTTCATCCCCTTTAATCCTTTACTTTAAAGTTATCTTCTCAGTGAGACCATCCCTGGCCCCCTGTCTAAAATCTTATAGTTTGACATCCTTTCTTATTTACTTTCCACACTTTATTTTTGTCCTTAGTACTTGTCACGCTTAACATATGTCCAATATGTATATTTTACCTGTTTAAATTGCTTATGGGTCAGAAGGAGGATAGAGTAAATGTTCACATAAGTGGGTTTATAAATCTGGTAGGTTGAGAAGTCCATAATTTACTCCACAGCTGTGGCCCTGATGACCCTACATAATATCTCCAAAAAGCTTGACTGGGCTAATCAGATTTCTTTGAATTATGTTTTGAAAAAATTTGTTATGTTTGCTCAGTTTCTGTGCTTTATGAACACATTTGATAACTTTGACTATTAAAGATGGTTAAAAGTGGAGAAGATGAAAAGTAAAATGGGGACATGAAGAGAAGTATGCATATACAAGTCCATGTAAACTCATCAGAGCTTAAAAATTCCTATCAATTTAAGAAAGAGCTGAAAGTTAAATTTGTAGTTTTAGCTATGATGGTGTCATTGCAAATGTAGTAAAACATAAAATCTGGTTGGCCCTATAAAAGGGCCAGTTAGTTAATTCCAAGGTTGCTTGCTGTAAGTGTAAGTTATAGTGTTGGAAGAAAATATTAGCACTATGCAAGCTCTACCACTCTCATATGAGGTACCCAGTGAGTGAGAAGACTTCCTAGATGAACAATTAGACATTAAGAATTAAAAACTGTTAGAGGTTTAATTATGCCCCCTAAAGATGTTGAAAACATAGCCTCCAGGACTTGTGACTGTGACCTTATTTGGGCATAAAAATCTTTGCTGATGATCAAGTTAAGATGGGGTCATTAGAATAGACTCTAATCCAACATGACTGGTGTCTTTATAAAAAGGAAATTTGGTCACAGAAACTGACATTCACACAGAGAGAATGCCATGTGAAGATGAAGACAGTGATCAGGGTGAAGCATCTACAAGCCAAGGAATGTAAAAATTGTCAGCAAACCACCAGAAGTTAGGCAAGAGGCATGGATCAGATATGTTTTCTCACAGCCCTCAGAAAGGACCAACACTGCCAACACTTTGATCGCATACTTCTATCCTCGAGAACCATGAGACAATACATTTCTGGTGGTTAAGTCACCCAGTTTGTGTTACTTTGTTATGGCAGCCCTGGGAAACTAATACAGTATCTATTCTTTTAAACACAAGTAGAGTAAATAAGATTTGACTTGTGACCATGTTCAAAGGAAAATAATTTTCAACTAGTAGGATTGCCAAGTACAGAAGAGTCATTGTTTTAAAAATAAACTTTCTATTTTAAAAAAGTTTTAGATTTAAAGAAAAATTACAAAGATACTACAGAGAATTCCCATATTCTCCCTTCCCCTACCCTAGTTTCCCCTATTATTAACATCTTACATT
This sequence comes from Cheirogaleus medius, assembly GCA_008086735.1. Taxonomy (NCBI): domain Eukaryota; kingdom Metazoa; phylum Chordata; class Mammalia; order Primates; family Cheirogaleidae; genus Cheirogaleus; species Cheirogaleus medius. Next base: position 25,021,366 of record VBSM01000272.1, on the reverse strand, counting down.
AGTATGGTATACTTGCTACAACTAATGAATCAATACTGATACATTATTATTCACCCTCATGAATGGATTAGTGCTTTGTAAAAAGGCTGGAGGTAACCATCTTAGGCCCTTTTTGCTCTTCTGTTCTTCTGCCGTGTGAGGACACAGTGTTCCTCCCCTACAGAGAATGCAGCAACAGGGCTGCCATCTTGTAAGCAGAGAGCAGCCCTTACTGGACATTCAACCTGCTGGCAGCTTTAGTCTTGGACTTTGCAGCCTCCAGAACTGTGAGAAATAAATTTCTATTGTGTATAAATTACCAAGTCTGTGGTATTTCGTTATAGCAGTACAAATGGACCAAGATACCTTGTTGCCTTTAATTGTCTTGTCTTTTTTAGCTCCTCCTGACTGTGACAGTTTTCAACTTTTCTTGTTTTTGATGGCTATGACCATTTTGAGGATCAGGTATTTTGTAGAATGTCCCTCTATTAGGATTTGTCTGATGGTTTTCTCATGACTAGACTGTGAGCATGTTTTTTGGAGAAGACCACAGAAGTAAGTTGCCATTTTCATCACCTCATATCAAGAGTACATACTACCAACATGACATCACTGTTGATGTTAAAATTTAATTCCTACTTTAATTACATTGTTATCTCAGAACATCCTCATATAAGTTTTATTATATTAAATTTGTTAAAATGTGTTTTGTGGCACAGAATATCTTGGTGAATTTACTATGTGAGCTGGAAAATAATTTGTGTTCTGTTGCTGTTAGGTGAAATAGTCTATCAATGTCAATTAGATCCAGTTGATTGATGACATTGTTCGAGTCAACTATATCCTTACTTTCTGCCTGCTTGATTTTTCAGTTACTGAAAGAGGTATGGTGAAGTCTCCTATTATAAGATTGGATTTGCCTATTTCTCCTTGCTGTTCTAGCAGTTTTTTCCTCATATATTTTAATACTCTGTTGTTAATTGTATATACAATAGGGGTTGTTATGTCTTCCTAGAGAATTGACCCCTTTATCATTATTTGAGGGTCTTTTTAATAATTACTGACAATTGTTTTTTGTTCCGAAGTCTGCTTAGTATTAAATTAATATAGCTTCTTCAGCATTCTATTGACTTGTGTTATCATGACGTATCTTTCTGCATTTCTTTACTTTTAACCAACGTGTATTGTTACATTAATATTTAAAATGGCTTTCCTATAGAAAACTTATGGTAGTGTCTTTTTTGAAAATCTATTTTATCTTTTAATTGGTGTACTCAGACCATTTATATTTAAGGTGATTTCTGATTAATGTCTACCATGTTGTAACTGTTTGCTATTCTTTGCACTTGTTATTTATTTCCCCTCCCCTTATTTTCTACTTTCTCTGGTTTAATTGAGAATTTCATGTTTCCATTTTATATTCTCCCTTTTCTTGAAAAAATGTTAGTAGCTATATTTTTAACTACTCTAAGTTCACATTCAAATAAAACTCTGCACTTCATGTGTAGTGCAGCTACCTTATAAGAAATTATTCCCATTCTTCTTCCCATGTCCAATGACATTGCTATCATTCATTTCACTTATTTACATGCTCTGCTCATTCCCTAAATTATTAGTATAATTATTTTAAACAGCTATATTTTAGGTTAATTAAGGATAAGAAAAATAAAAGATTTTATCTTACCTGTTCTTATTTCTTCTCCAATTTTCTTCCTTTCTGATGTAGTTCCAAGTTTCTTCTTGCATATTTTCCTTCTTCCTGAAGAACATTTTTAACATTTCTTGCACAGTAGGTCTCCTGGTGATGAGTTATCTTAGTTTTTGTTTGTCTGAGAAAGTCTTTATATCTCTTTCACTTTTGAAGGATGATTTTGGTAGATATGGAAGTGAAAGTTGGTGGTTTTATTCTTTCAACACTTTAAATATTTCACTCCACTCTACTCTTGTTTGCATGGTTTCTGATGAAAAGTCCACTGTACTTTTTTTATTTGTTCCTCTAAAAATAATGTGTTTTTCTTCCTTTGGCTTCTTTCAAGATTTTCTCTTTATCTTCAGTTTTCTGTAGTTTGAATACGATATGCATTGTTATATAATTATTATTATTTATCCTGCTTAGTGTGCTTCAAGCTGTGTTTAATTATTTTATGAAATTATCAGCCATTCTTGTTTTATATATTTCTTTTTCTTCAGTTTCTCTTTTTTCTTCTTCTGGTATTCCAATTACATGTATGTTACACCTTTTAAAATTGTCCCACAGTTTTTAGATTTTCCTTTCTGATATTTTTTCTTCCATTTTTTTCTTTGCATTTCAGTTTAAAAAGTTTCTCTGTACTGATCTTTATTTAATTTTTTTATTTCAGCATATTATGGGGGTACAAACGTTAAGGTTACATACATTGCCCATGTCTCCCCTCCCCCCTTGAGTCAGAGCTTCAAGAGTGTCCATCCCCCCGACAGTGGGCATTGCACTCACTATGTATGTATTTGCCCATCCCCTCCTCCTCCCCCCACCTTCCCCACAACCGACAAATGTTTGTTTTTCTTAACATTTTGGTTACATTTTATATCTTTGCCTCTCCCTAGCAAGGGTTAGAGGTACACCCTTCCCCGCCACAATGTTCATCACATTTCTCAGATGTGGGACTACCCCTCTGACCCCTGAATCCCTGGTGAACACCACCACCCTTTGAGCACCATAGTGTTAGTCAGTACCA
>VBSM01000272.1:24982479-25012813 GCA_008086735.1 Cheirogaleus medius | reverse complement strand
CACCACATGTACTCACCAGCAAATAGGTATTAATGGATCAACACCTAAGTGGACGTATAGGAATAACATTTATCAGGTGTCAGTCGGGTGGGAGGTGGGAGGAGGGAATGGGTATATACAAACATAATGAGTGAGATGTGCAATGTTGGATGGTCATGCTTGAAGCTCTGCCTCGAGGGGGGAGGTGGGGCATGGGCAATATACATAACTCTAATATTTATACCCCCATAATATGCTGAAATAAATAAATAAATTTTTAAAAGGTGAAAAAAAAAGAAAGAAAAAAAAAACAGTGCTACTCCAGTGGACACATGAATGATAAGAAAGAAAAAAATCTTATTGCTGATATAGAGAAAATTTTAGTTGTCTGGATAGATCAAACCAGACATGACATTACTTTACTCTAAAGACTAATTCAAAGTAAGACCCTTCCTGTCTTCAATTCTATAAATGTTGAGAGATATCAGATAGCTGTGGAGGAAAAGTCTGAAGTTACCAAAGGTTGGTTTTAGGAAAGAAACCATCCCAATAACATAGAAATGCAAGGTGAAGCAGCAAGTGCTAATGTGGAAACTGCAGAATGTTATCCAGAAGATCTAAGATCACTGATGAAGGTGGCTTCACTAAACAACAGATTTTCAATGTAGAAAAAACCGCCTCATATTGGAAGAAGGTGCCATCTATGACTTTCACAGGTAGAAAGAAGAAGTCAATGCCTGCCTTCAAAGCTTCAAAGGACAAAATGACTCCCTTGTGAGAGACTAATGCAGCTAGTGACTTTAAGTTGAAGCCAATGATCATTTACCATTGCAAAAAACTTAGGCTCTTGGGAATTCTGCTAAATTTACTCTGCCTGTGCTCTATAAATGGAATAACAAAACGTGGATCACAGCACATCTGTTTACAGCATGATTTACTGAATGTTATAAGCTCACTGTTGAAACTTCCTGCTCGGATTCCTTACAAAGTATTACTGTTCACTGATAATGCACCTAGTCACCCAAGAGCTCTGATGGAGCTGTACAAGGAGATGAATGTTGTTTTCATGGCTGCTAATACAACATCCATTCTGCAGCCAATGGATCAAGACAATTTCAACCTTCAAGCTCATTGATTAAGAAATAAATTTGGCATGGCTATAAGTACCATAAATAGTGATTCCTTAGATGGATCTGGGCACAGTAATTTGAAAATCTCTGGAAAGGACTCACCATTCTAGATGCCATTAAGAATATTCACAATTCATGAAAAGAGGTCAAAATATTAACATTAACAGGAGTTTGGAAGAAACTTATTTCAACCCTCATGGATCACTTTCAAGGGTTCAAGATTTTGATGGAGGAAATAACTGCAGATGTGGTGGAAGTTGCAAAAGAACTAGAATTAGAAGTGGAGCCTGAAGACATGACTAAAAATTGCTGCGATCTCATGATCAAATTTTAATGGATGAAGAGTTGCTTTTCATGGATAAGCAAAGAAACTCCTTTCTTGAGATGGATTCTACTCCTGGTGAAGATGCTGTGAACATTGTTGAAATGACCACAAAGGATTTAGAATATCACATAAACTTAGTTGATAAAGTAATGGCAGTGTTTGAGAGGATTGACTCAAATTTTGAAAGAAGTTCTACTGTGAGTAAAGTGCTATTAAATATCTTCCAATGCTACAGAGAAATCTTTTGTGAGAGAAACAGTCAATCAATGTGGCAAATTTCATTGTCTTATTTTATGAAATTGCCACATCCACGCCAAACTTTAGCAGCCACTACCCTGATCAGTCAGCATCCAGAAACATCAAGCAAGATCCTCCACCAGCAGAAAGATTAGAACTTGCTGAAGACTCAGATGATTGTTAGCACTTTTTTGGCAATAAAGTATTTTTAAATTAATGTGGGTACATTGCTTTTTTAGACATAATGCTATTGAATATTTAATAGACTATAGTATAGTGTAATCATAACTTTTATGTGCACTGGGAAACCAAAAAAATTGTGTGATTCACTTTATTGCAGTGGTCTTTACTTGAACCCACAATATCTCTAAGGTATGCCTGTATTTCATTTTTTAGGGTGCTAATATAAATGGTATTGTGTTTTAAACTTCAAATTCTACAAATTCATTGCTGCTATATAAGAAAGTGATAGACTTTTGTATATTAACCTTGTATCCTGCAATCTTGCTATAATTGCTTATTAGTACCAGTAGTTTTTTCATTGATTCTTTCAGGTTTTCCTCATACACACTTATGTTGTTTGTGAATAAAGACAATTAAATTTCTTCTTCACCCTTGATTTGGAGACCACTTTCTTTTGTTTTTTTCTCCTTTTTGTATCCTTGTTGATCTCTTCTTTTCAGCAAAACACGCTGTATTTTTCTGAAATTCATTGTCTAAAGCACATCCAATTCATCCACGGTAATACACCCTCTACAAGGATTTCTTTCTTATGTATTCAACTTTTTAAGAAATTGACTTCCAATTTCAGAAGCCTGGAGCCCAAGTGTGGATTAAAAGAAATCTCAGACCATATTCCTTTGCTTTCATACATTTAACTTACAATGAATGTTAAAATGAATTTAACATAGCCAAAGATGTTTCTGATGAAAAAATAAAATTTCAAAACTCTTTGTTAAGCATACATGTTTATTTGCCATATTTTATGGTTCTGATTAGTCAATGGAACAGTCTAGATTGTAATTATCCAGACTAACTATTTCAATACCCTGAAAATAGTGAAACTATACACAGAGGATAATTCAAACTTTTCAGTACATAATTTCTCTTTTAAACAAAACAAAATATTATTAGAATTTTATTTATAACAAAACAAATGTCCTGGGTCAGGCAAACAAAAAATAATGTATATAATTAAAAGACTTCCTTTGATCATACAACCTTAAGTTTTTTCTACTACAGCATATATTCTCAATTTTCAAGAGCATAAAATATTGGTTTTTGGTGGTGGGAAAAGAAAAACTTAGAGTCTTAGATATTACAATAGTTTATAAACTTCCAAAGGGCTAAATAATATGAACAAATATAGACTATGCATATATAGTATCAACATTTCTAGGAGGATCAATCAGGAAAAAGATGTCCAAAAGGTCTCAGTGGAACAACACTGAAAAAAAGGTTGAGAAAAACTAGAGAACTTTCTTAGATGCAATTTGTTATGGGTTGAATTGTGTCCCCACAAAAATTATGTGTTGAAGTCCTTAACCCCCAGTACCTCAAACTGTGACCTATTGGAAATGGGATTGCAGATATAATGAATTAAGATGAAGTCATACTGGAGTAAGTTGGTCCCCTCATTAAATATGACTGGTGTCCTTATAAGAAGGTAGCTATGTAAAGAGACAGAGACATGGAGTGAATACCATGTGATGCATCTACACACTAAGGAATGCCAAAAATTATAAGCAACCCACCAAACCTAGAAAAAGGCAATGGAGGATTCTCCCCTACAGGTTTCAGAGAGAACATGGGTCTGCTAACACCTTGGTTTTGGACTTTTAGTCTATATAACTGTGAGACAATAAATGCCTGTGCTTTTAAACCACTCAGTTTGTGATACTTCGTTTTGGCAACCCTAGGAAAGTAATATACATTCTTTCACTCATTTATTCAAATGTTAATCCACAAACATTTTGCCTCCTCCATCAATCTTTTCATCAGCTATTCCCTTCAGGGCAGCTCTTCTTCCCTTCCCATGCAGGAGGCCTCTTCCGTGGTAGCTACCTGGAGCTCTCTGAGTATTTCAGGTCATATAACAGTAAAGCTGGTAGGGATATTTAAAGTCATTTACCCTAAGTGCTACTTTTTACCTGTGGTAAAACTAAATCTTAAACAGGTTAAGGCACATGATGATTTATTTAGGACAAAAAGTTGTACTGGAACATGGGGCCCCAGACAACAAGTTTGTGTGTGTGTGTTTTTTTTTACAGCATGCTGGTTTTACAGGCAATCTGGATTTAATGTAACTTTATTCACTTCAACAAAGGCAATTTATTATTTGTCTTACAAGTATTTATTTGGTAGTATGCCTTTATTATAAATACATTTCCAAATGTGAAAATAAATGCTTTGTCAGACTTTCTACACAGATTTTAAGGGATCAGAATATATGAATATAACTATAATTCACTTCCTTCTGTTCTTGTTAGTATGTCCTGGATAATGAATTTAGCATCAAATCATTTTTGGCAGTGCTAAGAATGAAGGGGGAGTATCTTCCATGAAATCTTATTCCCAGAAGCATTTACCCTGGATCTTCATTCATTCATTTTTAGTTGTCATAATGAATTTTCCCTCCTTATTCTCAAGAAAATAATCCTCTCAAGGGGGCAAAATAATCCTTACCTATTACAAAGAAACTTTACTATGGGAACACAAGATGTTTTAACCTCTTCAATTGTTACATGGAGGGTTTCATATCCTTGCTCATTATCCAATGCTGACTTTGGTTCATGTTTATACTCCTCCTCATAGAGGTTAGAGTGAGAGGGAGAAAGCCTTGAGCTTCCCCCAAGATGATGGACTGTGTCACTAACCATGGGCATGCCTCAAGTCACACGCTCTAGAGTTTGCCTTCCAAAGCATGAGGTTGCACTCCTCATCTCCTTTCTCAGACAAAACTAATAAAGTGATAGTATGGAAAAGCTCATGCTTCAAGGAAACTAACACACTATGTTTAATGCATCAATTTTATTCATTCAGTAAATATTTATGAAGGGCCAGCCATATGCAAAGCACTGTTTGGTCCTGAGGAAACAACACTAGAAAAGTATAGATACAGTTTTTGCTTTGACACAGTTCTAAACCTGGTTGAGAAGATAGGCATTAAATAAGAATTAAGTGTGTGCTTTATCATATAAAGAAATTGAGGGTACTAGAAAAGTATAAAATGTGATCAGTGAGTCAGGTGGTAGGCTGATTATTTTAGGACAGAGAAACAAGAGGTTTCTCTAAGAAAATTATGTTTAAGTTAAAATTCACAGGATACATAGTAGTCAGATAACCAGGTAGAATCAAGTTGGGAAGGATTGTCATATTAAATGATATCATCCAGTTTTAAGTGAGAGTTACATTCCCCTTGCTTTACAAGGTGGCGAGAAACTATAGAAAAAGTCTTGAGTAAGGCTATCACCGCAGTTTAGAATATTTTTTGAAAATCAGTTGAAAACTCTTTATTATGAATGGTGAGGAACAATTAATACTGGTATATTCTCTTTAAAAAACCTCATGGAAATGGTAACAATAAAGTACTTCTATAATAGATACAGTGGTTTGTAACAGACAGCCACTCAATGCAAATTATAAAATTGTGTGATTGTCAGGATATTTGCTACAAAGGGAAAGAAAATCTGAAGCAGCAGTTCCCCCAAATGTGGTGACAGCCTCGTCATAAAAGAACATCCTACTTCATTGTTACAAATGTATGAATCATTATAGTGGTTTACTGTGAATATTATTTTTACCACTTACAAGAAACAGCTGCTACAACTAGATGAATGATTGGCTGCAAAGTAGATAAAAATTTCGTTCTTAAGGATTGCTTTCCAAAGTACCCCAATTTTACCCTTTACTTTATTCAGGTGTATACATAATGACATAAGAGGTCATTTCCAAAATGTTTTGGGTCGGTAGGAACAAATTCTTGAGGAAGCCCATGAGATAAAGATTTTGCTTCTTTTAGAATTTGAGCATTTCATTGAAATTACTTCATCTCATTTTCAAAGAGTTTCACCCCTCCTCCCCTATCCCCCAGAACATATCTTCAAGGTTAATGTTTAAGTGATAATTAAGCCTAGCCATCTTTTAAGAGATAAGTAAGTAAACAGGCTGGTCATGATAACAAGGTTTCCAAGAGTGGACATAAAGGAATGTTAATGTATCTTTCATAATGGAAACAACACACTTATAATCCTAGAGTTAAAGTAACTATGGTTACAAAGCCTTGTGCTGCCTCACCTTCACTTGGTTCCTTTCACTGGGGATCCACCTCTGTCATCAGGAGAGAGTCTCCTTCTGCTAATGGCACTTCGTTTGTCATCATGGGAATACAGAGATTAAACACCTTATGAATTGAGAGTGTAAATTTTTTTATCTGCTTGAGAAGTGTCTTTTCAAGAGGGAAGACTTAGTCAACAAAGAAGAAATAAGTGCTCTCAATTTAAACTAACTTTTAAAATAAAAACATTGGCTTTCCATTGTACCTAAAGTGTTTTGTTATCAATGATTACCTTGCCAGTGTTTCAAGTCTCTGTAGCTATCTTCCTGGTGTTGACTAAGTGCTTTAAAAAGAATCTCTGCAGATAGTTAGGGTGAGGAGGTCAAAAAGAAGATATTATCAGGATAGAATTTAGAATACTAGATTTAAGATGAACTGCTGGAGACATCTTCTCAAAAAGTGTTAAGGACATAGAAAATTATTCAAACCATAGCATTATAAACAAAGCTGGACTCAAAATTATTTACATAATCTATTTTCTAAAAATGATATAAAATGTATAAAGATGAAAGGAAGAACATTAAAATGTAAATAATGGTAATCGGGATGGGATTAGGAATGATTTGCCAAAACAAAAATATATTACTTAAACAATCAAGGAAAAATTGGTAAGTTTTTTATAGTAATGTATTGTAAACCACAGCTACGGCTATGACAATTACAGAAAGGACTTAATGTTCATCCGGAATACCTTCAGAGGAGGTTGGCAAACAATATCAGGAGCTATTGAAGCACTGATGATTTTTTTCCTAGAGAAAAAAAAAAGAATTATGAAACATGGAAGCTAGCTTAAACCATTTGAAGGACTGTCAAGTAGAGGAGTGTCAAGACTTACTTTCCAAAAACTAGAGGTTCTACGGAGACACTTGTCTTAACTTAAGAAAGACATTTCTAGCAACAAAGAAACAGATTGATATCAAAGAATTACTGAACATTTTCCAGAAGAGGCTGGGTGGATATCAGACATAAAAATGATTGCTTCACTGATTGAGAACTAAGACTGTCGGGTTTTTAAGATAATTTTCAACCCTTGAATTCTATCATTTTACACATTGCCAACATATTTCCTTTCTTCTCTTTTCTTTTACCCACCCAACCTTCCTCCTGCCTTGAGAAAAAGTGCTGACTTTCTGGGCCAGGAGTCACTGGGGCAAATTGCACTTGAGAACAATGCTGAAGGAGCAGCAAATTGTTCATGATAAAGTCTCTGATTTGAATAGAATCAGAAGTGATAGAAAACCATGACTTATTTAATTTACCACAATATGTTAATCATGTACTATAAGTAGTAGGTCAGGGTCATTGGCTTGGAGCTTCCAAGGGCTTGAGACAAATCAGAGAATAAGATGGTCTAAGATTTCTATATATACTCATCTGATCACACATTTAGACATGATCCATGGTATCCATTCTTTTTCCATTCCATTACTTTCCATGCTATCTTATTTGGAAAGGGTAAAAGACATTCTCTGTGCAAATCTTCCCAAACATTCCAATCTACTCATTCGAGATGTTCCTTGTGTGATTCCCTAATGCATGTGACACCCTTGTCTCTCACTGACTATGGGTAGGAAGCAAATATTCTTATAAACTATACTTTCAGAAACCAACCAGGATAGTACTAGGAACTTTTGTTCCAAATACCAGTGACCACTTATCTTCTAATAAAAAGAATTTAATAAAGATATTTAGAATTTTAGGCAATTTAGATATTTAGAAAACCTATTGTACTCAAAAGCATATAAATACTAGAGGGGTGATTCAGCTGTTTGGATATGTTTCTTTGATAGTATTAGAAAGGTGGATTTCTTCTATTTTGTTTCTGGAATATAAAGACATGTCATAGAAGGGAGAACTATAACATTCCAGTACTTAGACCAGCTTTTTGTATGCATTAATAAAGGGGAGAAAATGTAATATCTTTTCTTTATCCATCACAAGATTTATATTTGAGATCTCTATATCAAAAGACTGATTTACAAGAGAAAAGCATGACAAATTTAGTTAATCAAAGTTTTATCTGACATGGAAACCTTCAGAAATGAAGACCCAATGACACAGGAAAAACTGTATTTTATGGACAGTGATGTAGAAGTATGATTGGAGGACTAAACGTTACATGCTTTAATGGTAATAAACAGGAAAGAACTTAGCAAGTCCTGTGGGTTCAGATTCCTCTCTGCCTCTCTAAAAAGTGTGGCAGTCCTTTCCTCTGGTTATAGGGCAGAACACCTGTCTCACGTGAGGGTCTTCAGGGGAGCAGGGAGGGAGAAGGTCAGAGAGTAACTTCTTGCTTCTGTATTTTTTAAATTTCCTCCAGCTTAAAATACTCATTTACCACATTACCATACTTTGGGATACTGTGTTCTGAGCTCTGACAGTGAGAATGCAAAGTCTGTGTGCCATTATTATTATTGTTAATGGTATTACTATTAACAGGTGAAATTTATATTCTGCAGTTCTAATTCTACTTGTATTTATTGAATATCTATATGTTCCACGTCCTGTGCTTTTCTTTTCATTTAAACCACTTTATAACTCTGAATGAGGAACTTTGTCTCTCTCTGTCCAGATGAATAAAATGAAGTTCAAAAGATTAAGTGTTTTGCCTGGATTGCACAGCTGCGCAGAGGTAGAGATGGGGTGCAAACTAAGCTTAATGAATCTAAGACTGAAGCAAGGAATTTTAGAAATGTCTTCACCTGATTCATATATAATTACCCAAACAACCTGTACTGCTTAATAATAATAATAATGATAATAATATGAAAATTTCCACAGTAACCTGTAAGGTAGGTAGGACACAATTATCCCCTTCCTGAGAGAGACATGTTAAACTACTCGCGGACATCACTCAATTGGTAAAGGATGAATGTGGGTTTCAAAGTTATACTTCTGCTGAGGTCTGCTCCATCCTATTGTGAAGACCTATGCTTGAAGTGTAATGTCCCCCAAGGAGAACAATGGATCTTAATAGTGACAAGCCCTAAATACCTTTGATTGTTTGCAATGTCTTAGCCTTTATGTGATGCACATCATAATTAATTTTTCTCAGTATAGAGGCTCTTTCTTTGTTAACCATTTAATTCCTGAATGAATGAGTTATATTTCAAATGATCCTATTAGTAGGCAAGGAAGAAAATCAATTGTCAAAATGGAAGATCTAAAATTGAGTGTGAAGATGCTGGTCAATAAGAAGAAAGAACAGGTGTTCACCTTGTTCTACACTCCTTCAGACTGGAATATGAAAGAGTGACACTCCTGTTTTGGTGAACATGTGCTAAAGAATACAGAAAGATCCAGCCGAGTTGTTCAGTGAGTCTCATGAGTATATGGAAAAATATTTACTTGTTTTGAATTAAAAATGGAATTCTAGTTCCCTTAGACTGTGAGCCAGATTTTAGAAGAAGAGGCCAGCATAAGCCTACTTGTATTATCTAATCATTCTCTCTTCCGGGAACACTCTAATTTAGCTAAAACTGGGATTTGGATTTGGCCTAGCTATAAATTAAAAGAACACTATATGGCTATGCGACTCTGCTCAAGAGTTTATTTGCCCTTACATTAAAAAATAACTCAAGTTACTCTCAATGGATTCATTAAAAACCTGATTTTTCCACTTTATAGCTATTTTGCCTGGCAGATGAGATCTGGTTTTTTCCTTATGCTGCATTTTTGAACTAAGTATATATGGTGGGATAGCACTATATGCTCCCGCCAACAAAAAAGCCACATGCATATTTCAATAAAATTGCATTATTTGGCATCTACTGTTCACATATGTTCATTTGGCTATTGCTAGTCCGATCCAATTGTAGCCACAAGGGGAGTGGGTGTTTGAAATTTAAACAAGGCGCTCTAAATTTTGTAAGAGAGAAGAGACCTCCTGACAGGTAGATCAGTCTCTAATTCATTTTTAATGCAGTTGACAATTCCATAAATCATTTTCTTCTCTCCATTATGTGCTAGCTTCTGTGCTAATAGAAGCCTGAAAAGAAAGTTTCTTTATACTTTTGGGTAGGGCTAGGTATGACTCTTTGAATGAGACTTTAAGGAGGAATAACTTCGCCAAGAAGAAAATAAAGAGTATTTCAAGCAGAGAGAATGCACGGAGGTGTGGTGAGTTCAGAGACAGGGCAAGTTCTCCTCTGGGTCTGAAGGGCACATGGTGAAATGGATGTAGAAACAAAGATTGGAAGGGCAAGGTAGAGAAGGCAGATTTCTTGCTACAAAAAGCCATTTTTAAAAGTTTTAAAGTGAGAAATGTAAGCTCTATCCCTGTGAATACTGGGAAATGGAGTATTACAATGCCTTCCCAAAAATGTGAAGAGAAAACTTGATGTCATATTTTCAGCAAAGAATGTTTGGATCAACATATAGGTATGTAGTTAACTGAACAGGTATCTAGGTGCAAAATTTATTTGGAAATGCTGTTATGAAGCTAAGAATCAAAATATGTAATACTATCATCAGCTTACCCAGTAAATTTTTTACCATTCTGGTTTTTAAGAATCTGATTGGGGGTTGAGAGAGAACAGGAAAAAGATGGAATTATTATGAATGTTTTTTGGTATAAAGTTAAGGTCACTCAGAAATACCACTTTTTAAAAATCACTGTTTATATACATAATAAAAAAAACACATGTATTTTATTATGCACCCAAAAAAGTGGTTGAAAATGTGATTATCCATGTGCCTTGATTAGCATTTTGAGTATGAACCCACTCTAATTTGGATTTATCAAAATTTTGTTACTTTCCAAAATTTTCAGCTATAGGTTTTCATCCTCTAATAGTAGTGTTTTAGGATGGCATGCTTGCTATAGTCAAGAACTTGACCCCTGGAATAAGGCAAACCTGAGCTCTGCTCCACTTATGACTTAGCGAGTTATTAGATTCCTTTAAGTCTCAACTTTATCAACTGTTAAAAAGAAAAATTGGACACCTACTCCTATCTACCAGATAGTTATTATGAAGATTAAGTAAAATGTTTGAAAAATGCTTATTATAGTGTCTGGTATATGCTAAAAACTTGATAAATGTCATTAGTCAATTATATAATTATTATTATCACTCAAAGATAAACATGCATAATCAGTTTGAGATAAAAATCTGTAAAAACAACTTTATCTATACACTCAAGCCAATTGATTCAGTGCCTGTTCTTGATTAAATAATGATGAAAAGGGTAATAATATTAACATACACATAATAATTTAATGTTTAAGAAATATTCTCTCATGAACAAATAATTTGGTTTTGTGATAATCCTGTGAGTTGGAAAAGATAAAAGATTCTTATGGCTTACACAGAAGGGATGGGGTTGGGAGAGGGGGAAGAAATCACTATAAAACATCCAAGAGAAAAATATCCATAAAATTCATGCCAGAATAGATCAAGGAGATGAAGAGGAAAGAAAAGCCTTTCAAAAAATTACTTTTTCATAATAAATACTTTCAAATAAGCAGAGCGAAGAAGAAGAAGAAGGAGGAGGAGGAGGAGGAGGAGGAGAAGGAGGAGAAGAAGAAGATCATGGCAGCTAGTGAATTGATATTGTCAAATCAAATGATGGGTATCTAACAAATATCAGACTTATTTAACTTTTTTTTTTTGAGACAGAGTCTTGCTTTATTGCCTGGGCTAGAGTATCATCACAGCTCACCGCAACCGCAAATTCCTGGGCTCAAGTCATGCTCCTGCCTCAGCCTTCCAAGTAGCTAGGACTACAGGTGCACACGGCCACACCTGGCTAATTTTTACTTTTTTTTTTTTCTTTTTTCTTCTTTTTTGTAGAGACAGGGTCTCACTCTTGCTCAGGCTGGTCTCAAACTCCTGGCCTCAAGCAATCTCCTCTTCTCAGCCTCCTGCAGTGCTAGCTAATCGCTTTGGGGTTTTTTTTTTTTGGTAGAGATAGCTATTGATTTCTCAGGTTTAAACAATTCATCCCAAAAGTAATATTTCAGTTATAATCATAAGTCTTAATGCATAAAATTTAATATCATAAAAACATTTATTTAAAATGAGAAGAATTTTTATAACACACAAGTTTATTTTAAAAAGTTTATGATTTAGGTTCTCTATTTTTAAAAATTATACATGTATAGATTGCAACACAGTTGCTATGTTTACCTTTTGATCAACAAGCAATAATATAGACTTCGGAGTAATTATTCTCAAACTATGCAGTGGTGTGTTGCAAACTTGGAAAATAGATTTGATTGCTTAGTTGAATATGGTCAATTTTTCTTCAAGTTCACATTTAATTAGATTTTCTTTTCTTTTTCTTAATTAAAAACAATTTATTGATAAAAAATGCTAACAATCATCTGAGCCTTCAGTGAGTTGCAATCTTTTTGCTGGTGGAGGGTCTTGCCTTGATGCTGATGGCTGCTGACTGATCAGGGTGGTGGTTGCTGAAGGTTGGGTGGCTGTGGCAATTTTTTAAAATAAGACAACGAAGTTTGACACATCAGTTGACTCTTTTTTTCATGAAAGATTTCTTTGTAGCATGTGATATTATTTAATAGTATTTTATCCACCACAGAGCTTTCAAAATTGAAGTCCATCCTCTCAAACCCTGCCACTGCTTTACAACTAAGTTTGTGTTATTGAGGTTTTCACCAATAAAAGTTCCTTTTTAAAAGGTGATGCCCAATAATTATTGTGTCTGACAAAGTGAATGTCCAAGTATTATCAAATATAGTGATGAAATTTCTCAGAAAGGTGATTGTGTCTAAGTGAACAGTTTATAAATTTTGTGGTCATATATATTTATGTTTAAGATTTTTCTGTTGTATATGTACAATAATTGTTTTAGTTTTCCTGACTAATATCGATTCCATATCATATAGTAAAATTAAAACTTCAATAATTCATGTTCTACTTTGAACACCATGATACTCAGATGTCCTGCCTCCAGATCAAGTTTAAGAACTACTGCTTTAGAAGTATACACATATCCAAATCATTTATTTCTATTTAATTATTCTAAATTTCCTTGAATATGTCTTGATTAAGTAAAATATAAGGCAATATACTTGGTTAGTCAAATTTAGAGAGAATAAATTCATTGATACCTTCTGGGGTTCCTATCACAAGTGCTCTCACACTAGTGGCCAAAATAATAATAATAATAATAATCAAATTTACAGCAACTGTTCTTTATGGCTACAGAGAGATATTGACCTATCATACTTATCAGAGGTTTATTTGGCACTTATGTAATGAACTTAAAGGAAGAATGCATGTTTGTGTGAATTAAACCTGGAATTGTGTTTATCATTCATTACAGAAATTAATAGCTGTGTCAAAAAAAGATATTGTTAAACTATGTTGAAGAAATAGTCTTTTATAATTTAAAATATAAAGTTTGAATAATATATGCCAAAGAAGATATAAAAACTATTAACGCTTAAATAACTTTTCTTGAAAAACAGTGAAACCATCCCGGCATAGACTTTTCATTGGCTTCAATTCCTTATATCTGTACTTAACTACTGCTCTCTGACACAGAGTGGGGATATCTAATATGGTGACATGAGTTTAGAAGGTATATAACACTAAAGCTGGAATTCAAAGGGATTTCTATAAAGCTACCTGACCCTCTTTGCTAAAAGAATTTCTCATATGCGTCAGAAAAGGGAGCAATCAAAAGGCATAAGAGACATAGGAGACCAGGGATAAGAGATGAGAAAGTCTTGGAGCTGTGATTTTTGTCATTGTAGGGACTAATTCTCTGAGCCTCAGTTTCCTTGCTTATAAAACAAAAGGCCTGGAGGAGCATTCAGGTATCTTCCAATTCTGTGCTTTTGTGACTGCAAACATAAGATTCTCTACTCCATAAATGTTGCTCCTTTGTATTGTTTGGTTATCTAACATATAATATAGCTACGACAAAGTATTCCAAATTATGAGTAGAGGCTGTATTTTAGCCTGACCCTATATGAATTGAGATTATGTTTATTTCTTTATTTATTAATTTTTAGATTTAAATAGATGTCTATAAAAATCATGTTGAACTGCAGGTATATTTAAGTGAGAAAGAAGATTTTTCTGAATATTACAGTACATATGTCTATTTGTAAGGATTTGAAATTTTTTTTTTTTTTTTTGACACAGAGTCTCACTCTGTTGCCTGGGCTAGAGTGCCGTGGCATCAGCCTCGCTCACAGCAACCTCAAACTCCTGGGCTCAGGCGATCCTTCTGCCTCAGCCTCCCGAGTAAGGATTTGAAATTTTTAATGTCATTTTAGCAGAAGATATCTTAAATATATCTTCAGGAAACTCCCCTAAAGTTTTCACCACTAACATTAATAAGTCTGTGTGTGTGTGTGTGTGTGTGTTTGTGGAGAGCTGTGGGATAATTTATGTTAAATATTTTATTTAATAAATAATACAAAATTCATAGCCAAAAATACATAGAGTATAGCTCTAGCATTATTAGAATCCTCACATTTCAATCATGACCTGACAACTTATGCAACCATTAAGTGATTCTCAAAAAGGAATTACATTTATTCCAGTGTACTATTAAACGTCTCTCTTTGGAATTTTTAATGCATTTAAATATTCCCCACAGGTTATTCAGAATATGTTATGTAAAACTTCTATAAAATGCCCAGATGTTAGCAAAATTTAGGTCTTTTATTTTCTAACACCTATTTCTGTATAACTTTTATAATATTCCATTTAAAAAGAACACAGCTTATTTCACATCTTCCTAATTGTCCTTAATGTTACTTTGTAGAAGTTCTTAATTTCACATATTAATCAGACAGGCAAGAGAGACAAATCTCTTTTTTTTTCTTTTATTTCATTATATTATGGGGGTACAGATATTGTTAGGGTTACATATATTGCCCCTGCCGCCCCCTCACGCCGTGCCAGAGCTTCAAGCGTGTCCAACTCCCAGGTGGTGTGCACCACACCCATTATGTAAGTATACATCCTTCCCCTCCTCCCCCTGCCACCTGCCCACCACCCGATAAAAGTTTTTTGGTTTTTTTTTTTGACATTTTGGTTACATTGTATATCTTGAGAGGCAAATCTCTTAAAAAAGCATCATCAACATTTTGCTTTACATTTCGAAAGATCCATTTTGAGAAATGTGTACTGGCTCATAGAAGATCCATGGGAAACTATAAAGTAATGTAGGCCTTGCTTAGAATTCTCTCAAAAGGTATTTCTTGAGACACCGGTTTTCCAAAACACTTCTCAAAAGACAAACTCCTAGTTAAACAATTTGGAATGCTCTATATATTGTCTTTCTATTGGAAATTCACAAATCACAGAAACATATTGAATTCTTGAGCATTGCAATATACCAGATAGCTCTGATTAACCTAGAGTTTCCCAATTGTTAGTGTAACAGACTATGAAATCCAACCAATTCTGCATTCTTCCCCCTCTTCTCCTTTACTAAATATTACTGATTTGTAATTCCATCAAATACTTATCATGAAAACATTGCCTCAGGCCAGAGTGGAGTCCAGGGAACAGATATTTAGGAAAAGAGTAAAAATTCTGGGACATCCATGAGGACTGTTCAAAATAGAATCACAAGTTCAATTACTGTTTCATAGAGCACAATGTTTACCATTGTTTCACGCTTTTTCAGCATGTTCAGAAACATGATATAGTAATGAGCTACAGCTATGATATACTTAGTAAAAATGACTTGTTCTTCCAGTCCTCTGATGCCCAGAAAAAGTATGCTATTAATATAGCTCTGCTTAAATGTGAGAAATGTCTTTGTTGCAGAAATGCCTAGTAAATAGATATAAATTTATAGAAAGTATGTTTTCAAATAATCAAATTTTTCAAAGAACATGAAAATTTCAGCAGTGCAGGCAGTGCACTAGTTATGTTATTCAATTAGATCAATAACTTCAACCTGAGGACTCTGCATGTTACTCAGTTGTCATCAAGAAGTTCTTCCTATATTAAAAGAAATAACTTTTTGGTGATTATAACTCAACAATATGAATCCACTTAATATCACTGAACTGCACACTTAAAATGGTTAAGATGGTAACTTGTACATTATGTGTATTTTACCACAATTTAAAAAAACTAATCTTGTTTTGAGACTCCATTAAAATAGCAAGTTTATTTTAACTGTTGTGAGAAAATCAGAGTTTCAAAAATATCTAAAATCCCTCCTCTATCACTGGGAAACACTTATCCCCACCAAAAGAGAAAGTAGTAATGGATGCTGTAAAGAATGAAACAGTTCTCAGAATAGGAGGAATATTCTCTTATTTTTCTCAACTTCTACTACCTAAATTCCCCCAACATTAGGGCTACAACAACAGCTTTGAATGTGAACTTCCCCTTTACACTGCAAAGAATAATATAGTTTTCTGTAACTGTGAAATGGTATTTTTTGAGTTTTTAAAAAATATTTTAATTCCTATAGTGGCATTAGAGTAAAATCTGCTATGTGAATTTAAGGTTAGGTAGAATACATTTGATTTATTAAAGTGTGCATTAACATAGGAGAACTAACAAATTTATGAGAAATATACTTAGGAAAGGATTAATGGACGTCATTAAAGTATTGATGAACTACAAAACTGAATGTACAGCTAAGAATATTTAAAAACATTGTTCTTGTTGGCTAATATAGTCTCCAGCTTTAACTTTATGAGGATGGGGAACATATCCATCTTGTTCACTAAAACTTTTTTCATGCCTAACACAGTATCTAGTGTAGTAGGCACTTAATAAATACTTTTTGATGACTTAGTAAATTCAAGATGAAGTTAAAATGTAGAAAATTGCTTTTTAGAAAATGGTTAAAAAGCATAATTAATGAAGGCATTTTTCAGTCAACAAATGGTTTAAAATATCACCAATTGACTATTTAGATATTAATCAGTCACAGGTTCCATTATTCATCAAATACATGCTAAACACTTTTTTCCAAATTCATCCAAATCTCACATATGGAACTTTATTCACTAGCCAATACTCTACATTTCAAGAGACCAATATTGTCAACACTTAAGCACAAGCACTTAATATCCAGTTCTTCAGAGGAATCATTTTGTCTGTTGGACTATTGTTGAACTTTTCTTATGAAGTCCGAGCAATAAAATTATATTTCATAAATTTTTTATATTCTTTTTAAGTTGAGGCATTAATATGAAATTTTCTATATATTCTTAAGACATCTGATGGAAGAAAAATACCTAAAAATGTTAATATAGGTATTTGACTTAATTAATATTCTTCAAAATTTGAGTTATCTGCACACTAACATTAAAATGAGGAATGCTTAAATGGTGTTTCATGCAATTCTGATGTAAGATTTAGAGATGAAATAGTATGTCTATATATGGACGAATACAAAACAGGTATCTGTTACTTTGGAATATATGTGTTAGACTATAATTATTCGTATTTGAGTTTTTTATTTAGAAAAATCTAAAATATAAACAGGAAAAGTAGAATATAGTTTCCACACCATTAGCTAAAAGAGACAAAACTTTGGAATCAATTTGAAATCTATTTTCAAAGCTCAGCTACTTTGATTTTTTTTCTATTACAGAACCTTGAAAACTTATTTCAACTGAATTGCATACATAACTCCTAGAGTGTAGACAGTTGCTATTATTTGTTCACTTCATCAAAATGCTCTTTTAAATTCTTGCTACATCTGTATTACCAGGTCCTGGAGAAACCAAGGTGAAAGAGGCCCAGGAGAGGCCAAACCCTCTTTGCTATTTCTAACAAAGGAAATGCCATTCTTGCCACTAACTCTTGGAATGATTTCCAAGTTCTCTAAAAATAATTTAACCTGTGTCAAGTAGCTGTCTCATCTGGAAAATTCAATAAATGAATGTAGAAAGAGTTTGAAAGAGTAGGGAAAAGTTAGGTGTTATACTGAAATGGTATAGCCCCAGCATGTTGGATTGAGCCTCCAAATTAGCCAGCACACTTCCATACATACATCTGCTTGCTTTTCTTTAAACTTAAGCTATATTATTGAAGAAAAGCATAATAATACCCACTCTGATCTTGTATTTCGAATGAAAGAGCTTGAAACATCATAGCATAGGCACCTTTGTAAAGAGGTTAAATATTACGGGTGGACGGATATCTTTTGGGAGCCAGCATTTCTATATTCAAAGGACAGACTATACAGGGAAGAAAAGTAGGAGAAATAACACATAAAATATTTCTATCCAATGAAAAGGATTCCGATTTTACATTGAACTTTAGCTTGAAGAGAACATGCCTATTGAATTATACCTCACTTTAAACAATAGATGGATTCTTTAAAATTATGTGTAAATTATTTCTTGTTAGCCAAATCATAGTTCATTGTACCTGGATAGCCGTTTACTTGGAAAACCTCAGGTAAATCATTATGCAATGCCAAAGTGAACACTATCTTTTATTTATTTGTTAAAAAACATGGGGTCTTTGTATACTGTTTTCCTAATTTGAAGCTTTTTTAACATGGTAGTTATTAAAAATAAAATTTAAGTTGCATTATATGACTGCGAGTAAATTATATATTTTTTTATTTCTCTGGCTGTTAAATTACTTAAGATTAACATTTATTTTACATGGCCCACACATAAAATACTGTGTATAATAATTTTCATACATCTACTAGTGTCCTTCAGTGGAAGAACTGGGATATTTTTAGGAGGAATAATTCTCCATTGCTTACTAACTTTTGTAGGGTACAACCTAAATCAAGATTTTTCGAGGTAACCAAAAGTACAATGGAAACATTCTGGATTTTAAACATTTTTCTATGTTTATTTTTAATATGAACAACAATGTATAAAAATTTTGTAAAGCCAAAGGGCTATGGTAACTTGCATTAGTTTTTGCTGACTGGTGGTATAAGGATGAAAGTGAAACTCAATTTGTCTAAAGGGTTATGTGATAGTGCAAATATAGGTTCATACTGTAACTTTGCTTTCCCACTCTCATATTTTGTTTGTGTTTGAAGTGGAAAAGGAGATAATATGTGGAATATACACTATTTGCCAAGAACCTTGTTTAACATTTTATGTAAGTTTCTCACTTCTAAAAAGTTAAGTAATATACAACAAGAAAGAATAGCCAAAAGAGGTCTCTTATTTTTTTCCTACCAAATGTAGATTTTTGTCTTAATAGAGATGAAATCTCTAGTAATGAAGAGAAGCCTGGCTTGCTCTTTTCCTTGTTTGCAGTCATAATTTTTTAAAGAGTTTTGACATGAAGGGAGCCCAGAGGGGGATGACAGCCCAAGAGAGATTGCTGCTTATATTTACCTTACTCAGTTTGAAGTTTAGATGGCGATAGTTGAGAGAAGCTTGAAAAATAGTAGGTAAGGAAAAGGAGCAAATATTGAGTATAAAGGATAGTTTTCAGTTGCTTTTTAGTAATAATTAGAATATTAATTACTGATAAAAATAGTTAAAAATGCACCGAAATGTAAAACTTTCATTTCAAATACTGGAGAAAAAAAGGTAAATTGATTGCATCTCTTTCAAGAATAAAATAAATTTATAACTAATCTATTCAGAAGTGATCTCATTAAATATTTTATATCATTTAATACATTAAATTTAGCATGGCTGCCCATTACAGATATGCTGTTGCTCTACTAAAAAGTACTGAGATGTAGGAACATAAAGGTTAAGTAAAGATGGGACACTGTACTGAATTGATAATACCAAGTATTTTTTATAAATGCTTCAGTCAGTTCTATCCTAAATGAATTTTGATTTAAAAGCCACTCTAAACATTTTGTATAAATCAAATATCTAGTCATGTAATTTCAATATTTTCTATTTTTATCCTGTAATGTAACAACATTACCAATCAAGAAAGTTATTGCTTACTAACATGAATTAACCAGTAATTCGAAGATTTAAATGGCTTATAAACTGCTTGAGAGCAAAAATAAAATTATATTATGTTTACTATCGTATCTTTCTTGCACTTATCACAGGGCTCATCTCATGCTACAAATGGCTGGACAGCTGTCCTAAATGATGAGAAATTTGAGTTAAGATTACCAATATGCAATAACAGCGTGATTGCAATCAGGTCCTAATTTATGGGACATTTGAGTCCCCCAGCGTAGGCTAGGCCCTAGCCTCTATCACTTCTACCCACTGTTTTCCTGTCTTCTGGGCAGTGACAGGGAAAATACCAGTAAGCATTTTGATGATTCACTATAAATGTGCATGTCATACTTTTACCCTGATCTTTATGTGGCAAAAGTCTGAATAATCTCCTATACCAAAATTCATGTTTGAAATACAATACATTAGCAATCTGGAGCAGAGTTAGCCAGGAAGAAGAATACTAAGAAGAGATGAAATTCTAGACATTTCTAAAGAGGATCCAGCTTCTTAAGGGCCACTGAGGTCTTCAGTGAATAGGTGTGAATATTTTAGTGCAGTCCAACCTGAACTGAAAAGCAGTTCTTATTTCCAAATTTAAATACCTCCTGTGCATATAAAAAAAAAAAGTTTCAGTTATTAGTCCAAACGTTACTATGGTTGGGATCCTGAAAAAACATTCTCTTATTATTGGGTATGTTCTTCAGCAAAAGGAAGTTGGGAAGCTGAGGGTAGAGAATGGGACTTGTGCTTGGAAGCGATAAAGTTGAGACATCCTGTTTTTCACCTCGCAACAGGCGAAGCTGGGCTGGAGATGGTTGAGTAAGTACATTTCTCTGCCAAAGTTAAGATGATAAACTGTGGATGAAATTCAATAAAATTCTATTCGCCAACAGAAAAGCTGTTAGTATTTGGTTACTAAGGATAAATCCAAACCACTTTCCCCTCAGATTGGACCCATTCTCTTCAGAAGGCAAGTGCAGCTCCCGCTGAGAGGGCCGCAGTGAGCTCTGTGGACATAGGACACTTCAGAGTGCAGCTGGGTCCATGCTGGCCTGATCTGCATTCTGTGAGGGAAAAACTAAAAATAAAATTGATTCAAATATGCTTTTTAAACACACTGTCTTCTTACTATTACTTCTTGAAATTCAATAAGATAATGATAGACTTGTAAAAAATTCTATTTTAGTGTGTGGTGTCTTCTTACCATGCTAAGGTGTTATGCAATAAAAGTAAGAACTTCAATGGAAAACAAGAGAGGAGGGTGAGAATGAAAAGGAAAGTTAGTAACAAAATTGACAAGAGTAAAAGTCAGAGCAGCAACTTATATTTTTCAAGTGCCTTCTCAGAATTAGGTTATTCCATAGAGCTTTTTAGCAATAGCATTATGTGGGAACAGGGAAAATGAATTAGTTGCCATGAGGCCAAAAACCGGCAACACTCACCTGGAATGCACCATACATGGGATTTATCTTTAGGTTGAAAACGTGATTATTTGTGCTTATGTTGTTGAAAATGAAATGGCTTTAAATTCAACTGTTCTGTCTCCTAAAATATGGCAAAAGGGCTGTAGGTCCCCTGTGTATCTGCTATTGTAAAATTTTGCTGTATGTACTAAATGACTCTATCTTTAAATTGAATTGCAGTGTGCTTGCAATCATTAGAGAAATGAAGGGAGGTAAAAAAAACAGTGTTAGCTTTATCAAAATAACTAAATGTTAAGTAAAAGGGGCTGGGTGTTTGCACTTAGTCTGATATCCAGCAGAGAATTTGCAGAGAATTAACAAACTCTATTTCCAAAGGATTATGAGGATAAGGAGAAAGCCCAGCACAGCCCAGGGAAACAGAAAAGAGAATCATATGTCCTCTTTTGTCAGACCGGACTGGGAAGTAACTCAACTTGCCAATGTTTAAGGACCAGGGAAATTTAACTGTGCAATCTTAACAATCACCTACCTTTGTACATTTTTCAAGGTGGGCTTCTAATACGTTGTCTCAGTTGGTTCCAACACCTGTGAAGTGGACAAGGCAATGAGTTAAGTTTCCCCATTCTGGGGAGAAATAAACCAAAGTTTGGTGTGGTTTAAGGGATTTTTTCAATTGTTATATCCCTGGGAAATTGCAGAGCCAGATTTCTGAATTCGCATCTTGTGCTCTTTCCTCATTCTACACTACTATATGAGAAGACATAAGCTTTCAAGCATATGCAGAAGAAAGTCCAAATAAAAAAATGGAAAATGGGAAAAGTGAAAATTTTGGAAATATCAATATAAACATGAAGACAGAGTAAATTCTGAGGCTTTGGACAAAATTTTGTTAAATACTTCCTTATTCCCTGCATATCCTCTTTGCTGGTTTGGAAATTGGTTCCCCTATAAATACTCTCTTGCATTATGAAAGTAAATTAAGATGTGGTATAGTTCTCTTGCTTTAATTAACTAATTAAAATTTAAATATAAAGTAGATAGAAACAGAAACCAGTTTTGCAATGAATTATTTTTACAAGGGTTCAACATTAGCAAACAGTAACTCGATCCCTTCCTAAATGAAGGAACAAGTTTCCTTTAGTAGGAAACTTTGGAGGCAACGCAAATACTGTTGTGTAATGAATCTTTTTGTTAAATCATCAAACTTTGTGAAAATTGATAAAAAATTCTATGTCATTTCAAATGTATTCCAACATGCCCATCCCTATCCAGTGTGTGGGAGGATTAGTTTAGTGGTAAGACTGAATTTTCTTGTTAGAAAAAGAGCTGTGAGTCAGGATCTCTCCTGAGCAGCACAGAATCTGATTTTAATTTATAAAAATACCACATTTTCATGTTAATAATGATGTATATTTAAGACATCTGTTTGAATGTCTGCAAATGTTAATTTACCAATGGGGGGGAATAATCCAATAAAAAGTTGTTATATTCTTTTATGAATTAATATTATGGCTGTTTAATAGATCCTTTACCAGAGTTCAAGTTAAAATGAGGTCTTTTATCTTTATGGCGCCTGCATAGACACAGCTGTTCACAGTTAATATCACAGATGAACTGTGCCTAATTGAGAATAAAGATGCAAATAAAAGACCTTGTAGTACAGCTGTGTAGGCTGTGGGTACCCCAACAAGCTCATGACAAGAGGGAGCTTGAGGTACCCATAGAGAATGCACACATTAATACATATCACCTACCGTCATGTGGCAATTTGCTTGTGGATGGTGAAAGAGACAATGTGATATAGGAATTTAGGTCACAGAGAGTAGAGTGAGCCCGTAATTTCCTTCCTGTTCCAGCTCTCTCAGTTTAGTGGCTAGTTTTAAGCCACTTTTGAGTGCTATTCAATGGAACTTTCTGCAATGATGGGAATGTTCTATACTACACTATTCAATATTGTAGCCGATAGCTGTATGTGGCCACTGGGTGCTTGAAATGTGTTATGTGTGATGGAGGAGGTAAATTTTAAATTAAACTAACTTTAAATTAAATAGCAATATGCGATTAATGAATACCATATTGGACTATGCAAATAGACAAGCAAAATCAGTCCCTATTCCTTTTATCCTCCTGAGAGCAGGAATAGTGGGGACGTTAAAAGTCTATCTATGAACTCAGACTGCCTGTTTCAAATTCCAAATCTGCCACTTACTAGCTGCTTACCCTTGGGAAAGTCACTTAACCTTTTTGTATTTCAGCTTCTTCATCTACAAAATGGGAATGGTGATGGCAGTAAAAGTACCTAGTATAAATTGAAATGCCTGGTATGTAATTTGCACTCAATAGACATTAATGGTTTTCTTTGACATTCAGGTAGGACCACAAATGCTGTAAGCATTCTGTCCTTAGTGACCATTTTAATGGTGACACGTACTGAAGATATTTATTCTGATGGATTTAGTTTAGACATGACAAGGTTCAGGTACTTCTGTCTACCATGACTCATGAAGACTACTGAGAAGAGAAGCGAAAGTTTCTTCAACAGATATTTGCTGAAGACTATTATGTGCTAGACTTTGTTCTAAGCTTTTTTTTATTGTATTTTTTTCAGCATATTATGGGGGTACAAATGTTAAGGTTATGTATATTGCCCTTGCCCCCCCTGCCCCCTCAAGTCAGAGCTTCAAGCGTGTCCATCCCCCAGTTGGTGCACATCTCACTCATTATGTATGTATATACCCATCCCCTCCCCCTGCACATGCCTGACACCAGATAAATGTTATTCCTATATGTCCACTTAGGTGTTGATCAGTTAATACCAATTTGCTGGTGAGTACATGTGGTGCTTGTTTTTCCATTCTTGGGATACTGCACTTAATAGAATGGGTTCCAGCTCTATCTAAGAAAATACAAGAGGTGCTAGATGTATACCATGGAGTACTATTCAGCTATAAGCTTTTTTGATAAAAGAAAAATAAGCATGGATGATCTAACTCTCAGTTAGATCAGTGCAGTACGACACCAGGATTAGAGATTTAAATGCTGCTGCTTTGAAACATCAGCATCAATAACGTCCTGAGTCGGAAGATCCCCCAACATTCTTAGTCAATATTCATAATACCTTGGCCATATTCTAAAAGTATAAAGAATAGAAGAAGGGACAGGAAAGAATAAAACACTCTCGAGGAACCACTGGAGCTTCCTTATTCAGGACTACATACAGACATTCACACACACAGTATTATCCACTAACAGCATTATACAAGGTCTGGAACCAGAAGGCCTGGGTTCAAATCTTGGTTCTGCCACTTACTTTTGTGCTCCAGTTTTCTCATCTATCATACAGGATAAGAACAAAAACAACTTCACAGGGTTATGGTAAGGATTACATGAATACACACAAATTATTTAGGAAGATGCACAGCATTAAAAGAAAATTTTAGCTTTTATTGCTGTTACTCAGAAGCAAACTGGGGTGGGGGGAGGTGGTGATGAGTGAATAGTGATCTCTTATAGCTTGGAAGGTTGCTGTGGTTATCTCAGCATTATTGAAATCCCAAGTCACAGAATCATATCTTATATTAGTTTCTAGAAATGATACTAGAAATACCTAGCTTCAACCTTTCTCTTTTGCAAATGAGAAAAGTAAATTCTGAGATTAAACACTCTATGTTGGGTAATATCTTCAGCAGGGTCAGTCCTTCAGGGTTTATTGTGATTTATATAAAACATTTTCATCTAGTAAGCACCTGTTATGTATAATAGCAAGTGATTAGTTGACAATTGACTCAGTATACTCTCTCCTCTTTTTAAGAAAGTCCCTGAATAATTAGAAGTTTACATTCTAGGTCGTTCTTCCTGTGAATGGAAAAAAAAAATCAAATTCCCAAAGAATAGCTGGGAGCTTGGGTCTCAAGAATACTACCTGGAGTGTGGAAATGTCTATAGATCTTTGTATAACCATGGGTTGGAGGAGAGTCCTAAGGTGCTTTGGCTCATACCAGCATCACCTCTGGCTCCAGTTCTCTCACGTGGGCAGAGGCATTTTCCAGTTACTGGGTGGCAGAAGCTTTCTTTTTCACAAAGTTGATGGCAATTTTCTCCAAATGTTCCAGGTGAACACTCTACCAAGGAAAGAGAAATGCCAAAAAATAAGACCTTAAGCTTTCATTAATGCACCTTAACTAAAATTAAGATACAATAAAAGATTGAGTTCAAACAGTAAAGCAGAATGGTAAAAGGAGACTTTCTGGTTAGAAGAAAAAAGAAAAGTTTTGGAATTCTCAGAAAGAAGGTCAATTCTGTACATGATTTGACACTTAGGTAAAATTGATTTACACTGACATTGATTTATCTTTGAGAATGCAAGTCAACTTTGTGAGGATAGAAACTTAAGGAAGGAGACCAAGGCTACTAACCAAGTGTATTACTTTTAATATTTTTCCTTAAAATGTTATCTCTTGTGCATCTCTCTAGAAGACTATAAGCTCTATACTTTTCACTATACTTCTAGAATTTAATGCAATAACAGATATGTAATGGTTGTAATTTTATTGAATTACTAAATAATAAATGCAAAAGTGAATGAAGGATGAGCAAGAGATAAATACATAAAGCTTTAGTGAGATTTGAGAATGTGATATGGGACTAATATATAGATCCTTTATAAGGCAACAGACAACAACTTTAATTCATCACATAATTCATCACCATTGTCATTATATTATCATTACCCTGATCATGGTTTTGTAACCAAATGCACAAGAATGTATATAATTTAGGACAAAATGAGACTCTGGGTTATTTCCTGAGAACTGTGTAATTTGGCATTGTTCCTAATGGGCCTGATCAGTGTCCTTTAGGGCTTTATATTTTATTTTAACCTGAATAGCCCCAATTCTCACCTTTATATTTTCACCCACACTCATGGCTATTATTACTTTCTTTGATAAATGTCAAATTTACATTTTTAAATATTTTCATGAATTCTATGTATCTATTTCAATACAATTGAACTCAAAACATAGGTCACATTTTTAAAAAGCATTTACTGAAATATTCACTCTCATTCAGAGGTTGAATCCTTGTTTAAGACTAACAATTTTAGTGGTGTTTTGACATATTAAACAATTTTATTTAAAGGAAAATAAAATTTTTGACCTATCAGCAATAAAATCAGAAGGACACATCATATTGGCCGTTGAGTGAATTCCTGTCACTTTAATGTACAAGTCAGATATTTAGGTGATTGTTTCATATTTTGATTTGGTTTACATGTTTGGCTCCAGATGGGAAAATCTTATGGCCACACAGAATTCCCACATTCATGTGCTTAAAAATGCTCTTGCTGTACCTTTTTCACATTGGCTGCCATGGAAACGTGCTGGGTAAATGTACTGTCCATTTGCTGCATCACAACTGGCTCCTTTTTTGCAGTCACAGATGTGAGCACAATTCAAACCATACAGTCCAGGACAGAACACTAGAAAATGGAAATTTCAAAGTGCTATTTTAACATTAAAAATACAGAAAATAAAAACTAAAAGTTATGTTCAAGTCATTTATTTTCTATGACCAAATGAGGAGATGGGAAGGGAGCACTGGAAAGCAAGAAAGAATTATCTGAAGAACCATATTGACAATAGTGTGTTAATACATATAAGTGAATATATAGATGCCATTCTCCATAACTAGTCCAGAAACATCCATAAGAAAATTTAAAATATCATTAAGTAGATGAATTTTATTTGTTATGATGTGTTGGCCAAAGACTTCGCTAAAATCCTCCAATACCTTAAACATTTAAAAGAGCAATGTCTTCAAACTTCAGATCCAGGCTAAATTTAGTAATAATTATTTTAGAATTGAATTATTTAAATAAATAAAAGAATATATGTGGAAGGTGATTCATATAGCTCTTGATGTTTGAAGTCCTGTGGAGGGATGACAGAGGTGGGTATACGAGAAAACAGAGGGGAAGTGAAGGAGGGAGAAAGAGAATAAAAAACAGAGAATATGATGTATATAAAGTAGGTCAACATATTACAAGAAAGTACGGTTTTAAAGTCAGTAAAGTTTAATCTTTGAAACATTTCCTTAGGTGACCACTCAAGTACATATAGAATTGTCTCTTAGTAAGTCCAACATAACCTGTTTCACCTCCAGGGTTAGAGTAGATCAATATTTCTGAGGCTGAACATCAGAAATAATTGATTTACATTTAGAGACCATGTAGTCCAAACAAATGAATTTTTTGAAGGCTAAAATTGTCATCTGCCCTGGGAGATGCTCACTCTGAGGAGGTTTGTGAGAACTAAGCATGAATATAGACAAAGGATTTCCATTTTCTTTCTTGAACTTTCTCTAGGGCTGTGCTCACCACTCACCCATGTGATAAAATGTCCTCACCCTTCAGTTATCCATACTTTCCCCCTCTCTGTTTTGCTCTCTTCTCTCTCTAATTCCGCCCACCCCTTTCTTAGGTAGAGTTGAATTTGACTAGGTTTGAAGTGGGTGATACTTCTCTAGTATGCGTGGAGTTACTCAGGACAGATTTATCATTAGGAAAGATATTCAAGTAGCAGAAAAAAGGAGGATAAGAAAAGAGGAGATGAGGATTGAATTATATTATATAATATAAATTCTTTCATTTATTGATTTCATTATAATGCTTAAAAATAAATAATAAAGGGAGATCCAGTGCAGAGTTTCTTCTGTTTGTTCCTGTATAATCAATTTTTATTGAGAGTGTATAGAAACATCAGATCTCTTTATCTCCTTAACTTTAATTATATATAAAGCTGAGATCATAAAGGTTGCCTTGCTTGATGTGTCCATTTTACTAAATAATACTCTAATTTCTCTAAATTCCCTGGCTTGGGATTTTAGAGCTGTCTTTGATTCCTCCATCTTCCTTATCTCCACTCCCATCTCCATTACCAATGCAGTGGATTGTTCTTCCAAAATATTCTTCTGATCATTAATTTCCATTTTCATCTCAGTTCAGATTTTCAAAATCCTACACTATCACTATAGTGTTCCACGTGGAGATTACTGGTAATTACTTTCCCTAATAATTAATAATATACCCACTTAACAGATTTATTTCACCAGAGTGATATCTCTTGTTTACTCACAACTTTATTTGATATCCCACTGCATGTAGAATAAAACGGATGGGTTTTTAAATAAATATTTTTTCCTCTCTTATACCTCTTATTCCAATTTTGAAAACAAAAGAAACAAACAAAACCCACGAGATATTTGCTTCCATGCTTCATGATCCAGAAACCTCAGAGTGGTGGCAAGAATTCTAAATCTCCAGAGGTTTAATAAGATCTGTTGTTATGAATGTATTTGTCAGATCCTAAAAACAGGTTGAACCAAATGGGAATATAGTTAATATCACTTCAGAGATGTTTAAAAATATTTACATTCTAAATAACTAATATTCATCAAGTCATTGCCATATGCCCCTGTGCCAAATGCTTACATGAATCTTATTATTTAATATTCATGATAATCTTTTAAGGTAGATGCTATTATTAACCTCATTCTACAGATGTTGAAACAGGCAAACTAGGCCACATGTGACTAATTCTAGAGTCTAAACTCTTACATCTTAATCTCTCAATTGTGCTGTCCTTTCAGGACTTTATGATGCTAAAGACAAATTATTGTGTAATTCTCCTCTTTCCTAATTTTAGCTGAAAATATTGAGTCCAAATGAAGAGGTGATATATATAAATGTGTTCACAAAGAACCTGAAGGTAGATCTTTCAGAGTCAAGCCTAGATTAACATGAAAGAAATAATCTGCTTCCTTATCTATAGTTTGCCTAAATGCAGCTGGAAGAAGGAGAACGATTTTGTTCATAAAGACTTGCAGTTGATTCTTCTGGGTGTATCCTCTATCAGTGTCTACTCCAAATGATCATAGGACCATAGAACTATTTCCTTGGACAGCAGTATCAAAAGAAATGAACAAGTCTAATTATTTCATCATGGCAGTTGTCAACTTCTAAAATTTAAATTAGCAATATGAAATCAGATGTAACTGCAGGAATATACACTAAAATATTATTTATCTAACTCGATGTAATTTTAATGTATTAATTTTATAATTAAAAATATTTTTGAAATCTTAGAACTTATAAATACCATAATCTGCCCACTTATTTTCTGTTTACCATGTTTACAGCTTGGTCCATAGTAGCCTTGGGGGCATTCACAGCTTTCGAAAGCCTATTGCAAACTCCACTGTTCTGACCTGTGCAATTAAAATGGCAGCCTGAGTCATACTGACTGGGAGAACATTCTGAAAAAGAAATCAGCAGAGCATTAGTTTTAGTTAAAAGCAGTTGAATTTGTAATGAGTTTAAAGACAAAAACAGTAGAATTAATGAATGACAAACCATTAGGTGACTCAATTAAGACAAAATGGAGAAATTGCAAATAAACAAAAAAGATTTTTTTAGGTGTAAGGCATGACCATCAAAATAGGTAAATATAAAAATTATAATACAAATAAATTTTAAAAACCGAATGAAGTGGAGAATGTGATAGAAAACTACTTAGTAAAATTGTCCTAATTTGAGACAGAAAATTAGAGAGACCAATTATAGTAGAAAAACAATACAGAAAATACTAAAATAGCTCCTACATTAAAAAAATAAATAAATAAAAAAGCACCAATCCCAGGTTCATAGGAAAAGTCTGTAAGTCTTTACTGATCTACCTTATTCCTTACATTATTGCAAAGCACTGAAAGGAAGAAAATTTTCAAATACATTTTGTTGAATAAATATAACATTGATTCTAAAATCTGACAAAAATTGCATTAAAAAACTATAGCTTATGAATATCAACGCAGAAATAAAATATAAGTACATAGATATAATAGTACATAATATAAAAATATAAGTACATAGATTCCAGCAGCACATTATAGAATAATACATCATGACTGAGCAGTATTTATTCCTAGAATGTAAGGTTAGAAAATTCATTAATACAATAATCATATTTATCAGCAGAAAGAGAAAAATCTCAG
>VBSM01000272.1:24939723-24976002 GCA_008086735.1 Cheirogaleus medius | reverse complement strand
TCTGAAGGTTGAAGAGGATATAAATTTCTTCAGTTCTTACAATTAGACGTCTCCAAAACACAATTTTTGGCAGTTTTACAAAAGTTAGCCAAAGTTATTTAAAAAATTGCTCCTAGTCAAGAGTATGCATAAATTATTATTTGTTTTTGTTTCTAATTTTTATTTACCTTCCAGTAGGCTATTTCCTATATAGTGCTACAGGAGCGGTACCTTCATTTTACTCTGAAGTCTCATTTAAGGAAGAAAGTGTTGTAAACAATGCCCATTTAATTATATTCCCTGGCACTAAATCTGCTTTCATAGTTCAGTTTAGGTAGTGCTTGGATGGACAACGTGACCCTGCAGTCATTGTTACCTTGCTGACTCCTGGCTCCTATTTGGCCCGGTGAACGCTGACACACTCCAGCCACTGGGTCACATTGTCCCAAACCACAGGAACACTGTTGAACACGGTCTTGTCCATAGTGATCTTCAGGACAAGTTGCAGGAAAGAGCAAAATAAAGCAGAACAAAACAAAACCAGATTTTCCTTACTAAACATGTTACTGGTCAAAACTTTTTAAAACTTATAAATACACGGCCCTTTCTTTTAATCAAATAGCTTTCACTAACTTGCCTTCGGTTTGCTTTTCAACCTAAAAAGTTACTTTGAAAGATAAAAACCAAAGAAGGAATTGTTTAAATTCTTGCTTACTTAGAGCCATTTCAGTTGGCGTTAGGTATTTCTAATCAAATATCTAGTGACAAAACTTACATACAATATAAACGCCTCTTACAAATTAGGAACGCCAACTGTTCCCAATTTTGATTGTCTTGCTTTTCCACGTGACTCTGTCTTAGCAAATGTGTGTGTTTATGTACACATACATATGTGTGTGAATACATATTATATATACATTATATAATACATATGTAATATGTATTTGTAATAATCTTCAGTATGTTCACTTAAAGCCCATTCTGGAATCTTAGCTTAAACTCCTGTACATCAGTATAAGATCCATTATGCTTACAACTTCAAATATTTATTTATATATTTGTCTTTATTAATTTGTTTTCTTGTTTATTTTTTTGCAATATCACTCCCCAAATTCATTGAGATGCATACCAAAATACAGATAATACACAAAGGTAAAATAATATCTGGAGATTCAAGAGTAAATATAGTAACAATATAAACAAAGAAAAATATCATAATTCTTTGAACTTGTAAGAGGTGGGTTACAAATTTGGCTCTCACCTATCTGGCTGTCAAAGCAAAGGAATGGTGCTCAGGTACAAAATCACAGTTTTCTTAAAACAAAAATACTTCCAATGTTCAGGTAATAACAGCTTTTGAAAATGTTTTGGCATGAGGAAATTTCTCCCATTGATTACCTTTGAAGAACAAATACAATGGAGCCAGCCAGAACTTTCCTTAGGAAATGTTTAATGGGTTGGCTTTTACTCAAAGATAACTTGGCAGTTGAGGCCTCAGAGGCACCATCCACTAGGTGTCAGCTGTCTGCTACCTGCAGTCTGGATTTTGCCTTATTTGTCTTTTGTTTTCAGTATGGCAGGGCACTGAGGCAGGGAAATTAAACAGAAAAACTACCCTCATATAAAGCAGACAGAGCAACTAACTGCCCAGGAAAAGTGAGGATTTGGGGTATTTTTAGCACATAACAAATTAGTACTCTGCCTAACACAAACTGAGCTATCATGCTTCTAAATGAAGGGATCTCAAATGATGGAATTTCACAATCTGGTCATATGTATCGAGGTGTGCATACATGAGGATGAAGGCAGTACTTCTACCTGTAAGATCTATTGATGGTACTTTCACTCTTTTCATTGTGAAGTATAAGATTACAAAATAAAGCACAAACACATAAAGATGTAGCTCAATGAGTAATCACAAAATGAATCCATCATCATTCATAGCACCCATATCAAAAATACAATATTTCCAGGACTGATCATCCCCCACCGCCCCCCGCCATGTGTTTTCCTACCGCTCACCTCCTCTATCTTTCCCGAAGATCATCACAGTCCTGGCTTCAAACACTAGGGTTTCATTCTGACCACATTACTGTCACCAGAAAGGCCAGAGAAGTAGGTCTAGAGTTATTTGGGTTAAGCATTAGCTACCTAAATATTTTAGAAATGGCAGATCTGAAAAGAACAAAAGGTATATTAGTTAGGCATATTACTAGTTAGGCATATTCCTTGAGTGTCTAACCCTGTATATTTTTAAGGGTTCTCCAATTTAGGTTTGGTGTCCTAAATTTATGTTCCCTAGTTATTTTTGTGATATGTGTTAAGTCTTTGGGTTTTAGGAAACTGTTTACTTTTTGATGAGTAAGGGAATTGCTTGCTTTTAAGCTAGGAAATTGCTAAGGATATATGAAATTATGGAACTTTAGACAATGGGCTTGCCATTGTGAACACAGAAATCCTCAGTCTGCTCTGATCATGGCAACGTGTTTGCTAATTCTGGCTTGAGTCCAGCATTGCTGGGGCAAGAGGGGCTATGTCCAAAGAGATCTATTTGGCTGCTTTCACCAACTTCAGCTCTCACCAAACTCCCACATACACAGTACTCCTCAACCTAGAATTTAGGTGGGTTTGTGCTTGCTGTTACTACAGTAAATTATTAAGTAAAATAATTACAACATTTACTTTTCCAAATGCAGTTCTTAAGAACTCAGCTTTAGCAGTTTTGCTATCAGTATTGGGCCTTGGAGTGATTGGTAGATCCACTCCATAATAGCTACGAGTAACTTCCTTTGACTGCAGTCAGCTCCGATGAAGCCAGGAGGGCAGTCACAGGTGCCAGTCATGGTGTTGCAGCAGCCACCATTCAGGCATTTACATGTGTTTCAGCAATATGGACCATGTGTGCCTCTTGGGCATCCTGCTAAAGGAGAACAAAACTGTATGTGGTACTGTGACTTGAAGCAATCAGTGTCCTGATTCATGCCCAGAGAAGGGTGGTTAACACAACATTCTAATTACTGTCATCTGGTATTTTCAGTCACCTTCAAGGCATGGATTTATTTGAGGATATGAGATGATACAGGTAGATAGATGTCAGTACCTGATGCTGCTCACTAAGGGGGTATAAGACTTAACTTTGAGCTTCCTTGGAAATCTACCTACTTTAAAAAATGCCTGAAACAATTCATCAAACAAGGCTATCTTGTTTCAACCAAGATAAATTCATTGTTTTTAAAGTTTAAGTGCTATAGTTTGTCTTGTCTAGAATTATCTGAGTTTAATATATATATGAATTCAAAAAGGACCCAAGTATAGAGGGTGTCTCTTCATTTTCTGTTAGATTTTCAATCTTCTATGTTTATGTCCATGGATGTGTGGCCCACCATGATGATACCTGTGTAAGAGATAAATAACCCTAAAATGGTTTTCATTCAGATTCAAATTTTTATAATCCTTTCATATATCCTGTCTCCAAACCTATGGTTCTCACCTGAGTCTTAGATTTGGCTTATTGACTCAAAGAGCAAAGAGTGGCTGCTTCTTTTCTTCCCTTTGCATTCCAGTTTGAAAATGAAATTCTCCATGATGGAGATGGAAAGCAAAACGCTTTAAAACTGTTCATGCCAAAAGTTATTTCTATGTTATAGCTGTTATATTTCTTTATTGCTTTCTGTGAAAGATGATGGGCTCACTTCACATTCTCTGCTTTCATTCCCTCCTCCAAGGCATGTCAGTTCTCATAGCTAATTGATCCTTTCTTGGTGCACAGCATTTTTTAGTCCTCCCAAGTAGTTCTTTTTCTCCCTCACTTATAGAAATTCAGTAGAGTGTACCTAAAAGCAAAATTAACAATTTTTAAAAGTCTCCATCTCTTTGTTTTCTCCCATTTGTGAAGAAATAAAATTCTTCTTTTATGTCACCTGGGTCAGTCTTTTAGAATGTAAATTTTTACAGTTTTAATCAAGTTACTAAAATAGTAAATGAAATGTGATGCTGAAAATGAATATTTGGCTGCTTGATATTAGAGAAAAACACATAAGACAAGCTGAAGACGTGACAATTAAAACAATAAGGTCTGGTATGTACTGCTTGCACGTTGCTTCTGAAAAGGAAGTTGAAAATGTTGATTGGTATGGAAACTCTGGAGTCACATTACTGTGAAGTGAAAGATGACATGGATTTCTGTGCAAGTAAGGAAAAGAGAAACACCTTATAAAGCGAAACTTATGTTCTTAGTGAGGGAAATGTTACACTTTGGATGTAATCATAAGTATTAAAGAATAAGCATCTTGGTTGATAGGAAAAAAGAGCTTATGCATAATTTGATGAATTTAAATAACTGATGCACCTAAAGGTCTAGATTTTGAGATAGCTTTCATGTGACTCAAAGTTACTTGGAAAACATAATTTTCCTCTGACATAAACCCATTTTGCAAACTATCTTAATGATGGTTTTACGTTTGATCAAATCACGCCTTGCTGTTCTTTCTTCATATATAGAAAAAAAATCACCTGATTTTTAGCCTTCAACTTAATTATACTTTTAAAATTGGGACACTGAACTTGATGAAATTAACCTACTAAGGAGTGTGCCATCTGTTGAAAGACAGTATCTGTGCTAACCTCTTAGTCCCACAACTCATTAAACTTATATCAAGAGTATGGTATACGTTTACAGATGTGCCCATAACAGTTTATTTTTTCCAAGAGTAAATTATATTATTGACTATTTCACTTTCCCATCCAATTCTGTGCTGTGTAAAAGTTTGACTTCTGAAATCATGCACACAGCCCTTGCTCCAATGTTCACTAAGGAAAACAAGGAAACACACACACAGGACATAATGATTTCATTTTGATTTTCCCCTCCCTTATTTCCTAAAGTTCCATTTTGATCATTACTTGGCCTTTGCTCTATCCTTCACAATTATTTTGCCCTGGAAATTCTGTCCCTTTGGTAATGTGTGTTTAGTCATTTTCCATTACAAGGTGACTATTTTTTCCCATCTTTGCACAATCTTGTCCTCTTGCACCCTCATACCAAGAAGCAGCTTGGATAGGAATTTACAATTCTTATTTGTTTAAATATTAAAGGTTAAATGGCAAGTCTCTCTGCTACTGTATACTTGGATGATGTGAATGGCATTTGGTAGTTTCATTAGAAACTTAGAACAAACAAGGCTGTGACTATATCTTGAGACACATAGCTCCCAAGCAAATGAAAAGCATAAATCTATTTTCCACAGGCTCTGTTTTCCTAGTATTTTATCAGGTTACTCATGCATATACTAACCATTTTTTACACCATTTTACATTATTCTTGAAAAAAGGATACTGAGATTTGGTCTGTCTGAATGTTTATTGCTATGAGCAACAGCATTAAAGCCAAGCTTCTGTGAATGTTTTGGTATCTTCCTCCTTGCACTGGTGAGCTATTCTGTGGCTCATGTTTCTCAAACCATTCTATACTGAATGTGGGGGTGTTCTTATGAATACTGCTGATAGAATTGACCATGGTTATAGAGGGCTCCAATGCCTTAAATTCTCTTAAAAAGAGTAACTATAAAGAGTATGTATTGGATGCATGTTGGAGAAATGAAAGGTTTCCAGGGTCTGTGGCCACTTTAAAACCTCACATTGGTCATAAAGTACGTAGTACTATTAGTTTATATCTAACAGGAAGTTGCTTTTTTTCCTACCCACTATCCACAAGCTGGGAATGACCCACCTATCCTCTGAATTATGAACAAGTGGTGAGATTCTACTGCAAGTTTGGTTGCTTCCTCTGACCTCTGCCGAAAGAAAATTTTGATTCTCCACTCTGCACTTGGGAACATGAAAGCTCGGTTGTTCTTGGCTGCTGAAACTTTTGCTTTTGAGCCAGCTACACCTTTTATAGGTATTTTCTTGAATCTTTTTTCATAGTTCTGTAATTATAGTGAATG
Source organism: Cheirogaleus medius (assembly GCA_008086735.1). Lineage (NCBI taxonomy): Eukaryota > Metazoa > Chordata > Mammalia > Primates > Cheirogaleidae > Cheirogaleus > Cheirogaleus medius. Next base: position 24,970,078 of record VBSM01000272.1, on the reverse strand, counting down.
TTGCCAAGGAACCCTTGCAGCCACATCCAACCACGTGTTGCCTGGAACTGAGCCAATTTGACTTGTCAGGGAGCGGCTCCCTGACTCGGCCAACTTCACTTTTACAAGGTGAAGCTACCTTCCTTCAACTCAAGGTAGCTTGCCTTCTGAAATGAAAGTCCTGCCCAGTTATATGTAACTTGATATTATTTTATCAAGATAAAATATACTTGATATCAAGAAGGAATTCTTTCTGAGATATGGGACAAAAGCAAATGTAGAAAATAACATCCTTTCTTCCAGTACCAGGGTCCTTGAAATTTGCCATAACCAAAAACTAATAGAAACTGATTAACTTTATATTGCAGTTCTTCACTTTAAGTTTGAATAATGGCAATGGTTATGGACCCCAAACAAAATAGTAATTGAAATAATTTTCATACATGCCTAATAATATTTTTAGTTGGTAATCATTAAAATTAGGATAACATAGGGAAGTGATATTCAAAACATATATCCAGTGGCTTCTAGAAAATTAAAATCAATAGCTGGACCATGAGCCTATATTTTTTGTTTTTGTTTGGGAGAAAAATCCCCAAATCATTATGTCCTTGCAGAATTGTAAAATGAAAGTAGAAGGAATTTGCTATAGGAAGAACTAGGGAGGAAAGAGAGTAGCAATCACCAAGTTGGGATAAAACTGAAACTGAGGCCAAATAATTTTATTCTTAAGCCTATAAAAAGTACATTATAAATAATTACAAACTTAAAAAATAAGTGGCTGACTGAACATTTTAACATGTTGCTTGGGACTTTTTTTTTTTGCATGTTCCTCTGTAACTATTTTGATGTTAAAATGTCCTAAAAAATCAATAGAAGGTGTTAGGTCTAGGAACTATTCTTTTTTATTATGCAATAATGAGCCAACTGATATTTTATCACTTAAGCTAGTCATCATTTTCATTCCATAATAACAATCTGTTTAATTTGATTGCTCCTCAGCAGACGCTGGAACTAACTTATTTTATGAATCACTTTAAATATATTGTCATTTGTTGTATGTTGATTTATAATATATATAATAAATATAATGTAAATAAGTTTATATTGCCTTCTTTTTTTCTTTTTATCTCTTTCTTTTCATGTTGGATATTTGTGAAGAACTTTGAGATATTTTAAATAGAAAAGGCAAAATAGAAGAATGAGTTACCCAAGAAAGTATGTTTTCAACTATTCAAATAAAAATTCTCACAGAATTTGCTATGAATTAGAAGCTTGAATTAACATTTGCCCTTTAGTATTCTGAGTGATGACGTACCCTGCTGGTGCCTCCTCAATAAATTACAACTGAGCACAAAACTCGCTTATAGAGATGACAGTGGTTTCCATGGTAGCCAAGCAGACAGGTACATCTCCCTGTGACTGGGTGACAGCCCCCATTCTCAGCTGAACACTGACATACCTGGTTATAGTCTTTCCCATATGTGCCTGGTAGACAAACTAAGGGGAAGAGGAAATGTAAACCCAATGAATTAAATTTGTCTGTGTAAATATAGCTCTAAAAGTGAAAGCAGGGAAAAATTTATTAAATAAGACCATTGCCTACAGAAGTGTGCTGCCCTTTGGGATTTAGGTTTCATTAAATTTACTTGGGGATTACTTCACTATTTGATTTTGTTTTGTTCAGTCAATTTGTGACCGACTGTCAAGGGCCGGCTGCAATTTTCTTTTCACTGAAAAAAATCATAGGGTAATGTCAGGTAAAATCAACTAAAATAATAGTATAATTCATGAGGGACCACATATCTGGATAAAGGTATTTTTTTTCTGGTGCAGTCGGTTTAAGCTCAGAATTTTGTTTCTTTCTGCACATTAGCATGTACTGTATTTGTGTCACTTGTCAGCCACTCTGTTGGGTTCTGCTGTTTTCTTTTTACCAACCAAGCAGTGAAAGCTTCCCTCCAATTTTTGCATAACATCATGACATTTTTTAAAAAAATAAATAGTGGTTCTGTGTATTTTTCAGCTTACCAAATGGAGTCAAGTAGATACTATTGAGTTTCATGCTTGTGTCTTCAATGACAATTCAAACAAATTCAGTGAAAAAACATCAGACAACTTGGTCTTTAGGTACATGAAAGAATTAAGCTGTTTTAAAAGACCTCATATTAGTGAAGTTATTGATTGTTTTGTTCACTGCATCCATGTTTTTGTCTGCTGTTCCTGGTTGCCTATGGTGTCCCTTGTTTTCTTAGCATCCACTATCCTTAAAGATATATTATTGCCCAGCTTTCTTTAAGTAAAATTGATGGCAATGATAGAAATTCTAACTTTATGGGACATTGCTTGCTTGGTTAGTATTAAAAACAGAGACAGATGAAACACAGAGTGGTTAATCAAAAAAAAAAAAGTTCTCAAAAGGGTTTTCTTCTTTCTGTTCTTCACTGGGACAGCATAAATATGAGAGCATTAAGTGGAATCTGACTCAGCATCTCAACAGCTATTTATGTAGTCTGCTGTTGGTCTAGACATTCTTTTATCTAAAAATCAATGACTGTTCAAATATTTATCAATAAGGCATTCATCCTGAACTTACCAGATAGACCACAAGGCACATCTAGCTTTACTGTCTGAAGAGGTTATTAACTTGGTTGTTAAGTGGCTAAACAAGAGACTTGTTATGGCATTTCAGAGGTGGCTGGAGTGAATGCATGTGATGTTCTTACTTCCTTCACCTCATTGTCATTGAACACATGAGGGAACCATCTACGTTCCACTGCAACATGATGAGAGAAACTACCTAATGGGAGATTTCTAACATGAAATGTTGACAAAAAGTCAAAAAATAAAAATATGTTTCATTAGAGGCTTCTGGTAGCTTTAGAAATGAGATGAAGTTGTTACAAATTCTTCCTATCATTGGGAAGATTTGTTTTTGCCATGGGATTATGTGAGCATAAAGCTTAGTTTTCACACAGCAAATATGCCCACAAAATAATGTGCTCTGAGGAGATTAATTATACTGAAAAGTCAAAGTGGCTGTGCCGAATACAATAGGGTTTGTATAATAAATTCCAGTATTCCAATCAATTTAGCCATTCCGCATCTTGAGATCTGGAGCCCACTGGCATAGAGCTTTGACAGAAAGGACTTTGGCCTAATGTGCTTTGAGAGAGTCATCATACAAATTTTGCTAGTCTGCAGATATCCATGAAGGTGGTGTGGTCCAGAGGAAATTACATAAACTTTGGATCAGGCAGACCCCAAACTACCATTGACCTTATCTCTGGTGTTAAAAAGTTATTTAAGCTCTAAGATCAGATATTCAATTTCCTTTTCTATGTAATGATTAATAGAATCTATCTTGTAGATGGTTATGAGGAGTAACACAGATCTAGTAACATACAGGAATCTCATAGTGCCTCAACAAAATTTATTTCCTTTCCATAAATCCCTTATATTTAAAATCAGAATCAACTGTTCAACAAAGGTGCTGTATATGGGCAACACCATAGAAAAAATTAGCATAATTATTGTAAAAAATAATCTGATATTTAAAGACCATCTTTAAATGTATCTACTATTCAGGGAAAATTATTTTTTAAAAACAAAAATTGAAATCACCTGATATGAAGTTTCTGAAACACATATCAATAAAATGTATCCATATTTTCATTATTTTTCCAATATCTTGGGGCTTTATGAAACCATTCACAAACGTTAATCATTTCTCTACCCCATGAGGAGCACAGGCATATCCTTAGCTTTGATTATTGAACTCCAGAGGAATCAAAATTGTAGAAGATACAAATAATTTACTCATGAACAATTGACCTCTTAGGGCTCTTACAGTCAGTTCTCAAGTGGATGTTTAAACTTTACTGAAGGAATTTACAATTTGTATTGTAAAGTAATGAAATGAAAATAAAGAAATAAAACCAAGAAAAAGCATTCTGAATGTTATCCAAAAAGATTTTTTGAGAAATATTGTAGTATTTCTTGGATTACATGGTCATGATAACAAACATCCATCAATTATCACTCAGCTAAATAATGGTGACTTTGGCTAAGACTTTAGAGAAAATGAAAACCTGATAGCCTCATGCTCTCTGCAAGAGAAGGTGGTAAGGGAAAAAAACCCAGTTACTCTTGTTAGTTATCGTCTCGTGCTTCCCGATGAACTGCACCGTGGTGCATGATTTCAGTCTATCTTACAAGCTGTGCAGAATTCTGAAATCTTGTCATTCAGTCGAGAAATATTTCCTGAATACCTACTATGTGCCAGGTAAACAACCGTTAGCAAAAACAGACGTGATTCTTGTACCTATCACATTTACAATAGTGAAGAGATAAGCACAATTAAATAATCATTCAAATAAATATCTAATTTAACATGTTATAAGTGTGTAAGGTGCTATGACGAGAATAACATCAGAAACTCCAGTTTAGACTGGCAGGTGTGGGATGGAGTTGTGTAGTCCCAGATATATTCTCTCTGAGATCACTATTTAACTGAGACCTGAAACATTATAGAAAGAATACATGCAGTGATAAGCGGAGGGGGAGGGAAAAAGAGTTGGGAGGAGAAAAAATTTTCAGAGAAATAACCTTGCATACATACAAGCTACTGACAGGATTCTTAAGGAGTATATTGGCAATGGTATATGTATGTTAGACAATGGTCAAGCTTGCATTATTATGAACATTTCTGTGTTAGTATCCTATGGCTGCTGTAACAACAATAAACTATAAAACAACACAAATTTATTATCTCACAATATTGGAAGTCAGAAATCTAAAATCAAGGTGTTGGCAAGGCTATGTTCCTTCAGGAGACTTGAGGGGACAATCTACTTCCTTGCCTTTTCCAGTTTCTGGAAGCCACCTACAGTCATTGGCTTGTAGCACCTTTCTGCATATTCCAAGTCAGCAGCTTAGTTTCTCTCTTGACTGATCTCCTTATAAAAACTTTATGATTACATTGGGCCTACCCAGATAATCTAGCAAAATCTCCCCATTATAAGATTCTTAACTTAATCACATTTGTAAGTCCCTTTTGCTGTGTAAGGTAACATATTCACATATTCTGGGAATTAGGACATAGACATCTTTGAGGGGCCATTATTCAGCCTACCACCGTCTCTGCATCCCCAAGCAGTTTCTGATTTATCCCTTGTAGACCATGTTATGATATAGGGTCATGTTCTTTACAATAGCTTGATGCACAACTCTATAGAAATAAATACAAATATTATATTTTTAAAAACCACATGATATGAAAAATATATGGAAAAACTATGGGCAGTTATTTTAGAAATTTTATTCAGTTAATGGACCCAAAAGAGAAGTTTTCATACAATGTCACATTGAGAATGACTTTAGACTCTTAGGAAGTCAGGACCCAGCAAAAACTTTAGAAGGACCTTGAGAGTTCCAGAGACATCTAAAGGGAGACCTGGGAAGAGGAGTTGGGCAATAAAAAGAAAAACTTCCCAATAGCTAAAACTTAGAGAAATGAGGTATTGACTATAGATCACAATGGAAGTCTCTAGACCATGAATTATTGGCTCTTCTTGGTGTTCTATATAATAACATTATTGCCCTGTTTTTCTTTTAAAAAAGGAGTTTAGGGGCACCCTATAGTCTATGTTGTCCTATCCATAGAACAACTTTTGCTTTTTGTACAAAGTCTCCTTTAAGCAGTTGCTATTACGTATGTAATAAGATAAGCAGGCATTAAGTCACTTGCCAGAGGACCTGGCCAATAAGTGACAAAACCAGGAACATACCTGAGTATTCTCAAAATGAGCTCTGAGCTTTTCCCACTATCTCAGGGCTTCTTAGGAAGTGAGATGGCCATTAATATTGTATTAATATAACCTTGAAGAGATCACAAAGGTAGATAACAGGAAAAGTTGTGGTTTAACTTACTAGTTAGGGAAATCAGCCTGGAAAGATTTACATTAAATATTTCTTGTTTATCTTGTTTATTATTAGCCATCCAGGCCACTGGAAGAACTAGTCAAACCAGTTTGAAGTAATGTAGTTAATGCTTCTTCTTAGTCAAAATCATTCTGGGCAACCAAATGACCGTACCAGCCTCTATTGGCAGCTTCTGTATAGATTTAAACTGTTTTTCTATATTAAAATACATTCTCCTCTTTGAACGAATCAGTAGACATACTCAAAAATAAATGAATAAACAGTGACTGTTTTTGATTTAGGTAGAATTTAAATCATTTTGACCAAGAAGATATAACCTGAATATAGGTAAATAACCAAAAGATTTTGTAAGGGAAAATTTTGTTGTTTTTGACTTGCTGACTTCACAGGGGTTTGACTGATTTTTATTAAAAATTGAGGTGTCAGATTCAAGTTGAGACAAAGTCCACTAGAGAGACCAGTTGATTAAGCATCATAGACACTGCACCTTACCTAGTTATACTGAAGGGTAAATTTGCTAATAGTATTTTATGCTTTTGAGAAATAAGTATTACCTTCCTCAAGATGACTTTTAAAGGTGATTATTTACTTTTTCATAAAATTTAAAGACAGGTGAGATATCAGCTAGAGAGTTTAAAGAATATATCCTGATTTAAATATTTTATTTACTGCTTTATATAATTATTGTCCATGAGCATATTTCTGGATGGCAAACATTTTATGAATTGGCATACAAAAACTATACATATAAGAAAATGAAATGAATTGATTTTTTGTTTGTTCAATCATGACTGTTTTAGCATTTGACATGGTGTAGAGTAACTCCCTATAGGAAGACCCTTTTCAACCAGGCAAGAAGATACATTGTGCAGTCCCAAGATCACAGTCTCCCTAACTGTGGCAATTACAAACTCTATGGCCATCTACACTAGCACAGTGTCCCTGACATGCTAAATAAGTATATGCAAAAAGAAAAGTGTTTTGGATTGTCTAAAAAAATTATCCAACACCCCACCAGCTTAAAAAAAAAAAAAGCCTATGGCTTTCATGATAGGCAGAGAGGTATATTCAAATTTCATCTAATATTTTGCTTTTCACAAATTGGGATTGACCTTTTGTGGTTTATGACAGCATATTTTGCTCAGGTCTTTATCAAAGGTCTGGAATCACCGGGGTGATAGATCAGCTGTCATCCACCCGTTCCTCAGAATGTCTTTGTATTAAACTAATGGTCCAGCAGAGCAGCCAGCCTGACAGGCAGGTTATTTATTTGCAATCTGGTAAAAGAACTGACAACTTCATTGTTTTAATTGTTCATTTTTCATGGGTTGATGCATTAGCTCACTCAGATCTTTGTGCTTCAGTCAGAGAATAAATATATGAGAGTCAGAACATTAGAATGACTGGGTCCCTCTTAAAGTTCAAGAAGCTGCAGATAGCCTTGGTGCCGGCTGTGATTACCATCGGTCCACAAGCATCTGGGGATTTCTTTGTCTTATCTCTGTTCTGCATCTCTTTCCTCTCTTTCAGGAAGACCTATGATGTCAGCTACTGATCTGATTGTTTCTTGAAACAATGTTCCTGGTTCTCACAACCTATTAAAGGAGAAAGACTGGAGTGGGCTGAGAGTCTTCATGGCTCAGTTAGGGTGGGGGCCTGCCAGATTATGTCATAGAATCAAAGAGGCCCAGAGATCTCACAAATCATGATATCATGGAGAACAGATACAGTTCAGGCCAGAGTTTCTCAGAATCACTGGCAAAAATACAAGACCTGGCCTAAAAACATGTGGCCTGACCTCACCCTGAGACACTCTAATTCAGTGAATCTTTGGTGGTAACTATATATACATGTATATGTGTATATATACAGATATATATAAAAGTAATTATATATACATACATATATAATTATGTATACTAATTAACCAACTGATAAACAATTATGTTGATCAACTATAAATGTAAATTTTTTGTTTTTTTATATATTTAAATTCTAATATGAACTCTCAGTTGAGAACCCTCTAGAGTCTAGATCCAGTACCATCAATTTACAGATGCGATATCCAATAGATTGAATCACTGAATCAAGAACATAGCCAATTTGTAGCAGAGCTAGAACTAGAACCGAGGAGTCTGGACCCTTAAGCCAATGCCCTTTATATTCTCAATATGAGATACCATTCTCCAGAAACTATTGAAACACATTGAAGAAGTTCTACCAATAGCTTTTGCACATGCTAATTTGCCAAGGCACAATATGGAGGTCACCATTTATACTCAAAGCTCATCTCAAAATCTAGCCCTTAGAGAGCAGAGGACATCTCCACAGTTCAATTACAAACTCGGAGTGGATTTCTGTTAAGCTAGTGATATCCAAATTTCATTATTACTTTACTGATTTTCTTCACATTAAAATTGAGAATAGGCCAGGCATGGTGGTTTATGTTTATAAGCCCAGCATTTTGGGAGGCCAGAATGGGAAGATTGTTTGAGGACAGAAGTTCAAGATCAGACTGGGCAACATAGCAAATGCCAACTCTACACAAAATTTAAGAATTATCCAGGTGTGGTGGTATGTACCTGTAGTCCTAACTACTCAGGAGGCTGAGCCAAGAGGATCACTTGAGCTGAGGTATTTAAGGCTGCAGTGAGCTATGATCATGGCACTGCACTCCAGTCTAAGCAATAGAGTGAGACTCTATCTCAAAATTTAAATTAAATTTAATTTAATTTAAAATAACTCTAGGGGTCTAGGGGAGGAGGTAATGTTTTATTATTTTCAATATGTCTGATACCTCACATAGAACCTAAACTGCAGAAGATGTCCAATAAATATTTGGGGGAGGGAGGAAGGAAAGATAGAAGGAATGAAGGAAGTGAGGAAGGCAGGCAGGCAGGCAGGCAAGAAGACTTCTGTAATACAATATACATACTGTGTGAAAGGCTTATCCTACGTAAAGACAGATCGTTGGGTCCCTGTATGGTGTGTTTATTATTCATTTGATTATTAAACAATTATTTAATATTTACTATAGATCAGGATCCTATGCTTGGCACTGACGATATGAAATTGAATAAGATTAGCATCTGTTTTCAAGTACTCAACAGACCGATTCAGGAAGATATGTGAAAAATTGACAGAAAATAATCTGACAAGTGCTACTAATAGAGACTTATAAAAATGGCTAAAACATCTTAGAAAAAGAATAATTAACCTCTTAGGAGGGACTCAGAGTGTCCTCGCAAGGTAGCATCAGAATTAGGGCTAGAAGAGTGAGTAGAAATTCACCAGTCAGAAGGAACAACAAGAATGTGTATTTTATTAAAAGTGATAATTATATCTGTTTCATGGCTAAGGATTGGATTAAGGGACAGGTTTGATGTTGGAGGGTTGTGTTGGGCCTTAAAAGTGAAGAGTATTTAATATCATGCTGAAGGCTTAATCTTATGCTCATAGGTAGCCACAGAAACAACACGATCAGACTGATGAAAATGTGCATATTGGATTAGAGAATAGTAGCCCACTGGAGCCATTGCAGGTATTCTAGGAAGAGACAAGAACCCAAACCAGACAGAGATCTAGAAAAGGATGGAGACAGAAGCTGTACTAAGAGATCTTTTTGAGGTGAAATGGAAACTACTTAATGATAGCTTATATAAGAGACCAGAAGAAAGGCTCTATTTGTTTATAAATATTTATTCTATCGCGTGTTGTTATTTGTTTGTTTTATGCCAGTGGCCTCTCTCTTCCAAAACAGTGTAAGATTCTCACATTCTAATTACAAATGGATTAAAAAAATATTAAGACAATGACTTCAGAAGGCCACAGCAAATAAGCAAGTCTGAATCAGTATGCAGACGTTCTTATGTTTTCGATAACAGGCCTTTTCAGCTTACCTGAAAAGTAAGTTAGTTGGAGCACTGGTTAGAGGAGGCATGAGACAGGATAGAAGTATTGCAAAAGCTTCAGGATATAGATACACGGAGGCTGAGGACTGGAGAGCAACATAAGCAAGTGGATCAGAATAGAGGGATGCTCCTAAGACAATGGATCTAGGATTGGTCCTGAAAACAAGTTCTACTTGGTTCATTCCTTTTAGGCTTGCCTTCTGAGTTATGCTCATACAGGGAACATCCCCTGAGGAAATATTCAGAGTGTTTCAGTATTGAATTTGAAGTTATGATGTTTCTATTTGCAATGGACACCCTATATACCACTGTTAGCATGGCAACCCACTAGGGCTGCAGTTCCCAAACCCGGGGCTACAGACTGGTACCAGTCTGTGCCCTGTTGGGGACTGGGCCACAGAGCTCTGCTGCCCTCCAGCCCCTACCCTCTTTCCACTCCTGTCCATGGAAAAACTGTCTTCTATGAAAGTTAGGAAAAGGGGGGAAGGGGATGCACAGCAGGAGGTGAGTGGCGGGCGAGCAAATGAAGCTTCATCTATATTTACATCTGCTCCCAATTGCTGGCATCATCACCTAGCTCCCAGCCACCCCCACCCTATCTGTGAAAAAATTGTCTTCCATGAAACTGGTCCCTGGTGTCAAAAGGGTCGGGGACCACTGCACTAGGGCATTAATGACAGCTACTATCCCTTTTGTAGAACTTGGCAGCTTCCATCCTCCAGATGTGCGGATAGTATTAATAAATACCTAGCAACAATTTTTCTCCCTCATTAATGCTCCAGACAAAAGCCAAACAGTGAGTCAAAATTTTATAATTTTAACATTTTAATATAATGCTGATGGATTATATTAATAATCACAGAAGACATATCCATTCCGAAAACCAAGGGTTAATTGATTCATGCATGTATTTCAATCTTCTCTCGTGTTTTGTTCACCTACTAAAAGGTGAAGATAAGTAGCATGGTTAAAATACCTGTGGTTAGAAGATTAATCTTCAGTAGATTTTCAGAAGGCAAAAACTCAAGGGAGGGAAGGGTGAGACAGAAAGTAAGAATGATCAGATATCAGGTTCAAAAAATGAATGTTATGGAGATTGAGGAAAGGATAACAATTAAAGAGTTGACATTTTCTGAGTACCTACTATATGTTTAGACACTGTTCTAAGCCCTCTACCTGTATTATCTCATTTGATGACCAAAACAAATGCATGGGGGAAAAACTATTATTATTTTCATTTTACAAAGGAAACCGAGGAAACTAATGTGAAATTATTTTCCCAAAGTTTGCACAGCCAGAGTTAGCATTCCTAACCATGATATGATAGTGTTTCTCAGAAGTTACTATGGGTACACTAACAGAAGAATATGAATATGTTGTATTAGTTTATGGGCTCTTGCAGAAGGATCTATCTATGATCCATGTCCTCACTTCATTTCACAGAATCAGTATTTGGAGTTACTAATTCTTACCTGTGTTACCTCCTTTCTGAGGGCCATATTGGATTTTGTTATTTCCATAGTTCCATTTAGTTTTAAATTTCAAATACTTGTTTGAATGCAAATCATTAGTAAAACACCTTTAATAATGAAAATCTCATACATTCCACTTCAGTATGAGTACAAAATAAGTTGGCTATGCTATATCTAAAGCCTTAGTAGCTGACAAGTTAGGTTAGATTCCACAATATTCTGTTCCTCTGTAAAACAAGCATTAAATTTAAGATGCTATGTCCCCAATAACTGCTTTCCTCAAGATCTGTAGAATTTAAGGACAGGAGCTGCACACAAAAAAAGGACACCAAAGTCCAGCATCCTGAGTTAGTGGATTATACCAATTATACTTGATGCAAGAATTATCCTTTGAAATGATAATGAAAGCTGTCAGTAATATCCACTTAGAACTCACAGACTGGATGATGAGCAATATGCCAACTTAGACAAAGGGGGTAGGCAGAAAACCCTGAAATTCAAAATACTTGTGCATTTGTGCTTCTACTCAAGTATGTTGATACTCCCTTTTTAAAATACCCTCTTAAAAGCACATAAAAAATAAAGTTTATAGAATACAGGAGGTTAGAGCAACATAATCAATAGTGATTATGTCCTCTTTTCAGATTTTCTACCAGAAGAGAGGCACTTGCTTTTTGACTATAATCCTAAAATGTTCATTTGGAGTATCCATGTAATAGGAATTCTTAATGATAATATTTCTTCATATGAACACTAAGATCAATGAAAGTCAACAAATAATAACCCAGTATACTAATGAAACTTCTGTACCAGTCAGCAGCTCAAATCCTGATCTGAAAAGCATGTACTTGTTGGGCCATCCTGAACATTATTTCCCCTTTATTACTCTAAATAAATAAGTAGCAAAAATAGAAATACAAAAGTAAAAGTGTGCTACTTTGCATGATGCAATGAAATAAAATAACTGTAGGAGAGTAAGTAGATTCTTTTCAGTTCAAATTATAGAATCATGCTTTCAGGTCATGGCTAGTGAAAACAAATGCCCTCTTCTTGACACTGATATTTTAGACAGATATAATTATCTGTCATAAATATTCACTAAAGTTTCTCACTCAATTTGCTAATATGAATTCAATGCTTACTATGTGACAGGCACTGAGGTTATTTGGGAAATGTGCAAAGTTGACCAGATCGCAGGGTTTTCTTTATCTCAGTCAACCACTTTGTCTGAATTCCTTAAGAATAAGAACAACAAGATGCTTGAAGGAAACTGGCCCCTAACTTTTACGAATTGTTCATCTCAACTTCAGCTACTTTAACTGCCAACTCTCCAAAACAAATTCCAATTCAATTAGTAGTAAAATATCACAACTCTCCATGAAGCTCTCTCCCTTCCTGGCGCAATTTACTTGGTCCAAAGTAAGAGATTGAAATGAACTACATACTTCATTTTATCACTCTCTCCTTGCATATTGTCCTGAATAAGTCACATTCTTTCTTAATAATTTGAAAGCATTCTCATTTGTGCCCTGGGAATGACGAGAGAAGCTTTTAATATTATTAAGTCTAGATCAAATCAATCCAATGTAACTTGGGCACCGGACTAATGCTTTTTTAACCACACCCCCTTCTTACCAATTATTCAGGACTATATTGGTGGCCTTGTTAGAAAATCCTTGACATCTATGATCGGAGGTTCTAGACACAGGCCACTGTCATACATTTTGCTGACAACCTTTGAACCAAGCTGCCAAGTCAAAGTTTACCCTACAGTCTTAAATTCCAAATGGTGATTCATTATTTGCAAACAGAGAGACATATTACCATTGTTAACTTGACCTTAGCCTCTAACTTCAAGTCAAAAATGCTTGAGGACCTGGGCATCTTAACTAGAGCAAGACGTAAATCAAATTGTCTTCAACAGCACAAAGCAATGAGTGGCTGGCATCTTATGAACTGTAAAGTGCAGTGGGTTTTCCTTGGAAGATGAAGTTGAGACTGATGACAAAAGACCCCATTACTTAATTGAGTTTAGTAAAATATGGAGGAACAAACTTTGTTATGGTTTCAAAAAGTTTGATGAATAAATAGTCATTCTGAAGCTAACTGCATACTCCTTGGCAGCAAAGTTTTTCTGATTATGAGTAAGACAACAAAAAAGAAAACTGTCCCAAAACTTGCTGCAACCAAATCAAATTAGTGAATTATATTCATGTAATGGGTTTATTTGCAGGATTTGGAGCAAAATAAGGGAATAGAGAAATGAGTAAAAAGGCTGCTAACAGGAAGAAAGAATTTACTCGGGAAAAAAACAATTTTGGTAAATGAAGAAGGTGTGGTGAGGTTGGTTAGGGGAGAGCGAAGGCCAGGCCAGGCCAGATACTATCATCAAATAAGAATTTTACGAGTATGTTAAATCTCATCACGTCATGAGTTAGACAGCAATTTTATTAAATGTTGGTTGAACTGAATTGAGGCACTGTGGATCCACAATTGCTGGAAAAGAAAAGCTTGCAAGTTTCAATAATAACAAGTCATTATTGTTTTTGATATATGATACCAACTCTACTTTTTCCATGGAGTTTTAACTACAAACTAGAGCTAGAAGCTAAAATATGTGTATGATTTTTATAAAAATACTGATAAAATGTGATTTCTAGTGCTTTAATTTTTCCAGTATTTAAGCTAAAGTTTATTATAATGTTTACATTTATTGCATTCAATTTATTATTTACTCAAAGTTCTTGCTGTAGTCTTTGTCTTGAATGCGTAAGAGCATTTGCCATGCAGGGAATCTCCTGTATTCTTATGGTAATTCAACTAGAGTTTTTAAGGCTCTGTTCAAAATTTGTGTAGCTCTTGATGTTACTGTAGGGTCTTTCTTTCCATGGGTATTTGTTTTATCATAGCATTCAGATGGGAAGTGCTTTGAAAACACGTTCATTCTTACTCCTGACTCTTCAGAAATTACATTACGGAACCATAAAGCTACTAACTTTGGAATCTAATCCAGTTTTTAAAACCAAACTAAATCAAAATTAAATATTGAAAAATGTTTAAGGTTGATAAGGTATAATACTGATCCTAATTTTATAAGGTTATATTTATTATTTGCTTTTCTGCTTCAGATCTGGAAGGAGGTAGAACTCTCTGTTATGAATCTGGAAATGTGTGACAATTCAATTTTATTACTCTTGATGTCTCCATAAAAGTATTGGTTTTGTAAAACAAAACCTTTTGAAAATTGTTCTAGGAAAAAAAATTTACTTTTCTACACAAACAGCAAATAAGCCTTCAGAGTGTTCTTCCCAGAATTCTTTGTAATACAATGTTTCCAACAAAAGATGATACATCCCAGAAACACTACAGACATTTCTTTTTTAATAGATTGCCAAAGTGTAAGCTGTTGTGAAATCTGAAGGATTTAAACATTGGCATAAGCTAGTTATTTAGAAACATATGAGCATTTCATTGTGTTTCTGGAGAATGCAACTTAATAGAAAGTGGCATTCACGTGCACCTGTGGATGCTAACAGCACACACGTGCACCTAAGGATACTATTGAGGGACATACACACCTAATGGCACTAATACACTCATGTATCTCTTACTGTAAAATGATCAAACTTCTGTCAAAAGTGCTGGTTGAAACATAAAAATTCAGTTGCTTACCTGGTTATTTTGTCTACCCTAACTGGTGTGATTTTTTTTCTTTTGAATTATTGAGCTGATCAGTTGTATTCATGTTATAAAGTTGAGCCTATATCATTTAAAAGATTGGAAATATACAGCTCCTTTCCCAAAATATTAATATAAAGATAATATTTTTAAAGAAGATCTTTTTGCAAGCTGACACTAAAATAAGAATATACAAAACTTCTTATTTGAGTATATGTTTGTTAACCAGAATTTTATTCATTTTTAACTGCAGGAATATATTGGACCAAAAAAGAGGGGGGACTTGAAAGCTGCCAGTGTGGCACCCCCAGGTACAAGGCATGGGGTAGAAATTCTCTGTCTACCTCCATTGTCATCTTTGGCTCCAACCTAACCAGGAAGGCATTGGGATGGATGTCCCTGAGATGGACTGACAGTCTCATACTTGGTGACAATTCAAGCCACAAAAATCTGTCTGAACAAGCTGAAAGTGGAAAATAACAAATCATACCTTCTCTCTCTTTTCTCACCCTCCCTTTCTTTCTTTTCTTTTCTCTCTTTCTTCTTTCTTTCTTTCTTTCTTTCTTTCTTTCTTTCTTTCTTTCTTTCTTGGTTCTGTTTCTGTGTACTGCTCCAGTGTCTGGTAAATGAATGAACTTTGTTTCTAGGCTTCTGGACATAAACTTTTCAACTACTGGGAAACTTTTTAATTTTTTAAAATAGTTTCTCCAATCATGTTTAAAAGCATTTGACCCACTCTGTCAGATTACTCATTACCTCTCTAACATGGAGCATGAAGAATTTTATGCACAATATCTACTATGGAGAATATACAAAAATTTTAATATATTCAGTCTAAAGACTATATAACTGATACGGAATTTACTGCACAGCTGGAACTTTTAATCCAAAATCACATTTTTCAACAAAAATTACAGCACAAGGGAGAAATAAATTCAGTTTTACCTACACAAATCTCTTTTCTTTCTGGTTTATATAAATGTATTGTTATTAAATTATTATTTTTTACAACAACACACACTCAGGAATTCATCCCATATACATAACTCATTTCTCACAAACAAAAACCATATCCATATACATAACTAACTCGTTTTTCCTGATTCATATATATTTTTCTTTTCTAGCAATGCCATATTTTTAAGTTCAGAAATTGGCAGTTAAAAATAATACTTCTACCTCATTTCTCTTTAATTCAAATGTATTAGTTAATAACTAAAAATGGAACATACATAGGACAACCTAAAAAATTCAGAGATCTCAAAATCAGAAATTATTGAAGCACTCAAGTCACATTGATTCTTATCTGGTTGGGGGAGTGGAAGAGGGAAGTGTGCTGTTTGTTTCCTCAATTAGCACCAGAGTCTGACAAAATCCTCATACTTACAGGGGCCAGAAAGTAGATTTAAAACATTCTATTCTAAAGCTTGAAGCATAAGTGACCAAAACAAAATGAAAAAACCACAAACAACCACAAAAAAACCAAACAATTACATTGAAAGAAATAATGATACTCCAGTACATCTTTACTATTCTATTTTTCTACATTCAGGATTTTGCAATTACACCGAGCCAGAGATGCTCCATTGTAAGCAGGCACAGAAACCAAATATGAAAAATTCTGTGCTTAAAAATACATCTCCTGCTCACCATTCCTTAAAGTATCCCCTCAAGAGAAGCTCTTCCTTGAGCCTCTAAATGTCCATTTATATGTACTCTCCATACTTGGAAAATATATTCAACTAACATAGACGTTCAGAATATCTTCCTCCCTGTAGAGATTACTGGGACAAAGCTAAACATAGCTATCAATAGGTGGCAGGTGAGAGGAAGGAAAATGCGCTCAGATGGGAACAATACTGGAGGATTGGGGGGCAGTAGATATGCCTTGCCAGCTTGCAATTTTCCAAGGTGGGCTTGTCCTTTGATAGGATATTTTTGGGTCATGTGGGATATATATATACCTATCACCAAAATAACCAGTTTTCCCTCAAAGGAAAATGAACAAAACTGGTACAACAAACTAGCCAACTTCTGTTGTAATTATTTTCAATCTGCTACTTTGGGTGTATATTTAACCTAGTAATAAAAATATTTTGTTAGGAAACAAAAATGCTTGACATTTCAATTCTGGGCATTTTGTTCTTTGCTAAAAACTGAGAGGAAAGGGTGGGTGTTATAGTTTAGAATGGAAAGGAAAAAATGGGCAAATTGTGATAGACAGTCTCTAAGGAGAAAAGGAGAAACAGGCTTAGAAGATTAAGTAAAATTCAGGTCAGAAACTCCAAGGTTCCTTTCTGAAGTTCTTTAAACTGATGATCCTAACAGCGATGAAGTGAAAAGAACATTGTCCAAAGATTCAGTCTCATTTTTATGATAGAAATAATAATGTCTAACCATCTTATTTTAAAAAGGTTTTATAATAATCAAAAAACTTTCAAATGACATAAAAGTATTGTGGAAAATATTTAGCATTTACTTAGATATGCCACTGGTGTTATTATCACCAGTTTATGGAAGCTGGGTCAGTTTGCTCAGTGATGTCTTTTCTGGTCATTCTGCTTCCATTTTCTAATAACATTTGTAAAACAAATTTTTTACAGATTTTTTCAAAATTTTAAATTGGAATAGTTAATTCTGTAATTGAAGTAAATTATAATAGGCTTAGCAATTTTTACTGCCAAGATATTATTTTTCCTTTAACAGATTGGCACAGATTACAAGGTTTAACATACCCAGTATTTGTCATGGTCAGGACTAAAAGGTACTTACACACCTAGTTGGTGTGAGTGTAAATCAGTACAACCTTCTTTTCTGGAGAGGATAGAAACAATTTTCAATAGCTATTTTATTTTCAAATAAACAAGTCTCACAATTATGTAGCAAGGAAATTTAACACACAGAGAAATTCCCACATCTGTGCAAAGAAATAAATGCAAGAATTTTCACTGTAGCATTGTCTTTAGAGGCAGAATACTGAAAACACTCTAAATGCCCACCTATAGGGGATTTATTAAACAATTCATTTGGGAGACATACAATAAAATACTCTGAAACCATACGGAAGAAAAGGCAGGTCTCTGCAGACTGATAGAGAAAGATGCTTGTAATATATATTTCAGTGAATAAACAAATAAACAAAACACAAAATAAATGTTTGGTGTAATCAAATTTGTGTAAAAAAAAGTGATAAGCTTAAATGTGGGAAGAGACCCTGCCCACTCTTAGAGTGTTTATGCTTGAGGAGTAGAAAAAGAAAACTAGGAGAGAATTTTTTGCTTTACACACTTCCGCATCCATTATTTTTTAAAATAATTCTTATAATCATATTATACATATGACATTTATGAAACAAAAAATTGAGGAGGAAATAATAGCATTTACCAGTTTTTGTTTGTTTTTTTGAGCTTTGGCCCAACCTCACAAAGAATGAGGGAGCTATGGCCCTCTTGTGGAGAATTTTAGTAACGGATTTCTCTTAACTTCTTAATCCCACATCCTAAAGAAGTCTCAACATCTAAATTTATATGTAGGAGAATCAATTAGAATTTTATATCAGTTACTATCACAAAATATATAAAATTTAATGCCATTGAATTTATTTCTTACTTTAAAAATCTTGGCAGCATCTTGATAAAATTTGAATTTATGGTGTATTTTCTGTGCACAACACAATTGTACCCACACACTAAGTTGCATATCATGGGAAAGGTCTGAGTAAGTCTGTTTTCTGTGAGAGTATATTTGCTAGCATTGATGCTTCAGTTACAGGAATGCTGACCTCTAATAATTACAAAAGCTTGTTGCTAATTAAAAACCAGTCATTGCTTATGCCAATCTCCAAAGTAGGATCTATGTAGACAGCTGTCACCTCAAAACTGAATCACCGTATGTGAATAATGAAGGTGCTTATTTTCATGGGCTAATCTAAAACATTTCTAACAAGAGAAAATATTTCAAAACTATATATGGTTATGTCAACCGCCAAATTCCCTCGGTCCAGTTGAAGGCGTGCAGAGTTTCCTGTCAACTTGTGCTCTGAAGCAGAACAGTCTCCAACCCGACCACTGTGGCTTGCTCCATATTAACAATTGGCTACATTGGAAATGTACCGTCTCTCATTGTAAAACTCCCCAAAGGGCAATTCAAATCACATTTAGAATTTCCTATTTACATTGCAATGGCCATGGCAGAAGTTTGAATGTCACAGAACAAATCTGGTACCAAATGCTGAGTGTGTTCAGTGGATTCAGTTTCAGAATTCACTTCACATGAGCATATTTTCATCAAGTGAAAGGGGGAGGGAGTGTCATGGGATAGGGTCATATTATGAACTCTGGACTTAACTCTTTATCATCTTGAACAAGTAAACTA
Organism: Cheirogaleus medius; assembly: GCA_008086735.1. Classification (NCBI taxonomy): domain Eukaryota; kingdom Metazoa; phylum Chordata; class Mammalia; order Primates; family Cheirogaleidae; genus Cheirogaleus; species Cheirogaleus medius. The sequence continues at coordinate 24,950,721 of VBSM01000272.1, read as the reverse complement.
GTGCTTTTGCTCTGGTAAAAAAAAAAGCGGTTACCAGACTACTTTACATAGTAATCTTGTCTTTTATACTCTTATGCAGAAATGTCATCAAGTGAGAACAGTCCACTAATATTTCCAGTTAAATTTTGTGTATGAGAACGAGAAATGTTGTTAGAACAGCCTAGAAAATAGAAGCAACTTTCCTGGAGAAGTAAATATTTTTCTAGACAAGTAATGAAGGTTGCTAATTATTTTTCTTTCTCAGGCTGTATCCATCCAAGGGGAAATGTATTAGGGTATCATTTTTATCTTCTGACATTTTTCTTTAATATATGAATTTTTTTTTTTTGAGACAGAGTCTCACTCTGTTGCCCAGGCTAGAGTGAGTGCCGTGGCGTCAGCCTAGCTCACAGCAATCTCAAACTCCTGGGCTCAAGCAATCCTTCTGCCTCAGCCTCCCGAGTAGCTGGGACTACAGGCATGCGCCACCATGCCCGGCTAATTTTTTCTATATATTTTTAGTTGGCCAATTAATTTATTTCTATTTTTAGTAGAGACGGGGTCTCACTCTTGATCAGGCTGGTTTTGAACTCTTGACCTTGAGCGATCCGCCCGCCTCGGCCTCCCAGAGTGCTAGGATTATAGGCGTGAGCCACCACGCCCGGCCCTAATATATGAATTTATAGGGGTAGATTATTCAAAGTAAATAAACTGATATTTTTAGCAATCTCTGTTTTGTGTGCTTTGTTTTACCTTTTCTTTTTATTCTAACAAATGCTCTGCAAAAAGAAAATGTTATTCCAACTGGACACAGTCACACACATGCATAGCATCTTAATTTTCAGATTCCTCAGTTTACCCAATTGAGGTGAACTTGAAAGAGCTCATCCAGACAGAGCTGGAAGGTAAACCTGGCATTGAGCAACACTGCTTTGTGTAAATGACTGGGTGGTTGAGTTCACCTCTATCCAAGGTTCCCTACTGCAGACATGTACATTTATTTGCAGTAAATGCTGACATGCCCAGCAATTTATTACAATCCAGCACTGAAACAATTTATTCTGACCTGTCTGTTTGAAGTTTGTTTAAAAATAAAGTATGAAGGCAATATATATAATTACCATAGACTCAGCCTCAGAAAAAAATACTGTTATTTTTTGGCCCTCAAGTGGTTATGGAAATAAATAACAGAGGCATCCCTTGGCTAAGGTTGCCTTTGAACAGTTCTGAATCTGGAAACTTATATTATTGCTTTAATTTACAAACTGATAGGACCCATTTGGGTCTTGAACTATATAATACCATCACGTGAAGGAGAAGAATTCACAAATATATGTGAAGAGAATAGACCTACCACCATATGGAGTATTCTCAACTCAGGTAGAAGAAAGTAGGACATACTTTGTTATTCACAATCCTTTGGGATAGAAATTTATTTTTCTTTCAAAATTTTGAATTTACTAGAACACTTGAAACCAGTCACTTATACTGGTTTTTGATAATAGGTTAGTATATCTACATTAGATTTAAACTTACACTTTTCTAAAGAACCAGGATAAATCTTTTTGGAGACCCAAAATTCATGCCAAAAAAATTTTTTCAAGTAACAAACTGAACAAGAAAGGAGTAAAGTAGCTCCTATTACATGCCAGCTTCAAAGAAGATAGAAGCCAAATACTTTAGAGAATCATATAAATTAAAATAATTACTATTTCTTTAAAAAAAAATCTTCATGTGGCCTTATGTATTATTCAGTGCCATCTTGTTTAAGCATAATTATTTTAATCCTCCTTGCCATCTAGTTAAAGAAATTTTATAACAGATAATAGCCCTACCACACACACAGTAGGCACCATAGTATAATGAAAAAATAAGGGCCTTGGAGAGTTTTGGCTTCTATCCTAGCTCTGCAAAATAAAGATGACAATAGTTACCACATATTGTGCTGTCAGGCATTAGAGATAATATTAACAAGATTTGGCCCTAGGGTTGGCAAAGCATTGGCAACAATTGCAATGAGTAGATTTATTTCTGAGTAGCAGGTGGTTAAGTTAAGGGACAAAGGCCAAAGGCAAGAGCCCCCCAGAGCTACCAGAAGGAAAAGTATAAAGGTCACTGTTAGAACTCATTCTGCTTATCCAAGTCCTAAACTTTAATTGTTCATTCAAGCACAATGTTTCTGAGTGTTCATTGACATTCTACTACTGGATAATCAGAGTTTCCAAAAGGAAAGAATGACTTAGCCAAGTGGCTCATAATGTAGAATTGATAGTATGTAAGCATACTTATATGCTGGACCACGGGAGTGGTCCATTTATAAAATAAGGCAGATCATGTCACTCCTCTGCTCTATGCCTTTCAATGTTCCCCCATTTCATTCAGTTAAAGCCCAAAGCCATAAAACAGCCCCCAAGGCCTTACCCCTCTCCTCTACCTTTCTGACTTCATCTCTAGAGTTTTTCTCCTCTCTCTCTCCACTCTTGACCCATCAGCCTCTTATTGTTCTTAATTTCTTCATCTGGACTCAAATTTTGCCTTCTCAAGGATGCTGACTTTGACCATTCTGCTTACTACTGAAAATGGCTTTGTCTACTCTGCACTCCCAATCCCCTCCACAATAGCCTGTTCTATTCTTTTTCCAGTAATGCTCATCACTTTTTATTGTGCTACAAAATGTGCTTGTTTGTTGTTTATTGTTTATTATATATTTTCTCTTGATAGAATGTAAAGCTCTAAGAAAGATATGCTCTTTGTTTTGTTCATAGGTATATCTAAACTGATCCCAAGTTTAGAGATTTTTTTATCCCAAGTTTGACATATAGAAAAAGGGGCACAGCATATTAACCGGAAATACATGGAGACAATATATAAAATACACTTGAAGAGACAATATATAAAAAGTTGCAAAATCTTACCAGGAATCAGAGAAATGAAAATAATATTTCTTTAAAAACAAGTTAGACAACAAAGTGCCAACAAAATGGTGACTCTCATATAACTAGTTCATCTACTTTGAAGAGCAATTTGGTATTATTTAACAAAGTTCATTATGCAGTATTCTATGACCCAGAAAATCCCCTCTTAGTGCAAATCCTTAAAAAAAACAAAAAACCCTACACATGTGCAAAAGGTGATAAGCAGAGAGATATTTTTTGAAAAGCTATTGGTCATACTAAACAATTGAAAATAATCTATATGGCTTCCTACAGGAGAATGAAAAACAAAGTTATAACTCATTCTTACAACAGTAGACGTTTATACACTTAAAAGAAATGGACACAGTCAAAATATATTTATACAAACTAACTTCCAAAGCAATGTTGAGTGACAAAACAATTTGTACATTGAAAATTACAATATGATGTTATTTGTTAATCAACAAAATCTTACAGAATAATAACACTACATGTTGTGAACTGAATACATTGTTAACTCTTCAACTCTGTATAATGCTTTCTAGTTATAGTTTATAAAGCACTTCCACATATTCCACGCACTCCGTGTCTCAGCATCAAGTAGTCTCTCTTAACCAGTTTTTGACTCTGCTCCAAGTTTGGATGAAGTTCAATGATTCTGCCCCAGGTACAACAAATAGCAAATTGTGTCTCTGAACTCTGTTTCCACATTGGTTTCACATAAATAGACATGTTTCAGTTGACTATAGGGAGGGTTCCCTAGATCTCCAAAGTTACACACAATGTTTGCATTAAATAATAGATCATTAGAGTTCAGCCATGACTTTTGTAAAGGGCTGTTTTCATAGACTTTATCTTGTTCCATGTGACATATCTCCAGCAATAGACCGTTTTAGTTGTTATTTGCAGATATAGCTCAATTTTGGTGAAAATAGAACCATACTATGGTTCCCAAATGCTAGATTATCAAAAAGAGACCAAGATTTTTAGATACAATCTAAATTTGTGAAGCGTTAAGTATGAAAACAGTTAACTCAGACATTTTCTAGAATTCCAACAACTTCATTTATTTGAAACAGAGCAAAACAATATAGTTTCTGAATGCTCAATAAATACTTTTTTTTTCCTTTTGAAAGATTCCAATTTTTTCATTAAATGCTTTACTTAAGATGGAAATGACCTAGAATCTTCCTGGATCCCAGCATAAATTCTTCTCTTTAAATGTGAACATGCTTCTTTTATAGCAAACATTGACAGGATGAGATTAGGTTGGTCCTGGACAAAATTGTTTAGAAGAAACTGTCTGTATTCTTCAGCTTCACCAGAAAACTTTCCTCACTATATCTTCTAGTAACAATGCTTCTTATCTAACTTTCCTAAGTCAGGTTTTAGCTGGCTTGGTTTCAGGGGCTATTAACCTGATCCCATGAGTTAATCTTAGGGTTTTGTGATCTCTCTGTAATTGTGAGTAAATATGAAAAAATTCTTCCTAGGAAGAATTTCCATAGCTTTCAACAGATCCTCTAAGATGTTGAGCACCAGAAAAAGTTTAAAAATAATGTTTTAAGGATTAGGCACTGTTCCCAGCAGTGGTTTTCACAGAGTGTGAAAGATGATAATTCCTTGGCTCAATCTCCAAGAGATTCTGATTCAGTTGATCTGTGGTAATATTGAGGAATCTGAATTTTTTAAAAAAGTACCTCAATAGATCCTGATGCAACTGAATCCTAATGCAAGATAATCTACAGAACAAAATTCAAACTTTTCAGTGTTGCCCTCAAGACATCTGCCACTAACCAATATTTCTAGTTCTGTCTTATTTCTTCTACAATTCATACAGTCCTACATACACACAAATCATTCTTTCACTCATTTATTCTTAAATTCAAAGAATGGTTATTGAACACATTATAGGGGTCCTGTGCTAGGCTTCAAAAATACAATCATTAACAGATATTTTGGTCATAAAAACTACCAGCTTTTCTATGTCACCACATCTTATCTCATCCTCTTTCACCAGGTAAGTGCCTATTAGTCCTGGCAGACCCAGTTCATATATTAACTACTCTATGTAGCCACTCTAGATCCCTTGGGACAAATTTCATTTTGTTTTTTCCCTCAGTGGACACCAAGCATTTTTTTTCACACCTTAGTTACACTTTCATGAAATTATTTGTTTTGGTTTCTGATTTCTGGACTCCTCCTGTTCAGGAACCATGTAGAAATTTTCATTGTAATTCTCTTTCAGTTCCAATGCCAGATTCCTATTTGCTGAGTAAATGAGGAAAACATCATTTTTAAATCCCTACCAAGAGTACAGTAGTTTCCCCTTATCTGCAGTTTTGTTTTTCATGGTTTCAGTTACCCATGGTCAACTGTGGTCTGAAAATATTAAATGCAGGCATCAGCAAAATGGAAGAATAGAAGTAAGCTGGCTCTACCACTCCTCATAGAAAAAAGAGACAAATGTACAGCAATGACATTATCATCAGCAATAAGCCAGAACTCAAATATAAGGAGGAGACATTCCTGTGTGTCATGGAGTGTTGAAAAACCTCCATGCAGATGGTAAGAGAATTGGCCTTTTATATCCATGACACATTTCCTCCAATCTGCCAGGGACCAAGCCTGTGGAAAATGTCTCCCCAACTCACAATTACTACATTGCAGAAAGTGAGATTGAGGTGGACAATCAGCTTTCCTACCATCTTGGGTTCCCTGACATTGCTGGGGTATCCCCTTTGGGACTTCCCCCATTCAGAATAGGCAACACTCCAAATGTTTGCTAGGACTGAGGAAAACCTGGGCTTAAGGTGCCATCTAGTGCCAAAAAGGAGGCAGTGACCTAGCAAAAAAGATATTCGAGCGATAAATTGTATGAAATCTCTAAGCAAACATATCCAATAAAAAACAAAACAAGCAGACAGATAAGACTGGAATAAATAATTTTTCAATGTGAAGATAAAGATATACATCTACAGAAAACAAAAGCAAACAAGGAACTATGACTTTCCCAAATGGACAAAGCAAGGAGCTGGTGACTGACCCTAATGAGATGGTGACAGGCAAACTCTCTGATTAAGAATTCAAAATAGCAGTTTTAAGGAAACTCAGTGATCTCCAAAATAACACAGAAAAGTAATTTTGAAATTTACCAGAGAGATTGAAATAATTTTTTTTAATCGAACAGAAATCATGGAACTTAGAAATATGCTTGCTGACTGAAAAATTTATTAGAGGCTTTCAATAGCAAAATGAATTAAGTTGAGAAAAGAATTAGTGAGCTCAATAAAAGCCTATTTGAAAATATACAGTCAGAGGAGAAAAAAGAAGGAAGAGGAATGAAGAATGTCTATAAGATATAGACAATTACTCAGAATAGCAAATCTAAGAATTTCTGGTGTTCAAGAGGTAGCTGAGCAAGAGTAAGGGGTAGAAACTATATTCAAAGAAATAATAACAGAAAACTTTCCAAAACTTGAGAAAGATATAAATATCCAAAGACAGGAAGGTCAGAGAATACCAAACAGATTCAACCCAATAAGACTATCTCAATGCATATAATAATCAAATTCTCAAAGGTCAAGGACAAAGAAAAGATCTTAAAAGCAGCAAGAGAAAAGAAATGAATAACATAAAGGAACTCCAATTCAAATGCCAACAGACTTCTCAATGGAAACCATAAAGACCAAGAAGGAGTAGGAAGACATGTTCAAATTACTGAAAGAAAAAAATAGACCCTGTCAACTAAGAATGCTGTACCTAGAATCAATCCTTCAAATATAAAAGATAGACAAAGTTCTTCCCAGACAAACAAAAGCTGAAAGAATTCATCACCACCAGACTCATCTTACAAGAAATGCTAAAGGAAGTTCTTCAATCTGACAGAAAAAAACACTAATGTGCAAAAACAAAACACTTGAAGATATAAAATCACTGGTAAAAGCAAGTATATAAACTCAGAATATTCTTACACTATAATTGTGGTATGCAACCCACTCATAGCTCTAGTATGAAAAATAAGAGAGAAATCTATCAAAAATAATAATAGTTACAACAACCTGTTAAGAGATAAGCAATATAAAAATACACAGATTGAGACAACAAAATGTCCAAATGTGGGAGGATAGAGTTAAAGTGCAGAGTCTTTTTTAGTACTTACCCTGCTTTTATTCTTTTCTTTGTAATCAATTTGTTGTCATCTGTTTAAAAGAACTTATTATATTCATAAAATGTTTTTTGTAAGTCTCATGGAAACCACAAATAAAAACCTATAATAAATACACTAAAAATAAAAAGCAATAAATTAAAGCATACTACCAGAGAAAATCACTTAGCCACAAAGGAAGACACTAAGAAAACAAGCAAGGAAGAGAGGAGTTGTTAAACAACCAGAAAACAAACAACAAAATGGCAGCAGTAAGTCCTAACCTGTCAATAATACCATTGAATGAAAATAGACTAAATTCTCCAATTAAAAGACATAGAGTGTTTTCATATGTTTGTTGGCAGGGAAATGCAAATCAAAACTGCAATGAGAGATCACTTATCTCCAGTAATAATGGCCTTTATCAAAGAGTCCCCAAACAATAAATGTTAGCATGGATGCGAAGAGATAGGAACACTCCTATACTGCTGGTGGGACTGCAAACTAGTTCAACCTCTGTGGAAAGCAATATGGAGATACCTTAAAGCGATACAAGTAGATCTACCATTTGATCCAGCAATTCCACTACTGGGCATCTACCCAAAAGATCAAAAGTCATGAAAAAGACACCTGCACTCAAATGTTTATAGCAGCACAATTCACAATTGCAAAGTTGTGGAAACAACCCAAGTGCCCATCAATACATGAGTGGATCAATAAAATGTGGTATATTTATATCATGGAGTACTATTCAGCTTTAAGAAACAATGGTGATATAGCACCTCTTGTATTTTCCTGGATAGAGCTGGAACCCATTCTACTAAGTGAAGTATCTCAAGAATGGAAAAACAAGCACCATATGTACTCACCAGCAAATTCATATTAACGGATCAACTCCTAAGTGGACATATAGGAATAACATTTATCTGTGTCTGGCAAGTGGGAGCGGGGAGGAGGAGATGGGTATATACAAACATAATGAGTGAGATGTGCAACGTTTGGGGGATGGTCACACTTGAAGCTATGACTGAAGGGGGAAAGGGGGGGCATGGGCAATAAACATAACCTTAACATTTGTACCCCCATAATATGCTGAAATAAAATTAAAAAATTAAATAAATTTTAACTTACAGAAAAGAAAAAGACATAGAGTGGCTAAATGGATAAAGAAAATACCTAAGTATATGCTGACTACAAGAAATCCACTTCTAAAGACACACATAGACTGAAAATAAATGGATGGAGAAAGATATTTCTTCAAATTGAAAGTAGAAAAAGAGCAGAGTAGCTATACTTATGTTAGATAAAGTACACTACAAGTCAAAGACTGTAGAAAGAGACAAAGAAGGTGACTATATAATAATAAAGAGGTCAATTATTAAGGTAATATAGCAGTTATAAATATCCATGCACCCAACACAGGAACACCCAAGTATTAAAGCAAACACTAATAGACCTAAAGGGAGAGACAGAGTGTAATACAATAATAGTAGGGGACTTTAACAACCCACTCTAAGTATGGGACAGATCAACCAGAGAAAAAATGAACAAAGCAACATCAGAATTAAGCTACATCTAGACCAAATGGGCCTAACTGACATTTACAGGAAATTTCACCCAACTGCTACTGAATACACATCCTTCTCATCAGCATGTGGAATATTCTCCAGAAGATACCATATATTAGGCCACAAAACAATTCTCAACAAATTCAAAAAAGAAAAATTCTGTTAGGTATCTCTCTGACCACAATGGAATAAAACTGGAAATCAATAACAACAGGAATCTTCAAAACTACACAAAGAAATGGAAATTAAACAACATGCTCCTGAATGATCAATGGGTCAATGAATAATTTAAGAAGAAAATTTAAAAACAAATTTGGAATGAATCAAAATAGAAATACAACACACAAAAATCTATGGAATACAGAAAAAATAGTACTAAGAGGGAAATTTATAGTAATAAATGCCTACATCAAAAAAGTAGAAAGATTTTAAATAAACAACCTAATGATGCACCTCAAGAAACTAGAAAAGCAAGAGCAAATCAAACTCAAAATTAGTGATAGGAAAGGAATAAGGTTCATAGCAGAAATAAATTAAATTGAGACTATACAAGATCAATTAAATGAAAAGTTGTTTTTTTGAAAAAATAAACAAAATTGGCAAACCTTTAGCTAAACTAAGAAAAAAAGAGAGAAGACCCAAATAGTAAAATCAGAAATGAAAAAAGAAGACATAAAAACATAAAAACAAAGAATCATTAGAAACTATTATCAACAACTACACACAAATTGGAAAATCTAGAAAAAAATGAATAAATCCCTGGATATATACAAGCTACCAAGATTGAACCATAAAGAAATAGAAAATCTGAACAAAGCAATAATAAGTGATAAGATCAAAGCTATTATAAAAAGTTTCCCATCAAAGAAAAACCCAGAACCTGGTGGCTTCACAGCTAAATCCTACCATACATTTCAAGAAGAACTAATACCCATCTTACTCAAACTCTTTAAAAAAATAACGGGGCAGGGGGAAGAGTAGGGGATAGTTCCAAACCCATTCTACAAGTTCAGAATTGCCCTAATAACAAAACCAGACAAGGATACAGCAAAAAAAAAAAAAAAAAAAAAAAAAAAAAAAAAAAAAAAAAAAGAAAGAAAAGAAAAGAAAACCACAGGCCAATATCCCTGATGAACATAGATACAAAAAATTCTCAGCAAAATACTAGCAAACTAAATTTAACAAAACATAAAAATGTCATTAAATCATGATCAAGTGGGATTCATTCCAGGGATGCAAACATGTTTCAATATATTCAAATAATAAATGTGATACATAGCATTAACAGAACCAAGAAAAAAAACAACAATAGGATCATTGCAATAGATGTCAAAAGAACATTTGATAAAATCTAACAATTCTTGCCATAAAAACTTTCAAAAAATTGGGTAGAGAAGAAATATACCTCAAAACAATAAAGGTCATATATGACAAATACACAGCTAACATCATACTGAACAAGGAAAATTTGAAAGTCTTTCTTCTAAGATCTTAATACTGGGTAGGCTAGCCAGAGCAGTCAGTCAAGTAAAAGGAGTAAAGGGCATCTGTATTGGAAAGGAAGAAGTCAAATTAGATTTTTCATAGACAACACAATCTTATATTTATAAATTCCTAAAGACTCCACCAAAAAACTGTTAGAACTAATTTTAAAAAATCAGTAAAGTTACCAGATACAAAATCAACATACAAAAATCATGAACATTTATATGCATCATTGGTGAGCAATCTGAAAAAGAAATCAAGAAAGAAATCTCATTTATAATAGCTAAAATATATAAAATACATGGGAATAAACTTAACCAAAGATATGAAAAATCTCTACAAGGAAAACTACAAAACACTGATGAAAGAAAATGAAGAGAGCACACACACAAAAAAAGGAAAAATAGTCCATGCTCATGTATTGGAAGATTTAATATTGTTAAAATGTCAATACTACCCAAAGAGATCTATAGATTCAATGCAATCCCTAGCAAAATGCCAATGACATTCTTCACAGAAATAGAAAAATCAATCTATATAATTTATATGGAACCATGAAAGACTCTGAGATCCTGAATTTTTACAGAATTCCTGGGGGGTGGGGAGGGAACAACTGGAGGCACTACATGCCTTCAAAATACACTATAAAACTATAGTAAACAAAATAACATGGTACTGGCATAAAAACAGACACATAGACCAATGGAACAGCATAGAGAACCAAGAAATCAATCCATGCAGTTACAATCAACTCATTTTTGACATACATTGGGGAAGACAGTCTCTTCAATAAATTGTGGTAGGAAAACTGGATAATCATATGCAGAAGATTAAACTTATACTTCAATCTCTTGCAATATACAAAAATCAAATCAAAATGGATTAAAGACAGAAATCTAAGACC
>VBSM01000272.1:24875218-24939623 GCA_008086735.1 Cheirogaleus medius | reverse complement strand
TTGCAATATACAAAAATCAAATCAAAATGGATTAAAGACAGAAATCTAAGACCTGAAACTATAAAACTCCTAGAAGAAATCACTGGGGAAATACTATAGAACATTGGTCTGGACAAAGATTTGAGGGGTAAGACATCAATAGCACAGGCAAGAAAAACAAAAATAGACAAATGGGATTACATCAAGCTAAAAAACTTCTGCACAACAAAGGAAACAATCAACAAAAGTAAGTTACAACTCAAACAATGGAAGAAAATATTTGCAAACTATCTATCTGACAAGGAATTAATAACTAGAATACATATGGAATGCTAACAACTCAATAGCAAAAAAACAAGTAACCTAATTTAAAAATGGGCAAAAGATCTGAAAATGTTTCTCAAAAGAGGACATACAAATAGCCAACAGATATATGAAAAAATACTCAACATCACTAACATTTGAGAAATGTAAATGAAAAACCCAATGAAATATCATCTCATCCCAGTTAAAATGGCTTTTATCCAAAAGGCAGTGAATGAAAGATGCTGGCAAGGATGTAGAGAAATAGAAATCCTCATACATTGTTTTGGGAATGTAAATTAGTACAGCCACTATGGAGAACGGTATGGAGATTTCTTATAAAAACAAAAATAGAACTATTATATGATCCAGCAATCCCATTGCTAGGTATATATTTTAAAAAAAGAAAATTGGTACATCATAGAGATATCTGCACTCCCACGTTTACTGCAGCACTATTCATAATAGCCCAAATATACAGACAACCTAAGTGCAGATCAATGAATGAATGCATAAAGAAAATGTGATATATTTATACAATGGAATATTATTCAGCCATAAAAAAGAACGAAACCTTCTCATTTGCTGCAAAATGGATGGAACTGAAAGTCATTATGGTAATCAAAATAAGCCTGGCACAGAAAGACAAATATGACTTGTGCTCCCTCATATGTTGGAGCTTAAAAAGTGGATGCCATGAAGATAGAGAGTAGATTGGTGCTTACCAGAGGCTGGGAAGGGTAGGGGAGAGAGGGGGATAAAACAAGGTTTATTATTGGGTGCAAAAATACAGATAGAGGAAATAAGACCTAGTATTTGATAAATCAATAGGGTGACTACAGTAAACAATAACCTATCGTGTATTTCAAAATAGTTAGTAGAAAAGAATTTGAATGTTTCCCACATAAAGAAAAGATAAATATTTAGGATGATATATATCCCAATTACATCTTTACATCTGATCATTACACATTATATGAATGTATAAAATATCACATGTATACCAAAAGTATGTTACATATATTAGGTATCAATAAAACAATCTGAGAAAAAAGGAAAATGATTTGGAAATTCTGAAGTGAAGACAATATATTAAACAGAAAATTGTAGAAATGAACAATTCATAAATTTTAAGTTGCATGCAGGTCTGAGTAACACGATGAAATCTCAGACCGCCCCTCACTGTCCTGCTTTGTCCTACCCAGAACTTGAATCATCCCTTTTCCAGCATATTCATCCTGTAGACCCTACCCATCTGTTAGTCACTTCATAGCCATCTCAGTTATCAGATTGACTTTCATCGTGTTTAGTGCTTGTGTTCAAGCAACCCTTATTTTCCTTCATAATGGCCCCAAACCACAAAAGGAGTGATGGCAGCTGGCATTGTTATAATAGTTCTATTTTATTAGTAGTTATTGTTGTTGATCTCTTACTTGCCTAATTTATAAATTAAACTTTATCATAGTTATGTATGTATAGGAAAAAATGCATTATATATAGGGTTCTGCAGCTTCGGACATCCACTTGGGTTCTTAGGATGTATGCTCCAAGGATAACAGGGGGACTACTGAATAGGTATTTTAATGAGATACTCTTAAAACTCAAAAATCTGTGCAGAAGAAAGGTAAAGCATCCCCATGTTCAGAATCCTAAGCACAATGATAGGCTATAGGGCAAGATAGTTTGGTTAGGGACTCTTCATCAAATCTGGCAATGGCTTGGAGAACTAGTTTCTGTTGTACAGAGGGATGGGAATATATCCAGGTATTGGCCCCGAGTGACCAGAATGATATTCAACTCATTGTGAATGTTGTAACTTACCCCAGAATTATTATATAGCTTTTCTATCAGATAATCGTAAAGATGCTATCATTAATGCAACCACTGAGGTTTTACCAGATTTGGAAAGATAACACAAAGAAAAACCAAGAGTCTATCTTTAAAGTTGGCTGTATTCTTAAAACTTTTCCAGAAAACCTGCAAGTTGCATTGGGATATGACAGCATTTTCTGACTCTTGGACACAATGAGGATACTGAGGGTCAAACCACAGACAGCGCACCTGGTATTGAAAATTCACTCAAAAACACCTGATCAATACTTATTCTTCTATTAATTCAGTAACTATTTATTAAGCATTCCTTTCATAGCCAGAGATGAAAAATTAAAATATGATTTTTTTTGCTCCAAATGAGTGCCTAAATTTATTCTCGACTTTATATTTTTGAAGTATTTTGTATGTCCCTAAGAATAAACTACAACTACAAGTAATTTGTATATAGTCAGTATTTTTATTCTATGTATGCTGTGAAATTTGTAAGATTTTGAAAGATTTTTAAATGTTGTGAAAGCATATTTCACATTAGTAGAAATATCACACATTTTCTTCTTTAAAGCATGGCACTTTAGGGATGTGCTTTTCTGAATTTAGGCACCTTTCGGATTTTTGACTTTTATTCAGTTTGAGACTACTTCATTGCTGAATAAAATATTTGGCCTGCATGTTGAGATGCTGGATTTCCATGCTTTGTACACGTGCATTTACGCATGCAGAGATATAAACCCATGGACACAAATCACATCAACACAAGACATGCATATGCTCATCAATGTGTGCCAAGGTTGATACCCACAATTTTCCTTAACTGTCCACCCTGGAAACCACAATCTGGAGGTCAGTTGACAGAATCAAACTGGAAGATATGTTTTCATTTTTAAATAAAGTATGCACTTAATATTGAATCCATACTTTAAAATTGGAATATTTCTTTCTGGCTTTTCATATCAGAAATATCAGAAGTCCTGGTGGCACACGGCCAACTTTTCTGCATGGCCACGGACAATTGAGCTGGGAAGCAGTTCAGTGGCTGCTGGGCCCTTATGACGAGACATAGAATCTTGAATTTGCACCATCCCATTCTTCCTTAACATTTCTTAGAGCCTGGGGGCTTTCAAATTATTAGCTTCCGTCTTTAAAATTGTATTTGTAATGTCTGAAAAAGTCACCTTATATATAATAGACATTCATAAATGACTGTGCTCCAATAATCCCAAAGGCTGAAAGGCTCATTCCTGATTGGCTGTAGCAACCCGTTCAGGTGGAGTTGTAGAGGGAAGACATAGCTAATACAGTAGTTGATGGGAACAGGAATTCTCACACATTATCTGCTTCTTTCTTCCCAGGGAGGGTTTCTCAGTACTGGTTGACCAAACTGATAGGAAGTCCTGGCACCCTTGTCTTCCATCTCCCTGTGAATTTTTTTTTCAGGGGCCGGGAGTAGGTGGCTAAAGTTAGCACAGTCTAGGGAAATATGTGGTAATCTACCCCAGGAGAGGTATGATTGTCGATAGCAGTAGTTCTCGAATTTTAACAAGCATCAGAATCACCTGGAGGGCTTTTTAAAACACAGATTGCTGGGCCTCACTTCCAGAGCTTCTGATTCAGTAGGTGGGGTGGAGCGGAATACTTTGCATTTTTAACAAGTTCCCCAAGGATGCTGATGCTGATGCTCTGGGGACGCAGTTTGGGAACCACTTGTGTACCACCAATACCTATAGGATGTTTTTCAGATTCTGATGGACACTGTAAATGCTAGATTTATGCATAAAAGCATCTCCTAGCAAAGGTCTTGATGGCATTCACCAGGAGGAAGCTGACTCCGTAATTATTAGCATACATGGCCACCTCTTCCTTGCAGTACTGTCATACCACCAGCAATAGCCCATAAACTATCTGTAGTATTGAAACAGAGAACAGAGGAACAACAAATTAGAGAAAATACTTGGATTATCGTTTTCCTTTTTGTAAGGAAACTGAGACCATTTCTTTGAATTATTTTTAATCGAAAGGGATCTTTAAAACCACATGGTGGCAGTGTAATCACATGAGTGACAGTCTCAGAGTGCCAGAGTGGAGTGTCTGAACCCACTATAAATTAAGAGATAATTCCGAAAGCTAAGCATCTGTGATCTTGGCATAACAATTATTGGTCTGTAAAGTATAAATGACAAGTTGTAGTCAGATACCTCTACAGAAACCTCAGTCAGGGCTTTCAATATTTTTACAATGCCTGAGACAGAATACATTTTTCCCCTCTACCGTTTCATAGTGTGAAAACAACTTCACAAGAACAAGCAACAGATCATTTCATGCATGAGCTATGTAACAAATTCAATCCAAAATAACTCCTGCTTCAGTTTAGCAAATTACTGTGTGATAGCAAATTCACTCTACACTTTAATCATCTTTGAAAAGTGAATTTATTTTTCTCTAGTATTGCTTAATTTTATGTATTTGCATGCCTCTATGTTTCTTACAACCAAGTAAAATTGAACTTTCTTAGATTTGTTTACTAAAGTATCTCCTTGGGCCCTTCTTTTCTATAGTGAGATTTTAAGATGGCATTAAGTCTCTGTGCATTTTAATTTGGCTGGTTGACTGTATGCTATAATCCACATGACTCTAAGATAATATAAGGGGTACAGAATTCTTAGGAGAACAGGGTGCTATTAAAGTGAAGAACATATTCAACTATTCCAGTCCTCGTCGTATAATGAAATATTCAGTACTGTTAGCAGAAATGGCAGTTTCCTGGAAAAGAGAAAGATGATTTAATATTAAATTTTGAAAATGCCGCCTTGTTTGCATCTTGATATAGTGCTTCTGGTCACCCGAGCAATGGAAACAATCAAATAAGACCATTGCAAATGTCAATGAGGGAACAATGAACCTAGCAACACAGGATTTCTCAGTTCCATTTTGCCGAAAAAATATCTACCTTTGCCAAAGATGACAGGACTTAAAAACACCACCAGCCAGACTAAAACGAGAAGAGGAACACAAAATGTCCTTACATCCACCTGAATATGTGCACGCTTCTCGCACTACCACAGACATTTGATTTTGGTTCTGGCTCCTAAACTTAGATTTTGGATCTAAAGTTCTCTTTGGGCACTCTGAAACAGACAAAATACTCCCTGGGAATACACTGTGGCAGAAATTTCCCCAAATGCAGGGATCTGAGAGGGAAAGTGTATTAACCTAGAAAGGGACAAGACTCAAGGTCGAAAATTATCCTCTTAAATGCAGACTAGAGAAGTAATTAAAATGTTATTTTGAGGATGTAGTGATTACTCTAATACGGGTACCACGCGTTGCACTTTACTGCACGCTTGTTAGGTGGAATGGGAGCTCAGAGAGCCGGTGAGAGCTGTGGTGCTTCTCAGTATAGCAACAGCGTCTACAGTTTCATAGGTTACAACTCCCCAGGTCCTCATTGCAATTGATGGGCTGCATGCAGTGTTCAGAATTTCTTATTTGCCCCATGTCACCTGGATTTTTCACCTGCTCTCTTAACTGAGCTATTCTATATTCAGTCTGCTTGTTGCATACATGTGTCCAAATTTTATTTTCTTCCAAATCTCAAAGTCAAAATTTTAATTGATAGATATTAAAATTTAGAAAAATTACACACTGCAAAAAATCAGTATCATGCATGCATTCAGTCATATACAGAGTCAAACCTTTATGAGGCAGGTGTTATTATCCCCATTTTGGATGTGAAAAAATTCAGTCTTAAGAAAGGTCAGGTAACTTTGTCCAAGATTACATAGTCACTAAGTGGCAGAGCTGGGATTTCTATGCAGATAGGTCTCATAACTCTAAAGCCTGTGTTCTTAATCGCTAACAGCATTTGAAACACTTTTCAGTCGTTACACTTCCCACCTTCAAAACAATTATTCCTGCTCTTCCACATATTCCTTCCATATAAGAAAGTTATTTCAATATTCAGATAATTTTTCCTAAAGAAGAACAAACAAATGATCTATTTTTTGTCCAAGTATATCTTACAGGCAGTTTATAAAAAGTAGATTCTTTCTCTATGTAAATGCTACTTATTTTTAATACTGACACATATGTTAACATTTAAAGAACATTCCATGTAATATTTATATGTGTAATATGTATTAGCAATATGATGTTAGACAGTTATAATTTTATCAAAGCATAATTACTAGGATTACTATAGAAGCTATAATTCTTTTTGACAATTCAATCAGGCTTCAAAATTTCAAAGGAAGTTTAACTTGCCTCCTTGATTGATTTATTCATTATTTATACCCTGTCTATTTCAAAAAAGATTTAAAATAACTCACACAAAAAAGAGAGAACCATAAAATAGAATCATTAAAGCAAGGATGAAAGAACAATTGCCATGCAATAAAAGGGACAAGAGAGTGTACCAAAAACCTTAGATTAAAGAAAATTACTGTGATCAGACATGCTTCAGCTGTTGACTGTCTAGATAGCAAAACAAAAATAAATGAACATATACAAATGTAGATCTCTAACATAAAGAGTACTAATTTTTTTAGAAAGACACATATCTTTATACAATTAAATATAAAATGTTTTGACTTGTACATGGTCTGAGGTAGGGTCAAGATTAATTTTTTTCTTTATGAATATTCAATGAATCCAGCACAATTTATAGATAATACCTTCCCACACCCACTGTACTTTGGTATGATTTCTGTCATAAATCAACTGATCCATATAAGTGGGTCAATTTCTGGACTTTTTATTATGTTCCAGTGGTCTATTCATTTATATTTGAGCCAATAACACGTTATCTTAATTACTATAGATAGCATCATCCAGTAGTGAATTCCCTAGCTCTGTTCTTATTCCTTAAGATTGTCTTGGCTCTTCTAGAATTTTTTCTTTTCCACATATACTCTAAAGTAAGCTTGTTGATTCCAAAGAAACTGCAGGGATCTTAATGATGATTGAGTTAGAACCATAAATCACTTTGGATTGAATCTTCCAATTCATGGCCATGGTAGATACCTCCATTTCTTCAGCTCTTCTGTAATTGCTGTCAATAATATTTTATGGTTTTAAGTTAGAGGCACTATACTTCTTGCATCTAATTTATTTTCTGATATTTGATATTCTTTAATGTGATTGTAAATTGTATCTTTTAAAAATGTATTTTCTATTTGTTTCTGATATACAGAAATAGAATTAGTTTGTTTATTGATATAGTGTCCAGTGCCCTTGCTAAAATTACCTATCACTAAATTAGTATGTAGTTTCTTTTAGATTTCCTAGATCAAATAAATGTCATCTAGGAATAATGGTGTTTTACATCTTTTTTTTTTCTAGTCAGTCTTCTTCTTGACTTAATATACTGGATAGGACCCCAATGCACTGTTGAAAAGAAGTGGTAATAGCAGCATCCTTGTCTTGTTTTCCTGATCTCAGAGAGTGGTTTCAGCATTTTACCACCAAGTATGATGTCTATTGTATGTATGTTTATAGATTTTTTAAAAAAATCAGATTTAAACTCTCTTATTTCCTCATTTGATAAGGTAATATGTGTGTATGTTTGTGGGTGTGTTTTATTATAATGAGTGTTGAATTTAATCACATACTTTTCTGCATCTATTAATATGATCATATAATTTTGTCCTATTTTTTTCCTAATAATATGGTGTATAACACTGATTAGTTTTCAATTATGAAACCACATTTGAATTCTTGGTATAAACCCTCTTGGGCAAGGCATATTATCCTTTATATATATTGCTAGACACATTTTAGATTTAAATGTGAAAAGTAGGACAATAAAGGTTTTAGAAAACCTTGAGTAGACAAAGAATTCTCAATAGGGTTCAAAAAGATTAACACAAATAGAAAAGAAAAAATAGTGATAAATTAAACCATATCAAAATTAGGAAACTCTGTTCATAGGAAGATATTATTAGTACAGTAAAAATGTATGCCACAGTGTGGGAGAAGATATTTATAATATATATATTTGTAATACATATATTTTACAAAGGACTATATTCAGTGCATAGAAAGAACTTCTCCAGACAAATAATCAAAGGCAGACAACCTACTTTAAAAATAGACACAATACCAGAATAGAGATTTCACAAAAGAGAAAATCCAAATGGCAATAAACATAAAAAAAAAGAAATAGACATTATTATCAGGAGAGTACAAATTAAAATCATAATGAGATAATATTAAACATACCCCCAGAGTGGCTAAAATAAGAAGTACACATAATATCAAGTGTTTTCAAGAATAGAGCAATTAGAGTATTGCTCATAAAAAACAAATTTATGCAAGTATATTTGGAAAACTTATAAACTAGTATCTTACTAAAGACATCTCCATGGCATGTGATATAGGAATTCCACCATTATGTATATGCCTAACAGAAATGCATACTGTACTTACAAAATCTATATTAAAGAATGTTCAAAGCAGCACTATCCATATAAGCCAAAAACTGAAAACTACTCCAGCAGGCACTGTGGTAGCCAGCTCCCATGTCACAAGTAGCCCCTTGAAGAGTTCTAATGGGAATTGAAACCTCCTGCCAACAGCCACAGGAGAAAAGCAGATTGCCTCAGGCAAGTCTTTGGAGATTGAGCCTGGCTGAAGTTTAAACATAATTTCATGAGACTGAGCCAGAACACTCCAACTAAGCAACTCCCTCATTCCTGACCCTCAGAAACGGTGTAAGGTAATGTTCACCCTGTTAAGGTGTTAATTTGTTTCAAATTTGGCATAATTTGCTATACAGCAATCAATAACTAAGATACCCATCAACAGTAGAATGGAAAATTGTGAAATATAAAATAAAATAGTAAACAGCAATAGAGATATACAAACAACAACTACGTGCAACAATATAGATGAATCTTACAAACCTGTTTAGTAAGTAAACTAGATGCCAAAGAGCATATATAGCATGTTTTTATTACTGAAAGCTCAGTCACTTGTCCAGGAGGCCAAATCAGAAGAATGAGGACACGTGGTTTGGGGGGGGGAAGGAAAGAGAGTTTACTTTGCAAAGGAGGAAAAATGGTAGACCTTTTCATCTCAAAATCCCAAATTTCCTGAATATAGGCAGATAGGCAGAAATACAGAGCTTTTAAAGGGAGGGTTCTCAGCTTCAGGCAATTACTGTGGTTAACTATTCTAATCCTCCCATCTCTGCCAAAGACAAAGCCTATGAACTCTGTCAGCCTCCCACCTGGGAGGGCTGGTGCCACCTGGGAGTTTTAAGGAAAGACTTAACCTGCCTCATGATGCAGGCCAGAATGCAGTTCCCAAAAAGAGTAGGGGAAGTTTTAAAGAGACAGAAAATCTTTTTTTTTTTCCAGACCATTCCCTGTTACATTTTCATTTGCATAAAGATCAAAAGCTAGCAAAACTAATCTACAGTGATAAAAGTCAGAATAGTCATTACCTTTGCATGCAGCACGGAAGGGCTTTTCTAGTAGTATTAGTAATGTTCTATTCCTTGATCTGAGTGCTTGTGACATAGATGTGTTTATTTAAAAAAAATTTTTATGCTTTATATACTTATGATTCATTCATTGTTTTACATATATGGTATGATTAAATAGTTTAGTTAGGTTAAAAGGAAATGTATCATGTGAATTTCTGAGGGTCTCTGAACAACATAATGAACTATTGTTTGATGATAGTTTTTTAAAAGTAGAGATACACTTTACATGTTGTAATTTCTTATACTAACTCTTGATAAAAATCAAGCACAAAATAGCGAATCACTGTACCATGAAGACAATTTTCTAGGGAATTAAATTAATGAAGACCCAGTATATAGTTTTCCAATAATCAAATGTAATTCTGACATAAGCTTTGCAGTATTTCTCTAACTTTAATATGCATAAGAAATACCTAGGGGATTGACTTAAAATGGAGATACACTGCCTCTACACCCAGAGAACCTGACTCAGCAGGACTGACAAAGAGCCAAGAATTTGTATTTTTAACAGATATTCTAGTGACATACTTTGTAAAATGCTGAAATAAAACTGTACAGATGTTTTTTGCAAGCTCTGGTATATACTCATGCTTCTGAATTCCAAATATTGTATTATATACACATACTGCACATATAGGATATTTGCTACTTTTTTAAAAACTTCACTCAAAATGGGAGTAAACAACAAATAAAACTTGAATATAGACGCTCCTTTTAAATATCTCTGGACAATAAAAATGACATGAACTAAAAAGAATCACATATACTTTACCAATTCTAATATATAACTTATATTGCAAACAGAGGGTGGTCACATTTATTAAAGATATGCACCTGCTGTATAATTAAATGTCACCCTAATGTGAACATCTCCCCTTTCCACACACACACACACACACACACACTTAAATTGCAGTTCAAATAGTCAACTTTGAGTGTTCAAGTAAACAATAAGCAAGTTAAATGAAGAAACAAACAAAATGAACCTCAGTAAGATCATACAGATTTTTTAGAACTTTGTTCCCATGTTGTGTCCTTCACTACAATTCACAATCTTCCTTTGGCTGTAGAAATGACTATGGCATGGAAAACATGACTCTGACTTGGAGGGAAGAGTAAGCTATAGTTCTCAAAGAACAAATAACCAAATAGCCCGTTTTCATGCAAATATTCTAAAAACAAAGCAAGGCAAAAGGAATCCTGAAGACATAAGATATGTAGGCAGAATGATTTATAAACTGTATTATTCTGAAACTGCCCAAGAGGCATCAGCAAGTCTTTAAAGGTCCCCTATGATCACTATTACAAGGACTGCTGGAAATAACATACAGCAGTAATAAACCATGGGTAGCTACAGAAACAGGCATATCATTTACTTTACCAAATGGGGTTTATTTTTCCTCTATAGTTTCCTCTTAATAATATGAGCCCCAAAGTGAAGTCTATATCTAGATTTATGAAGTAAGTGAAAATGGGGAGGTCCCAGCTCTTCATCCTTACCAAGCAGCTATGTAATCATGCAACAGCTTGCTGGGCAGAGGATGTGGCTACCTCTGTGTTCTGTACATTAGCTAGGCCTGTTGGTGCTCATTAAATTCTTAATGGAGATGATAACACTACGACTGATGGAGGATTATAAATGCAGCTACCCCAGGTGCAAAATTATGGACCAGATTTTGAGCCCTCTGTTGCTGAGCCTATGGAATTTTTATCAGAACTACCACATGAAGGGATGCATAAACATGCTTATTAACTTCCTCACCTAGATTTCCCCTATATAGAATAACTGGTTGGCTCTAGTAAGGCAGCTAATATCTCCTCTTCTGGGCAGTGACATTTTGCATAATCTGCAACCTCAGAAAATAACCATGAGGTGGTACATCAGAGTACCAAAGAATAACAAGAATGCTGGCATTCTGGCAGAAGTGAAGTAGAAACCATATATTTTATATATGTGTGTGTATATACATATATACATATCCATATATACACATATACATACATATATAAGCATGTAGACATCCATAAAAGAAGAAACACTTTCAGAACATGCTATTTTAAAAATCAAGACTCCATTAAACAGAGAAACTATATCTGTATTAAGCCACATGTTGCAGAAATGTATTCACTAGTAAGAAATAACAATATGGAACTGTCTAGCTATTTTTCTCAAATGCTAATAGGTAATGTCACTAAGGGTTAGAGATTATTCAAAACCCCACATCTCACTTTGCCCTGTGGTGCTTACTATGAGTGAGGTGGTATGATCCAGTATGAGAGGGGCCATCAGATCATGGCCCTTGCATTCTGGGAAAGCAAATAGTGTTGATTGATTGTAAAACTAGCCCCAATTCTCCACCCAGCCTTGTATCCCTTCCCTTTGCAATGTGACTTTCAGCTCTTCCCTTGAAGTGGTGAAGTTTATTTCCTCACCTCTTGAATCTAGGCTGTCTATATGACTTGCTTTGGCCAGGAGACTGCACAGAAGTGATGACGTGCCAGTTCTGAGACTAGCCCTGAGGAGGCCATCTTGGACCGGCCAGCCAGAGCTGACCTGCCTGTTGATCACAGAAATATGGGAGAGTCCAGCTGAGTCTGGCCTAGACCAGCACAACTGCCAAGTCTATCCACGGACTTTCATTGTTTTATGTCATTAAATTTTGGAGCAACGTGTGACATAGTAATAGCTCCACAATGTTGTTTAACATTATGGTGAATAAAATACCTATCTAAGTAAAGGATATTTTTTATGTTCTTTTTTTGGCCCTAGATTATAGCCATTATTATCATTTTTGTGATCTCATCTGAGGTGCAGTTCTTACTACTCCATGCAATCAATATAGTTAATGGCTTTAGAAATCCAGATTTACCTTAATGGGAGGTCTGGTTCTAACCATGAAGACAGAAGTTTCCTGTCCTTGTTCCTCTGCATTAGAAAAGGCAGCTCAAAGGAGCAGCAAGCAGCCATTACAGGAAAGCAGTAGGAAGAATAAAAGTGATCCAGGTATGGGATCCAGATGAAAAGTGAGTTGCACCAAACTCTTTAGTAACCTTTTCATCCTCAATTGGCACTTTGAACTGAAATCAACCTCAAAAGCTCAAAATGAAATGCATTCAAAAAAACGACTAGTACCTTTAAGTCCTGCAGATTTATTGCTTTGACTCAGGGGTAGCTTCCATAAAAAATGATCTTCGTGGAGACAAAGGCAACGGGTGCGGGTGGGGGGTGGTCGCAGCTATTACTACTTTTAACCACTGTCACATGTGTTTCCATAGCCTCATCCCCAAATACCAGCATCACTAGCTGCAAAGAAACATAAAATTTAAATGAGAATGAATTTCACACTTGAGGCAACAGGCAGCTTTACATTTGGATATGACATTCAGAGCTATGTAAAAATACTACTTTGCATACAGATTATTGAATGCTTTGCCTTGGAAACCAATTCATGTTTTGTATGCCAGAACCAAGGGAAAACAGGCAATGCTGACTGGCAGACTCTTTAATTCAAGTTCCAGAATTTCAAGAAGGAACTATAATTCTCCCCCACAGATTGTTTTTACAAAGAAAGGAAATTAGTAAACCTTTGGGGATAGGTTTATAAGCACCTACAATGAGAGAAATATACTTTGAAAGAGAAAGAAACTATAATTTCCTCCAAAATTGGTAGTAAAAATGACTATAGGAATTTGCATAATCATGCTAAATAACATAGCATAGTTCACTGAGTTATCATTTTAAAAACTTAAAGTTATTCTTTTAAAAATTAATTGTCATAGTAATAGTTACTGGTTATTGAGGATCTACTCTGTATTTTTATATCGTAACTCTGTTTCTCACAACAGTCCGTCACCATTGTTATTCTGCTTCAAAAGATAAGGAAAATGATATATAACTTATCAGAGGTCACATTTGAAATACATTAATGACTTAAATAGTTTTCATTTGAACAATTTTAATGCTTTTCTTCTGCCCCAGCTATATTTATTATTATCTTGCTGGCTCTACGAACACATCAAAGTCAGAATCATCTAAGAATCAAAACAGATACCTCTAGACCTTTCTTTAATCCCCATCTCTCTTCTCTAATACCTCATAATTCTCAACATTCCTCCATTCTTTATTTAAATATTTTCTTAATTTATCTTCGTATTTTCAAACTCTTGCTCAGCCAAATTTTATGGTTACACTCTGTGAGAACAACATACAGATTTTAAACATTAAAGACTTCATAACCGACACAACTTCTGCTTGGTCCTCCAGTTTTATAAAACTAAGTTACACAAGGTTAAGGAGTTAACCTGTCTTCCCTTAAGAACATTCCTCTATACCAAATTTCTTTAGCCACGTGCATATTGCGATCACCTTCTCATTTAATTGTTAAAGACACTTGAGTTAATTTTTATGTGTATGTGCTTTCTGCTTTCGTAAATAAGAATTTAGGGTTAGTGAGGACGGCAGAGTCTTGCACTATGTATTCTTTTCAGAGTAAGTGCATTTTAATTCAGATAGCTAAAACCCATTCAAACTCTTTGACCTCAAAGCTGACATGTAATTTAATCTTTAATGAGTTATTAATATTCTTTGCAAAGTTTTAAAAGGCCTTGCCAGGGACTAATAAAATTATTAAAATTTGAAAAAATTAGCCCTGAACAGATGAGTGGGAAATTTTACTATCTTGTCAGGTGGCTAATGTACTTGAATGCTAAGTGGAGGGAATGTGCCAATTTCCAAAGGGTGGCTTTTACAAACATTTGCATGGAACTCTTAAAACTATTCATCATATAATGCATAGTCCTTTTAGGTTTTCAACCCAATTTGTCTTATTTTTAATATTAAAAATTCCAGAATAGAAGAGAAAAAATATATAAAATTCAAGATAGTGTAGTATTACGACCGCACATTACTCACTATAAAGAACACGTAATCACATAAGTCAAGTTCGATGGTAATAATAATTTAAAAAACTAAATATAACTGGAATTGGCTTCTTTACCATTTCAAGAGTACTATAACATTGAAGTGGACATCATTGTTTTTCTTAGATAATTTTCCAAGTTTGAACAAGAAAATAGATGTGAAGATGTTTTGAAATGCATTAAATAATAAACAATTTTTATCATGGTATGATTATTAAACATGTAAATCAGACTATTGATCACATAGCTTAAATTATAGACATTATAAAATGCAAACTTCTGTGTGTACATTACATGAGCATGTTAGCACTATCATTTTTCATTCTTTTAAATTTAAATTAAAATTTAGCAACATACAGTTGAAAAATATACAATGGATATACTTCAAATACTATTGTGTAATAAAATATAATTTCCTGGTAATAGCTAAAGCACATTATCCTTGTGGGAATACACAGGCAATTTTAGTGATATTTCAAGAATTGAAATTTTAAGGTTGAGCTTCCAAAACACATTAATTATGTGGATACTCTCACAAAGGTAGACCTCAGGAAGTCTAAGCTCTTTGCTGCTGTGCTAAAATGAGGCACATTAAGTGGTCTACAGGCTTCCTTCCTTTTCTTCTCCATATTCAGACAATTGATTAATGATAGCACAAAAACACAGTTAGTAAGATCGACAGTATCTTAAAACAGCAGAAAATTTTTTTTCCAGTTTCTTGGGCCTGTCAGTTTTGTTATAGAAAAAAGGCAAATACGGATATCTTAGACTGAGCATCACTATTGTCTCTGAAGCCAACAAGCAGTTATTTATTCTAACTTGGAAATAACTACCATGATCAATCAGGCATTTAAAATTGAGCCACTTCAAACTGTTTGAAAACTGATTAAATACACATATTTCATCTGATTTTCCCTTCATATTCTATCTCTCTCTGGGCCTAGGAGATAGAAATTATTTGTAATGTAGTCACAGACACTTTTCTTCATGTATTCCTAGAAAATGGACTATATTAGAAAGTTACAAATATAGTTATATAATTCTGTGTTATCAGTTATAAGACACTCCCTAATTACAGAGATGTTAAAATTTCAAAAAAATGAGACTTAAAATCTATAATATAAATATGATTGTGAGAGAGAGAGAAAAAAAATTTTAAATTTGACAATAGAAGAAAAATTCAATAAGTTAAAAAAATTACTTCTAGAAGTACCTATCAGCACAACCATTTAAGCATATTCTTTGTAAGTTTAATGTGAAAGCAAATTTCCAGGTATTTGATTTCATTTCAACATTAATAACTCTCAACAAATTACTGTTCATGCATGTTCTACTCAGCATAAATCAAACTATACTTACCAAATAATTTTTATTTTTGGCTCATAGCATCACCCTGTTTCTCATATGGCTTGAACCTTCAGTCAGTCACCTTTCATTTTCTACATCTACTCACTAAAATCCGTTCTGTGTGTGTGTGTGTGTGTGTGAGAGAGAGAGAGAGAGAGAGAGAGAGAACATGCATGTGTGTGTATACATGTTTTGAGAGGTGTCTTTGCATAGTGGTTAAGATGAGTCATGGGAATCAAACCACTTGGGTTCCAATCCTGACTCCCTCACTTACTAACCATGTGGTCTTGGGCAAGTTACTTTACCTCTCTGTGCTTCACTTTCCTTACCTGGACATTGAGATAACAATAGTACCTACCTTACAAGATTATTATAAGAGTAATACAAAAGTATTGACTAGATAGCAGGATACAAAATGGAATTATTTTATTGCCTTAGATTTGCAAAAGAGACCTAAAATCAATGTCTGCCAGACAATTTATTCTAGTTTTGTGATTTTTAGCTTTCTAGTCACGTTGAGGGTATATAAAAAATGCTATGGATTAATTTTTAAAGATTGGTAGAGATTTTCATTAAGGAGAGGCTTTCTTTTTAACCAATAACTAACTTATTGTGCTAAATACCATTCCAAGGGTATAACATGTATTAACCTATTTAATCCTCATAAGACTCTGATGAGATCCTTTATTAGTTCCATTTGCAGATGAAAAAACTGAGGCAAATTAAGTACTTACCTAATGTAACAGAGAGCCTAAGTGAAGAAGCCAGGATAAGAATCCAGGCAGTCTGGTCCCTCATTGCATGTTTTTATTACCACGTGGGACAGCATCTTAGGAATTGTCAAGCGACTGCTGCCTTCCTCCTCCCTCTCCATGGAGTACTTTCCCCTCACCTTAAGCCAACGTAGAGGGCTTTGAGAGAATCACTTCGAGAGCTTGATATGTGCCTCCTGGAAATTGGAAGATTCATGAGCTGGTATCTGACTTACATTTGAAGACGAGAGACTACAGAATGATGCTTTCACCAACTGTGAAGTAAAGGAGCACATTTCATACATGCCGGATGTTGGCCTCACAGAGGTTATCTTTAAAGGGGACCCATCCCAAAGGGTGTGGAAGATAAGAGCAAGGTGAGGATAGAGTGAAGCTCACCATCTCTTTCTTCCCCACTTCTTAGCTTGAGCTAGACCTGTGCTAGGCAAAGCAACAAGCCTTAAATTTGATTAGAAACTGAAGTTTTGGTAAGATAGAACTACATTTTTTAATTGTATTATGCAACAAAATTTGAGAGTTACTAGAAAAATCTTGGGAGTTTTCTAGATCTTTGTACAGAAGCATAGAAGCATGACTACACAGAAATGCTAAACAGAGCAGAGATACGTAATGTGCTGCACAATGTGGCTGAGATTATATTCATTGACTCCTCAAAAACTTTTAGACTGTCCTTATTACTTCCAAAACAAAATCAAGGTCTAAATATGTTAATATGTCATCCAGGGCTTTTCACTATTTGACCTATATTCTCTGCCTCTGTCTTCATCTTCTATCACGTACAAACTCACTCCAGTCATGTTCTATATGTGCATATTATTTCATACAATTAGGCCATTGCTCATGCTAGTAACCTCATCTGGGATGAATTTCATACCTTCCCACTCTTCAAATTTTTACCCACCCTTTAATGTTTAGTTAATATCCCACCTCTTGAAGAAAGCCTTTGTTTATTCCCCCTAGTGATATTAATTATAGCCTCCTACCAAACATCTATTATCTCATCCTCTTTTAAAATATAATTAAAGTAATTTACACACCTATCCCACTCACTAAATTGTGCATGAATTCCTTGAAAGCAAGAAGATGTCTTATTTTTTTTATATCCCATATAGGCCTTAGAAAATGATATATACACAAAAATCTTAATATATGGTAAGAAAATTAAAACTTAATGAGTATTATGACCTGAAACCTTTTTCACTTTCAATGCACTACGCAAAATTCTCAGGACAATTGACACCATGTGGACCTTTTTAAAATGTTTGCTTACAAAAGAAACAAGGATATTTAGACACAGTAGGATCAAAAAAAATTAGAGAGATTTCTACATGTCAGACTAGTCCTTATATTCAAATATTAGGGAATTCTAATACTAGAATAAATGCATGCCAAACAAGTAAAAATAAATATTCACTCTTAAGTAGATAAAAAATTGCAAAACACAGTGGACCATGAGCCCAACTAATAACACACAAAGGTCTGTGTCTATTTCTATGTGAAAGGTATGTGTATTGGAGGGTAAAACTTCTGGATGACTCACTTTATAGAAATAAAAATTTATTTTGTGCTTTGCCAGATATTCAATTCAGGACTCTGGAAGCAAGCAGCAAGAGTAATCGTGGATTACTATAGGCAACTAGCCAGCTATATTTACCAACATACAGAGAGAATTTTAAACACATTGTGCAGTCCTATAAAAATGAAAAGGAAAGAGACCACTCAGTATCTGCAGAATGTAAAGAAAATTCTAAAGGTAATTATTTATGTTAGATGAAGAACAGGACTATAATCAATTTCTGATTTATAGCATCTGTCATCAGTCTTGGTCCGGTTGGACAGGCAAGTACAGTGGCTGATATCAAAGTTCCACTGGGAACTATCATTAGTGGTGTGGTAGACCAGACAGCTTAGGCTGTGGAAATAGATTGAACATACTACATACAGACAAACAAAAAGCATACTCCCTCCACCATTAAATTACACATGGGCTATTATGGCACTTGATATTTCCACAATGCTTTTGACTATGTCAGCCACTCTTGCAACCTATGAAAGTGGGCCAAAAAGAGAACAAACTTAATCAAACTCCTTGACTGTTTAGGTTTTTCCATGGAATCTTAATTTTCTTTATTTTCTCTCAATTTGACAAGTAGGCAGCTACAGTATTATTATCAAACATTTTACAGACATGTAGTGTTGGTATGTACTTTACCGATTATCTTGTCCTCTATTACTAATTACAGTACTTCAGATGGATTACTTAATTCTTCCTAGATATACAGCTTGCTCATTCATGAAATGGGAAAAGTAATAGTACCAGATTCAGATGATTGTTATGAGCACTAAGTGAGAGAACTGATGGAAAACACAGCACAGCATATATTAATAATACAGTGTAGATACTCAATTAAAATGAGCTTTGAGTAATATATTATCACTATAGAGCATATGACTATATTTGCTATATAATATTATTTACTATACATTGAATTATATATTATAGATATTATATATTATTATCTAGTTGAACCCTTTCCTTTTATATACAGACACCAAGGGCCAGAGACATTTAGAATCTTTTGTAAGGTGGCTCTTTTATATTTACAAGAAACGATTGCATACATTGGAGGTGAGTATAGAAGGAAATAAATCTAGAATTGTGAGAGGAAGCTAAGGAATCATAAAAGCTTCATTATTTTCTGATATTAGTCTTCTAATCCTTTGAAAAAGCTTCTTTAGAAAAATGCTTTCATAAATGGAGTAGAGACCAGTGGAGTGGTGGTGCTACAGCTTCCCTTCTCTCTTCTTGCCATCTTAAAAGGCCTAGCAATTCAATCCATTTTATCAAGTGTAGGCTACTGGATATTTTTCAGTACCATAAACTCTTTGTTTCACATGTTTTTTTTTAGTTGGTGGATTATTTCTATAAAACTTTAATTCCAAACTTTACTAAGTTGTCAAGAATTTTCTTTAATTCGATCTAACAAATATTTATTGATCATCCCTTGTATATTAAGAAGTGGGGAGTATACAAATACATGATAATAGTCTAAATCGTGTACAGACAATTAATTATAATATAATATAATTGGTGATGCCATGGAAGGAAGGGATTTAGTGTTTTGGTTTGTTTGTTTACATATACTGGAAAATAAAAATGCCTGAAGAATGTTAACAGGCAATAAAAATGGAGGGAGAAAAAATTTATTAGAGGAAAGAGTATGGGCAATGGCACCATATTTTAAATAGACATGGTGCTTTGGAGGATGACTTAAGTGTGCAGGGTATATGTGAGTATGATCAAAATGAAACTAGAGATGGGCTGATGCTGAGCCTTTAGTGCTATGGAGTTTTGATATCACTGTGTACAGCATCAGTAGGTCTATGAGGATTAGAAAGTAATGACAATATTAACTTTAATGGTCTAACTGAAACACTGTGGAAGGTGATTGAGTAAAGGAAAGAGCAACTCTTGGGCCCTCTTTAATAGATATGTCCTTAAAAAATGACAGCTAATTTGAATATTAACTTTTGGAAAACACGGATAGGAAGATGAGTCTCCTAAAGACCAGGTCTGCCACAACTCAACTTAATTGCTTTATATCAGCTGCACCACTACTTCCTTCCATTCCCACGGATGATGGGACATGAACGCATTGGTAATGACATACCCATCAGTCCTCAACCGCATCACTATTTTAAAACTGAATTTGCACAATAGCTTTTTGAATGGCCTGTCACTGCTTCAATGTCGCCTCCATCCCACATCTCTGTGGGAGCTGACATTTTGCTGATACTTCATCAGGCTGGACTGCCTGCTGAGAACCAGATTGGTAAGGGAAATGCATCTCACTGCAGGAAAGGATGGTAGATGTATTATTTAAATACAATTTATTTTACAACTTTAAAAATCAGATTTACAATTGCTTCAGAGAAGGAGGAGCATTTTCTTGCACCTCAGCTCTTCTGAATGTTTGGCGACTCTTAAGACGTTTAATTGCTCTTCTAAGGCTTTTCTTCATTTGTTTGAAATTTTGTCTTGTTTTACACATACCCTTTCACTTCTATCTTAGAAAACTGTCCTTTTTTATATAAAGGTATGTCATAAAGAAAATACGAGCCCTGATTTGTGGTGGGTGTGGTAAAGGAAGTTGGAAAAGAGCTTAGAAGTTATTAAAGGGAGCAAATCTTCTCTCTAGATCTAAATCAATACCCCAACTACATGAATTCTAGAGGAAAAGACTGTGGAGGCTGTGTTTATAGGTAAAACAACCCAACATTTTTTGTCTGTTTTTTGAATCTCGAATCCATTCACTTAAACAATTGATTTTTGACTTAAAAGTAAAATAGCAAATTTTGTGTTGGTTGGGTTGAGACTCAGAAAACAATATCCCAAAATAAAGGCCTCAGAAGTAGCTTCAGAAGCAAAAGCTTTTGTCTGAAGTTCTCCTGCCCTTCTGTCTCTCAGTCCCATTCTCCCCTGAGGCTAGCCATAGAAACTATTATAGAATCCCACTACCAAAAGGCAAGTCATAGAACCAGAACACCTTTTCCCCAAAGCCAGCCATAAAACCTAAAAATACTACTGTAACATTCACTCTGCCTGTCTAGGTAAAAATTGGCCATAAATAAATTATCTGACCTACCTTGTTTTGACTATAGGTCAGAAGACCTCCCATTCCATAGAGGGTCCTGCCCCATAACCAAAATGATGAATTGCTCCAAGAGGCCAAGAAATCAGGCCTTGTTGAGTTTCCTCACTCAATCTATTAGCATTAGATCATACTCTTTTGTCCAATCATATTTCTACATAGCTGTCCATACCTTGTTAAACCTAAGCATAAAAATGGACAATTTCCCCTGTAGCCTTCACTCTGAAGGCTCCTATATACACATTAATAAAATTTGTATGCCTTTACTCCAGTTAATCTTCCTTTTATGAGTTGATTTTTCAGCCTTTCAGAGGGCAAAGGGAAAGTTTTCCCTTGGCCTCTACAGTTGGAACTATTTGTTGGTTAATTAGACCAAAAAGATCAAACTGGTTATCTATTCAGATAAAACAAAGTAAAATCAGCACCTAAAAAGTAATCATTTCTTAATATCATAAAGAAAGTAAAAGTTAAGAAATCAGTTGGTGTGTTCAGAATGCAATATTTGCCAGCCAGTGGTATACTGGAGCCATTACTACCAGCTGGGGAAAGCCAACTGTTACATTTTCACAATTTTGGAAGCCATTTGAAATCATCCTGTTTGCTTGAAAGCACCATGGTAGAAGTATTTTACCCAGGGAATAGGCAAACACTACAACCCAAGGTTTTTATATTTCAGAGAGCCTGTTAAACATTTACCAGCTTACCACTGAGAAATGCTTACACCTGTGTTCAATATGGTTTTTATGAAGTTTGATCAAATGATATTTGAAACATGGATGCATTTGGAATATCTCCCTTCTCACATCTTTTTCTATTCTTCCTATTAATAATTTTATCTCCTTTAGTAGTGAAACAGCTTATTTTATAAACGCACATGAAAAACATAAAAATTCAGAGAAGTAATGACAAAATGACTAATGGATAGAAAACGGGATTTCCAAAGAAAGGGAAATGAAGTGTTCAGAGGAAACATTACTATATTATTTTTGGTGTTTATTTTTTAAAGTGTTTTGGTAGTGCTGATGAGCTATGCTCAATATCCACAACAGGTGAAAAAGGAGAAAATGGCTTTGAAATAAAGTAGCAACAAGCCCAATAAGATTGAAGGAAAAACATCTTCACTATTATGGGAACAGTGAAGGCCATCAGACAATACTTTAAGAACAGACAACTATCTTACTTGGATATTTAGTCAATGATTGGTCTAAAGATGATACCATTTCCCCCTCTAATTACTAACAGAAAAGAAGTAAAGTAGTAACTATAGAAAAGAGAGAAATGTGCAAAGAAGAAAAATATTCACCCATGGTAGCACCATCTCGAGGTGGCCACTGTCAACAACTGCTGCCCTTTCTACTACAATTTCCCATATGCATACATGGGTACATATTCTTATAAGTTTGGATCATTCTTTGTATATAGCTTTTAATGTCAATTTAATGTCAAATCTCCTGACATCAGACATTCTTCCAAAACATGAATCTTAATGGCCTCTGAACAGTCCACCGATGTGTTACATAATTTGTTTAATCATTCTCCTTCTGGTGGGTACATTTAGGTTGGTTGCATTCTGTACTTTTGTTATTATAAATAATGCTGGAATAAAGAAAAAGCTAGTGCAGGAGCTCAGGAAATTTCACCCCAAAATATGACTCCTTGGTATAAAATATTTTGAATTAAAGGCCATTTGAGATCAAAAAGCATCAGAAGGGGCTTTTCCTCAATCTGCATAAACCAGACTGACCCAATCAAAAGATCAAAGGGCAAACTGACTTCTCTTCCTCTCCCTGTTATCTGTACATATATTGCAGGAAAGATGATAAAAAATGTAACCAGACCTGGTCCAAATCATTTAAACATTATACCTGTCCCTCAGATTAATTTAATTTGCAAGGAATCATTTACAAGTCAATCTGTTTCCCCTATCCATTTGTCTTCTCTAGCACCACTTGTCACCCCTAAACAGAATAATTACCTATACTCGTAATTTCCCCTCCCCTCCAAAAAGACAGGTATAAAAACATCTGAACTCCATTGGGATATTGTGTAATCACTCTGTGATTCTCCCTTTGTGCATGGTAAATAAACCTTTCTCTTATTTTTTTTATTTTTACATATGTTTCTATTTTTATTTCAGCATATTACAAGGGTACAAATGTTTAGGTTACATATATTGCCTTTGCCCCATGTGAGTCAGAGCTTCAGGTGTGTCCATCCCCCATAGTGTGTGCCACACCCATTAGGTGTGAATATACCCATTCCTTCCTCCCCCTCCCACCTGCCTGATATCCAATGAATGTTACTAATATATGTGCACTTAGGTGTTGATCAGTTAATACCAATTTGCTGGTGAGTACATGTGGTGCTTATTTTTCCATTCTTGGAATACTTCACTTAGTAGAATGGGTTCCAGCTCTATCCAGGATAATACAAAAGGTGCTAGATCACCACTGTTTTTTGTGGCTGAGTAGAACTCCATTGTATACATATACCACATTTTATTAATCCACTCATGCCTAGGCAAAGAATTTATGAAGAAGACCCCAAAGGCAATCACAGCAACAACAAAAATAAATAAATAAATGGGACCTGATCAAATTAAAAAGCTTCTGCACAGCCAAGGAAACTATCATGACAGCAAATAGACAACCTACGGAAGGGGAGAAAATATTCGCATGCTATACATCCTTTCTCTTAATTATTCTGCCTTAATTGCGAGTTGATCTTTCAGCAAACTTCTGGAAGAAAGGGCAAGTTTCCCCTCACCCCTATACTAGGATCACTTTTCTGATTATTTGGGAAAAGGTCTGATATGTAAGGCTAACCTGACCTTCACAGCGATGGTATATTCTTATCAAGGGTGTGAGAGTGCCTGTGAATTCACCTCCACTCCATCCCTTAGCATACACACACTGTTTAGGAAGTAAAAACAAAAAACCCAATCTATCACAATCCAGAGCATTTTCTAAATCAGTGAAATAAAACATTAAAAAAATTCCCCAAGTATTTATATTTATAACTTCCAAACAACAGGATTTATATAAAGCCGGTATCTTTAGAAATAGGTTTTTGGTCTCTCTTGCCTCTAAAACATTACCTTGTATAGCCTATAGTATTTTTACAGTTCATTATGCAAAGTGACTAGATTTTAAAATTCTGTGAGTACCATAAAAGGATATTTAGAGAAATGTTATATGCTTTTCTTCAAATACAAGTCCCTTTTTAAACGCTACGCACATTCTTTGTGAAGTATGTGTGAAGCATTTTTAATGAGTTCTATCATTTTGTTCCATTCATTTTCCTAAATATCTTATTATGGTGATTATATAATTTGTGTTTGTGTCTGTGTAAAATCAGATAATAGCATATAACATTAAAATTGAACTGGACTAGAAGTCAGGCAATATTTTTGCCTATTCAATTAAATACATGTATCATAATCAGCTTGCAAATAAAATTTAAATAGTATTACTTATCACTGAAAATCTCTCGGGACTATCACGAAATATTCTCCTGGGGTTTAAAATCCTAGAATGGAAGAACTGTAACATAACCATTAAAATCAATATTTTAAAGAACGAGCAGTTTATCTTTTCCTTTACATGTTTTTAAATAGTCTATTTATATCACCTGACAATTGGAACAATGTAAACTTTATCACTATCCGCTTAATAATTATTCCATTAAAGTTGCGTTAGACAAGAGAAAATGTCACTTCACTGTGGAAATAGCAAGTAACTACCTCTTGAATATGTAAATTCTTACCTTTAAGTTTTTTTTTTAAAGCAAACAAGTAGGGTAGGAAGTTGCTCCAGCAAACTTTTCTACTGTTTGAAATGCTTGTCAATAGAGCCAGAATGATAGCTCTAAAATAAAAACTATCTAGTTTTATACTGAAAAATTGTAAAGACCTTGTCCTATCACTTTTGCTTTAGGGTTACCCTTAGGGTCAGTAATGTATTTCCTAAAATGATCAGATGATTAGCTAAGTGCTAAATACTATCTGGTGTTAACATTTTATATTTATGCTTTATGTTTCTGATTTTATTTCTTTGTTAATTTATAGAAGATCCTAAGCACTCAAAGCTAATTCAGAGCATGGTTCACACTTTATAAAATGACAGACAATCACAAACAAACATTTGCCAATCTTTATTAGAAAAATTTGAAATAGTAATGGGAAAAAAAAAAACATCATTATCATCCAGACTACAGCTTTTCTCAAGTTCTCAAGTCACTGTGTTTCACTCTCAATGAAGTAGGAAGGTAATACAGTCAGGGTTATCAGAGCTTATGTAAGAATCACTACCAGAAAAGAACATAGCTGGGTAGTAGTTCTACTGGCTCTTTGAAACCAATTCAATTTAGCTAATCACTTTTTATCAATTTATAATCTGCTCCCATTCTGACAAGAATGGTAATTCCAGCTTAGCAGGTTCTTAAAGTGCCTCTTAGTATAACTTTGAATAATATATTATGATAGGTTGGTTTCAGAAATGGCTGCAGCCATATCTCCCAGCTTGCAGGTTTTTTGCAATGAGATTCTGCTACACTTCTCATCAGGAAGTAGAGTCTCTTTCTTCCCCCCTGGAACCTGGCTTGCCTCATGACTTGCTTTAACCAATAGAATATGGTGGAAGTGATAATGTGTGGCTTCTGAGGCTAGGCTTTTCGACGTCTTGTAGCTTTTGCTTTTATACTTTCGGATGTTTCTTCTTTATTCTTATCTTGAAACTGCCTTACTATGAGGAAGTCCAAGCTAACCTTGTAGAAATGTTATGTAGAGGAAAGGCTGGTTCCTAGCCAAGCCCAGTCAGGTCCTAGCTGATCTACCAGCTGAAGCAGTCACCTGAGTGACCCTAGGTGAAACCAGAAGGAGAATCACCTCATCAACTCTCAAAATCAAGAGAAATGATAAATCATTGTTTTAAGTCACAAAGTATTAGGCTAGTTTATTATACAACAATAGACAGTTAAAACATGTACCCTGACATAGCAGTATCTTATACAGCAGTGAGAAAAAAAAAGTATTTATAAAACTAACAATTTTATTGACTTTGTTGGTTATCCTGTCTAGGTTTATGACTTACGTATAGTACGGGATTTTCCTGTGTAACCAGGAGCACAGTCACAGTTTCCAGTTTCTTTGTTGTACTGACCTCCATTCTCACAGAGTGCACAGGAGAACCGGCACTCTGGTCCCCAGAGGCCATCAGGGCAGACTTGTCAAATAAAAAGAGAGAGAAAGAAAAGAGCTTAGTCTTGTAATAAGTCTCAGGATGGTCCCAGATTTCTACTGCTTCCTAAGCAAGTTGGAAAAGTGTGTGTGTATGTGTGTGTGTGACTGAACTGCAAAGAAAGACACATTCTAGTAACCACCAAGGATTTATAGCACTTCCAAAAATATTCCCTGAAGAAATCAACATGATGCTATGTCTTGTCACTTTGAAAACACAGATACAGAGGTTGGCTTTTTGCTGAAAATGTGGTTTTTCAGACAGTAACAATGGAAGCAATTTTGATATATATCTTTGGAGGCAGTTGCACAGAATAAAACGTGAAAATGAGATGTAATTTGTACAGGAAGCTCAGGAGGCGTGGTGCTCAGGAAACTTCCCCCACATGCTTGCCTAAATCCTGTTCTCCAGTCTTTGCTTCTTTTGTAAACCAGAATAATCACACCAGAGGTTTTTAAATTGTGTACTTTATGAGAGTGTACAATGCATAAGGTGGGAGAAATCATGTGCTGTTTTGTTGAATGCCCTTTGAGCTAGAAAAGGACAGGTGAGAAACCACTGAGGTCTCAGAGGTTTCAGCGCATGTTCTACCATTGAAACCACCGGAATTAGACACCTGGTAGGAAGCATTCTTTTAACCCAGAGAAAATGGCAAAACTTTCCTAAAAATATAACAATTGTGGAAAGTTACATCAAACTAAGTATGGCTGTGAAGTATCTTCTTGTCCTGGGCAGAGTCTCTGAATAACAGAATTATTACATTTTCTGGGATGGTCATACCTGATCTGTTGATCACTTACTCTGTGCCAAGTGATTTATATAAATTAGCTCATATTTCTGTAAAAATAACCTTTAACATAAGTAACTTTATCTTCGTTTTACACAAGAAACAGAGGTTCTGAGAGGTTAAGTGACTCACTTGGTGTCATGAAGCTAATAAGTAGCAAAGTCGAGCTTTGAACCCAGAAAGTCTAGTCTCGGAAACTGGTGTTCTTAGCTACTACACTCAACTTATTCTACAATGCTACGTAATCAGCACCTTTAAAGACTATTAATCTGCTCTTAGAGACTCACCAGAGGTCATCTGACGTGGAACTGCTGTAACAAAAATCTGTTTTTCTTAGGATGATTCGGGGATTGTATAGTCTCAAGGGTCTGGCTGGGTTACAGTCTTCCACATTCAGAGGTCTGCCTGCAGCTGGTATTCAAAATATCAGAGCCTATAAACTAACAACAAGGCAGACACTGGCTCCTTTAAAAAAATTGGTGTTCTTTTTTTGCTCTTTCACAGGTTAGTTGTAGAAACCAACTCTTCTGTTCTTAGAAGTTGTTGCTAATAAGCTAAGTAAAGCCTGATGCTGATTGTGAAGAGTACTGTTCATTAGTGCTATTGAAATAATTTACAGTCTTTAATTAACTATTCATCTGTAATCTAGACACAGGAGTTAAGATTTTTAAAGATATGTCTGGCTCTAGGAGCACTTGGGGCTACCTCACTCTTTTATAAAGGAGAAAGAAAAACAACAGGCCTGATTTTTCATCATGCACAACTCTTGGAGAGCTCTTTTTGCCTTGATTTCAACTGCCAATCATGGCAAGCCCATTCACCTGCTCCAGTCTGATTCATAATTTCATTTTGTGGTTAGACTAAAATATCAGAATTGGACAAAGTTATCTGATTGAAAAATAATATGTTTTCCAGAGATTATGGTGACCTCTCTATTTTGCTGATTTACATATACTTTTAACTCATTTTCCTTCACAGTGGGAATCTCAGAAGCATTTTCCAATAAAGTATATTCAGCAGTTGCTTTAAGAAAATGTTATCAGAATAAATTAGGTTTACTCAGGTGTGTGTATATAGTATTGTGTTCTCATGCATTGACTTCCAAGGCATGACTTCTCCAGGGGGGAAATGAACAAGGGGCCAACTCTAAGCTTAAAAATCAGTTGAAGCAGGAGGAGGTTTAGAAATTGGAACAGAGCTCATTCTCATACCATAAGAAACAAACGCATTAGTGCAATGTCAGAATTTGGTTTCCCTAAGTTATTTTCCCCATTGCCTAGAAAGTCACAATCCAGCTACCTAAATAGGCCCTCTCCCCGAAATCTAGATGGACATCGATGCTCACATACTTCAGTTCCACAGCCACAGAACAACTTGGAGCAGTCACACTCCCCTTTCTATTTATTTCCAGAAAAGCCCTGCAGACCTTTTGAAGATGGCAATGCAAGGAACCAATGAGGATACATGAGGGTCAAAGACAGCTTTCAATCCTAGTACCTGCCTCTGTAAGTGGACCCAACAGGATGATGGCTTTCTTTCAAACCCATTATGTTTTCCTCATTTTAAACAAGATTGAACTTTGGATTACTACAAAAGCAAAAAGTATTATAATTTGCCATTAGGTATGTATCATTTTATTTGTTATATGCTCAGTATTGCTTTGCATTAAAGAAAGAAATGCTATGACAATTTTCCCTGAATCATATAGTAATAGGTGCTTAATGTAAAATACATGATAACATGAGAAATATGTTAAATAAAAAATGAACCATTCACATTTATGTATTGACTTAAGAAAATAGTTATTGAGCAATATCTGTATGTCAAGACTGTTTAAGAAATTTGGGAATACTTGGGTGAACAAAATTTATAGATATCCTTCCCTCATGGGGTTCAGATTCTAGCAGGAATGGATGGGAAACAAATATTAGACATAGTAATAATTATACTATGTGGCATATTATTAGATGATAAGCACTACAGGGAAAGCAAAAAAGTCAGGAAGACTTGAAAGTTGCAATTTTAAGCAGAGTGGTATTGATGTGATTCAGTGAAAAGGTGATTTGAGACTTTTTGAAACTGTGAAAGAACTATATAAATACCTTAGGAAGAGTATCTCATGAATCCATAGGCCAGAGAACACCATTCCTGACATCTTGGAATACTTTTTCCAAATTTTATATGCATCTACACACACACACACATGTATCTATATATGTTCCTTATAATTGGAATCATACTATATGTAAACATTTATATTTGTAGATTTTGTTTTGTTTTTTGCTGGTTTTTTTTTTGAGACAGAGTCTTACTCTGTTGCCCAGGCTAGAGTGCTGTGGTGTCAGCCTAGCTCACAGCAACCTCAAACGCCTGGGCTCAAGCCATCCTCCTGCCTCAGCCTCTCAAGTAGCTGGGACTACAGGCATGCGCCACCATGCCTGGCTAATTTTTTCTATATATTTTTAGTTGGCCAATTAATTTCTTTCTATTTTTAGTAGAGACGGGGTCTCGCTCTTTCTCAGGCTGGTCTCGAACTCCTGACCTTGAGTGATCCTCCTGCGTCTGCCTCCCAGAGTGCTAGGATTACAGGCGTGAGCCACTGCGCCCGGCCATATTTGTAGATTTATAAAAAGTTTATGTAATATCTAGAAATTTGAGAAAGGACAACATTGATAACTATATTTACAATTTCCAAAGTTTTTCTGTGATTAAGTATCTTTGAATTATATTTGTTTGAATGATCAATCTTTAGATATAAAGAAAATGATTCTTTAATTCTGGAAGCTAGCACTACCCTTGGTTGATTAGTTTCTCTCAAAGAGTTGGTTGTCTAGCTTTAATCTTTTCAGGATAAGATTCTCTGCAATGTGATCTTTCTTTCCTTGCTCAAGCTTAGCAAGGGGAGAACTAGCAGCAGATCCTGAGAAGGCAGCATTAAATAACTTTATTGCCCATGTCTCAGTTTCTTCACCTGAAATAGGGAATAATAAAGTTTATCCATCTCCTGAGGACACTGGTGGATTAACTAATTAATAATCATATGATGCTGAACAAAGGCTGAGTATTATTATTAGGGAAGAAAGAAAATCTATCATCAGAGTGTACCTTTCTGGCATCTGTTGCCTTGGTAACCAGATTTGCAGGTGCAACTACCATTTTTGGCACAGCATTCCAGGGTGTTCTCCTCCACACACTGACATTCTGAAGAGCAGCCAGCTCCATAGGCCCCCTTGGGACAGTCTGCAAGCAAATTGAGGCAAACTGGTCACCTGAAAGCCACGCTTTATTTTAAATTGTTAGTGCACAGACATGTAGTTCTGTGGGGTCTGATTATGGGGAAAGCAAGGGGATCATCCTGACTGCCAAAAAATAAGGAAACAAATGCCTTTCAAATCAGGCAATTCATTTGCTTTTTGGCAACTGGATGTGAACAGTGAAGCCTGAACTACTTAAAAGGCTTTGGTGCTTCCGGGAGAGAAATTGCTTCTCAATGTGCTCCATTGGTGCCTATAGTTAATATTCTCCAAAGAATGCTAAAGCCTGCCAGACCCTATATTCAACCTAGCGCAGCATGGAGATGATGGGCAAGCATTTATGGGAAGGCTTGTCATTGTTTTCATTCTCTTTCATTATATGGTAATCGGAAATAATTTTACATCCTGCAGATAACACAAAGCTTTCATCGTGACAGCAGCATTATCTTGGCCACATCTTTGGCAAAGGGTGCTTACCTTCCTTTCATTATTTTCCCCATGCTATAGAGGTTTAGGGATGGTAGTACAGGAATTCTAATATGAAAAAGTCCCACCTTTGCATTCAGGAAAACATACCCATAGTTTTCTCTGTGAGGAGTTACTTACAGTAACTCAATTCCCTTTCCAAAATATAACTCTGACATTTTTTTTCTTCTGTATTATAGATGTCCAAGTGACACATCAAATGAAAAACACTTAAGTGCCCTCCAGGTTCAATGTAATTGTACTGTGTACCCATATAGGCTTTGCTGTAGACAGCTGCTGAGGGAGAATAAAACAAGC
Organism: Cheirogaleus medius; assembly: GCA_008086735.1. Taxonomy (NCBI): domain Eukaryota; kingdom Metazoa; phylum Chordata; class Mammalia; order Primates; family Cheirogaleidae; genus Cheirogaleus; species Cheirogaleus medius. Next base: position 24,908,275 of record VBSM01000272.1, on the reverse strand, counting down.
CATTTTACTTTCCGGTAAATGGAAAGAGACATTAGTAGAGATAATTCAGAGTGGTGGTTATGATGCCACCATGTAGGGTGATTCCAGTCCCACTTGCCAAGGACAGTCCAGAGTTACCTCTAATGTTAATAGGGTCCTTTTCAGATTGCTCAATTTGGATGATAAATTATAGGATCCCTCTATCACCTTTTCTATGACTTCCAAGCTTTAAATCCTTTCCTAGACCCAACAAGCTTCAGGGTCTCTCAGGCTATTGCCTGCCTTGATGTAGGCCCCTTCTTGCTCATTACTGAAAATTCACTCTGAATTGGCTTTCATGCCCTACTCTTCTTGGTTCAGCATGTGGAATTGCAGTTCAGGAGACAATTTAAACACAATTGAATGCTTAAACGTGACAGTTGGTATATTAAGAACATATAACTGTGGGAATATATTTGGTAGAAAGAAAAAGAAGAATTAACCTCTATTGGTAATCCAATGCCCACTCAGAGTTTGTTATGCATTAGCAGGTGGAGGGGGGAGGGAATGGGTATATACAAACATAATGAGTGAGATGTGTAACGTTTTGGGGATGGTCACGCTTGAAGCTCTGACTCGAGGGGGGCAGGGGCAATATATGTAACCTTAACATTTGTATCCCCATAATATGCTGAAATAAGAAAAAAAGAAAAAGAAAAGCACAAAATTTAAAAAAAACAAAAAACCTGTTCACCAAAAATTCATATGTTGAAGTTCTAAACTCCAGTACCTGAGAGTGTGAACTTAAGTGAAAATTTAATCAATGCAGATGTATAATGCCTTCATTGGCTCTCCTATTGGAGTATTTACAATTTACTCTCTCTTTTCTAGGTGCATGCCTTTTATAAGACAGATAAGAACCATGAGCATTGAATAAAAATACAATACAAAACACTAAAAGGTGTCTGTTACTAAGAGATGGTCACAGTACTAAGGAGTGCTATATCTGAATGTCTGTGTCCCTCCAAAATCCACATGTTGAAATCCTAACCCTCAGGGTGATGATAGTAGAAGATGGGAACTTTGGGAAATAAATAAGTCATGAAGGCAAAGCCCTCATGAATGGGATTAGTCCCCTTAGAAAAGAGATCCCAGAGAACTGCCTTGTCCCTTCTACCAAGGTAGAACACATTAAAAAGGTGCTGATGATGAACCAGAATGTGAGCCCTCACCAGACACCAAATCTTATAACACCTTGATCTTGGACTTTCAGTCTCCAGAACTGTGAGAAACAAATATTTGTTGTTTATTAGCTACCTAGTTTACGGTATTCTGTTGCAGCAGCCTGAATGGAATAAAACATGAAGTTCCCTCAGGAAAGATATTCAGAGGAGTTAGTCCTTCAAGGAAAAGACGAGGGTATATGGAATAGGTAAAGGAGCAGGGCAGAGATTGTTTCAGGCTCACAGTTACTTGCACACAGCTTTAAGGAGGGGTGGTGGGCATTCAGTGATGGCATGTCCGGAGAAATTCTACAAGTTAACACTGATGGTTTCAAGCATTTATCAATGGCTGTGTTTTCTTGTATCATCAAAAAAATGTAATTGATAGTCAAAATGAAAAATGAAGAAACTGTGAACCTGTTTTAGAAATTTTAGGGAATGATACAGCCTTCAAATGGAATCCAGAAATAAAAGAGAGACTTGTTCTAAGTCCTTGACATTCAACTTCCATAAAGTGTCAAATGTCCATTTAAATGAACTATTAACAATCCTTCCTCAATAACTAAGATAGATACTAACAAGGAAAAAATGTAAAAATATTAGAAACATTTTTTTCATTCATAAAAATCTAGATTCTATAATTTTAAAAGGCTAGAATATAATTGTCATACATATATAACTATATACAATATGTTTTTTTACTCTCGTCTTTTGTCCAATATATTCTCTGTACTTTTCGGAGTCTTCATGCTTCACACAGAGAGCAAATTCAGTGCCTGTGACTTACTCAAGTGACAAAAGCTCCCATAGCACCCTGGTTCACACATACAGGCCCTATCCATCCTGTGGCAACGGCCATTGTTGACACAGTTACATTTCCTTTTGCAGTTCTTTCCAAAGAACCTTTCAGGGCATCCTGGAGGGTGAAAGGACCAATAAGGCAAACGTTAACCTACATGCAAAACATGCTAGAGCTGTTGTATGAAACAATGAGCTTGAGAAAAGCAAGGTGTTTTCAGTCTGGTTGAACCAAGGCTAGAGAAAGCTTTTAAAAACCACAAATATGATTCTGTATCTTCTGCTTAAAATCCTACAATAACTCGTTCTTGCTGTCAGGTCACAAACTCCACACTTGACAAGACTACCAGCCGCTGCCCCTGCTGACCCCAGGTTGCACTACCATCTCCCTGTCTGCCTTTGCTCTGCCACTCGGCCTCTGCAGTTTCCTCAGTACAGCCCACGCCTCAGTCTGGAATGCGCTTCCCTCACTCTTCCTCATTCTGCAGGCTTCTGCTTAAGTGTCACTTCACAGTCTCTGCATTGTCCTCATGGTCTCTCCTCCAACCACACATTAGTATTTAATTTGTAAAACCTACGGACTTTGTAACCTGTAGTTGCCCCGAGCAATATTGCAAGTTCTATGTGGAAGGACCAGAATCTTGTTTATTTCTTTTTTGTTATCATATCATAATGCCTGGCACCATTCCCTACAACCACTTCATGTATTTTTTAATAGATAAATGAACATTGCTCACAAAGATAAGTAACTGGAATGGCAGCAGAGACCTTCCTGCACCTCAGAAAGCAAAGTAAATGTGGTTTCCATCTCCCCAGTTTCTTCAACTGTGAGAAGCTAATAAACTCCTCGTGATTTCTGGCAATCCCTGTGGATTTATATCCTCATTGACTCTCTGCCGTCAGCTCTTGTGCCTATACAAGCAGTTTCTTTTTTGTGTTTTATCAACCCATGTAGGAAATGTGGCCTCTTCACTCCTTTCCACACAGAAAAAAAAGCCCATACACAGTACTTCCTGGTATTTTGTGAGATTTTTCACCCATAATTTCTTTTCTCTTTTCCTCTCTCCTGTCCTTGTCTGATTTTCATCTCTCTCTCTCTCTCCCTGGTTTCCCCAAGGAGCTCCATTGTTTTTTATCTTATTATGCAGAGCAAATAAATTCTCCCCAGCTCTTACATCTAAACCTGCATACACAAACTCAACTGTTTGCTCAGTGAAAGGAAAAGGCTTTCTCCGTATCAGGATACATTCTGCTTAGATCACAGTTGGAGATTTAAGTATCACTTATTTTGTTCTGTTACACATGTCATCAGTCAAAGCAATGTAATGTTGTATATATAGACACAGTCTTTTACTTCTTCAGAAAAGGCCACCTTGAAAAAGACAGATCCAACTTTCACTTAGTTTATTTTCTATTAGAAACCCCAAGAACCTAAAGAGCTGTCTCAAATGACTGGCACCAGACATTCCTACTGTCTTCACAAGTTTTCCCATGAGCCCCTGGGGGCACTGGCATTGTCCAGTCAGAGGGTCACAGGTGCCTCCGTTCTGACAATCACAGATGCTGCCACATTCTTTTCCATTGGTCTCTGGGGAACAAACTGTGAAGGAAATAGAAAAGATGAACAAATAGTGTAACATATGACCTGACGTATGCACAGGGAAAAAGTAGAAAAAATAAAAAGAAAATAGTGTAACATACTTTTGGTGATAAAAATGGAGGGGAAAAAGAAAAGCTTGTCTTTCTATTAGTATGGATCCCAAGTAATTAAAATCTCAGAGGCTTGCAGACCCAGGAAAAACTTCTGACATGTTCCTAGTTTGTAGGGAATAATCATTCCTGGGGGGATTACTGATGTAGCTAGTTAAAATAATGATGACTGAAGAAACTGCTAACAAGGTTCAAATGCAAAATTTACCTCGTTCTTAAACTCTAACCCTCACATTTTCAAAGCACATCTTTGTTGTACAGCTCTAATCAACCTTAATGAGAAGCAAACTGCATCTTCTACTTTGAAAAGTGCAGAAAAGTGCAGAGAAAATGTCATGTGTTTTTAAACGGAATGAAAGCAGCTAGAGTTTTCTTGAGGGTCCTGAGATATTCCACATTGTCAAAGATTGATAAAGTCCAGCAAACAACTGTTTCCTTTAGTTTAGTATTTTTGGAAGTGTTTAGTGTTCCAGTAAAAACCTAAATTGGGAAAAAATGTCTGTGACTTCATATTTTAACTTAAATAAATATAGCTGTTGAGATAATTTCAGTAATCATTTTAATTGACATTTTATCATAATAGATTAAAGGTTAATACTATAAAATTATACTTATATCCTCTCCTCCATCCACCCCTTCCCCCTTTCTACATGATAATATGGAACTTGGGTTCTTATGCACCTTTTTCTTTGCTTTCAAGCCATAGGCTACAATGAAATGGAAAGAAAAATGAAAAAATAAAGCAAAAAAAAAAAGAAAAAGAGACTGGCAAGGAACATTTGTTGAGGCCTACATTATTAGTTTACTTTTTGTTATTCTGAGTCCTAATAGCAACTGTAGAAGGGCAATTTTGAAAAATATACCTGTAAAATGAAGCTAAGGAAGTTTAAATGGCTTGCCCAGTGTCTGTATTATAGCAAGTCATCAGTCTAGGCAAACCAACAGTATTAGCTGGCACTCTCCCACAAAGTAAAATGCATTTATCATATAGTATAAGGATTTGCCAAATATTTCATTAGTATCAAACAGAGCAAAGATCCTAGGGAAGGAATATTTTAAACATGCCCAAACCATAGCTGGATGATTTAAAAGAAGTTATAAACTTTTCCTTCCATGTTTTAGTCTTTTATTTGCCACATGAAAATATACCTACCTTCCCTTTCCACTGGATAGAGTCTCACAATAATAAATGATTTCAACATGAGATCTTTTCATAAGAAATAGGGTTCTAAAAATGTGCTATTAAAGTTAAATAATATGTGGTAATTTTTAAATTGTTTCAATATAATTACTTGGAGAAATCCCTAAAATATTGAAGTAGATATTTCCATTATAGTCCAATAAAGATATGGGATTAGAAGATCTACCCAATGGGAAAACTTACTTTCCCAGATCACTACTGAATGTTCTTTTTTTTTTTTCCCCCTTGCTGCTTTTGAAAAGCTGGTACTCTTAAAAACGTAAGCAATGATTGGTCACTTCCACTTATTGCAGTTTAAAGGTATTTTTAAGAAAATATTCCCACTCTCCCTTTTTGTTAAAAATTAGTGAACACTTGTTTTTATTTCTCCTAAATAGGTTGTTATGTCTTCATTTTTGTAAAATGGAGGAAAGAAAGATAGAGAGAAAGGGCAAAGGAGTTGTGAGCTTCTACTTGCCGGGGCAGACTCCTCTTTACAACAACACAGAAACACTTAAGAGATTCTCAAGGTTTTCCAAAGCCAAAGAAAATGCCATCTTGTCTTCATTTTATCAGCAAGATCATTTTCAATGTTTCTATATTAATTTATATCAGAGATATTTTATTCAGATGTATTTGAAATAGAATTTTTAGTTTTTGCTCTCATGCCATTGGTTGGGGATCAAGCATTTGGAAGATACATATTTATCAATAAAACTTACAATATAAGGTAAATGTTTACTTCCTAATAGTCATGTAATAACAATTATTTAATCACAATTTTATACAATTGAGTGTGTCAAGTTGCAGGTCAATATAGCTGGGAGTCTCAATACCTGGTTTGCATGCCTCCAATGTGGAGGAATTTCCAATGCATCAACATGAATAAGACCTGGCCAGTAAGCTGGCAGTCTGGTAAGAAAGATAGAAAATGAACACAGGAATTTAAAAGAGAAAGAGGAAACAAAGACAATCAATATAAATATTTTATTTTATCACTTGGCAGTTTTAGCTCCTGAAAGTGCACCTTCATTTAAAATACGAAGGAAAATAACTTTGGGTAATATCATTTTTAAATCTTTGATACTTTCTTATGACAAATTTGTATAAAAAATTAAACCATTGTCATTGGCTGTGTAAATATATTTTTAAAAAGAAAAAAAATACAAAAACAAGCAGTAAACAGTCAAGCAAGTCCATTTAAATTGCACTTTGTAGTACAAATCCTTTCCTTTTTTCTTCATTGGGAATAGCTTGTCAGGGTCTAATGATTTATTTAAATGAAGGGAATTTTATAGTCCTAGAATATTAGGATCCTATATTAACTTTTACGTTTCACGGATAAACAAGAAACATCACATCAAGTTTCCCAGGGAACATAAAATCTCCTCTTTTAATCACATATTCAGTTTAAAACCTCAGTGCACTCTTTATGCACAACAAATACATTGGCTTCTCGCCCATATCAGTTGCTTACCTTATTAAAACATTTTGGGAAGAATATGTGTAAAGGAGTAGTTTGGGGTGCTTGTACCAATTGTCAGGGTATCACTACACTTTCATTACAAAGAATCCCACCCCAGCCTGCTGGGCAGGAGCATTCAATCTTTCCTTACTGGCATCTGTCTCCATTCATGCAGTCCTCACAGCTCAAGCTGCAATCATGTCTGAGGGTGCAATCTAAACAGATGAGAAAGTGATACCATCTTAGTTGGCCCATAATTGTCTACATAACTGAAAATGGAAATGAAACCCTTAATTTCCCATAGAAAATTATGAACCTTAAACATACTTCCTAGAGCCTTAGAAAAGGACAACAGCAAAGCAAAGATATATCTCTTTGAAGTAAAGCTTATTTTCTTTTTTCCAACTATAATATTGGAATATCCCTAAGGAATATTTAGAATTTTTAGGAAAGTTAAAAAAAAAAAAAAAGGAAACAAAAAAAAGGAATTACCACTGATTCAAGAATACAAAAATAATCAATACTCCCAGCATTTTGGTGAGCTTTTTCGTCCAAGCTTTTCTATGCATAGTTTTCTTTATTTTCCAAATAAATCTTCTTATTGAAATTTAATACACACACAGAGAAGTACATAAATCTCAAGTGTGCACTTCAAATTTTTTTCACAATGTAAATAACCCATGTAAATGTCACTCAGAACAAGATATAGAATATTAACCAATTTGATGGCGAGTACATATGGTGCTTGTTTTTCCATTCTTGCAATGTATGTAACCTAAACATTTGTACCCCATAATATGCTGAAATAAAAAAATTAAAAAATATATAGAATATTACCAGCAACTAAAAATCTCAAAGGTGACTTGATGGTTCTCAATCATTAGACTCACAAACTAAGCACTGTCCTGATCTCTATCATCATAGATTATTTTTCCTTATTTTTGAACTTTATGTAAGTGGAATTGTAAAGTGTGCACTCTTTGGTGCCAAGCTTCTTTCATGCAAATAATGTCTGTGAGGTTCATCCTATATAACCATACAGGAGTTGATTTTTTATGGTTATATAGTATTCCATTGTATAAATGTACCATCATGTATTTATCTATCCATTCTGTTCTTGAGGAAGATTACCTTAATATGAAAAAAGAGGGGGAGACTTGTATACAGCTGTTTAAGGCTTGTTCCAATTTAAGAGTCGCCCCTGTTTTTAGGGTGGGGAGTTTCAGATGTCCTAACTGAAAACTTGGAATTTTTATCAAGGCCTCTCTGCCTTGGCAGGTTTGAGCTCCAATGTCTACCTCCCTATCACCATGATACTGCTGATAATTGTGATTTGCTCTTCACCCTCTAAGCACCTGTCTCTAGATTTCCTGGCCAAGCATATACATAGGCACAAGGCTTGAGGAGAAAAGCAGCGGAGACCATCCTGCTTGTCTGGTCTTCTCTTCTCTCCAGATCTTGGCTGCTCAAGTTGTGATTGCCTTGTTGCAAACTATTTCTATTCTGATTTTGAGTAGCCAAAATATCAGGAGTTTAAGAAACATTAAATTATTTATATTTTTATGCAGAAGCATTTATTAATATTATTATGATTTGACCACAACATAAAAATATTTCTGATATTTTATTATACTGAATACATTCTAAAGCAATCATCAAGCTTTGATAGTGTTAAGCTACAACAGATAGAGGGAGAACAAAAAGAACCGCTCTGTTTTACAAAGAAAAGATGCAGCGGCAGACTGCCTGCAGTTAACTTTTGCTAGAGATCATGCTAATTTATTTTGATCAGAAGTGATTTGATGCTTGAGTTTCATTGTTTAGATATATCAGAAAAACTCACATTTTAAAGTTTTTTTCTTGGTCCACTTAAACATATTAAACAATTGCCTCCCTGCATTTTAAAATCTAAAAGGGAACTATATTTTTAAGGTAAATTTTAACTGTATAAAATGACTTCTAGTGGAGTTTTAATAGAAGAATTAAAAGATCCCAATCCTTCTCCTCATTATGCTAATTTGAAGATATTTTTAGCTGCATTTCTCTGTGTTATGCTTTAAGAGCACCCCTCCACCATGCACCTCCACTTCTACAAATACTTATATACATATACCTTTATTGTGCAAAATAAAAAAAGACAAAAGATGATGGATTTGGTAGAAAGCTCTGAAGAAGTGATTTGGGCCCTACTTTTCTTGAAACCTCATGTTAAAAAATTTGATGGCATTACATATTGATACTGAAACTGCCTATAAAAATGTATGCAAATGATCTAAAAATAAAGAAGTGAGTATGATGAAATAAATTCTTTTACTCACCAACTTTGTGCAAAGCAGCCAATTCTCCTCAAATATCTTTTCCTTCCTCCTCATCTTCTTCGTCTTCAAAGGTGAGAGGCAGAGAGGTAGCAGCATAATGAAGCGGTTGAGGTGGGCTCTTGAACAGGAGGCCTGCAAAACCTCACAACTTTTAATTCCTTTTCTTCTTCCTCTAGCTCATCATCATCTAAAGCTAAGACCGTAGAGGAAAATACAGGCCTTCAACATGTTGGTTGAAAGAAGGAAAAACTGCTGCAAGGGTTGACAGAGAAATGAGAGAGTTGGAACCAGACAGCCAAGGCAGGGGGTGATGGAAAGGTAAAACGCTTTGAGATGGCCATTTCAAAAGTCTGTTGTAAATGAAGGTGAGGAGCTACAAGCACAAAGTTAAAACTGCAGCAGAGAGAACAAAAAGGAAAGGAAGGAAAGATCTCAGTTTGCGAAAAGAGAAAGGGGAAGGCAGGTTGGGTTAAGTAATATGTGGTCCTAATTCCTCCTGAAGAACAAGATAAGGGTGGAAGTAGTTTAGAAAAGATATAATAAAACTCTTCACAGTGATTTACAGATGCAAATTTTTCTGTCACTTCCAATTCTGCAGCCTTTTTCACAAGTATAGTCTTTATGTTCCCACAGAATTAGCACATGGTTGGTCGCAGACTATATTGACATTCAGACACTCATCTATATCTAGGAAAATTTAAACAATATCTGCTTTTGGGCATTGAGAGATAAAATAGACATTATAGACTAACAGATACATTTGTGTTCCTCTTGTGACCTTGATTAATCAGTAACAACTTACTGCCATAGAGAAAGCAAGCATAACCCCCAAATTCTTTCTTAAGAATACCTTGCCAATTACTTTTCTCTCACTCATTTCCAAGTTTGTTGTAGTTCATCTACATAGACAAGATCTTTCTGAGATCTTGTTCATGAAGTTTAGATGAAGAACATAAAACTTAAAATAAATCAGTGGCCTCAGGCTATGCACCATTTTTCAGAATTTTCATTCACTCTTGAATTATTCAACATATATGATGGAACATTTACTCGGTGCATAATTCTGCACAAAGTTTGTAGAAAATTTTAGAGATGGGAGAACCTTAGGCCTTGATCTCATGTGACTTACTGGTTTATGACCAAGTTGGAGTCCAGACTTTGGTCAATTATGTTCTTGATACTACACATTCATGTATGAAGCTGAGCTTCTAAGATTTCCCTCAGATTGTGGATACCTTTCCCATTTGTGTGTGTGTATGAAAGTATGTACATTCATGCCATACAGTCATCTCTCGGCTTACTCTGCTTAAGAGCAGATGGTACATGAAATTAAAAAAATTTTTTTGGCTCTTTTAATTGGATAGAATGTGGTAAATGATAATATACTCTACTGCGTTTAGTATATATAGATATCATAGTTGTGTGTTCTTTGCTGTTATCTGCACTGCAAGGCTGGAGGAGCTGGGCTATCTATCATTCTTAATAGAATTCAGGAATGTGTTTCTTTGTAAACACTGTTTCCTCTGATGCGTTAAAGTCTTATGGAATTTAACTGTTTTTGGAATAGATAACAATCTTCTAATCTTTGCTTTAAATTTAAGAAAAATATAGTTCAAAATAATGGTAATAATGATCACAAGATGAAAATTTAATGATTATACTTTTCCATTGTTTTTGTTTTTATTTCAAAATATTAATTAAGGGGGTATAAGCATTTCTGTTCCATGAATACCTTGTGTAATGCTTAAGTCAGGGCTTTTGATGTGCCCATCACCACAATAGTGTTTGTTGTACCCAGTGGATAAATTTTTATCCCACACCTCTCATTCTCTCCCCTCCGTGGTTTCTCATGTCCTTTATATCACTTTGTGCCCATTTGTACCCATTGTTTAGCTCCCACTTACTAGTAAGAATATATGGCATTTGGTTTCCCATTCCTGAGATATTTCACTTAGGATAATGGTCTCCAGGTCCATCCAAGTTGCTGCGAATGACATTATTCCATTCTTTTTTATGGCTGAGCGCTACATGGTGTGTGTGTGTGTGTGTGTGTGTGTGTGTGTGTGTGTATAACATTCTCTTTATCTACTCATAAATTGATAGGCACTTAGGTTGATTCCACATTTTTGCAGTTGTGAATTGTGCTGTAATATATATTTGAGTACAGGTATCCTTTTTATAAAATGACTTCATTTTGGGGAGTAGATACTCAGCAGTAAGATTGCTGGATCAAATGGTAGGTCTACTTTTATCTCTTTGGGAAACTCCATGCTGTTTTCCATAGAGGTTGTACTAATTTCACTCCTACCAATAGTGTATAAGTGTTCCTGTCTCTCTGTACCCACACCAGCATCTATTATTTTTTGTTTTTGACTTTTTAATGATGGCCATTATAATAGGGGTAAGATGGTATCTCACTGTAGTTTTAATTTGCATTTTCCTGATGAGTAGTTATATATTGAGCACTTTTCCATGTGCTTGGTGGCCATTTGTCTATCTTCTTAAAAACTTCTGTTCATGTCTTTTGCCCACTTTTTGATGGGGCTATTTGTTTTTTTCTTGATGATTTGTGTGAGTGCTTTGCAGATTCTAGATATTAGCCCTTTGTTGGATGCATAGCTTTTGAATATTTTCTCCTATTCTGTAGGCTGTCTATTTACTCTGTTGATTAATTCCTTTGTTTTGAAGAAGGTTTCTAATTTAATTAAGTCCCATTTATTTATTTTTATTGTTGCTGTATTTGCCTTTGGAATCTTAGTCATAAATTCTTTACCTACACACATGTCTAGAAGAGTTTTTCGTATGTTTTCTTCTAGAATTTTTATGGTTTCATCCATTACATTTAAGTCTTTTATCCATCTTGAATGACTTTTGTATATGACAAGAAAGAGAAGTTTTGTTTCATTCTTCTGCATGTGGCTACCCAATTTTTCCAGCACCGTTTATTGAATAGGGCCTCCTATCCTCACTGTATGTTGTTGTCTGCTTTGTCAAAGATCAGTTGGTTGTAGGTAGATAGTTTTATTTCTAGGTTCTTTATTTTTTTGTTGTTCCATTGTTCTATGTCTCCACTTTTATACCAATATCATGCTATTTTGGTTGCTATAGCCTTGTAGTATAACTGGAAGTCAAGTAATGTGATGTCTCCAGATTTGTTCTCAAAGATTGCTTTGGCAATTCAAGCTTTTTTTGGGTTTCAAATAAAGCTTAACATTATTTTTTAAAGATCTGTGAAATATGACCTTGGTATTTTGATGGGGATTGCATTGAATCTATAAATTACTTTGGACAGTATGGACATTTTAATGATGTTGCTTCTACTAATCCATGAGCAAGGGATGTTTTCCCATTTGTTTGTATCATATGTAATTTATTCCATCAGAGTTTTGTAGTTCTTCTTGTAGAGATCTTTTACCTCCTTGGTTGAGTATATTCCTAGGTATTTTATTTTCTTTGTAGCTATTGTGAATGGTATTGAGTCCTTGATTTGATTCTCTGCTTGACTGTTAGTATATGAAAATGTTACAGATTTATGTACATTGATTTTGTAACCTGAGACATTGCTGAATTTATTTATTAATTCCAGGAATCTTTTGGTGGAATATTTAGGGTTTTCTAGATACAAGATCATATCATCAGCAAACAGGGATAATTTGACCTCCTCTTTCCTGATTTGGATACCCTTTATTTCTTTCTCTTGCTTGATTGCTGTAGCTAGGACTTCCAATACTATGTTGAATAGAAGTGATGATGGTGGGCATCCTTGTCTTGTTCCAGATCTTAGGGGGAATGCTTTCAACTTTTTTCCATTCATATAATGTTGGCTGTGGGTTTGTCACATATGGCTTTTACAATTTGAGTTACATTTCTTCTATGCCTAGTTTATTGAGATTTTTTTATCATGAAAGGGTGATAGATTTTATAGAATGCTTTTTATGCATCTATTCAGATAATAATGTGGTCTTTGTTTTTGTTTCTGTTTATATGGTGAATCATGTTTATTGAACCATCCTTGCATCCTTGGGATGAAACCTACTTGATCATAGTGGATTATATTTTTGATGTGCCATTGAATTCGGTTTGCTAATATTTTGTTGAAAATTTGTGCATCTATATTCATAAGGGATATTGGTCTGAGACTTCTTTTTCAGTTGCGCCCTTTCTCGGCTTTAGTAACAAGGTGATGCTGGCTTCATAGAATGAGTTAAGGAGGATTCCCTCCTTCTCAATGTTATGGAATAGTTTCTGTGGGCTAGGAACCAATTCCTATTTGTAGGTCTTGTAGAATTTGAGGCTCTTTTTTTGTTGGGAGATCTTTTATTACTGCTTTAATCTCAGTTCTTATTATTGCTCTGTTCAGGATTTCTTTTTGTTCCTGATTCAGGCTTTGGAAGTTGTATGTTTCCAGAAATTTATGCATTTCCTCTAGGTTTTCTAGTTGGTTTGATTAGATGGTTTTGTAGTATTCTTGGGTGATATTTTGTATTTCTGCAGTATCAGTTGTAATGTCTCCTTTTTCATTTCTGATCAAGGTTATTTGAGTTCTTTCTCTTCAATTTCTGGTTAATCTGGGTATCAATTTTGTTTATCTTTTCAATGAACCAACATTTTATTTCATTGATCCTTTTATATTGGTTTCCATTTTGTTCAGTCCTGCTCTGAGCTTTGTTATTTCTTTTCTTCTGCTGGCTTTGGGTTTGGTTTGTTCTTCTTTCTCCAGTTCCTTGATATTTGACATTAAGTTGTTAATTTTTAATTTTTCTCTCCTTTTGATGTAGGGATTTAAAGCTATGCACTTTCCCTCTAGGACTGCTTTTTCTGTATTACATATATTTGAAAAGCTGTTGTCCTCTTTGTCATTCAGTCTGAGGAAAGCTTTGATTTAGATTTTAATTTCAACCTTGACCCAGGGATCATTCAGCAGCAGGTTGTTTTCAAATTCCATCACTAGGTGTAGATTTGAGTGTCTCTCTTGGAATTGATTTCTCATTTTATTCCACTGTGGTCTGAGAAGATACATGGTATGATTTTGATTTTTTAAAAAAATTGCTGAGACTTGTTTTGTGGCCTAACATATGATCAATTTTGGAAAATGTCCCATGTGCTGATGAGAAGAATGTATATTCAGTAGTTTTAGGGTACTATGTTCTGTAAATGTTTGTTAGGACCAATTGTTCTAGAGTACCATTTAAGTCCAGTGTTTCTTTATTGACTTTTTGTTTCAATGACCTGTAGGTGGGATATTGAAATTCCTGAGTATTAAGATGCTATTGTTTATTTCTTTGCTTAGATCTAGAAGAATTTGCTTTATCAAACTGGGAGCTCCTCTGTTACATGCATATATATTTAAGATTGTTATGTCTTCTTGTTAAATTGCTCCCCTTGTCATTAAATAATGAACATCTTTCTTTTTTTTTACCATTGTTGATTTGAAGTCAATTTTATCCAATATGAGAATGGATACACCTTCTTGCTTTTTGTTTCCATTTTCATGGAATATTTTTTCCAACCTGTTACCTTGATTCTGTGCAAATCCTTGTGGTTTAGATGTGTTTCTTGGAGATGGCGAATACTTGGGGTTTTTTTTTTTAATCCATTCACCCAGTATATGTCTTTCAAGTGGGATACATAACTTGTTCATGTTGAGTGTAGGTATTGATATGTGGGATGCTGTTGGGTTCACCAAGTTTGGTGAAATCTTATTGCTTTTTTCTCTCTCTCTCGTGCTATTGTTTTATAAGAGCTGTGAGCCATAAGTTTGTGGTGTTTTTACACTGGTGAGTATCTATTGTCCTTTTGCCTGTATTATACACTTTTGAGCATTTCCTGTAGGGGAGGTCTATTAGTGACAAATTCCCTTAGTGTTTGCTTGTGTGGAAAAGTCTATTTCTCCATCATTTATGAAACTTAGTTTTACAGGATATGAAATTCTTGGCTGCCAATTTTTCTGATTAAGAAGATTAAGAATGAAGCCCAATCTCTTCTGGCTTGTAAGGTCTGCACTGAGAAGTCTGCTGTTAGCCTAATGGGTTTTTCTTTGTAGTTTAGTTATTGTTCTCATCTTACAGCTTATGGAAACTTCTCCTTCATTTTGTCTTTGGCCTGGTTGATGACAATGTATCTTGGATATGTCTTGTTTGCTATGAATCTTTCTGGTGTTTGATGATTATCTTGTATCTGGATATCTGAATCTCTGGTAATACTAGGGAAATTCTCCTCAATAATTCCTTTAAATAGGTATACCGTACCTTTTGCCTTTTCTTCTTCCCCTTCTAGAATATCTATAATTTGTATATTGGCTCATTTCTCATAGTCCCATATTTCTCTGAGTGATTGATCATCATGCTTTATTCTTTTTAATGCATCTTTGACTGGACTGGGTTAGTGAGAAAGCCTTTTTTCAAGCTCTGAGAGTCTTTCTTCTGCTAGATCTAGCCTTTTGTTGAAGCTTTCTGCTGTATTTTATAATTCTTAAATGACCCTTTTGTTTCTTTAAGTTCTGATATATCCTTTCTTATGCTGTTTATCTCTTTAGCAAATTTTTTCATTCATGTCCTTAAAATGTTTTTTTGGTTTCTTTGTGTTGGTTTTCAACTTTATCTTCAATTCCATTTGTCTCGTTTGGCATCCCTATTTTGAATTCCATCTCTGATATTTCAACAATTGCTTTTTGGTTGGGATCCATTGCTGTGGATATATTGTGATCTTTTGGGGGTGTCAAACTAGCTTGTTTTTAAACATTGCCAAATTATTTTTGCTAGTTTCTTCTCATCTGAAATCTCTTCTCTCAAGTCAGGGCTGATTAGTTGGCAGCACACTTGTTCTCCTTTGCTGAGAACTCTCTTACTTAGTAAGAAGAGAAGTCCCTAGATAATGATTTTGTTTCATATTCTGGAGGATTGACCTGGAGAGGGAGGGGTAGATGCACTGAGAGCCTTTAACACAGGTGTTTTCCTGTGTTGTCTTGATCCTTGGTGGTTGTCACGGTCCAAGCTGATTCTGGAGGCTATTCATTCAGATTGGTGTATGGGTCCCCAGGCCACTGTTGGAAGCTTTCACAGGGGGCTGCACAAGTCCATTTCCACAGAGGTGGGTGGTATGATGTTGCCCAGTGCCTAGATGAGTTGTGGCACCTTGGTTGGCATCTGGACACACCATGAAACTGCAGTCAGTGGGGGGTCAGATTATGTTACCTTGGTGGGTGCCTGGGAGTAGGTGCATCATGGGACCTGGGCTGATGCTGGGGAAATCTTCTTGTGGAGTAGTGGATTGGTACCTAGCTTTGTGTTGGAAACTTGAGCTGGGCACTGGGTGAGACCCTCTCCACTGAGGCAAGTGGCTGTTTGACAAGGTTATCTAGGCAGTGGCCACAGGTGTCAGGGCTACATGTGTTTGCTCCATCCAGATCTAGGTGTAATGGGGAATGTGATGGGGGCTGGCTTGTGGCTAGTGGGTCCATGTGGAGAGCTGGACTACAGATATAACCTCACCCAAGGCCAGGGGCCTTTTTCTGCTAGTCAGCAGTCAGGGCCATGAGGGCATGGTCTGCCATCTGGCACACAAAACCAGTGGGAATGTCCTACCACATGGCATGCAGGTCCATGGGGACAAGGACCTCCATGTGGCATGCAGGGTCATAGTGCTTGTTCCTCCAGTTGATATGCGGGACCATCAGGGTGTGGCCTGCCACTTGGCATATGGGTCCATTGACATGTGGAACTCTGCTCAGCATCTGAGTCCACAGGAGCATAGGCATCAATGTGGCAGAGCATGGGCCCATGGGGCTTGCTCCACTGGTCAGTGCACAGGACTGTGGGGCTGAGCTGCTGGGTGGCTGGGGCTTTGTCCTCACCTAGGTCCCACTGAGGCTGCTACTGTGGGACCTCTTAAACTCCATTTGAGTGCCTGGAGTGGGGGGTCGCCTGGCTCTTAGTCCTGGGCATGTGAGAGTATCTGCTCTCCCTGCTCCATCCTCAGTGGCAAGGGGTGGTTCTGGGACAGGTACAGTGAAGCTGATCCCTGTGTAGACCAGGAGCTCCAGACCAGAGAGCTCAGAGTGGCGTCAGCTGCAGCAACCTGTGAATTGAGGCCAGGAGGTCCCTGCTGAGCCTGCTCTCTAATGCAACTTCACCATACAGTCTCCAAGCAGTTCCCTGTTCAGGAGGGATACCTGCAGTGGTGGTGGTGGGGCCCTTCAATCTCGAGTCACAGTCCTTGTTGGCAGTATGGGGCCCTGGGATTCTCTCCTTTATCACTTGTCCGTGTGTAGGAGTCTCTGCCAAGTACTTTCCGATTGTGGTGAGCGGATCTCCCCATCACCATCTCCTTCACTCTGAGTATCGATTCTGTCTGTTCTCTGGTGATTTACAATGCTCTCTCCAAGAAAGTCTATCCATAGGTGAGCATCTACTTGCAGTTTTTGATCCTCTCCTAGACAAGAGCATGTGTGGATCACTTCTATTCCACCATCTTGGCCTCTTTCAGATTATACATTTAAGGTAAACTTTTCAAAATAAATTACAGCAATGATTTACATGAGCTATTCTTAATGGTATAAAAAAAGTCAACTAACTCTACTCACTAAATTCAAATTCTTCTATATTAAAAAAATATATAAAAGCAAGAAATATCTGAAAGGTAAATGAAGTAATATTAACAATTTAGCTAGAAAATTACAAGATGACTCATCTTTAAACTTGCATTAGCTCTGTTAATATCAGAAATGTAAGGGATTCTGAGATAGATTTGGACTGTGGTTCAGGAACTGGAAATCCTTTTGCTACTGCTCTCTAATTAAAAAACTCATTGAAAATGACTTTCAGTAACCAACTTTTTAATTCCAGTCAAGCTTGCCATGGGTGATTCCTATGGCAGTGTGCCTGCCAAAATATCTCATTTGCATATATATATATTAAATTAGGAGAAAGGGATTATGAACCAATGAACATGATAATAAAAATAGCTACTTTTAGTTGGGTGATTTTTCTTTGTCAACCACTGTATGAGGCACTTTATATTTATTACTTTACTTAATTCACCCACTAATCCTATGAAGGCTCATAAAAGTTAGAATCATTCAAGGTCATATGATGGTAAATGGTAGAACCACATAAAATCCAAGTCTCTTTAGTGTCAAAGCCTTCCCTTTTCCACCCTAGTTCTCTGCTTTAGATTTTCCTTCTTCATTTATTGCCCCTTCACATGAGTTATTTCATGTTAGCTCTCAGGAACTTACCATCACATCCACAGCCACTGGAACAGATTGGAAAGCCTTCCTGGCAACTACATTGATAGCCTCCTGAATAGCTTATGCAGGACTGGGCACAGTAGGCTTCTCCATTCTCACATTCATCAAGGTATGAAGGGGCAAAAGACACTTCTGTTATTGCAGAGAAAGGAACTTAATGATCCTATGGAAGCACTGATAAGCCTCACTTCAAAATTAAAGCTGTTTTACTCACCATTTTCTATTTATCAGGCCACATAATACAACCATTAAAGAAACTATAACACAAAAAGAATGAGATCCACTTTTGGTTTGTGTTTCTTGCATGCTTCTTCTATGCCTGTCACTTATTTTAAAAGAATGTATGTTATCTCTAAATGCATTTATAAGCATAGGAAAAGAGATCTCTGTTATTTTTCCACGTTAAAATGCAATCTGACTGAATAAACAGAGGACTTGAAGAACAAAAAAACAGCTTGACAAAGAAAAGCCAAAAAATTCCATTTAGTGAACATTTGACAGCTGCAAAGAGGAGACAGTCTTAGACTCCATAATGTGTTTGTTCTTCTAAAACTTAGATCAAAGCATGTTCCTGAGCAAAAGGAACTCACATGACTGGTGAGAGAAGTGGTAACTACAGTTTGAGAGAGGGTCAGAACACTTATTTGAAATATTATCTTTTAAATTATAGGATATTTTAGAGCATTTGCTTGAACATTTAGATGATTCTGTGACTGGGATGAGTGAGGTATGGGGGCTTTTGTTCCGTCTGTGACATCTTTACCATGGAATGTCCTGTCGTAAAAGCAGTTCTCTAAACAATGATCTTTAAGTCTCCTTCAGCACTATTAGTTTAGAATTCTACATCTGTGAATTTTTCTTCTTAAGACATAACTTCCCTGGGGAAAATAAAAATGCACCAGAAGATGTCAAACTGAAAGTTCTTATCCAAAGGATAACCTATTTGGCCTGAGTTTTAAGGTGACCATTTCTGACATAATTGTCCAAGGAATAGCAACAGACCCTTCACTCCTGCTTTCCTTAAGCTGGATACCTCGAAATTGTTTGGTAAGGGTTTTAGGCTCTAGGTCCTTGGTTCAATGCAACTCCCTCTATTTGTTGAGCTGTTAAGTTGACTCAGCCTGTCAGTGCTGAGTTTACAAAATCCTTTTGTTCCGTAACTACATGAGCAGCCATAGATAAAAAAGGTCAGTGTCTCAATTAGCCTTGGAAAGGATATCAACTCAAGGAAATTAAGACAAGAAAAAGGAAGGAGAGAAAACGCAATCAGTCAATCAAGGTGAAGGGTCTCTATAAAATATCTAAATGAAGGTCATTTGGACACAAAACATTTTTCTCTGGCAAAATGTCACAGCAGTGCTACTTGCAAAATTCTAGATATTTTTTCCTTATATTAAACCTTCCTTTTATTAATCTTTTGGATTAAATAGCATGAAGTAAAGGATAAAAACTTTTTGAAAATTTCAGTTCCATTTCATTGAAAACATTATCCTTTAAGGTTTTTTTTTTTTTTTAACTTCGAGATTTTTTTAAGTTGTTTGTCTCAGACACCACTAGGACCTTCAAATGTACAGATCTCAGGATTTCCTGTTTTCAACTAGCAAGAAGCACAATTACATCACACAATTGAAAAATAAGTCCTTCATCCTATCATCTTATGATCCATTTTTGATTCTTCTATTAACATTCCTCTGGTGCTATTTCTAGCTTGTCTCATGTATATCGTCCTCAATCTGGAACTCATCTGAAACCCCAATCTTCCTACATCACAAGCTTTACTTAAAATGCCCTTCTACTTCAACCCTTGCATCACCTGTTTCCTAAATTTCTCGATTTCTTTTCAGATGTTATCTGGCAAGATATTTGCTTGTTTATTTTTCCCTTTTAAATTTCTTTCTCTCTGACGATCACATTTTACCTAAATTGGCCAATATACCAAAAATTTCAACACTGCAGAGAAGTTCATCTCTACAGAAAAATCTAGCCCTAATCAAAAGTAGAATACCAAATGTAGCCAGGCACAGCAATTAAACATTTGAGCTCTGACTTCAGAAAAGCATCAAAAGTGAAAAAGTTGATCTTCTGTATCTGTCCCTCATACGTAGTCACTGAATGAAACTCTACAGGTTAGAAATGTTTTGTAATAATTGGGAAATTGTTAATTTAGTGACTTTATTGCTGGTCAGACTCTTACATTTTATATAGCTGTCTTTCAAATTGTGTTAACACACCTCTAGGTTTTAGTCCTAATAAATTTTTGCCTTTGGGCAAGACTCATTAACCATTTGCAGACTGGCTGATATATTTTCACATTTCTTTGTACATTCTCTTTTTTTAAGGTTTATGCTAATAAAAGCTGAAAAGAAAATCAGTTGATTTCCTTTATGCATGAATGTTTTTTTTACAAACATAGATGGCCTTAATCTGTTTTTTAGGCAAATAAGTAAAGCACGTATCTGTACACTTCAAATGAATCATTGCCTTTATGCTAGTGAATATTTGCTCTTTAGAAATAAATTTTTTATTGTTAGAAAATGAAATAAACTTGAGCCATAAACAAAATAACATTGTCATGTTGACTGTTGCATTCTCATAAATATGCAATTGTCTACATTTTGACCCTGGCAGATGCTATTTGTTTCTAGCTATAAATAAGAACTTTACTGAATTGTACTTTTTAAAGAATAAAGAAAGACATTAAATTGTAAGTTGCAAAGAAAAGGTTCAGCAAAATTCCAGTTTCCCTTATTCAATACTCAAAAGAGAAACAAACATAGAAAGATAGAAAGGAAGAAAAAAAGAAGGAAAGAAGGGTAGAAGGAAGGAAGAAAGAAAAAAGGAAAGCCTTTGTTTTTCCTATAAATACAAATTTTAACAAAATACGAAAAAATATAAGCATATTTTTCATTACATAAAAAGAGGTAATGGAAGCAATTGTTCTCAATAAGTTAACCACTGTAGGCTCAGAGCAATGCAGAAGGCAATGTTGGCTCAAGAAATACAAGCAATGGCTTCAACAATTTATGAAACCAGAATACAGCAAAATTTCTTGAAGTTCATTCTGTATCATAGTGCCAAAATAAAAAGTCCCAAATACTTAAACCATTGAAATTCACCTTTTTTAATACTTCAATTGTCTCTAATCATATTGAGTAGCATGAGGTATTCAGAATTTTTTTTTAGTATTCATAATTTTTAAGAGAGAGAACATAAAGCATAACAAAAGAAAAGAAGCAAATATGGTATCATAATTCCTGAATGATGATAAATCACTGTTTAGGAGCTTGGAAGTATTCTCAGGACTAGAGTACATGGTAATATAGTTTGATACCTATTATCCCTGTTTATAGTAGTTATTCCTTTTTCTCAGAAGCTCTAGGTTAAACATTTCATTATGAAGCAAGGCTAGGGTGGAATTTATTCTTCTCATTGTTTCCAATGGTATAAATTCTAATAATAAGTTGGAAAACTAGTAATTAAAAATAGGTATGAGCCAGGTTATCCAAGGAATAATACAGTTTAAAGTTTTCTTTTCGAATATAGCTACCTGCCATATCAAAGTTGAATGTGCAACCAAATCATTACCAAGTTGAAAACCAATACAAATGATGTGATTTCTGCTTAGGGTAGAGAAAATTGAGGTACATGGTAGCACTTATTGTTGGAATTACAAATTATATTTGATGGTTAGACAGTCTTTGGAGTATTTTCTTGAAATAAACCTATTAAGTCCATATATTTTGTTAAAATGTTTTAAATCTCCTTTAACTTCAAGGTAAATATCTAAATGTAACATCTTCTGTTAAGCAATCTTTCTTTAACATTTATTCAGTAGCCAGAGACTCTGTTCAATCTATTTCTCCTTGCAGTTTGAGAGATGTGGCTCATGTTACAGCAGTATGTGTTAGAAATGAAAGGGCTAAATGAATCCAGAGCAACTTTTGAATGAAGATGGCATTTATCAAACATTACCTATGCATGTTTTCTCATATGAATCAAGCTGGTGTCCATGGTTACAGGAACAATGAGGTCCACCAACTTCATGTTCACAGTGATGAGAGCAACCACCATTGTTCTTTTCATAGCTATTGACAATTTTCAATTCAATTTCTTTCCAAAACAAGCAAAAGAGGGTTATTAGCATAACAACTGAGAAACCTGAATATATGTCAACAATGGGTACATCCACATTCTCTCAACTGGGAGGATGACAACCTTTATTGGAAATCTATCAACACTCTATACATATAAAAATCTAAAGTCTGATAAACACTGTAAATGTCTATACCATATTGAAATATTAATAAACTGATAAATAATGTTAAGTTAACTAAGTGATGCAAAAAGATAATGATGAGTCCACCAGTGATTATTAAACATTTTTATCTTAAAGGACACATACTTTTGGGGATTCTCAGTATTTTAAGGATACAAAAAAATTATGTATATTGTAATCAATGTAATCACTGTAATCAATGATCAGAAATCAAATAGGTTGTTTGACAGCTGACATTTCTGTTCTCAAGCTCATAGTATGTTATATTATCTGTCATTTTTAGGGGCTATATGAGTACATGAAAATATTGTTAAAAAATAAACATGGAACAAAAACGTAAACACAAAACCAATGAATTAGCTGATCATATCTAACTAATGTCATGTTGGTGTGCTATTCAGCTTTGATGTATATGAGAATCATTTATTACATAAAAAAACTAGGACTTTAAAAACCAATTTGCCAATCCTGGTACATGCTACTAATTTGGGGGATATTGGTGGGTGTCAGCCTCAAAATATGAATACCAATTGTCTTAAGCACACAGGAATTGTAATTGCTCATTTTATAAATGAGGAAATGAGAAATAAAAAATGTTTTGAATCTGTTTAAAATATGGAATTTAGATACTCTGAATGCTATTTTTACCACTGGAATTCTATGGTTATTCATTTGTGTTGCTTGAACACACCCTTTTTTATTGAAAGCACCTATATTAGTTTATTTCTTTTCAGTCTTTACTCCTGAATGAATTGTTTGGAAGAAGAAAAATGGGAGTAAAAGAGTGAAATTGGAATATTCTTGATACAAAGAAATGATAAATGCCTGAGGTGATGGATCCCAATTACTCTGATTTGATTAATACATATTGCATGCCTGTATTAAAACAACGTATGTATCCTGTAAATATATACAAATGTAAAAAAAAAAGGTGGGAAACAACAGGACAAGGGTATTTGGGATTGTGACACTCCTTGAAAGCACATATAATCATTAGAACTGCCTGGATATGTGCTACAGTTCCAGAAATCATCCTCCCTAATTCCCAACCACTAGCCTGGGGCAGGCAGCAGCCTCGCGTGCTCCCAAGCACCCAGTGCACATCCCTGTCCATTGTGCTCGTCCCACTGTGCCATTATCATCTTGATTACCCAGCTCATAACAGATGTTCAGAAATAGGTTTTGAATGATTGAATAAACAAAAGAAGAATTATGCTAATCAATTTGTTGTTGAAAATAAGAAGCCCTTTGGGTTTAGAAGCAGCTAGTTTAGGATTGAGCAAAATTAGAAAGCTAAAGGAAAGACTAAAATAATAAAGGGAACTGATACTTTTCATGGTATATTAACCTATATTCTTTAGGAAGACATATTTCAAATTATATCTCTGGTTGTAGAGATAAGTACATGCATATCTTTATGATACAGAATTAAGGTTTTTTTTTCCCCATATGTTTTCCATGGCCATTCTCATAAGGAGGCATTTTAAAGTATTTATGAATCATATTTGGTATCTTAGAGTCTATCAAGTCAACCTCCATTATATTTTAGCGAGAAAAGTAAGGTCAATTGAGGTGGAATCACTTCTTTAATAACATTTACGGCACTGTTGATATAAAAAGCCATGTCTTCTGGGCCAGTTTTTTCTACTATATAATGTTTACTCTCTCAGATTGCTTTCACATATTTAAAGTTTAGAAACATACTCATTTTTAAATTTCATTTTGAATAATAGTATTATAATTAAATGAAATGATCATAAATACATTTATTTGAATTATACTATGCAAAATATCATATGTGCTTAATGATGTAAATATTACAAGAAGCCTTAAAAATAGCATTATGATTTTTGCTTAGCAGACTAGAAAATGAAGATAAAACATTTGCCCAAGATAACAGAGCTAGTAAAAGGCAGAGTTTTCTAATTCAGCGGTATTTCCCTATATAATATCATGTGGAAAGAGAAAATAATTTGACTAGCAGTAGCAGTGTAATTTATTTCACTGAAAAGTAATCTTTTTCTAAGAGATGCAGTACGATATAGTAGAAACAGCACAAAATTTAAAATCAGAAGACCAGACACTTTAGGGCTGTGTGATCTTCTGTAAATTATTTTATATGTCTGATCCTCAGTTTTTTCCATTGTTAACATAGGGACTGAGTTACATTAAGGTTTGAATGCAAGTTACATCAAGTCTACAGATATATGAAGATTGATTACAAAGTATTTTAAAAATTAAGAATTTTTTCATAAACTTCTGGATTTCCACCTTTTCTTCAAAAATCAAAGGCCTCCTATTTTTAAAAAACAAACAAAAAAGCCAATAACCCATGTTACAGTCATTCTAAAACATAGTTTGGCAGTTTCTTATAAATTTATACACTTACCATATGACCTTGCAATTCCAGCCCTAGGTATTTACTGAAGAGAAATAAAACAAACACGTTCATACAAAAACCTGAATGCAAATGTCTACAACAGCTCTCTTCATAATTGCTCAAATATGAAGACAAGAATCCAAATGTCCTTCAGTGGGTGAACAATAAACCAACTGTGGTATATCCACACAGTAGAGTACTACCCATCAAAGAATAAAACTCTTCATATGAGCAAAACCTTGGCTGAATCCCAAAGGCATTATACTGAATGAAAGGTTACACACTGCCTGCTCCCATGTACTGAGATTCTTGAGAAAACAAAGTTCCAGTGAGGGAGAATGGATCAGTAGTTGCCAAAGGTTAGGGATGGGGAATAGATGACAAGCTGAAGATAGGACAAGTGAGTTTCTGGGGTTGATGAAACTGTTCTTAATCCTTATTGCAATGGTCTTTACATAAATCTATAGCTGTGTTAAAATTGATAGATCTATGCACAAAAATGTGAATTTTACTGTCTGTTAATTTAAAAAATAAATTAAGAGAAGAGATCCCACATTTTTCTCCAGTTACTGCCACATTGCCTGATTCTTAGTAGCACTTGACACCATTGGCCACTCCTTCCTTCAATCTTTTCTTATTTTGCCTTTTAGGAAATCACACTATCCAGATTTTCCACAAACCTTACTGGACACTCTTTTTCAGTCTTTCCTGTCTCTCCATTGCATTCTAGGTGCTGATTGTTGGAGTCCCCAGTCTCAGTTCTCTGTGCTCTCCTCCAGATATCTTCACTGTGCAGGTGACCCCATTTTTGCTCATGGCTTAAAGATGAGCATCTACATGTTAATGAGCTTCTCACTCCAGCCTTGACATCTACATACTTCCAGACATTTATATTAATATCTAGTTAGAAAATAGAAACTACCTACATGCCATTTCTACACAACAAAAATAGGATTCGTGATTTCCAAACATACCTGGTGGTCCACTCCCAAACCTGTTCTTCCACTGGACTCTACATTTTGGTAAAAGGCATTCTTATTAAACATTTTCTGATGTCTCAAACCAAGAATTATTCTTGATTCCTCTTTTTTTTCCTGAAATCTACATCAATAATTCCCCTCAGGTTTCCCTACAAAATAAATCTCAAATCTGTTCTCACCATCTCCACTGTTGCTACCTTAATTCAAACCACCATCATAGCTCACCTGACTGACTCTTATCTTGCCTTTACTCATACTCCCTACTGTCCATTCCCTACAGAGTAGCCACAGAGATTTTTTAAAAATGTAAACATATCACATTGCTCCTCGTTCAAAACCACCCAATGCCTTCTCATCACATTTGGAATAAAATCCAAATCCCTTGAGATGGCCTACAGGTCTTATATGATCTGACTCATCCCTCCCCCTGCCTACTGCTCTGACTTCATCATCTCTGTCTTCCTCTTGTTGATTATTTTCCAGCCCACACTGGTTTTCTATTTCTTGAGCACAAAACAAGCTCAGCCTTACCTTAGAGCTGAGTTCTTAGTTCTTACTGCTCCGTCTTCTTGGATCTTCTTATCATTACACATTATCACTCTATGACATGATGGTACACATTTCTTTGATTACTTTTTTGCTTTCTGTCTCCTCTGTATGACTTTAAGTTCCATAAAGGCAGGAACTTTGTCTGACTTGTTCACTACTGTATCTCTAGTGCTGAGAACAGTGCCCGGTATGTGGTAGGTGTTCACTGTTCATTTGTTGAATAAATCAGTGAGTTTAGCCACACTGGCATAGTGATTGCTCTGGGTGATAGTTGGATAGTTGGCTGGAAGCAAGCAATAGCTGTCCTCTTTAGCCCCAGAATGCCCTCTCTGGTTCCACACAGTCTCCACAATGCCCTATTTTCTTATACTTAGCCTGCCTTACACATTTATATTTAATGCCTATCTTGTGTTGGTGTTAGAGTTTTGGCCCCTGGATTAGACTATATTTAAGGTACCAAAAACTGTAATAAATTTCAAATACTAACTGATTCTTTAAGGGAAGAAAAAAGCAGTAAAAGTATGCATTTGACAAATTTTCTGTAGGCTCTTCTTATTGCTATTTTCCTGTGATATTGCATCAATGGAGTTCTAAGACTGCTTGTGGTAATTTGATTGAAATATAAATAATACTATGGTAACCTCATTAAAAGTATATGAGACTAAAATAAGTGCAAACTCAGATCTGTAACTGTCCACTAGATGAAAGCTGAGATTTTGAATTCTTGATCCAGATTATAAACAATCTTTTACTATTATACTTTTAAAAAATCATACTTAAAATTTTTTAAAGGATCTTTGTAGTTTCTTATAGGTAACCAATATAGTTTGCTTGATAGAAAAAAAAGCGCATTAAATATGTATGGACCATAAGCTAAACTACGTTATGTATTGCTTGGTAATTTGGGGGAAGTATGCTGTATCTGGAATTTACCACTTTCTAATCACAAGATAGTGATTGGTAATTCATAGCACACTGTGAGGATTTAGTGGTTAAAATTACTTAAATATAAAATGTTGTTTTCTAGGAAAAAGGAAAAACAAGTTTCATCCTAAAATATACTTGTTAGATGATGGGCACATAAAATTCATAGCTAAACATTACCATGCTCTAAAAAGATTTACTCCACCTACAGGTTTTGAAATAGCTCAAAATACCAGTTTTCACCAAGAAAGGTTTATATGTCAGTTAGTAAATATTGAGGTCTGGTGAGGATTGCAGAAACAGCTTAGCCAAATATTTAAATAGGAAAATAAATGTAAAAATATACTTCTACCAAATGTATTCGACTCTAGAGCAAATTGCTTTCTCAAGTAAATTCTACAGAAAGCCTTACTTCATAACTCATTATCAATAATGACCCCCTCTTTCATGATAACTGAGAACGCACCAATTAAATTGCAAGAGGTTTTATTTCATACATTTGTAAAATGTACTCATCCTTTAAACCTCTGGCCATATTAAAAAGCCAAAACATTAATAAAAAAAGAAAAACCCATCCACATTTTTCTTGGCATAAAAGGACTCCTTAGGGCATTCAGAAAGAGACAGACTTCAGAAGAAATTGTACCTTAATTAGTAGTCAATTTTTCTCTACCATCTTATTTAGTTTGCTCTTTAAAAGGCAAATATCACTGCAGCAAATATTCAGTCTTTAAGAAACAAAAATATACCAACAGACTTTAAGGAATATAGAATTAAAGAAACATAGAATTTTATACAGGAGAGAAGAATGAATAATTTAGTGACTCTAATAATTTCTCTTCATGAGGGAGCTCATGTAAGACTGCTACAATATTTATTCTATTTATCACTATTTTTATTCTTATTCCTGCATTAAAACTAATAAAAATACATGTAATATATTCAGATACCTGGTAAAGTAGAAATGATAGTATATCTGAAGCAGAAAGATCCTCGTTCAAGTCCTAGTTCTATCACTTACTAAGTATGTCATTGGGTTCTTAGCTTCAACACTGAATGGGTGGTTTACTAAGATGTGAAGAACTGGAAAGAGGATCTTTGGGACTGAGACTTAAAATCAGCAGTTCTGTCCAGCTCTATCAAGTTTGTAATGCCTACCAGTCATTCGGGTAGAGATGTTGAATAGATACTTTGGTATATTCACATGTAGTTAAAAGAAGGAGAAAGGTTGGAAATATAAATTTTACATTGAGAGAAGGGCCATAGATGGAGAAGAAAATTAGAAAAGTATAGTATTATAACATAGATGATAAGAGAAAGTATTTCAAGAAAGTGTTCTCAAGAAGAGGTTAGTTGACTATGTTGAAAGCTACTGAGAGGTCAAGTAGGATAAAATCAGAGATGTTACCATTCAGTCTGGTAGCATGGGTGACTAGTGAAGTGGTAGAGATGAAAACCTGATTAGTGTGGGTGGGTGAGAAAATACAAGATGAAAAAGAGCAGTTATTGGCTAAAGTCATTACAAATTTTGTAGTGAAGGGGATCAGACAATAGCTCTAATGAAATGTGGGCTCACATGAGGGTAGTTCAAAGACAGAAGATACTTGACCATGTTGCTGTGCTGATGAGAATGATTCAGAAGAACTAATGCTTCAGAAAAGAAGGGGATAATTGCAAAAGCAAAGATCTCAAGATGTTAAGAGAGAATGGAATCCAAAGCACAATGAAGATGACCTTTGATAGTAATAAGGCCACTTCCTTCATATTAATAGGAGTGAAGGTTTTTCCATGGGACTCTATGGGAGATTTGGGGTCAATTATTACCTTGGATGGTAGTTTGCATCCATTTTTGATGACATAAGAAATAAGGTAAAGACAAAGGCAAAAAGGGGGTGATATAAAGATTTGGAAGAGAAAGAGGTGTTAAACACTCAATTTGATGAGGGTGAAAGTAGACATATTCTGATAGTACAGGTTTGCCCAGTCATGCTGCTTAGTCATTTAAGATTTATGGTCCTGAATTTAAAGCAAAATCAGTTAGCATGGTTTTGTTTTGAACACAGTAAAATTCATCTACTAAGATATAGATGTGGACTGGGGAAAGAAAGGAAGAAGTTACTGAGAGAAATATTGGGTCTGAAGATGAAGAAGAAAAATGAACTGTTGATGTGCCAACACCACACAAGAGGCAGAGATGGAGAAATCAGCCATAAAAATAAGAAAAAATGCTATTATTTGAAAAAGGATGGAAGAAGTAGGACAGGTGAGGATGGGAAATATTAAGGTAGAAAATATGGTACTTGAAGGAATTTGTATCAGATAAATTTAAGCTTAGTAAAGTAGGAAATGTGCTCATCTACAGATTAAGCAGTGGATCAGTGGGGAAGATGTGAAAGAAAGAAATAGCTGTAATAGCAGCTACAGCTAACAACTCAGTATATTGACATTTTAATAAGGGATATGTTAAGTTGTATAACTGAGCCTAGGGAGGAATAAGCTAAGGTTAGATGACATGGATCATAATCTTTTTGAAGAGAAGGGGTAAAGGAATGAGTTGGTGGAAGAGAAGGCAAAGCAAGAAAGAGCTTTATAAAGAGGCATGATGAATGATGATGGGAAGGGTATGGCAAAGAAGGAGATTCTCATTAGAGTATCCAATGTGTCACACATGGTACCACAACCTAGAGCTGCTGCTGGTAGCAATGGTTCCTCTACCCCTGCTAGTTTCTTTTCCTTGAGTTATACATTGGGGTTATTAGTGTTCAATAAATCTTGCATAGCAGAGCTGATAAAGTAAGGCAGATTCTTCACAAAAATAATCCATGAGCCTAAAACAGCCCCAAGTCAGAAGACCTGAGACTTAGTCCTTGCTGACTACCCTGGATTATTATGAAAATTATTTTCTATTGACTGTGGGCCTCTGTTCCTTTATGTACAAAATGCGGGAGTCAGACTCCTAAGCGCCCACCCCTACCCTACCTCAGTGAATAACATTCTCAGGTGCCCTGCCTTGGCAAGATATTCAGTGTTCTTTTGTTTTTTACTCTTGTTTAATACTTGTAAAATACCACACATTCCCTATGCTGCAACTGGTTGCCACTTTCTGTAATACCATTTTCCATCAGCTCCCAGCTCAAAGCCAGGGTGAAAGATTCCACAGAGTTCACATAGCAATGAGGGCAGTGAGCAAGTCCTTCAGCATACTCTTTTATATCTGCAGAAAGAGACACAACACCTAAGTCTCAGGAGCTCTAATTAAGACTTACTTGCAAACTATAAAAAGGAACTAATGTATCTCTTCCCCATTGACCCCCAACACTCAGTGTAAATACCACACAGGCTCCATATTCTTCGTATAAAGGGGGCATTTGTAAATGAACCAACTGCTATGACATTACCTCTAGTGTTGGCCTTTTGCTCTTACACACTTCTATCTATTAGAACCTGCTAGTATCCATTAATTGGGAAAAAGAGAGAAGACAAGAAAAAATAGGCCTAATCTGTTCCATAATAATATAGAGAAGTCATTGTAATTTGTCTTTAGGAATATATATCCCATTCTTAACCAAAATGGCATCTCCCTGATTTAAATTAGATAGTATGTGTGGCCATGGGCAAGGCAGAGTTAGGACCTTCATATTTACCTATCCATGGTTTGTGTTATACATATGGCTGTCACAAGGCAATGCCATTTAGACACCAGTATCCTCTCCCTTTCCTGACATCAATAGTCAGTTCTGTTCAGTGAAACTTCAGTTTTGTGGCCCAGGTGATCTCTGCTTCGTCCCTTTAATAGACAGGTCTCACTATCATTTTTTTAAATTAATGCTTTCTCCTGTACTGTGCTGCATATTATCCCTACCAGGGTGCTCAGAGAAATACAAATTCTTCTAATGTATTTGTAAAAGACTAAACAGGCAAAGTTTGGGGGACAGAATTCTAGGAATAAAGTACTAGATGTTAAAATAGAAGGCTGGAAGGGATTATATAGATGTATGTACATATCTACATTTTATGTGTATACTTGTCAATTTTTCACAAATATTTAATAAGATCCTATTCTGTGCTAGGTGCTGAGCTAGGCAGGAGCTATGAAAACAGAGGACCAAAGCAGAAATGTTCTCTGTCAGAAAAGTATGTTAACAAAATCCACAGAAAATTTTATCTTAATTTTGACTTAAAGAAGGAAAAAGAACATTAATTTCTATATCTAATTCCTTTTCAATTTCTCAAAGTGTTTATCAGTCTTATAAATCAGTAAACACTTTGGTACTTTCATAATTAATCTAAATAAACTATTCTTCATTTCATGAAAATGTCATGATAAAAATGAAGGATTCTGTGATTTCTCAGAAGTTATTAAAACAAAGACTGTCCTATAGAAATGATTTTATTTATCAGTTCTGGTCATGGAAGAATTTATCACTTTCATCTTTGAATTGAAGTGTATCTGTTTTGCTATTTCTAGGAAACAGAAATGTGTAATCTTGTATTTATAGAGTTTCTTTCTTTTTTGTTTTAATTATTCCTGACTTCTGAGAATACTCATTTGCATATGCTTGCTTTTCAAAGGTTATCCCCACCTTATGCAGCCTATAATAAAAAACTCCCTGTGTGGTTATGGAAGGTTTTGAAATATTAATTCTGAAATTCGCTTCAGAATGAGAGACACAAAGCAAAAAGCATTAATTCTGAAAGTACGCTAGGTCTTTTTTAAAAAATTGTAACTAAGAATTTCACTGAGTTTTTATAGTATCATAAAATACCTTTCAAAATGATCAAATAGGAATTAAATGTTCCTTTTTAAGCATAAATGAAAACACCTTTTCTCCTAGCTGTTCTGAGTATTCAAAACTGAATTACCACAAAATTTCAAACAATTACACAATTAAGCCATCAGCTTCGGTTTCCTACCTTCACAAGTCTTTTTGTCTTCAGAAAGCTGGTACCCTGGGTGGCAGGCACACCTGGCCATGCCATCTCACTCTGACATATGTGAGTACATCCATTCCCACCTGTGCAGGGGTCCATCTCTGAAAGCAATTAAGCAGTGATAGTTTATAATTCATTCTGTTTAGAAAGATGTACCAAGTGAAAGGGTGAATAAAGAATGGTAAAGGAGGCACTGACGATTAGGTTTCTCATATAAAGACGGTAAGGAGTCCAGAAAGTCCTTTCCCATTTTCCTACGTAACTCACTGAAAACAATTTTTTTAAGTTCACATAGTTGTTATTGTTATCTCCTTTTTCATTGATATATAATAATTATAAATATTTGAGGGTACTTGTGATATTTTGATAACTGTATAGAAAACATAATGATCAAGTCAGGGTAATTGGAATATCCATCACCTCATACATTTATCTTTTGTTTGTGTTAGGAACATTAAAATGCTTCTTTTCTAACTATTTTAAAATATGCAATAAATAATTGTTAACTATAATTGCCCTGCTGTACTATCAAATGCTAGGACTTAATCCTTTTATCTAACTATATTTTTGAATCCCTTAACCAACTTCTCTTCATTCTGCCCCCCCGCCCCTTTTCTACCCAGTCTCTGATAACCACTATTCTACTCTTTATGTCCATGAGATTTCCATATATGAGTGGGAATGTATGATATTCATCTTTCTGTGCCTGGCATATTTTATTTTATGTAATGACCTTGAGTTCCAAACCATGTTGCTGCAAATGACAGAATAGAAAGATATCTCATGCTCATGGATTGGAAGAATCAATATTGTGAAAATGTCTATACTACTCAAAGTTATCTACAGAGTCAATGCAATTCTTATCAAAATACCAATGACATTCTTCATGAAAATAGAAAAAATAATCCTAAAATTCATATGGAACCACAAGAGACCTCAAATAACTAAAGCTATCCTGAACATAAAGAACAAAGCTGGGGGCATCAAACTACCTGGTTTTAGATTATACTATTACAAAGCTGTAATAACCAAAATAGCATGGTACTGGCATAAAAACAGACATATACTGTGTTTTCCCGAAAATAAGACCTACCCATAAAATAAGCCCTAGCAGGAT
>VBSM01000272.1:24862744-24875118 GCA_008086735.1 Cheirogaleus medius | reverse complement strand
GGGAAACATGGTAGACCAAATAGAACAGAATGGAGTGTGCACAGATGAATCTACACACCTACAGGCAACT
Source organism: Cheirogaleus medius (assembly GCA_008086735.1). NCBI lineage: Eukaryota > Metazoa > Chordata > Mammalia > Primates > Cheirogaleidae > Cheirogaleus > Cheirogaleus medius. Next base: position 24,875,048 of record VBSM01000272.1, on the reverse strand, counting down.
GATTTTTGACAAAGGCAACTAGAACATACATTGAGGAAAGGACAGTCCCTTTAATAAATGGTGCTGGAAAAATTGGATATCTACATGCAGAAGAATAAAACTAGATTCACATCTTTCACCATATAAAAAAGTCAATTCAAAATGGATTAGACTTAAATGTAAAACCTGAAATTATGAAAGTACTAAAAAATATTGGGAAACACTATAAGCTGTTGGTCTGAGCAAAGATTTTTGGAGGGTAAGACCTCAAAAGCACAGGCAACAAAAGCCAAAATAGACAAATGGGATCACATCATGCTAAAAAGTTTCTGCACAGCAAAGAAAACAACGAAGCGAACAGACAACTTACAGAATGGGATAAAATACTTGCAAACTATCCATTGCACAAGGGATTAACCGAAATATATAAGGAACTCAAACAACTCAATAGCAAAAGAAAATTAAATAATTCAAGTAAAACATAACCAAAAGGCCTGAATAGACATTTCTCAAAAGAAGACATACAAATGGCCAACAGGTATATGAAAAAATGCTCAAAATCACTAATCATCAGGGAAATACAAGTGGAACCCACAATGAGATATCATCTCACCCCAGTAAGAATCGCTATTATCAAAAAGACAAAAAATAAACAAATACTGGCAAGGATGAAGAGAAAGGGGAATGCTCTCATACACCATTGGAGGGAATGTAAAGTAGTACAGACATTATGGAAAACAGTATGGAGATTCCTCAAAATACTAAAAATAGAACTACCATATGATTTAGCAATCCTACTGCTGGGTATATATTCAAAAGAAAGGAAATCAGTATATTGAAGAGATATTTGCTCTCATATGTTTAATGTAGCACTACTCACAATAGCCAAGATACAGACTCAAGTATCGGTAGATGAATGGATAAAGGAAATGTATATACACAATGGAATATTATTCAGCCATAAAAAGCTTCTTCATTTTGTGATCTGAACCTCAGAATCTCAACAAATCTAAATATGGATCAAGGCAAAAAAAAGAATTAGCTTAATTTCACTCTTCCCCAAAGTGCATCTCTGGCCCTGTGGTAACCAAAGTTAAGTTAAAAATCAGCAGAAACTCTTGCAGACTCCTCTGTGCTTTTCCTTTTTCTTTCCCCATCCTTTCTCCTTTGAGCAGCAGGATCATTCTTAGATAAACCCTACTACCTTCCCTATGTTCCCTCTGCCTTTAGACAAGCAGTGATGGTATGTGGAGAAGGCAGACTGGGGAGGCTTGGGAGGGTCCTAGCTACAGCTGCCATAGGGATGGTAATAAAGAAGTTCAAATATCTTTGGAATTAAGTAAGCTGGCTTCTTTCTCCTCTCACTCACTCCTGTTTTAATTTATTTTAACTATGTTCTCTGGAAGTTTATAGTAATAGGCAGCCACACAAAGCTTATTTGTCAGTCCTTCTGGTCTCTAATGAGTCCAGCTTTGTCTACCTAAGAAAATTGAGTTGTTATCTTTATCAGATGCTAATATATGTGTGCAATTATGTCAATTTCTGTACTTTCTATTCAGTTTCTTTGTCTTTCTATTTCGATCCTAATATCATATACATTTAAGTATAAAATATAAATATTTTAATACCTATAAAAATGAATTCCCCCTAATTCTTCTTTGTCAAAATTATTGTGTTTTTTGTTGTTTGTTTTAACATATAATCTCTATAATAGATTTCTTTAGTTTAAATTTTTTAATTATTTGTTTGATGTGCTTTGTGTAACATTTTCTTCTGGTAAGTACTTATTATTTGGTGGTAAATTTTGTTGTTCATTTCTATACTTTTATAATGAATCTCTGTTGATGTAGTGTCATTTTCTTCAATAGTAGTGTTTATGTAACAAATTGGATCTTCCTTGCCTAGCTTTCTTTAGGAAGTTCTGGTCAGGGTGATGTGGCATTATAAACTTCTAGGCTTCCTAGTCTAAAGGCTCTCTCCTTCTCTTTTGCCGCACAGACTGCTTCCTAAATGTATGGTTTCTCTATATGAGTCTCTGTGTATCCCCATTTTCTGTGCTTCCCCAAATCCAATCAGGTTGACTAGGCTTTTTGTCAAAATGTGTGCTCACAAGGCATATATGTATATATAAAGATGAGTCTTTTTATCTGCAAGGAGTGGATTTCTTTTTGTTTCTAAAATAGGTTACCATTGTATTCTCTTGACACTTTGTAAACTTTTTTTACCTTTCTTTTTCCTTTTTCTCTGATAAGAGCTGTTAAACAATTCTTACATTTAAGTCTTCAGATTCTATTTGTCTCCAATTCCATACACGATAAAATTTTCTGGACCTTCTTGGTTTCAATTGTTTTCTTTGTTGTGTGTGTATGCTCTCTCACAGATTAAGGGAAAGATGATGACCTCCACAGCCATGTTTGTAGCAGAAACTTAGCCTCTGCCACCAACTTTCAAGACATTGGGATAAGTAACTTCTCTTCTGAACTCTGCAGTGAGGAGTTATTTCACTAGCTGCAAGGTTACAAAGTAGATTAAAATTATCTTTGATTCTTATAATTGACCTCTACTTCTGGGAATCTCTTCTCTAATTTATTTCAATCTCTTACTGTCTTTAATGCCTTCTTGATGCCCAAGATCTCCAAGTATGAGGAGTTATCCTCCCAGAAAATGGCTCGATATAACCCTACAGCAAGTTATAGTCTTATCAGAAGACCCATCTGTTTTTGAGGCTGATTGTAACTCTCATGTTCACTTCATGAACTGGGCATGAAAAAGATAGAAGATAAAACTCCCACAATGCAGCATTTGGTTGTAAACTTACAGCTTTTACTCTCAGCTGCAGAATGTAGGAGAACATTCAAAAGTAGCATATGGGACATGAGTAATATCTGCAGTCAAGATTCAAATGCTTCTTTTGGATAGAAGTAAAGGGTACTACTCTTTACATACTAGCACTTAAATGGGGCCTGTTCAAATTTTGGCTTGTGACCATGAAAGAGTAACCATGCCTGGCTCACCTCCCCATAATAAACAACTAGAAAAACTAGATAAAAATATATAAAACATCTGTTTGCAGATACTGGACAGCAGGCAGCAGGAGAGGGATCCCTATGTAAAAAGAAAAAAGAGAAGCCAAATCATTGCTCTGAGTTTCTGCTAGGAGCAATTTCTGGATTATGGCACAAGCAGGAGAAACTAAAAGACAGCTCCTTGATCTTGTTAAGTTTAGGAGACAGATCAGAGTTCGTGATGGTCAAGGCAACTAGAATTTGTGAAGTAGAGTGCTAGTAAGGGTGGAAGGAGGGTATTTCACAGAGGAAAGCTCTAGAAATATGTATTCTCTTGAATCTTTGACTAAATATTATTCCACAAATGCATAGGGTGAAATCCATGAGACCAAGCAATAAACACAGGGAAAAAAAGATTAGGGGATCTGTAAACCAAACAATTCCCAGAGTACACTGAGAGCCAGGAGTGAGTTCTCAACAACTAGACTGGAGAATGTAGTTCAATATGGGCATTCAGTAAAGATTCCAGAGTGGTCATGGAATAGGGCCAATATAACCCCAGAATAAAGCCTAGTCTAGATTTGCCCAAACAAAGCTTAAAAGCAATTATCGAAATGATCAAACTGATCTGCATGTGAGCTAACTTGACTTCCAGAGAAAAAGTATAATACTTATTAAAGGAGAACAACAAAAGCTAGCACTCAACCCTTATAAAAATGTATCACCTCTACTATCTCACAAAAATGAATAAACAATCATTTTTAAAAAAATGAGACCCAGAGATGGGATCAAGATGGCCGACTAGACACAGGTAGTAGATGCCCCCTTTATAGAGAGAAACCACAGATCTATTCACATTTCAAACAGATCATCTATGAGAGAGCCAAGCAAGTGATGGGAACACCAGAAGTGGGTAAGAAGAGGGTTTAGGGCTACTTTCCTGGCCAGGGACTGGAAGCTCCTAGGCTCCACACTCTGAGATGAGCTTTTATAATCTTGGCTACAAGAGAATCCCTAGAATCACCCTGCAGGTCTCAGTCCTGACATAGGGAGCTGCCTGGAGATTGCAGATAGACATTCCTTTAGAAAAATGTGGAATCTCACAGGCATCCAAACCTAGAGCCCCTTGAGCTGGATGCCATTCTGAGAGCCTAGATATAAGGGCACTTCAGGTGTGCCTGCAGTTGGTGCACAGGTATAAGGAGGGATATAGAAGCCCAGGCACTCCCACACACCCCTGTGAAGGTCCCCACTGCCTTTCTGGTGGCTGCTGTTGAGACTGAGACATCAGCAGACAGCATTTTCCACAGTTTCTTGCCCATGCTGCTTGCCTGGGTGGGGCCCCAACCTTTCTGGTCACAGGCTCAGGACATCATTTTGAGAGTTTGACAATGGGCTATGCCCTGCCCTCAGGCTGAGTTCATGCAGATGCAGCTCTAGTCCTACCCAGCTTGGAGGGCCAGGGGAGCCCAAGCTCTGCTACACCTATCTAGGACAACACCCATCATCCTGCAATAGGCTGCTGTAAGACTGAGTCTTAAGCAATGCCCATCACCCTGCACTCCCCACAGTTTCCTGCCAATGTAGACTGCCCTGGAAGGGCCCCCACACCCTCTCTGGCCACAGGCCCAAGGCATCATTCAGGGAGTTTAAAGTTTGGCTGTGCCCTCCCCTAGGGCTGAGATCAAGGTGACATGGATATAGCTGCCACCTGTTTGGGAAAGGACAGGGGAGAACAAGCTCTCCTAAGACCAGTTAAAACAATACCCACCACCATGTTACAGGTAGCTGTGAGAGTAGAGACTAGCCTGCCTTGTCCATTGCAGCTACCAGTAACATCATATGGACCATGTGGGTCCTAGTGAGTGGCTCTATCACTGTTGCTGAAACTACAAAGAGCTCAAACAACTCACCAAGTAAAAAAACAAATCCCATTAAAAATTGGACAAATGACATGAATAGGCATTTTTCAAAAGAAGATATACAAATAGCCAGGAAACATGAAAAAATGCTCAACATTAGTAATTATCATGGAAATGCAAATTAAAACCACAATGAAATACCATCTTACTCCACTAGAATGTCCATTATTAAAAAGTCAAAAAACAATAGATGGTGTGGATGCATTGAAGAGGGAATACTTATATTCTGTTGGTAGGAATGTAAATTAGTACAAACTCTATGGAGATTTCTCAAAGAACTAAAAGTAAATCTACCATTTTATCCTGTAATCCCACTGTTATCTACCCAGAGGAAAAGAAATCATTATATCAAAAAGAAACCTGCACTTGTATGTTTATCACAGCACAATCTACAGTTGAAAAGATATGGAAATCAACCTAAGTGCCCATCAGCCAATGAGTGGATAAAGAAAATGTGGCATATATACACTATGGAGTACTACTCAGCAATAAGAAAGAATGAAATAATGTCTTTTGCAGCAACTTGGATGGAACTGGAGGCCATTATCTTTTTTTTTAATGGGGGTACAAATATTGTTAGGGTTACATACATTGCCCCTACCACCCCTCCCCCCCAAATGCCAGAGCTTCAAGCAAGTCCAATCCCCAGGTGGCATGCACGGCACACATTATGTAACTCTACACTTCCTCCCCCCTCCCGCCTGTACATGGATGGGAATTCTGGCTGACCACTATATCTTTACTGATACCACTTGGGTAAAAGATGCAAGCATGTCTTTTACTTTTTCTACATGAATGCAATGAACACCATGGTGGGGTACTCACATTATTGATGGGTGATGGCACATGTGGCATTTATTTTTCTGTTTCTGAGTTGTTTCACTTGTGCCATCACCCATCAATAATGTGAGTACCCCACCATGGTGTTCATTGAATTCATGTGGAAAAAGTAAAAGACATGCTTGCATCTCTTATCCAAGTGGTATCAGTAAAGATATAGTGGTCAGCCAGAATTCCCATCCATGTACAGAAGTAATGAGGAGCATACTCCTCAGGAGTTGTTGGAAGCAAAGCAGGGATCCTGAACTTCCTTTTCTCTACCAGAATAGTATCAGAGGAAACAAGCTAAAACAGAAGGTTTAAATAATACCAAGATTCTCATTACATAGTACAAAAAATTTCAGGTTTTTATAGAAAATCACTCATCACACCAAAAACTAGGAAGATCTAAAGGTGGTTTAAAAAGTCAATCAATATATGCCAACACCCAAATGTCAAGAGATGTTAAAATTATCTGACAAAGATTTTAAAGTAGCCATCGTAAAAAAATACCTCAACAAAATTACAAACATGCTTGAAACATATCAAATAATAAAATATCAGGAAAGAAATCGAAAATATAAAGAACTAAATGAAAATTTTAGAACTTAAAAACATCATAACTAAAACAAAATCTCAAAGGAAAGTCTAAACGGCAGAATGAAAGGCAAAGAGGAAAGTTCAGTAAATTGGAAGACATAACAATTGAAATCACCCAACTCAACAATGAAGAGAAAATAGACCAAAAAACCCTCCAGAGACCCAGAAATGTATGTAACTATAAGAAAGTTATAACATTGTGTCAATGGAGTCTTGGGGGATAAGAGAAAGAATGTGGGTATGAAAAAGTGTTCAAACAAATAAGGCTAAAAATTTCCCAAATTTAGAAAATATATAAATCTACAAATTCAAGAAGGTGGGTAAATCCCAAGCAAATTACAAGAAGAAATATACACCAAGACACATCCATAGTCAAACTTCTAAAAATTAAACACCAAAAAATCAAAAAGCAGTGAGAGAGAAATGAAACATACATAGGGGCAAAATGTCAAACAATAGTGAATTTCCTAACAAAAATTGTGGAGGTTAGAAGGAAGTGACAGAAGATTTTTCAACTGATGAAATAAAACAACCCAGAATCCTATATTCAGCAAAATTATTGTGTAGAAACAAAGGGGGTATGAAGACATTTTAAAATAAAGAATAAAAGAATTTTTCTCTAGCCACCTACCCTAAAATAATGGCTAAAAGAGGAAGTCCTTCCAACAGAAAGTAAACGATGAAAGAAGGAATCATGGAACACCAGGAAGCAAGAAAAAATAAGAGTACCAGGAAGGAAGAAAGAAAGAGAATAATAAAAAATATGAAGAAATACAACAAACTTGCCTTCCCTTCTTGAGTCTTCTAAATTATCTTAGATGGCTGAAGCAAAAATGGCATCATCTTGGTCCCAAATGTATATAGTGAAAATATTTAAAACTATTTATAAATACATAAAGATGAAGGGAGTTAGGATTTCTACCCTTCACTAGAAATGATAAAATTATGGTACCAGTTGATAAGACCTAGAGCAAAGCTATGTTTAGTAAGTTTTAGTAGGTTAGGAGATACACTCAAATCTGTTATAAATAAAATAAAATAGAATTCAAGTAAACCACAAAAAGGCAGGAAAAAGATCCAGAAACATGAAAAAAGAAATAATGAATAGGAAAAATGGCAGATAAGCTGTAACATAGCAAATTACACTAATGTAAATGGCCTCATATGCTAATTAAAAGACTCAAATTTGAAGAGTGAATTAAAAACCATGACCCATAAATACATTGCTTATATGAAACTCACTCCAAATGTAATGATATATTTTTAAAGGTAAAATAATAGAAAAATACATATCATACAAATATTACTCAAAAGAAAGCAAGAATAGCTATATTAATATCAAATAAAGTAGACCTTAATGAAAAAAATTATCAGATATAAAAAGACACATTATATAATAATAAAAGAGTCAATTTACCAATAAGACATAACAATCCTAAATCCATTTGCACTAAAGAACAAAACTGTAACATATATGAGGCAATAGCTGATAGAAATGAAGGATAAATAGGCAAATGCATAATTACAGTTGCAGAGTTCAACAACACTCTTTCACCAATTGAAAATAGAACTAGGCAGAAAACCAGGAAGCACACAGAAAAACTCAATAACATTATCAAACAACATAATCTAGTTCAAACTTATAAAACACTCTGTTCAACAATAAACACCTTTGTCAAGTGCTCACAGAATGTATACTAATATAGATAACATCTTGAGCCATAAAACAAACCTCAAAAATGTGAAGATTTTGTTGAGAATTTTATGCTTCATATGGAACCAGAGAAGACCCTGTACAGCAAAAGCAATCCTAGGCTATAAAAGCAAAATGTGGGTATCAATTTACCAGACTTCAAACTATACTACAAGACTATAGTAATTAAAACAGCTTGGTACAGAGACATTGACCAATGGAACAGAACAGAGAACCCAGATATATAACCACCCTCATATAGCCATCTAATCTTTGACAAAGCAGACAAAAACATACACTAGGGAAAATAATCCTTATTCAATAAATGGTGCTGGGAAAACTGGATAGCCACATGTAGAAGACTGAAACAGGATCCACACCTTTCACTTCTCCCAAAAATCAACTCATAATAGATAACAGACTTAAACCTAAGGTGTAAAACTGTTAGAATTCTAGAGGAAAATGTTGGAAATACCCTTATAGACATTGGCCTAGGCAAAGAATTTATAAAGAAGACCCCAAAGGCAATCACAGCAACAACAAAAATAGATAAATGGGACCTGATAAAATTAAAAAGATTCTGCACAGCTAAAGAAACTCTCACAAGAGTAAACAGACAACCTACAGAATGCGAGAAAATTTTCTCAAACTACACATCTGACAAAGGGCTGATAACTAGAATCTATTTAGAACTCAGGAAAATCAGCAAGAAAAAATCAAACAACCCTATCAAAAAGTGGCTAAAGGACATGAACAGAACTTTTCAAAAGAAGACAGAATAATGGCCAACAAACATGAAAAACTGCTCAACATCTCTAATCATCAGAAAAATGAAAATCAAAACCGCCATGAGATATCACTTATCTCCAGTGAGAATGGCCTTTATCAAAAAGCCCCCAAACAATAAATGTTGGCATGGATGCAGAGAGATAGGAACACTCTTACATTGCTGGTGGGACTGCAAACTAGTACAACCTCTGTGGAAAGCAATATGGAGATAACTTAAAGAGATACAAGTAGATCTACTATTTGATCCAGCAATCCCATTACTGGGCATCTACCCAAAAGAACAAAAGACATTCTATAAAAAAGACATCTGCATTCAAATGTTTATAGCAGCACAATTCACAATTGCAAAGTTGTGGAAACAATCCAAGTGCCCATCAATACATGAGTGGATAAATAAAATGTGGTATATGTATACCATGGAGTACTATTTGGCTATAAGAAATGATGGTGATATAGCACCTCTTGTATTTTCCTGGATAGAGCTGGAACCCATTCTATTAAGTGAAGTATCCCAAGAATGGAAAAGTAAGCACCACATGTACTCACCAGCAAATTGTTTTCACTGATCAACACCTACATGGACATATAGGAATAACATTTATTGGGTGTCGGGCAGATGGGAGGGGGGATGAGGGGATGGGGATATACATACATAATGAGTGCAATGCGCACCGTCTGGGGGATGGACATGTTTGAAGCTCTGACTCTAGGGGGGAGGGGAGGGAAGGCAACACATTTAACCTAAACATTTGTACCCCCATTATATGCTGAAATAAAAAAATGTAAAGAAATTGAAATCAAACAACAATGGAATCAAAAGACAAATCAATACAGAGATATAATAGGAAGATCTCCAAACACATGAAAACTAAACAGGACACTTCTATGAAATCCATAGGTCAAAGAGGGGAACTCAAGGAAAAAGAAAACATACTTAGCTGAATAAAAATGAAAACACAACATCAAAAATATCAGGACACAGCTAACACAGTGCTGAGAGGAAAATTTACAGCACTAACGCATATATAAGAAAAGAGGAAAAGTCTCTAATCAATAATTTTAGCTCCCACTTCAATAATTTAGAATAAGAAGGGCAAATTAAACTCAAAGCAAGCAAAATGAATAAAATAACAAAGATAACAACAGAAACTAATGAAATAGAAAACAGAAAAGCAACAGAAAATCTTATTGAAAAAAAGAGCTGGTTCTTTGAAAAGATCAATAAAGTTGACAATAAAAGACTAACAGTGAAAAAATAGAAGACATAAATTGCTGTTATAATATCAGGAATAAAACAAGGATATTGCTACAGATCCTGATGACATCAATAGTACCTCTATGGAAAACAATATGGAGACTTCTCAAAAAATTAAAATTAGACTTACCATTTGATCCAGCAATCCTACTACTGGGTATTTACTCAAAAGAAAAGAAATTACTATATCAAAAAGATACCTGCAATCATATGTTTATTGCAGCACTATTCACAATAGCAAAGATATGGAATCAACCTAAGTATTCACCAACAGATGATTAGAGAAAGACAACGTGATATATATACACAATGGAATGCTATTCAGCCATAAAAAAGAATGAAATCACATCTTTTGCAGCAACTTGGATGGAACTGGAAGCCATTATCTTAGGTGAAACAACTCAGACTCAGAAAGACAAAATAATATGCATGTATGGATATACAGTCTGAAATGATAGACAATGGAGACTTGAAAGAGTGGGATGTAGGAGGTGGATGGATGATGAGAAATTAATTATTGACACATTAACATTATTTGGATGATAGATACCCTAAAACCTCTGATTTCACCACTATACAATTTATCCTTGTAACAAAATTACACTTGTACTCCATAAATTTATACAAATTTTAAAAGCAGCTGCTTCAAACAACTCTATACACATAAATTTGGCAACTTAGACAAAAGGGGCTAATTCTTCAAAAAACAAAGCTGCCATAACTCATCCATATGAAATAGAGAATTTATCAGCCCTATAACTATAAAAAGCTAATACATTAAACACTTTCAAAAGAGAAATCTCTAGGCCCAGATGGTTTTACTGAAGAATTCTACCAAATGATTAAAGAAAAATTAACACCGATTTCTTCTAGAAAATAGAAGAAAGGATATGTCTCAATTTATTTTATGAAGGTAGTATTATCCTGATACCCCAACCAGACAAAGATTAAATGAAGAAGGAAAACAACAACAACAACAACAACAAAACAAACCAACAAAAACAAAGAAAGGAAGCAAGGAAGGAAAACAGAAAGAGAGGAAAGATGGATAGAATGGACATAGATCAATCAATATCACTCATGAATAAAGATGCCAAAATCCTTAACAAAGTATTCGCAAATAGAATTCAGCAATACACACACACACATAAATACACACACACACACACACAAATTATGCAACATTACTGAGTTGAGTTTATTGCAGCATGCAAAGCTGATCAATATTCAAAAATTAATCAATGTAATTCTCTGTAGTGACTGGGTAAAGAAGAAATTTCATATGATCATAATTAATTGATACAGAAAAATCATTTGACATAATTCTGCACTCATTCATAATAAAAAGAAAAAAAAGAATCGCAAAAACAGGAGCAGTGGAATCTTCTACAAGTTGATAAAGAGCATATTCAAGAAATATACAGATAACATTACAGTTGTCCCTCAGTATCCATGGGGCATTGGTCCCAGGATCCTTCCATGAATACCAAAATCTACAGATGCTCAAGTCCCTTATATAAAATGGTATAGTTTTTGCATATAACCCATGAACATCCTTCTGTATACTTAAGGTCAATTCTAGAGTACTTATAACACTTAATATGATGTAAATTGCTATTACATTGTATTGTTTAGGGAATAATGACAAGGAAAAATATGTACATATTCAGTACAGATATAACAATCCAGTTTTTTTCCAAATATTTTTGATCTGTGATTGGTTGGATCCATGGATATGAAGGACCTTCTGTGTACTTAATGGTAAAAAATGAAATTCTTTCCCTCTATGACTGGGAGCAAGGTAAGGATGTTTGCTCTCATGACTCTATTCAACACAGTGCTGGAAGTTCTAGTCAGTGCAATAAGATAAAAAAATTAATTAAATAATTACAGAATCAGAAAGGAATAAATAAAACTGTTTCTATTTGTATATGGCATAATTATCTGAAAATCCTAAGGAATTGCCAAACCCCTAGAACTAAAAAGTGAGTTCAAAAAGTTATTAATAGCATGATAAAAGATAAACATACAGAAATCAGTTGTATTTATATATACTCATAACAAAAACATGAACAGTGAAGTTAAAAGGCAATAACATTTAACATAGCTAAAAAAAACACAAAAACAAAACAAAATCAAAACACTAGGTGTAAATTTAACAAAACATTTATAGACATTTTATGCTGAAATCTACAAAATGCTGATGAACAAAATTAAAGATAGGTAAATAGAAAAATATAGG
>VBSM01000272.1:24832681-24854264 GCA_008086735.1 Cheirogaleus medius | reverse complement strand
GGTATTTTATTTTCTTTGTTGCTATTGTGAAGGGTATTGAGTCTTTGATTTGTTCTCAGTTGGACTGTTGTTGACATATAAGAATGCTACTGATTTCTGTACATTTATTTTGTAACCTGACACTTTGCTGAATTTGTTTTTCAATTCCAGTAGTCTCATTCCATAATCTTTGACTGAAAAAGTATCCACACCTTTCACCTCTCACAAAAATCTACTCATGGTGGATAACAGACTTAAATCTAAGGCATGAAACTATTAGAATTCTAGAAGAAAATGTCAGAAAAACTCTTATAGACAGTGGCTTAGGCAAAGAATTTATGAAGAAGACCTCAAAGGCAATCACATCAATAACACAAATAAATAAATGGGACCTATCAAATTAAAAAGCTTCTGCACAGCCAAGGAAACTATCATAAGAGCAAACAGACAACTTACAGAATGGGAGAAAATATTCACATACTACACATCCAATAAAGGGCTGATAAGTAGCCTCTATATTGAACTCAGGAAAATCAGCAAGAAAAAAAATCAAACAACCCTATCAAAAAGTGGTCAAAGGACATGAACAGAAACTTTTCAAAAGAAGATAGACTAATGGTCAACAAACTTATGAAAAAATTCTCAATATCTCTAATCATCAGGGAAATGCAAATAAAACCACAATGAGATATCACCTAACTCTAGTGAGAAGGGCTTTTATCAAAAGTCTGAGAGAACAGATAGATGCTATTGTGGATACAGAGAAAAAGATGTATGTGCTTACACACTCTTGGTGGGACTGCAAACTAGTACAACCTATATGGAAAGTAGTAAGTGGTACCTCAAAAAACTAAAAGTAGATCTACCATTTGATCCAGTATTCCCACTACTTGGTATCTACTCAAAGGAAAAAAAGACATTTTATAAAACAGACATTTGCACTCGAATGTTTATAGCAGCACAATTCACAACTGCAAAGATGTGGAAACAACCTAAGTGCCCATCAATTCATGAGTGGATTAATAAAATGTGGTGTATGTATACCATGGAGTACTCTTCAGCCATAAAAAAAAATGCTAAACTAATACCTCTTGTATTAACCTGGATGGAACTGGAGACCATTCTTCTAAGTGAAGTATCACAAGAATGGAAAAACAAACACCACATGTACTCACTACTAAATTGGAACTAATTGATCAACACTTATGTGCACGTATGGTAGTAAAATTCAATGGAAATCAAGCAGGTAGGAGGAGGGAGGGAAGGATGAGTATATTCACACCTAGTGGGTATAATGCATACTATCTGGGTGATGGACGCACTTATAACTTTGACTCAAGCTGTACAAAAGCAATTCATAACCAAAACATTTGTGCCCCCCATAATATTTTGAAATAAAAAACAAATAAATAAAATAAAATCAGTGGTCAAATTTCATGCTTAAGCCCAGAATTATTTTCTTCCTGGAAGATGCTCTATTACATTTCCTCTGGTTTTCTAGTCACTATCCTTTTGTAAGTCAAAGACAGAAGGATTATGGATGCCATGGAAAGGATCCAACTAATCCTGATCTCTATGTGACTACCACACAACACACTCAAGTGACGTTTCTCAAAATCACTTTCTCAAAAACATATAATATGTTGGTAACCTCCATTCACATTCCCATGAGCCCAAGAGCATTTGCTAAGCTGTTTCACTAGTCAGAGTCTCTTGATTTTATATCTCTCTAGATTCTCATTTCTGGACTGCTAAAGATACTCTAAAGCCAGTGATTTTACTCATAAACTTGTGGTGTACATGTTTAACAAAGCAACCATTTGCTAATGAGGATATAGAGGCATTTTACCAGGGAATATGTTTTATCCCCAAGAATCCTGTTCCTAAAAAAAATTATGTGGATATTTTACAAATAAAAATATCCACTCTAAAGTTCCAATAGCTCCTTAATTGTCGATATTTGAAATTTAATGGGCTTTCTACCTATGCAGTAATTCTATAATATTGAGGATGTCTGGACTTTGGCATTTCTCTTCTTGGAACTAATTCCTACTTCTCTTTTAATGCTCAACTTTTGGTGTCATCTCCTCTTAAAATCCTCCTCTGAATCCCTACAGTCTGGCTCACTGGGGTTCCTTTAATATAATATGCACATCTTCACCACTGTGCTGCTACACCCTCATTTGTGCATTTGTCCCCTCCTCCCCACCACCATCCAAGACCATGAGCTTCATGAGGGCAGGGATCTTTGGTTTTGTATCAAAGAACTCCTTAGTTTCAACCTCAGTACTTGAAACACAATAGGAGTTTGCAAATGTCCTTTGTGCAAAGGAAATGAATGACAAAGCAACATATGAGAGAACAGTGAGGAAGGTAAGCAGATTTTGTATTGGGTGAAATACCAATAACTATCCTAAACTTGAAGAAAGAAATTCTCAAAGCAAAAATAAAATACAACAATAATTTGGTACAAGATCTTTAAAAGGAGACGGAACCCCCTCCCTCGAACTTTAGATGTTCGTTTCAAGTTTTGCTCATTACCAATATTATTCACTTCATATGCTCACTATATCTATTCACGTCCCTCAAAGAGTCAAGACTTATTTCTTGTACAGCATTATGGATCTCTTTCATCTAGACCTAGATAAAATGCAAGAAACCTATTTAGTTCATGGAGGAAAGTGCAGCTGCTGTTGGACTCCTACAAGCTTCATGAACTGTGTGCTCACTTTAAAGGCTAATCCAAACCAACTAGAGTTAGAGTTATGAGGCATACAAGGGTGTTCACACATGAAATATTCACTAAGAATCTAACTGAGATTTATAATTGACAGTATCTCAGTTTACAGGACAGTAAGATTGTATTCATTATAATACAATATAAAACTTCATATCGACTGAACAGAGAAACTAGTCACATTTTCCTATGTGGCTATAGTTCAGTCTAGCTGTCAATTTGGCAGTTCCTGGATTGCAAATTGTGGACACTGTTGCTTAGCATTCATGTCTGGTTCGCATCCCAGCAGTGACAGTTCACCATCTTCAATCATGTCTTCTAATTGCAGTCCAGCCCAGAGGCAGAGCCAATTTCCAACACAATTGCAGCCAGCTTGGACAAGAGGTCTGGTAGTCAAATGCAGCATTCTCTGAGGTACTGGGAGACTGTATGCTTTGTGAAGTATTAATAGGTACAGGGAGAAAACCAATGGATAGGAATGAGACTTTGTTTTAAAGTTAAAGCATATTATTAAAAAAGATTCTATTCCTCAGAATTGCTATAATAATTATTATCTAGAATATTCATGTTAACATTTAATATTTTAAACTTTCAAAATGGCATAGAGAAAAGATCAAAGAGACATAAATTTGTAGCCTCATTCTGCCAAGGCCACTAACTCTGGGACCTTGGGGCAATCACTTGACTTCTTGGAACCTTACATTCCTTATCTGTAAAACAATCATAATAACAACTATTTCATGTGATTGTATGAATACAAAGTAAAATAATGTATATAAAGCAACTAATACAGCATCTGGAATATTATAGGCACTCAATAAATATTAGGCATTATTAATATAAGTATAATAAAGATAGAGGAATTAAAATGTATACATGGATAATAAGTTAGCATCAGAAAGACAGATTTTATAATTTAAGATATTTGAAATAAAATAACTGTGAATGATATAAAAATCTGGCATGTAGTCAAGCTTGTGTACTGTTATACCTGAGTAGAGTTGAGGAAATTTGGAGAATAAAATCTTGTATAAAAAGTTAAAAGAATCAAAACAAATACTAAAGTCAGCAAACATTTACTAAAGTCCTACTATGGGCAAGGAGAAAAAGATAAGTAAGATATTCCCACTGCCCTCGAGGAGCTTACACCATGTGGGGAGATAAACAAATACGTGTGTATGAGAAGAGATATAGAAAGAGAAAATAAAATATTAGAGAACCCACAAAGAATAGGAAAGACTAGAAACCAGGAAAGAATAGGGTCTCAAGATTCAAAGAAAGACTTTCAAGAGGAAAGTCCAAGGCAAACAAGGGCAAGTACTAAGGGGTTGAAAGTCAACAAAAAGGCCCGGCATTTTCTGAATGCTTCCTTGTGCTAGTGTAGTTTCAGGCACTATACACATTTTGTTTAATGCATCATTCAAGTAAGATCTGTTTATTGGACGGTAGCAGAGAACAAGGAGATGAATTTAGAAGAGAGAACTCTGAACTGCATTTGGAATCCTTTAACAAATACTAATAATTATAAAAATTATGTATGATATTTATAGAGTGCTTAATATGTTTTAGGTACCATTTGCAAGTGCTTAACATGCATTCCATTCATTTAATCTTCATAACAACTCAATGAGGTAAGTAAAATTTTAATCTCTATTTTACAGATAAGGACACTGAAACACAAAATATATTCAAGGTCCCCAAGGTAAAAGATAGAATTTGTGGAACCGAGTACTTCAAACTTACATAGTCTGGCTTCAGAGTCTCTTTCTTAACTCCTATGCTCTATTGGCAGAGGTGAGGCCTGGGATCGCTCATGATAGCTATGAAGATGGGATGCTTATAAAGATGAGTTATAAAGCGTGGTGTACCTAGCTGATGAGAGCTTAGGAAGATAAATGATAAGGAAACATAATTAAAGGAGGATGGCAATAATAAGTAAAGAGGATACAAAAGCTAAAGGGGAAATGGGCTTTTGCTCCTGGGAGGTAGAAGATAAGGCATTTTAGTAAAGGTTTGATGTTGCACAGGAATTCATTCCTAAAACAGCAAGCAAGCTCTGAGAGTCAGCAAGGGGATCCTGGAAAGGTTGTGCGGGATAAGGTATATGAGTTTTGAGCACAGGATTTGGTGTCATCGATAAGTTTGGATTCTAATCCTGACTGCCGAAAAACAGCTATAAAATCTTGTAGCAAAAAGTGTACTACTCCGTATTTCAGGCTTTTAGTAATTTATCAGGATCCAGGCAACTTACAAAGCTCTTTATATACATTATCTTATTTAATCTTTATTTACAACCTTATGACATATGTGTGATTATTATCCCCAAGTCACAGATGAAAAAATAAAGGATCAATGAGTTTAAATACTGCTTAACATGACAGTGAGTGGGGGAGCTGGGACTCCCACCAGATCTGTCTGATCCCATAGTTCTTCATACCACTAATGTCACACTGCTTTTCTAATAACCCAGTGTTACCAATAAAAAAACAAAGGTTTTAGAATTTTGAATCTAATCCCTAATTGTGGAGCATAAATATGGGAAGGAAGGAGGTTGACAACAATAGCAGCAAGGGTAATTGGGGATCATTTTTTTGAAATTGGCTATGTGTGTAGCACCAACCCCAAGCACCCAGTTGGAGTGCTGGCTAGAGAAAACCTGCTGCCAGTGTTACGAACATTTTTTTTTTTTTTTGAGAGGAGGCATGTTGGGTGGATGGTTGAAGTAAGGGATGAACAGAAGTGATTTGGTGAGATTTCGATAACATTGGTTTATGCCAAAAATGAAAAAAACAATGGAACTGAATCTTTATTACTTAGCTGTTCCTAAACGTAAAAATTATTTCACAAGAGCTGTTTTAATGGTGTAGGAGGGATGTTGGAGCACTGATTTGCAACTTAGGAACTAGATTTTTCAAAAAAAGTTAAATTTTCAAGTACATATGCCAGAACTTTTACTTTAATTTTTGGCTTGAAAAATGTTAAAGAAAGTTCAAATTGTTTCCAAAGTGCCACTATAGCTTAATATCTGCCATCAATAATTCCCATGTATAAAAGGCATTTCCGGACATACTAATATTGAAAACAGGCATGCTAGGAAATTCTATTAGAGCAATGGTAGCTATAATTCCCTGATGTATTTGCAAAGGTACAATAGGTCACTGAAGACCATTTGACCTTAATCCTCCAATATGTCATCTATTCAGCTTCTTGATAATCTCTGTAATTATCAAAGGATTCAGGTGACCATTTCCTTAGGTCAAATATCACAAACATAGGAAATACAGGACACTTTCCAGATCTGAATTAATTAGTCATCAAACCTCTATTAATAGTCCATTAGATATTCAAGGCATCTTTCTAGATACCAGTTTTTGCCTTAAAACACTTTTTAAAATCTGCATCTGATAGGTTTTGTCAAATTTGAATTCATATGAATCATCTTTTAGACTTCCAAAATATTTCACAGCTCTGAGGTAAAAAAAAAAAAAGAAATATTAAACTTATTTCCCACAAGATACCCAGAGGTGATGTGATTTGCTAGGAATCAAAAAATAATTTGAATTTAGTATTCTATTCCAGATTTTAATCTATGTCTGTTTGACTGGGCTGCCTTTAGATTTAAGTTTGCATAAAAATTTGATGCCATAAATTGTGTACATGTTAATTGTTGGACCTTAAAATTTTAATTACTGGAAATTATATTAATAAATTAGTATGTATGGGAGCAAAGACTTATCTACAAGAATATTCATTGTAATTTTCTTTAAAATAATAAAGTGCAAATTTGAGTACCCAACATTAGGAAACTGTTATGGTACAATTATAAAAACAATGGCATGCTATGTATTATGTATGCAGCCAGCTTGAAAAATCTTGGGTTCTAGAGTTACAAAACTTGAATTCACATCCTAGTTCTGTCACTTGTACAGAATGCAATCTTGAGCCAATTATCAAACACCTACTGTGCTCCATTTCCTCTTTTTTTTAAATGAAAATAATAACAGTGCCAATCTTATGTGGTTGCCGTAAAATTTCAATGGTACAATGTATATATATGTGCTTTCAATGGTGAATGACAAAACTAAATTCTAAATAAATATAAGCTATTAGTATAATGCCATCATTAAGAGTCATGCAGAAAATTATATAATGAGATCAGATAATGTTTCAAAAATATTTTAATAAAGCAAGCTATAAAATAGAAGGTACAGTGGTATAGTATAATCCTATTTCATAGAAGAGTTTATTCATGCAAATAAAATGCTTGAAAAATATACACCAATATGTTAACAATTATTATGTTTGTATGATGGGATTATGGGTGGTATTATTTTTTGTTTGTGTTATTGTATTATCCATTTCCCCTAAATTTCCTTCAATGAACACATATTACTTTTATAATAGAAAGTGTAAAGCCATGGAAATAAAATAAATCACATGGCATATATTGATCCATGACAAAGTTAAAAGGACCTCTGTAGAAGTTGCTGCTATCAGTATGTCAATAGTTTCTGAGGCAAGAGATGCTAATAACACTAAGAGACCACTGGGAGAGGGAGAGGTGTGGAGAAGAACTCAGTGTATTCAATATAAAGTAATAGAAGTTGAAGTTGATGACATTAGGACCAAAAAGTCAATGTCTGCTGAAAACACAAAAGGGGCAATTTTAACACTAAGACCATTACCATTGAAGTAGAGAATATTTGTTTCTAATAATCTGAAAATATAGTGATTTTACCTTGAGTTAAATATGTAAGGAAGGCCCTGATTAGATTTATTATTTTTTTATGCTTTCTTTGGGGGTTATTTTTACTTTAAGTTCAATTTTAGAAGTCATTTCAAGATCTGGGTAGGTCGATTCCCATGTTGAAAGGCAGGGGACACAATTCTGGGAACATCTCTGAGCTAACATGCTGCTGATCCAGGACCAGTTTCTTCATCAGACAATTTTGCATTTATATACCCACTTGTGTGGTGGTTATGATCAATATCTGTCTCTTCTCTTTGATTGTTTGGTATTATTTGCTGCTATAGTTTCAGTTCCTATGTCAGTCCTTGCCCAAAGTCAGCACTAACTAAATATTCGATGAATGAATGAATTAATGAGTTTAAACAAGTCATTTAGTCTTTTGGAAACTCAATTTTTTTCCTATTTGTAAATTTAGGGTTTAGGACTAGACTACTGAGCTTCAAATCTTTTAAGGCCATAAATGAAAGCTTACATGAAAGCCTCATATGCTAAAGAGTTAAAAATGGAGTCTCTCTGGATAAACAGTGTATTAAAACCTTGGAAAAGCTCCACACTTGTTTTGAACTGAATATTTGTGTCCACCCAGAATTCATAGGTTAAAACCCTAACCCTTAAAGTGATGGTATTTGAAAGTAGGGTCTTTGGGAGGTAAGCTAATTAGGTTTAGATGAGATCATGAGATAGGGCCATCCATGGTGAGATTAGTGTCCTTATAAGAAGAGGAAGAGACCAAAGTGCTCTCTCTCTCTCTTCCTCCACCATATGAGAACACAGGAAGAAGGTAGTGTCTGCAAGCCAAGGAGACAGTCTTCATCCCGAATCACATCTGCCAGCACCTTAGTCATAACTTCTCAGCCTCTAGAACTGTCAGAAAAAAATATATGTTGTTTAAGCTACTCTGTTTATGGCATTTTGTTATAGCAGTTCTAGGTGACCAAGACAACATCCATATCCTTGCCTCCCCACACATGTGCATGTGCACACACATATACATACAGTATTGTCCCTAACTTACCTTCTGTAACCTCTTCAACTTCTTAAATCCAATCAAATTCCTGAGAGCATTTAATTTGAAAACTACCAAACTAGACAATCTCTAAAATCTTTCTATCTATGATGCTGGGTCTCTCAACAAATGTTGTTTAGCTATTGTTCTCCTTTCTACTCTCCAATCTCTCAACCAGTTACCATGACCTTACATTCTAGTTTTTGGAACATTATGCCCATTAACCCATTTACCTCACCCCTTGGTTTGTAATGCCAGAAATGCAAGTGTATTTCCTGATGATTTCTGGGACACAGCATGGAAATATTCCTGAGTTCTCTCCTCTGACTTGCCTGACTCTTCCTGTTTAACTTGTAATGGGCTGTCCATGTGGAAGCTCTCTTCACCTCCCTCACCTCTACCGTCTTAAACAGTTCATCAGCTTCCTTGTCATCATAATGATGTTACTATCATTCCTTACTCTCAAATGGGAAACCCTTAAATTCTCTTTGTTTTAAATCTCTCACCACATCCTCTAGTTTCTTCCTCAACTCAATTATAACTTCTCCTGTTACATCTTTGCTGGAACTTATTTAATCATACTGAAATCATTACAACAGATTTCTTAATCACCAAACTGCTTTTCCTAAAATGCCAGCTTCACTATATATATCACCACTTCCAAGCTGACAACAGGTATAGACTTCGCTAACATTTTTTCTTCTACATCCATTCTAAACTCAATCTGACATTCAAAGCTTCCTAAAATTTGGTTCCTCTACTCTCCCTATAAAACTTTTACATTTACAAATTACAATTTTATAAAATTATTTTTGTCTCTATATATGCAAAGATAAACAAGAATGACAATAACCTGTGCTGGTATATATGAAAGAACTAGCCCACTTTATATGCTCGTGGAAAGATAAACTGGTTATGTTTGCTTGAGGACAGATTAGTAAATTATATCAAAAACCTAAACTTGTACATGTTTTATACTCAATAATTCAACATTTAGAAATTTATCCAAAGAAAATAATCTGACCAATATCCAAAGATGATGTACCAGGACATTAATTAAAGCCTTTATTAATCAGGTAATGGTCAAATAAATAATAGCAATCTATACAATGGCATGCTACATATACATAAAATAAACTTTATACTTTTATATGTCAATAGTAGAAGTTTTACATGTTTAAAATTTATTATTAAAGTTTTCCACATTTTATTTAATTTTAAAATTCATATTTGGGGGAATATGAAATATCTTAGAGTAAAAATTCTATTTGGGAAAAAACATGAAGGAAAATACATTACACAAAAGAAAAAAACTTCAGAATGGCAAGAAAAATTTTATCAACTATGAATGTTTGTAAGAAATCAAATATCATGGAAAATGGGCTCCACATCTACTCGCCATCAAATTGGTACTGACTGATTAAAACTATGATGCTCAAATGGTGGTAGTGTTCACCAGGGTTTCGGGGGTGGGGGCAAGATCCACATCATAGGGATGTGACGAGCATTGTCAGGGGGAAGGGCATACCTCTAACCCTTCTTAGGGAGAGGCAAAGTTATACAATTTATCCAAAATGTAAAAAAAAAAAAAATGTGTATAGGTGCTGGCCAAGTGGGCTATACTTTATTTGTCTAATTAAATAAATTGATAAAAATCAAGGAAAAAAAAAAGAAATGAAATATCAAATTTGAAAAATATTCAAATATATGTTAGCATTCAAGGAGTTTGTTAATATTTATAATACCTAATAAGCACCTATATATCAATAAAAAGGTATATATCAATAGAAAAATGGCAAAGTGTAATAAAGAGGCAATATAATACAAAATGTGTTCAAATGGCCAATAAATATATAAACAAATTTCAACCTCATGTATAAAAAACCAAAAGGCAAATAAAAATAACAATGAGATATTTTTGGGTCTATCAAACTGATAAGTCTGAGAGTAAATGGATAATCTTATATTACTGATGGAATAAAACATAGCTTCATGATTATAGTTTGGCTACATACCAAAAGCCTTATAATATTTGACATTCTAATTATATTTTTGAGAATTTTGCCTAAGAAAATAATAAAGGATATGTGCAAAATTATAGTTAAAAGAGTGTTTACTGCAGAATTGTTTTGAATAACAAAAGAGTAAAAATTCTTGTTGTCCAGCAGTGAAAAAATGATTAAAGATATTTTACTATATTCATTCAATAGAATTGTATGTAGCTATTAGAAATTATGTCATAGAATGATATTAACTGACACAGAAATATGTTCAGAAGATATTAAGTGAGAAAAAAACAGGTTAGTTTATAAAAACATACAGTTAATATGATCCTATAATTGTTAAAGCCAAAACAAAGAAAAATAACACATATATTTTCTGCAAGAACAAATTATATGATAAAAGTGAAACCACTAATTACTGGCGTTGAGGTTGTGGGATTAAAGGTGAAGTTGATTTTTTCTTTTTTCACACATTGGTAATTTATAGCTCATTTTCAACCAACATTTATCATTTGCTTACTAAAAGGAGAGGAAAAAGCAAAACAATGGTAGGAACATGAAAGGAAGTCAAAAATATCTACTATGAATTATAGTTGAATGAATGCCTGTGTAGAAGTTGTTTAGAGAGTGTTTCTCGTAGGCGGGGCTGTGTGTTTGCATGTTTGTGTCTGGGGGCCAGAGGAAGCATAAGCTAAGTCCTGAAGGATCCTGTGGCAGACACTGATGACTGTCACCTTCCTTGCTATTATGTTGTGGTGGCCATGCACCAGCCCCAGGGGAATGTAAGCCAGTCATGACAATCTTGTTCTCTGTTTTATTCTTCTGACCCTAGCCCTGGCCTCTTCTTCCCCATCTTCCTGTCTGTTTGGCAATCTCTGCAGTTTTTTATTTACAGTTAATGGAAAGAACTTTAGGACAAGTTCATAAGGAGAAACTGAGGCACAATGAAAGGCTGAATCAGTAATTAGATAAAACAGAAAATGTTTGAGATCTAGAGAAAACAGAAGCAAGCGTCCTCCTTTCCTTCCTATGCTTTATTCTGAACCTCCAGTGATGAACGAATATAATCCTTGATTCATAAAAAGCTGGAATTACTTTGCTAGTAAAGCAGTCAAGCCTCACATACAATTTCCTCTAAAGCTAGCATTTTTGTGTGTGCATCGGAGACCAGTTGATGTGGCCTTTACTCTCCAGTCTTTAACTCTGCTACCAAAGGGAGGCTCAACACCTTTAGTGTTGGTTTCCTTTATTTATTTTTAACCTTGATTTTTTTCTGCATCCCTCGTATGATGCCAAAGTTTTTGGTAAAAATCACTGATGCTCTCTGTGACTTCATATTTTTCATCATATCCTTGTTGCTCTCTCTCCACCTCCTTGGCCAGTGATATATTGTCAGCAAAATCACAGCCCTGTGACTATAAGCACTGCATATGTCTTTCTAACTGACACTGTTTTGTGGGTGGTTTTGAATAAAAATTTAGGTGAATCATCAGACTGAACATTTTTTAAAGTCAGTTTCTGTGACACAATTGCATGATTTCAGACTGTTATTAAAAATAAGATAAATCAATGTGATTAAATCAAGGAATGCTCAATCATTTGATTTCATAACTGGAAACAAAAGTGAGTATGACCTAAATATTCCAAATAGCTCTTGATATAAAAAAATATATGTAATAGCAAAATCTCAAACATTACATTGAAATAAAATGATTAAATCTCACTGAGATGATCTAGGTCAGATGTTGGAAAACAGTCATGCTTTCCCACCCAATCTTAATGATTGAGTACTCCAGAACCCCATGAGTGACTTCTAGAAATACAGGTGCTGCTACTGAATTGCAGTTTATAGCCAAACTAGCCTTTTAACTAAATTTATACTGAATACCTTCCTAGGAGCAGAGAAATCACTCTCATGTCCATTGTCAAGCAAAAAAGAAGTGATCCATAAATATTTGTTGAACAAATGAAGAAAAGTCTTCCTTGCCTTTTGAGCTTTTGTCAGATTAGCATTAGATGACTATAAACAGAGAATCTTGTTTATATCAACACTAGACTTACTTAATCAAAGTAATTGCTAATATCAATAAGACCTGGAAGACAGCTTTTCTTTGGGATTATTGGAGTTTCCTGCTAAGTGTACGAGAGGGAAATGACTCCATGTCCCTGATTTCATTTTAAGTATAGCAAAACTACAGGCTTGGGATGTTTGTCTACATTATATAATACATTTTCTTAGTCATTCACATAATTCTATAAGCAAGAAACCTGAATATGTTAATAGCTTTCTTATAATGTCTTTCCAAAATTGCCTATCACTACTTATTCTTTGATGGCAAACTATGAACTTTATAGGTGATGGATATTAGCCACCACAGGACTATGAACTTGAAACTTCAGTGATATAAATTCAAACGCACCTGGGATGGTATTCAGGAAAATGGCCTCTGTTGCTTCCCATTGGTTACACTGAATGACTATAGCTAAATAATTGACAATTCAAAACATGCATAGTTGCCCAGATAACACATGCCAAATTTCAGTTGCAAAGGATACTGTTTTTGTCAACTGCATTAAAATAGAGTATTTTTCTTTCAGTATATAACCAGGATCTTTGCCTTATCCAGCACCTTGCAGTATTAAACTCAATCCCAATTGCTCTCTAGTCTTTTGCTCAGGAAAATAAATTCTGGAGTGCATGAAAAACAGTCATTCTTTTGTATAACTTCAAGTGGCATAATAAAGACTCCTAGTCAAGTAGCCCTTACAATATGTAGACAATATCTTTATTAGTGAGACGGCATGAGGAGGGAGGAGCAGGGGTAAAGAACCATGGTCCCAAGGGAGATGGGTAAAGGAGAGCTTTGTTGCTAGCTTGGAGATGCACTGACTATCAGACTAGAAGAGGAGAAATCATTGGGAAGTTGGGAAAATGGAGAAACCCAAAAGATGTATTTGGAGAAAAAAAGCTGTGACCATCTGTGTAATAAGCAGTGGTGGTCCCAGAAATTCTATACAGAAGGAGCTTAATAAAACCATCTGGAAAGGAATACAATATTTAAGCTGCATTTTCATAGCAAGCACATTGTTTATATTTATAATGTAAGCTAGTGATTAATAAGGATTTCAAAATTTTAAAGGATTGTTTTATTTACATTTTACTTAGGACTGAGAAAAATATATTGACCATACTAAAGAATATACTTATGATTTGGGGGGTGCCATTGGGGAACAGTTGAAGATTATAAGAGAATAACTAATGCTCCCCACCTTGACACCTCTACTGATGAGAGGTTGGCTTCCCAACTCTTTTCAGAGAATTTTAATAAATTAAATAAAATAAAAATAAGAGAGAAGACATACTTTTAATCCAAAAAACACAGAATATATATATAGCCTTTTTATTGCATCTACAGTAATAAAATACATAGTGGGGAATAAAAGCCCTGACCCATCCTGCTTAGTTTGTACATTTAAACATTTTTCCAGAAATCTTCCTTTGAGATTTATTATAAACTCAATGGAATACTTAACATCACTATAAATTCTTGAATTCTGTCACAGCTCATCAAAGTGAATCATATTGCTATAGTGTGCTACCTTCCCTCAAAACAGGGTGAATATGAACTTAGAGCCACAAATGGTGTCAGAGACGAAAAGTGACTGCTGTTTATGGAAAGCAATGCATGAAGTAAATTGTAGGGGGAAAAATATTGTTTCAAGCACACAATCTTGCAAAATGGTACATAGTGCTGGAAAAAGTTTTATTGCTCTCAACATGTTGCTCCTTTGCAGCAGGTAATATGTGCTTACTGTGACTTCCTTTCACAGTGTTTGCCATCTCATTTCAGCTGGTGGTGTGGAAGGCACCAGTGCCTGTAGTGTTCATCAGTGATCTGAATATATTCCAGCTCATAGACCCTATTGTTAACAGAGCAAGAACTGACAGCTTGAATTCTGGAAGAGGCAAGAAACAAAATAAAACAGATGTCAAAAAATCCTATGCTTGTTCGGGCATAACTAGCATGCTGAGAAATCAATTGCTAAAAGCTATATATTTCTATTTCCTACCTACTTCTGAGGGTTTTTGACTAATATATTTTGATATTTTCTACCTCCTGAAAAAAACCCATCACATGTATATTAATCTCAAACTCAAGGCAAACCACATAATCATTATCTATAGCATTCTCATTCTGATGAGATGTATTTCTTCCTTAGTGACAATGCTTCTCACATTGTAGAACAACATCCTCTCGAGAAGTCAGAGTCATGACAGAAAAATTTCCAGCTGCTGCTACAATCCATAGCACATACATGCCCACTACATTCATGAAAATACCCTCTACAAAGGGCTTTTATACTGCTTTATTGGAAACAATATTTTTTAATGATAGAAATAAGTTTCTAATTTTAATTTTTTTCACCTAGTTCATGCTCTGGTGTACTGCAAACAACTGTCATTTAATAAATTCTGCTAAATAATTATCTGAGGACATAGCAGTTGAAAACTAGGTTGGGGTTTGGAGATGAGTGTAATCAATTTTCTAAAACTGATTCTGAATTAGAGAAGATAATAAAGAAGTATTCAAGAAATTAATTTGCACTCTTTTGCTTTCATCTACACTGAATCTGTGAGTTCCGCAAGGGCAGTGCCTATATCAGTTTCCTGTGTGCTGCAACACCACTGCCCAGCACAGTTGTATGGATTGTGTTCAGTCATGGGCAAGATTCATGGGTGTTCAGCCCATGCAGTCACAAAAGGTCCCACACTTGGTTGAATGCTTTACTAACACCATCTTGAAATTCTTGATACTTTTGAACAAGGAACCCACCTTTTCATTTTTGAAATGAACTTGCCTCTATAAATTGTATAGCTAGTTGCTCACTCAGAACATGTGTGGAAAGAATAAAAAACAAATTAACAAAAGCAGTGCCCATCTAATCTTTTCATTCTGTGAGTTCCAAAATTTCCACCTATATTTTGAGCCATTCAAAATTAAGCTTTATACCGGTAATTTCCCTGGAAGTCAATCCAGTCTAAATATTAAAAGTCCCATGGATGACATCTCTTTAGAAAAAAGAAAGAAGGCTGGGTGTGGTGGCTTATGCTTGTAATCCCAGCACTTTAGAAAGCCAAGGTGAGAGGATCACTTAAGGCCAGGAGTTTGAGACCAGCATGGGTAACATAGTGAGACCCCTGTCCCTGCAAAAATAAAGTAAAATTAGCAGGGCATGGTAGTGGGTGCCTGTAGTCCCAGCTATTCTGGAAGCTGATGAAAGTGAGGAAGACTCTGTCTCAAAAAAAAAAAAAGTATGTATCTACACATTATGTTAGTGTATTTCAATTTAACCTTTTTTTCATATTTTCCTACCACTTTGTGAAGTATTCTAGATATGACTCGTAATGTAGAGAAATCAACAGCCAAAAAGATGACGTAGAAATAAAATTATGATCTTATTCACTCAACATTGTAAGTAAACCTCTTGCACAAAAATCTTAGAGTCTATTTTCTAGGATCCAATTTATGACACCTGTCATATTGGGGAAAATGATAAAATACAATCTCCAACTTATATGGTTCAATTTGTGAGTTTCAGATTTTATATGTGAAAATAATATGCATTTGATACGCTCCTCAACTTACGATGGGGCTACATCCAGATAAAATCATCATATACTGAAAATACTGTAAATTGAAAAAGCACAGGGGCTATGAAGGCAAACTTTGGACTTACAAAGTTTTCAATTTGCGATGGGTTTATCTGGATGTAACCCTATCATAAGTTGAGGAATATCTGTAAAAGATAATGTATAGATTTTGTGTGGGCATAATAAAAAAGCTCTGTTTTTCTAATATATTGCTTATAGAAATTTAAATTGATACTTTCTAGAGGAATATTTGTCAGAACATATTATTTTTGTTGTAGTAATTCTATGTATACTGATTCATTCCAAGGAAAGAATCTTCAAATATTCAAAAATTTAGCTATAAATGTGCTTATAAGTGATAGTGTTGAGTATACAAAAGACAGAAAACACATGAAAAAGTCAATAATAGGTAAATTATTATAGAAATGATATATCATACAATAGAATATCAGTCATTAAAAATGATTTTATAAAATATATAGTGGCATGGAAGGGACATATACAGTTGGTTCTATCTGTGGGTTCTGGATTTGTGGATCCAACCAACTGCAGATGAAAAATATTAAAAAAAAACAACAGATGGTTGTGTCTGTACTGAACATATACAAACTTTTTTCCTTGTCATTATTCCCTGAACAATACAGTATAGCAACTATTTGCACAGCATTTACGTCATATTAGGTATTATAAGTAATCTAAAGTGATTTAAATTATACTGGAGGATGTGCTTAGATTAAATGCAAATACTAACCATTTTATATAAGGGACTTGATTGAGTACCAGTGGATGTGAGTATTCTTGGGGGATCTTAGAACCAATCTCTCACAGATCCCAAGGGATGACTGTATTAAATTTTTAAAAGTTTCTAAAAAATCATATGAAGTATGATTCCATTTCTGTTGTAAAAGAAAAGAAAGAGTATACTATCTCACACCCAAGACCTTTCAACTCTGCCATTTTTCTTCCTTGTGGGAAGCAGATGGGATTAGCATACTTAGAACACTGTCTCCTCAAGACTTGTGTGTATCTCTTAAGAAATTTCTTTCCTAGGTTCCATAAACACAAGGGATTCTGTAATCTTAGTGGTCATTTGAAAGCTGATAATCATGCTTGTCTAATTGTTCTCTCCAGAATTTTATCTTTAAGATTTATGCTTTTAAGGATCCTTTAAAAATACATGTGTTTCTACATAATATCAGGGAAATGATTATCTACTACTGTCCCAAAGTTTAAAAATATATAGAATTGATGTCACCATGGGCCCTTAATTTTTTGCCCTGAATAAAACTATACACAAGGTCAGAATTTTATCTTTATTTGAACAGTTGCTTGCATGTCCCTGCTAGAACACCTCTTTGTTTACCAGCCCCTCTGCCAAAGAATTTCTTCTACATAAGCTGCGGGACTCTAGGAAAAATCCGTCAGGCACCAGCTACATCATAGGCTATGAAATGTGTCATTGTTAAGATTAGGAATACAGAGGACTGGAACCCTTTGATGAGTCTCTTTCATTTTCCATTTCATTACAATCCAGAGAATTGAGGTACAATGTCATCCGCTGAGAGGAAGGAAAGGCAACCCTAGTTCTAAAGCTTTTAAAACAATATTGGTGATTGAATGATAGACAGATAGATAGGATTAAACAAAATCAGAAAGAGGCCATTAGCCTGATGCTGTCTCTGTACCCAGAGCTATTACATAAGCAAACCAAAACTAAACTTGGAGACAGTTCCTGGAACTGATTTAAAAGAAAAAAAATGAACTGAGCCTCAGCCAACCACAAACAGCCAACCACAAACAGCCAACTAGAGGATTGGTTATATAACTAGGTACCTCCCCAACCAAATAAGGCAAGCAAACACCTAGCTGTAGCTAATCAATCAACTTACTTTGCTTCCTGCCAGAGTGCAGCTCCTTTATAACCGCTTTTCAGTTTGGTGCTTCCTGATTTGACTTGTTCTTTGCTCAAATGAACTGTTGAGTTTTACTTTGTCTCTAGTTTTTTTTTGACAATAGATAGGTAGACAAATGAACTGACAGCAAAAATGCCGGAAGTACGTGATATCGCTATTAGATTTGTCTCTAGTTCTGGTCCATGGATCTCCAGGCCTTAATACCCAAATTTTACCTAGTACAATGAAAAAACAATGATTAATTTTGGGTGGTGATGATTTTTTTACTTAAATTTTTTTTCTTATTATATGTTCTAAATTGTCATATATGCATATATAAACATACATGAACACATATACATACATATTGCTTTAAAAAATATTTTATTGATATATAATTGTACATATTTTTGGGATACATGTGATATATTGATATGTATATACAATGTACAATGATCAAATCAGGGTAATTAGGATATCCTTAAAATTTTATGTTTTAAATCACTTTAAAATTTTATGTTTTATTTGTATTGAGAACATCTCTTCTATTTTGAAATATACAATAAGTTATTAATTATAATTTCACCATTGTACTATTAAATACTACAACTATTCCTTCTAACGTACTTTTGTCCCTACTGCCAACTTCTTTTAATACCTTCCTCCCCCTCCCCATTCTCTCCCTGCCTCATAATCTCTTCTCTTCCTTCCATTCTCCTCTCTCACCATGAGATCCATTTTTTTAGCTCCCGCATATGAGTGAGAACATATGATATTTATCTTTCAGTGTCTAGTTTATTTCACTTAACATAATGACCTCCACTTCCAGCCATGTTGCCATAAACGACAGTTTCATTCTCTTTTGTGGATGATTGTGTGTGTGTGTATATATATATATATATTAATTAATACATGTACACACACACACAAGCACACACGGACCACATTTTTTATCCATTCATCTGTTGATTAGGATGATTTCATATCTTTACTATTGTGAATAGTGCTGCAATAAACATGGGAGTGCAGAAATGTCTTCAATATACTGATTTCCTTTCTTTTGTGTATCTACCCAACAGTAGAATTGCTGGATCATTTAATAGTTCTAATTTTAGTTTCTTGAGGAACTTCCAAACTGTCTTCTATAGTTGTGATACTACTTCACATCCCTACTAACGTTGTATGAGTTTTCCCTTTTCTCTACATCCTCACCAGCATTTTGTCTTTTTGATAATAGCCATTCTAACTGGGGTGAGACGATATCTCATTGTGGTTTTGATTTGCATTTCCCTGATAATTAGTGCTGTCAGGCATTTT
The DNA here is from genome assembly GCA_008086735.1 of Cheirogaleus medius. NCBI lineage: Eukaryota > Metazoa > Chordata > Mammalia > Primates > Cheirogaleidae > Cheirogaleus > Cheirogaleus medius. The sequence continues at coordinate 24,834,927 of VBSM01000272.1, read as the reverse complement.
TTCATATACCTGCTTTTTGAATTCTTATCCAAAAATCTTTGTCCAGGCAAATGTTTATAGCATTTATTCAGTGTTTTTTTCCTAGTAGTTTCATAGTTTCAGGTCTCACACTTAACTCTTAATCCATTTGGAGTTGATTTTTATATATGGCAAAAGATGGGGATCTAGTTTCATTCTTCCACATATGGTTATCCAGTATTTCCAGCACTACTTGTTAAAGAGACTGTTCTTTCCCCTGTACATGTTGTTGGTGCCTTTGTTGAAAATCAGTTGACTGTAAATGCATGGATTGATTTCTGGATTCTCTATTCTGTTCCATTGTTCTTTATGTCTGTTTTTTATGCCAGTACCATGCCGTATTGTATTAGGGGAATGCTGGCCTCACAGAATGAGTTGAGAAGTATTCCCTTCTCTTTAATTTTTAAAAATAGTTTGAACAGAATTTGCATTAGTTCTTCTTTATATGTTTGGTAGAATTCAGCAGAGAATCCATTAATTACTGGGTTTTCCTTTGATGAGAGATTTTTTATTTCTGCTCCAATCTTGGTACTCATAATAGTTCTGCTAAAGTTTTATATTTCTTCATGGTTCAGTGTTGGCAGTTGTATGTGTCCAGGCATTTATCCATTTCTTTTAGATTTTTCTTATTTGTTGGCATATAGTTGTACATAAAAGGCTGTAATAATCCTTTGTATTTCTGTGATTTTCATTGTTATGACTCTTTTCTGTTTCTGATTTTATTTATTTGTGTCTTCTCTCTTTTTTCTTATGTTATCTAAAAGTTTGTTGATTTTGTTGATCTTTTCAAAATACCAACTTTTTAATTTATTGATTTTGGGTCTCAATTTAATTTATTTCTTCTCTGATCTTTATTATTTCTTTCCTACTAGTAATTAGGGGGTTGGTTTTTTCCCTGCTTTTCCAATTACTTGGGTTTCATCATTGGTCGGTTTATTTAAGTCTATTTTTTTCATGTAGGCATTTATTGCTATAAACATTCCTCTTTATACTGCTCTTACTGTATTTCATAATTTCTGGTATGTTATGTTTCCATTTTGATTTGTTTCAAAAAATGTTTAAATTTCTTTCCTAATTTCTTCTTTGAGTCATTGGTCATTCAGGAGCATGTTGTTTAATTTCCATTTATTGTGCAGCTTACAAAGTTGTTCTTGTTATTGATTTCTACTTTTATTCCATTGTGATCAGAAAACATACTTGTTATGATTTCAATTTTTTTGAATTTGCTGACTTTTTTGTAGTGTAACATATGAACTATTCTGGAGAATATTGCATGTGATGATGAGAAAAATGTAGCAGGTGAATGAAACATTCTGTAAATATCTGTTCTATTTGCTCTAGAGTGTAGTTTAACTCCTGTTTCTTTGTTGATTTTCTTCCTGGATGACTATCCATTGCCAAAAGTGGGGTGTTGAAATTACCTACTACAATTGTATTGCAGTCTATCTCTCCTTCCAGATCTACTACTATTTGTTTTATGTACCTGGGAGCTCCAGCATTGTGTGCATATATATTTACTATTGTTATATCTTCTTGCTAACTTTGACCCTTTTATCATTATATAATCGCTTTCTTTGTTTCTTCTTAGTTTTTGACTTATAATATATTTTATCTGATATAAGTTTAGCCACTCCTACTCTTTTTGGTTTTCATTTGCATGAAACATGTTTTTCCTTCCCTTGACTTTCAGTCTATATGTGTCTTTATAGGTGAAGTGAGTTTCTTTTAAGTGGCATATAATTTGGGTTCTGTTTTTGTTAATCCTTTTAGCCACTCTGTCTTTTTATTGGAGAATTTAGTGCATTTGCATTTAATATTATTATTGATAGGTGAGGACTTACTACTATCATTTTGTTAATTGTTTTTTGGTTGTTTTGTAACTCCTCCCTTCTTTCTCTTTCTTTCTTAGTGTCTTTCTTTGTGGTTAAGTGATTTTCTCTGGTAGTATGCATTAATTTGTTGCTTTTTATTTCTAGTGTATGTATTATAGGATAAAAACATCCTGTAGTCATAAACAGTTATTTACAACTAATACCAATTTAAATTTGATCACAAAAAAAGAAACAAACAACCCTCCCCCCAAAATATGTATACTTATTTCCCTTCTTCCTCTCTATTATGAATTTTTGTTATCATATTTTATATCTTTATATCGCCTATCTCTCATCAAATTGTTGTAGTTAGTATTTTCAGTAGTTTTGTCTTTCAGACTTTTTACTAAAGATATA
>VBSM01000272.1:24792921-24832581 GCA_008086735.1 Cheirogaleus medius | reverse complement strand
CACATCCCTAAGATGTGGGTCTCCCCCCGCCCCTGAATCCCTGGTGAACACTACCACTATTTGAGCACCATAGTGTTAATCAGTTGGTACCAATTTGATAGCGAGTTGCTTGGCAATTTTTTTCCTTCAGTACTCTGTATGTGTCATCCCACTGTTTTCTGGTCTGTAAGTTTCCTGCTGAGAAGTCTACTGCCAGGCATGTTGGATCTCTCTTATATATTATTTGTTTCTTTTCTATTGCTGCTTTTAAGATCCTCTTTTTTTCTTGGAACTTTGAGAGTTTGATCATAATATGTCTTGTTGTATTCTTATTTGGGTTGAATCTGATTGGTGATCTTTGAACTTTCTGTACCTGGATATTTATATCTTTCTCCAGGTTTGAAAAGTTTTCTATTATTATTTATGTAAATAAGCTTTCTATCCCTTTGTCTTTCTCAGTTCCTCTTTAACTCCAATAGCCCAAATATTTGCTTTCTTGATTTTATCCCACAGGTCTTGTAAGCTTGTTTCATTCCTTTTTATTCTGTTTTTCCTTTTTTCTCCTCTATGTATTTTCAAACAGTCTGTCTTCAAACTCACTGATCTTCTGTTTGATCAATTCTGTGGATGCTCTCTATTGCATTTTTTAATTTTGTTCACTGTAATTTTTGCTCCAGAATTTTGCTTTAATTTTTAATTTTTATTGTTATTATATCAATTTCTCTATTAAATTTCTCTGATAGATTTCTGAATTGATTCTCTGTGTGCTTTTGAAGTTCATTAAGCTTCATTTAAACAGCTATTTTAAATTCTTTTTCTGAGAGATCACACTTCTCCATCACTGTAGCATCAGTCTCTGACACTTTATTGTGTCCAGTTGGTGAGGTCATAATTCCCTTAATGTTCTTGATGCTTGTGGATCCATGATCAGCCAACTGGGTGTTGGTCTGCACTCTCAAAACAATCTTCTTAAGTCTTGAGTTCCACCAGGTTTTCACAAACTCCTACCTGAATCCTGAGCCTTCTGCAGAGAGACTTTCAAATGTGGATGGGTGCAGAATTTTTGTTGTTGTGGGGGATATGAGTGGGTTACCTTCTATTCTGGTATGTTGGTGACATCACTCTCCCATATTGCTTTTATGCTAACAAATTATTGTTTAACTGTAATGTGTGTACAATCAAAAATAGTAAACCATGACATCATATTTGTAACACAGATGGCAATGAATTATTATGCTTGTTTTATAAAGCTATATATATATCATTTTTTAAAGATGAACTTCACAATTTAAAAAAAATCAGAGAAAGTACCTCAGCAGCAAACTTATAAAAGGGTATATAAATGCCAATATATTTTTAACATTTAAACTTAATGAAATAAGTAAAAGAATACACATCACATTACTTATCAAAGTATTAAAGACTTAAAGGGACAAAAATATTTGATATCAGTGAGGACAAGACAGGAACTTTTATATAGTGGGAAGAGATAAATAAGCATTACAATTTCGAAAAAAAATTTAACAATAGGTGTCAAGAAGTTTTAAAAATATCCATTTTTAAACTGCATTAACTTTAATTCCTCTGATTGAAATCTTCCCTCAAACAATAAAATATCTAGGCAACTTGTGTAAATAAATATTAATATCAGTATTAGAAGAGAAAAAAAATTCCATGATATATATGCTTATATAAATAAATACATACCAAAAGGTATTTGCCACCATTAACATGAGTTTTACAAATAGTTTTAGCTTAATATATATTAAGATGCATGTGTATGTGTGTAATATGTGATTTGTATTTAAATGAATATATAGTGATAACAACAGTTGCCTCTGAATGGTGAGTTTTGGTTGCTTTATTCTCTCCTTATTTATACTTTTATGTGATTCTGAAATTTTTTTTACCCTAAGGATATAATCCTTAGGAAATAACAAAATAGTAAATTAACAAACAACAATTTTTAAAAATTTGAGCTTTCCACAGAACCTTTCATTAAATGTGTATTATTAAACTAAGGAAGGTATTATATGGTAATTATCTCGATGGACTATTAATCAAAATATCTGGATTTTAATACTTGCTCTGACAGTTTCTAGCAGTATGACTTTGCCCTCACCTATTTACTGATTGTTTGATGATAGGAGATTTATTTAATTCCTCTGAGCTTCAGTTTTCACATCTTTAAAAAGATTATAATGAGTATTTCACAGGTTTGTTGATGGGATTAAGTAACTTTAAAAGGGAAAGCACCAAGCAAAGTGCCTGACACCCTCCAGGTGTTCCCCCATGTTTGTTAAAGGTAAAACAGCTGGGTGGTTCCACTGTTGGAAATCGCATTTTTAAGAGTAGAAATAGCCCTACTTCACAGTTCTGGGTCACAATCTCCTACCCAGGCAAAAGAGTGTCCTAAAAATATCTGAGCCTCTGTGTAGTAACCAACTCAACAGAGCAATGGCAGTGAGAATATTACTCCTGCCTGAAACCTTTGTCCTTTTAATTTTCTTTGATTCTTTATTTGTGTTTAGCCTTTTGTTGTTGTTTGCTTGATTTGGGGAATGATTTTTCAGCATGGATGATTTCCATGGGATTTGTTCTTTTTTTTGTTTACATACTAATTAATAGTGAGCTTTAATCCATTTCACTTTTCACAGGATATCATTCTATGCATTAATTTCATACAGAAAACTTTTTTCTTCAAAAAGGAGGAACAAAAAATGTTTTAAAAGGAGGAACATCTGTATTCATTTCTAGAGAATGATAGACATTTTAGGCACGGTAGTTCCAAAAAACTGCAAAGCAGAAATTAATCCCACTGCCTGTGGAGTTCTGAGGATGAGCAGGGCAGCAGATCTCATTTAGAATCCTCCTTTGCCATCTATTAAGAAGTGAGCATGGCAGAGCTGGCCATGGGGGAGGTTTTTTGATTCTCAATTCCTCTGAACATTGTCAGTGTTTAATCAATAGCAAGTCTGGGCATCATTAAACATGTGCTCTCAGTTCAAGGTCCTCTGATCGGGATGGTTGAGGGAATTGCTCAGTTTTGCTGTAAAGTGCAAAAAAGGGGGCCTACATTCAGGTTAGCCTACTTAAAAGGGATGCGATTTTAAACTGTATTGCATTAAATAAGACCTGTTTTAATGGGTCACATGGAATATCAATTATTCTTGATCTCATAATTTTTGCTTCCAATGAAAGATATATCCTACTGAATTTGAGATTCTGCAGTTATTAATTTATGCTTGCTAAAAGGGGAAGGGTTAGAGAATATGTCAGTCACTGGAATGAAGGAAGTTTATTCTTCCACATCTTAAATTCTGTAGTTCCATGATTCTGCACAAATTCCTTGTACCGTGGGCTTAATCAACTGTATAACAAAGGTAGGCCAGTCTGTTTCAACATTTTCAGTGAGGCTGAAGAGGCCTAATATACAATTTTTCTTCTCAATTTTAATCCATTGTTCTGATATGTATGTGATATGGCACTTAGCAAAACCCTCACTAGACTCCTGGAAACACTAAGAGATGAAATAATGTAGTTCTTACACCATGAGGTCTCATAAAAGTTATAATGAGAAATAAGAAAGATTAATAAATCATTTTCTTTTGGAAATAAGACCAGGTTAAAATCAGAATGTTTTCAAACATAAAGAATTTTAAAAATGTGAATTCTAGAAATCAGGTCATTCTTCACAGAGAAAAGAAGACTAATTAATTGGCTGCATATAACATAAAAATAAATTTGCATTTTTCCCCTGAATCCAGGAGAAACATTGAAATCTTGAAAATTTTTCCACCATACAATATAGAATATGTCAGAAACAGAAAATCAGTCAAATAATTCCATTGTAATTATTAATATTAAAAGTTTGAGCCATATACTATATTCACTTCTACAATAAAAGAATGTGGGTACTGGGATTATGATCAAGCAGAACAGGCAAAGGCACTCTTCATGCTATTGGTTTATAATCTATGAATCTCATTTGGTAGGGACCAACATGATAAAGGTTTTAGTAAATTCAAAACCATATAATATAAAACCTTCTAATCAAATTTTAAATAATGTCAAATAAGAATAAGTCATGGGATCCCTTTCTTTTTATTATAAATCATTGGGTTATTATTAAGCAATGTAGCAAAGTTTTAGAACTTGATGCAAATCTTTATGCACTTAAAATTAATATTCAAATGATTATATTGACTGATAAAGCTAATTTTAAAGCTTTGTGAAAATCAAACTACAAAATTTTATACAGTCTATAAAATACTGTATATTTGTAAAAATATGGCTGAGTATATGTAGGAAAAAGACTACAGCTTTCTGGCATACAATTTCTTAACTATTATCATAGTCTAAAGTGCCAGAATCTCTAATCAGTCCAGTCTTAATGCAGTAATCTCTTTATCAGGCTCCCCGATTCTATATTTGCCTAGCTCATTTTCTACACAATACCACGACACACTGCAACACTTTAATGCAACCATTTAAATTTTAATTGGTGTCTTTTTCTTCCTTAAAAATATTTAGCAATAAAACCCAACACCATACTTTTGCACAGACATGGTTTTTTGTTTGTTTTAGCACAACTGGATTCAATTGATCAGCTGTGCCCAAAAGGAATGTTCAAGATCTCCCACTTACAAGCTAAGTGACCTTTGTCAAGTTGCTTAAACTTTCTAAGTTTCATTTTCTCTCAATAGCAAATAGTGACAACAATAGCAACCATCTCACAGGGTTTCATGAGGTTTAAAAGAAACAGTGGATATAATGCTCTTAACGCTGTGCCCTCATAGATAACAAGTACTCCATAAATATTAGCCATTGTTATTATTTAGCAACATGCCCACGTTCACACAGCCAGTAGGTACAAAGCTAGCATTCTAACTTAGAGTTTCTTGGTGCCAAGGCTTATGATCTTTCTGCTATGCACTCTGTATATCAGATATCTTAAGGGAGATTTAGATGGATGCTGGCTCCCATTCGGTTCACAGTCAAATCCTCTAACATGGACCTGTAGTGAAGAATTTCTGTACGAGAGCTGTAAGATTTAGACACCAGACACTGGGGAGGCAAGGTTGACATTCTGTTTTGAAAGCTTAACAGTTTGACTTGTATTCCTGCCCAGACAGAAGGCCAACCTGCTGCAGCCCAGACAGAACCAGTGGGGGAGTCTACAGAATGAGCCAACTTTTTATTTTCCAAGAGGGATTATAGAGAATCTTCATAAACTCCCAAATTTGGGATAAAATAAGACTCTAAATTACCATAGCATATAGCCTGGAAGAGAGAATTTTAGCAAACATTAAATGAAAGAAGTACTCAACTGTCTATCCATTTCCTCTTTCATCTTCAAAAAGTATAAAACACACTTCCATGTTGTGCTTATTGGTTTAAGAGCAGTAATCTGTAGGGCTGTAAACCCAAGTCTGTGATTTCAAAGATGTAATATTAACCTCTATGAATCTCAGGTTCAGTATGTTTAAAATGAGGATAATAAAATATCCCCCTTAGTTGTTGTGAGGACTAGAGATAATATTTTTAAAGTTATAGTAATTATTATTATTAGTTGACATAGCCAAAATTACCTGAAAGCTACAATTATCTTTATTCTAAAATGAAACTTTATAGATTAATAAAAGTTAAGTCTCAAGGCAGAGTATTTGGACTATGTTTGCTTAATTTCTTAATAACATGCCAACTCAAAGGACTGAACCTTGAGGAGACTTGTCTTTCCCAGGGAATGTTCCATATCCCAGAAACATTTATCCACCCACATCAGCAAGCCTATAGGAGCAGGAGACATGTGGTCTTGATGGTCAGGTATTCTTGTTTTATGACTACTGAAGAGACATTCTCTAAAAAGCTTTCAATGTCAGAATTCAAAATATTTTTCTTGGCTTCTGATATCTTTGGCTCAATTTTTAACTCTAGCTTGGGTCTATACTTACCAACGCAACTTCTGCCTTGCCTTTCAAACTCTAATTCTCAGAATTTGTGTTTACTGGCTTGTAATTTGTTATTTACCCTGAACTTCTCAATGGTGATCTCAGTCCCTTTGTTCAGCTATTGTGTATTACTCCATGATCTTATCCTCTGATGGAAAATGACACCCTGGACTCAACCACATTGTCTTTGACTCTCATTAATGACCACACATATTCTGTTTTTATGACATGGCCTCTGAACACCAGGCTCTAGGTTCTGTGAAGTTCTATGTATTCTTCCTATTCTTGTGGTAGGAGACCAGGCTTTGTTCTACTGTCATGCTCTGTCTCTCTCATGTTTTGGCAATGATAGCAAGACTTGGGATTTCATAGAACCAATATCCAAGCCATCCAATAGAATAACTGTGGCACAGGGATGTGAAACTTCCCAGTAACACTCAGGGAGCTGCAAATATTCTATATGTCTGAGCCTGGAGTATGAAGTATGGAATAGAAAACTGTTGAATGAGATGGAAATAACCAGAAGTCAGACTCTGAACACATTTTTTAAGCCATAGTAAGTATTGGGTTAATTCAGAGATCCTTGTCAAAATGATCAAGATATTTAAACATAGTAAAATAATTTTTAAATTACATTTTTAAAAGATAGCTCTGGCAGCAATTTAGATAATGGATTAAATAGGAGCAAGTATGGAGGATGATATCAGTTAAGAGGCAATAGCAATAAACCTTTTTGTAAGAGATTATGAAAGCCTTAATCAAAGCAGTCATAGTCAAGCTCTTTGGGGAATGTTATGGAGGTAGAGCCAATTGGTATTACTGGGGAACTAGAGGTGTAGAGTTGAAGAGAAAAGAAGTCATGAGTAATTTTAGCTGTACTAGACTGGTGTGGAGAGTGGGTGGCCTGAGGTCCTGCCACCCACTAAGAAAGGGGAACACAAGAAAAGAGAAAAGTTGGGATGGGTAATAAAAAGATATATTGAATTTTAGATTCACTAAATTTGCAATCCTGGGGAAAATATCTTCAATGAGGGGCTCAGGAAGTAGCTGAATCTGTGAGTAAAGAGAATAAGGAGAGGGATCTGATTTATAATTTTAACTTGGACATCATTCCCTTCTAGATAATTGTAGTGTACAAAGTTTGCAAGTAAAAAAAAATCACACAAGAGGAAGAAGAGTAAGGACCAAGGTCAGAACACTGAAGATCATCAAGATTTTGGGAGTAGACAGAGGGGAAAACTCCATGAAAGAGGTTATAGAGCCATCACAGAGATGAAAGGGAACCAAGAGAAAGTTGTGTCCCACAAACCAATGATGAAAGAATGTCAAAAAGAAAGATGCTATGGTTCGAATGTCTCTGTCAAAACTCATGTTGAAGTTTAATTGCCAATGTAATGATATTGGGAGGTGGAACCTTTAAGAGGTGATTAGGTTATGAGAGCTGCACCTTCATGAATGGATTAATGCCATTATCATGGGAGTCAGCTTCTAATAAGAAGATGAGTTTGGTCCCTATTCCCTCTCTGTCTTGCATGCTTATTTTCATCTTCCATCATGGAATGATCCTCCCCAGATGCCAGTGCCATGCTCTTGAACTTTCCAGCCTCCAGAGACAAATAAACTCCTATTCTTTATAAATTTCCCAGTCTGTGGTATTTTGTTATAGCAACAGAAAACAGACTAAGACAGAAGGAGACATCATTACTTTCAAGACATTAAGCAAAATAATAGACTGAAAATTCCCCTTTGAATTTAACAGTGGATAATTTATTGATAACCTTGGCAAAACTAATTTTAGAGATAAGTTCTGTTTTAAGATAGAGAGAAAAAGTTTGATGATTCAGGAGAGAGAAGGATATAATGAAGCTGGAGTCTAGGGAGGAAGGCAGAATGGGATACCATTCAGAGACAGAAGATTAGCCTGAAATAACAGCAGAGCACTTTTTCCTCTGAGTAAAGAGCAAAGCAACAAAAGGTTAGAGTTAATTTCAAAGTTTCTAAGTGAACATAAAAGTTGAGAAGACCCTTAGCTGAGCATTCCTATTTTCTCTGCAAAATAAAAGACATATATTCAGTAATACATTATGAAATCATTTAATTCCCCCTCCCCACAAAACAAAGATGTCACTATGATTGTTATGTCAGAAAAATGAAAACTCTGAAACCATGTGACTCTTTTCTTGTCAGCAGCTAGAAGCTATACTGAGATACTGGAATTAGACTTAAGTTTTCTGCTCATATCTGGTATTTGCAAGAACTTATTCCTTCAGCTTCTTTTAGATCTAGGAGGTACTATTTTATATTTAATGTCTTTTTTGCACTTTGTACCCTGTAAAAATGCATAAGCTTCCTAAAGCTTGCTGCCTCCAGCACTTTTGGAAACAGGGAGATATAAATCTTCAACATAGTGATAAATGAGAATGGGAATATGTTAGCATATAGTCAAAATATAGTTGTGAATATTGCTCTAAAACTCCAAAAGTATTGAAAATGTTAACAAAAAAAAGAAAGGGGGATTTGTTAAAGGAATCAATGAATGTATGTTTTAAAAATCTACTGTGTTAGTCCATTTGTGCTGCTATAACAAAATACCATAGACTGTGTAGCTTACAAATAACAAACATTTGTTTCTCACAGTTCTGGAGGCTGAGAAGTCAAAGATAAAGCTGCCAACATATTTGGTGTCTAAGTGAGGGCCCAGTCCTCATAGACTGTGTCTTTTCAATCTGTCTCCACAATGGTGGAAGGGACAAACAAGCTCCCTTAGACCTCTTTCATAAGGATACTAATCCCTTTAATGAGGGCTCTAATCTGATGAACTGATCACCAGCCAAAGGACCCCACCTCCTAATACCATCATCTTGGGGGCTAGGTTTTCAACATATAATTTTGAGGGGACACAAAATTTAGACCATAGCACTACCAACAAAGATGCCTAATGGAAGCTATCTCATCATCAAAGCCAGTTCATATCTATAGTGTCTGACTTTCTATAATTTTACTTACTCCTATGGCTATGGACAATGGTAGGTATGGAACCAGTATTAATAATACTAGGTAATATTTGCTGAGTGCTTACTCTGTATCAGGCACTCCACTAAGGATTTCACCTGTACTATCACTTTTCTTCACCACCCACTTCACATGGAGAAACTGAATTTTTGAATAGTTAAGTAATTAGCTCGAAGTCACATGATGTGGTACAATTAACATTGTTACCCTGAAAATCAGTCAAAATATTTTCCCAATTATACTGTTCTCAGATCAGTATTACTTGTCTCATAATCTTAAATTTTGTTGTATATTTTCACAAATGAATAATTTAAAGCTAAACTCTTGTATTTCCAGTTGCACACAATGAAGAATCTCCCATTCTCAGTATCTCTGTGCATTGAATGAATGCTCTGGGTTGTGAGAAAATAATGTAGGAGTAGGTACATAATTATAGTTAATGTATAATTATAGTTATAAATTATCAATCTAAACCATCATTTATTGAGCATTCATTCATTGAGTGCCATTTACTGATTTAATCTCTTCACATTACATTAATCCTACATGGTGGATATTCTATTATGTACTATGAAATTACTTAAGAAACACAAGAAAACAAAAATTAATTAGTCCTGAATATTAAGGTTTTATTGACACAATAAATATTATAAAAATCTTTAAAAAATATTTTACAAATGGAACTAGAAAAACATCTTAAAAATTATTCTGAAGAAAGACATCTGAAGATACTTTCCACAAAGAGAGAAAGAAGAAAAGACAATTACCAAGTATGAAGACCACTGTGCAAACATTTCATTTTTTTCTTTTGTTTTAATCTTTGATACAGAAGGTTGAGTTCATCATATTGCTCAGTTCAAGGACATTTCTTATCACTCCCCAGTTCTTGGAAGAGCATCTCTTACTTGTTCTGTTTTAGTCTCAGAGCATACTCTCAATCTCATGGGTGGCCATTCTAGTGTGTTAAATAACATTCTTCTTTATCAGATATGTGTTCTTGTACAGGTATAATATTGTTTGTGAATTAATTTTTTTCAAGAGAATTATCATCCTGGTTTTATTTAATATAATTAATATCTAATAAATATTAGACATTAATATAGACCTTGAGATTTATTAATATAGATATAGAGACAGAGACAGAGATTATATGGACTCTGCAAATCAGAGACACCAAGTAATTGGGCCAGGATTATACAACTCTTCTGTGATATAGTCAGAATTTAAAACTTAGTCTCTCTATTTAAAATTGCCAGTCTTACCTTCCTGAGTCTTCAAGCCACAGAAAAATTTTAGAAAAAAGGGAAGATTTTTAAATCCATTCCTGAAACTCAAGGAGTTGGAAAAAGTTATTGAATTAGGTTACCATTCAATATAATGGATGAAAACTTGAGAAGTTCATGATTTTTCCCCAAGGCCACAGATTGAGGATGAGGAGGGCAGAGTAAAAGTGTTCCTTAAATTCAACTTTTGGGAATTAAATTTATCACCTATCACATGAAGGTGCTTAATATTACGAGGGTGATGAATTTGATAGTGACTGAGAGATGCCATCAACCTGACAAACTAAACAACTTTTTTTAACCTGACATGGCCCTGTTGAAGACATCAGCTGTCAACTGAAATGAATTCTGTTTCTAATTTGTCTTCATAAATAATGCAACTAATTGAAAGGTAGTTACAATGAAAGTCTTTAACCTCTTTCATATCCAATTTGAGGGTCTTTGCATTCCCTGGAAAGAATCTTTCACTCCTCTTATCAAATAAAACGTAGACATCACTGATCAGAACACTGAGATCAAAAACAAAAGAATCCATTGTGTGAAGACCACCACATCTAACGGTTTTCTCAATCTTTTTTTAACTTTAGCGTTATTTTAAAATGTGAAACTCATAAAAATCTGATATAAGGAAATTTATTCAAGCTCAAAGTTTCACTAAGGATATCTTTATTTTAATCAAGCTCTTGGTTGTACGTCTAGCCTTTCCTTGTAGCACAACTTCAGCTTATTTGTTGTTAAAGTATAAGCACTGGCATTACTATGTCACACACTTAACCACTCAGAAAAATCTTTAGATTATAGTCTATCAGTAATTTTTCTTCTTCTTTTTTTTCTCTCTCATTTATTGAGACTAAAAAGGGGTCATTGAACAAAACCAGACCCTATTTCAAGCAACTGGGAATGATGTTGTTTTCTATGCAGACATCAGATTCCACTTGTTTATTTGTGAATGCAGATGTTAATAAACCTATGAGCAGAAGGCATGAAAGAGAGGTAAGAGGACTATGCAAGCATTAAAACTTTTAATCATTTAGTTATTTCATCCCTCTGGGAAGGCCAATTTCAGCAAACACATCAGGGGAAGGACATGATTATGAATGGGAATTTGAGCTAAGCATGATTCACAAGGTTGTTATTAAAAATAGAAATTTAAGAAATATTTTTGAGACATATAAAATCATAGCCAAAACCTTACAAGTTACTTAAAATGCAAATTATACAGCTAAATACTTAAAATTTGGATAACATAAATTATTTTGTTATCTAGTCCCTAGCTGTTAAAAACATTCTCTGGTGATAGAAGAAGTTTAGTCTAAATTATCATTACTTTATATTTAGCTATATCTACTAAATGCCTCTCAACAATGAGAAAATCACTAGTTAAAAATAATCAAAAGATAATATATTCTGTAATAGAGAATATTGGAAAAGTTTCAAAATCTAGAAATACTAGAATAAGTTTAGGTTTTCCCTAACAAGCAAATCCATTTAGGTGAAATCCTTATGTCTTTTAATATTCTGTTATAATAGCTAATATTTAAGTAATATTAATACTTACAATGAGTAATATAATATCTTAAACATTTTACAAGTATTTACTAATGTTTAAAAGTAGAAGAGCAAATGGATAGACTAGAGAAGGGATGAATAAAGGAGAATGAAAGAAAGAAGTAGATGATGAGTCAAGTCAGAATTCTGGTAACCAGAATGAAAGCACAGAGAAGCAGCCGTTGAAGGTGGAAATTGTGCTATACTTGGAGTTGACAATTAGAAGGTCATCAGTGCCTTTCATTCGGTCTTAAGCCCAATTGTACATTTACAAGACTATGTATTTGATATGTCATTAAGCCAACATAAATAAAATTGCATGGTATTTCAGAGAAAAGAGAGAATGCCTTTAGCTAGAGTAACCAGAGAAGGCTGAACAGGCCATTTAACATGGAACATGATAAGTAGAGTTTTGATAGGCAGAGACTTCCGGATGAGATATATTCTAGGTTAAGAGCAAAGTAAGTAAGATGCAGAAGTAGAAAAGGGCATGGCTTACTTAGAGGATTGAGAGTAGCCAGGTTTTGTTGGAGCACATCACAGAAATGTAGGGGATAAGTAATAAGTTTGCACTTATAAGTTGATGATATAAGGTGAGTTTTTTTCATCAATAGCTATTATGAAAATATGTTGTTTTAACCCTTAGCTCTGTTTACTAAAGTAGAATGTAAGAATTTCATTTAGTAGTGCATTTATGATTTTTCTTTGTCTTTTTTAAAATATTAATCAGAAATTATTTGAAGGTATTGGATCAGGAGTGAGATTAGCCAGATTTTCCTGAAAATGATGTTTTCCTTTCTCAGAATTAAATTACTTGATCTCTTTGGCTCTCAAACTTCCTATCTCTAAGATAGGAGATTGGGCTAGATTATTCCTCAATCCCTTCCAGATATGATTCTATAATATAGAAAACAGTATTTTCACAAAAGTATCAAAGTATACTTTTTTCAATAAAACCTTCAAGTACTCGCTTATTTTTTTAAACTAAATCATAAAATTCTCACACTCTGTTTTTATGCTTGGATTTTCTAAATTCTGAGTTGCTTAAACATTTTTCAAATAAAATTAGAGTTCTATAAAATAGTTATGCATAATCCAATAGAGTTTTAAAAAATATAAGTTAACAGATGATTTGTAGTGAATTAGTAATTTTGGAAATATTGCAAAATTATATCACTTTAGAGATGAAGTATTTTTAAGTCCTCTTTGTCTAATTTCTACATTTTATAAATGAGGAAGCTGGGTTGCAAAGAGATCAAGTGAGTCAGTGAAAGTCACATGCCAAGGTGGATTCCACTGTGCTGCTGCCCCATCCACATTGATGAGATTTTATGGTGCACTAATCAGAAAATAAACAGCTCTGCCTCTCTGATGATTGCTAAAAATCTAGTTTCCATCTTTTAAACTGTTGTTCTCCAAATAAAGGGAAATTTTAAATTACAGGAGTTATTTGGTAATATCTGTGTTAATGGAGAACACCAAGAGCAAAGCAATTCTGGCAAGAATATTTTTGTTTGCTTCCTCATGTCATGTCTGTGCCCTTCCACCAATGAAATGTGCTACTTTCACTTGCTGAAGTACTCCTCCCATGTGGGACATCTCCGTGGGCTGTCTTTCCTAATGCTGCCTTGCAGGAGAGTTGACAGGAGGCCAGGAGCTGTGCTCCTCAAGACAGGCACCAAAGCCCCCGGCCTGGACTCCCATTATAAAGGAGGCTACGGGGAGAAGCATCAGACTATGTGACAGTATCATGAGACAGTATCATGATAAAATAATGGCATGAAATACTCCTGCTTATACATCTTTTTAAGAATTGCCATTATAAGGACAGAAAGGCGTGTGGAGTATTTTGGAGTGCCATAGACATCTTAAAGACTCTGAGAAAAATGACAAGACTTTGCCTCCAAAACAATGACATGCATTCAAAAAAAATTGCAGACAACTGCAGGGGTTCAAATTGAGGTCCACTAAAACTAAGATCCCCAGTTTTACTGGGATCTCACTGTATCAGCAGTCCAAGCAACTGGTGAGCCAAGCAGTCCATGCACTCATACTTCTGCTCCCTTAGCCAGCTGTCATGGACTCCTTCCCTCACACCACTTTGTGCAGATTTATCATTCTGACAGAAGCTTTCTAGTAACTGCTGCACATACATCACCACAAGAGTATGGGCCTTAGAGAGGAAGCCCTTTTGAAATGAAGTCATCTGAATCTCTGTAAGTGTTTGGGGGTATAGGGAGTTTACTTTACTATCATTTTGATTAAGAGAAAGTGCAGGCTAGGCATGGTTGCTCATGCCTCTAACATGAGGCCAGCACTTTGGGAGGCCGAGCCAAGAGGATTGCTTGAGCTCAAGAGTTTGAGACCAGCCTGAGCAGTAGCAAAACCTATCTCTACAAAAAATAGAAAAAATTAGCTGAGTGTGGAGTGTGTGCCTATAGTCCTGGCTACTCAGGAGGCTGAGGCAGGAGGATTGCTTGAGCCCAGGAGTTTGCAGTTGCAATGAGCTATGATGATGCCACTGTTCTCTAGCTGGGCGACAGAGCAAGACTGTGTCTCAAAAAAAAATTGTAGAAAAGAAAGAACTAGAGGCTCTAAGTCAAAAAGTCAAAAAATGACACTAGCCTTGCTATGTGACTGATGGGCAGAAAGGGGAAAAGGAAGGAAAAGAAGTGAAGGAGGAAGGAAGAAATAGAGCCAACTAAATTCAAGTACTACAAAATAGTGAAATCATAAAATTCCATAACTCCATCTTCTCTTCTGTGACACTACCATAGATCATGATGAATTTCCATCTACTATGATCTCCCATTAAATACCAACCACCATTCTCAGTCTTCTTCCAGGTAAAAATCCCAAAAGGAGAGTGAACTAATTCAATTTTCCTGATTAAAACAAAAAAATATGAATTTTTCTTCTGCACTTGAATGTTTATAGCAGCACAATTCACAATTGCAAACATGTGGAAACAACCCAAGTGCCCATCAATACATGAGTAGATTAATGAAATGTGGTATATGTATACCATGGAGTACTATTCATTTATAAGAAACAACAGTGATGTAGCACCTCTGGTATTTTCCTGGATAGAGCTGGAACCCATTCTACTAAGTGAAGTATCCCAAGAATGGAAAAATAAGCACCACATGTACTCACCAGCAAATTGGTATTAACGGATCAACACCTAAGTGGACATGTAGGAATAACATTTATCAGGTGTCGGGCAGATGGGAGGGGAGAGGAGGGGATGGGCATATACATACATAATGAGTGCGATGGGTACCATCTGGGGAATGGACACACTTGAAGCTCTGACTCCAAGGTGATGGGGGCGGGGGGGGAAGGCAACACATGTAACCTAAACATTTGTACCCCCATAATATGCTGAAATAAAAAAAAAATCTGGCCCTTCCTGCAATATAATCCAGAATACAGGCAAATGTAAATTTCAGTTCTCTGCAGCAAACCCTTTCTTTCACAACAAATAAGCAAATAATTGTCTTCATGCTTAAATTATTTATATTTAAATACAAAGTGCTTAAATTCTTCTTGGGCTCTTTGTAACAAGATTGCTATAATTGTAAACTGTGTCAACTAAGATTCTTAAGACCATCTTTTGAAACCAAAATTTAGAATATGTATATGTAAAAGACATCAAAATTTTCACAAAGGTCAACTGCTGGGCTCTCAGTCCAGTACCTTCTGTAGACTGACATTGGAGGGGTTAAACACTTTAAAATAATTGTGGTTGTGAAATCCATATTTCTCATTAACTTAATTCACTCCATATATATATTTAATTCACACACACATATATATATACATATATATATAAATCAACCTAATTTGTACACTATGCTAAAATTCTACATAGGGAGATCAGCATATGGAACTGTAAGTTATCACCATAGTGTCCATGCATACATACAATAAGAATCAGATTTTAAGGAAGAGAAATAGAAAAGATAAACCATAATATCCTTATCCAACACCACTTTTGACCTGATGTCCTTAAAACAAAAATATTGGAAAATTCAAGGGTAATGATGATAAGGAATAAGGGAAGAGCTTAATGATTTTACTAAGAAATAGCTAATAACTGCCAGGATTTAGAAAACTATATCTGTAAATACAATTTAGTTGTTGACCAGAGTGTTTATTTTACCATATTGCAAAGACCAGATACCATAGATTCATATACATAACTACTTTGCAAAATATTTTTATGTCAGACACAAAAATTCACCAGGTCAACTTTTACTAATAAATATCTCATCTGTATGTAGCAACAATCCCACTGCTCTTAAATATTTTGTGACTGAGAGAAGTTATAGTGGCAGTTTAAGGATGTTAACAGCTGAAGACATTACAGGTTGGGAATGGGGTCAGGAAAGGGATTTCTGATGCTAAAACCAGTAATCCTGCAAAAATAAAGGGATGTTTCAATTTAAATATACATGTGCCACTGTCCTGCAACTTGTGGTTAATGTGGGTACAATCATTATTGTATTGAATTCCCTGGATATTGGTCTTTTATTTGTACCTTCACTTGACTTTGGAAAAGGCCTATTTTTGCTCTCAGAACTTGTTTTCTCATATCCAAATCAGACCTATGATCAAGGTGAGCTTTACCTGCTTGTCTTGGCCTTCTCTCATTTCCTATAAGACATGCTAAGAAAAAGGAAGAGGGAGTATATGTTATAAAACTAGGTGAAATTGGCTGACTTCTCTTCCAAGATTCATATTTATAGAATACCTTATAAGATTCTATAATTTTGTTTAGATGGAGTAGTTAATAGACACTATATAATAAAGCCAGCAATTAAAATTGTGCTGTACAAGGTGCTACTTTTTAAATATAATAACTACTTTTTAAAAGAGCATGCAGATGAAATTAGAATGCATCTTTTTGCCAAATGAAGATAATCGCTCAATGAAAATAAAACCACTTCTATGTAACTGACTTCAGTTAAAACAACAAGGAACATTTATAAATCATACAAAAACATAATATTTTAAAAGTTCATTCTTTTTTGTTCATAAAAGCACTATATGCTCATTTTAGGAAACATGTAAAATTCAGAAACATATAAAATAATTAAAAATAATAATCCTACCACCCAAAAATTATATTTAAAAACATTTTGATGCACAATGAATATATGGTAATCTCAGATTTAATGTTTGTAGTTTTGACTATGCTTGAGCATATAACCTTAACTCCTTGGCATATAATCTGTTACAGTTTTGCTGAAGCTTGAATTTTAATCATGAATCTGATTCTGAGTCCAGGTCTAAGTCTGGTCGCAACTGAGTGAACATCATGGCCAGTAATTATAATGGGCCACAATCCTCACTTCACTGTGGTTCTGTGCTATACTTGCTGTATATAAGTAATAACTAACAATTTATACTTTACTGCAAATGGCATAAATTATGTACTATGGAAATATTCACACATTTAGGAACTCATACATTTTCTTGTAAATATTAATTTCTATATCTCCTTCTCTATTTTGTTTTTGTCTTTCAGTCTTTTAATAAAAAGATATGTTTTTTTTGTTTATTCTAAGAGATACAATTGTACTTGAAAACCATCAGTTTCTATAGATGTTTTTATAATAGAAAAACCTTTCCTTCCTACCCCTACATGGGCAGGTCGATTTTCATTGAAAATGGCTTCAAGCTGGCTCTAATATTTACTCACTTATGCAGGTGCGTTCGTCAGCATGGAGTCTGTGTCCCGTAGCACATTCACAGTGGAAGGTGCCCAGAGTGTTAATACAGCGCTGCTGGCAGCCTCCATTCACCACCGCACATTCATCGACATCTAGAGGAGGAAGACAGATGGCCAGGATTACAATGTTATTCCAATGTCAGTTTAGGAGAAGTGGCACAATATTTCTTCGATACACAGTATGTGTTATGTTGTACAAAGGCACCATCTCTGTTGCCACAAATCTTTGCTTGTTTGATCCATTTTGCTCCACTGTGTAAACAAGAAAATGTAGATGGAAACTTTATTGAGCTTTTTAAATACCAGCAACGATGAGCATAGGGATTGTCACAATTTTCTACACTTCACATACTAGTTAATTAGACAGATCTGAGATACAGATATTTCCTTGGGGAAGAAAAAGTGGAGGAGAGAATTACAATGAGCTACTCTATCTGGAGCAGCACACGCTGGCAAACACCTATTATTGGTCTGATGCTGCTGAATAAAGCCAGTAATAGAGTTAAGACATTGAATCTCCTCAGGTGCTATGGTGGACATCAGGGCACAGATAGATAAATTAAAATAAAGCCATGATTTGGTGTTCTTAAAAATACATAAGTATATTTTCTCCATTGATTCAGTTTTTTCCTTCTCACTCCAGGTGCCATTTTCTGAAATATCATGCTTATATGAGAGGTTACTTTAATTTTAGAAAAAAATGGAAAGAGGTCAAGATTCATGACCATCTACGTCTTGTGATCAGCTAAGGTTATGATAAATGAATATTATGGTCATCTTCCATTAGGAAAAATAAATCAATTTATCTTTCAGAACCCATACTTCCTGTGCCCTATGTAATCAGTACTTATGTATCTAAAATCACAAAAAGAAGATATCCAAAAAGATAGGGAAGTATTTTCAGGTTATCAGTGGAAGAGAAACTTCTAAATTTTCTTGATTGGGGATTTTTTTTATAAAATAAAAATCTATATCTTTCAGTAAGTTTAAAAGTAGAAATCATGTTTTTGAGAGAGGTAGAGATTTTACATGGAGAAGTATGTGTTTCATGCATAGAATGTCCTGACTTTCCCAGTCCTAGATATTCTGGCAAAGATGTTGGGTGTGAATATTCTTCACTAAAATGTAAGTCATCCTACTAGACAGTTAACTTTGCAACAAGCAGCATTAATTCCACAGGGCAAGATCCTTATCCGAGAAGACATCAAAATGGAGAAGAAATACTACCATGTTTCCCCGAAAATAAGATCTACCCATAAAATAAACCCTAGCAGGATTTCTAAGCATTTGCACAATATAAACCCTACCCCCAAAATAAGACCTAGTGATGGGCATGGCTACACAGCATTTCTGCACAACCCACACATTTCTTCGGGGAGTGGTAAAGAAGACGAGCAGCCCTTCTCATCTGCCCCATCGTGACAGCTACTATCTCAGAGGTGACCAGAAAGGTGCGGGCAGCCCCACCAACAAGGTCGGCTCCCCCTGTCAGGTCCCGGCCATCCTGTGCATACTGCAAGCTGAGGCTTTGAGGGAAAAATAACACATCTCTTGAAAATAAGCCCTAGGGTGCCTTCTTGAGGAAAAATAAATATAAGACCTTGTCTTATTTTCGGGGAAACACGGTACTGCAATGACTAATCATAGCACCTTTTCATTGTACAAGTCTATGATCTATAATGAATGTTTTCTACTTTAATAAAGACTGGAGGATATGATTTGAGGGAAGCAAGAGTTTTTACTTGGCATTTTTTTTAATGAAAAAGAAAAAATCTATACAAAGAATATAAAAAGTCTCACTTATACAAAACAGTCCCACATTTGAAACTGCTAGTTCTATATTTTACATATTTTATATGATCTAGTGTTTTCCTTTAAAAATTAGATATTCTGTAATAATTCCTTATTTTTAAAAGAAATCTTATTTTAGAGATAAGAATTATTGACTTTTTGAAGTACTAGAATTTGAGTCAAAAAAGCCTCTGGTTTTTTTCATATAAACTAATGTTAAACCAGAATTCTCCATTTATATTTATGCTGGCTAAATTTTTGTCATCTGCCTTTAGGGTATTTTTCTGTGAAGTTGAGATACAATTTTAAGTTTAATCTGTAAGCCCTTGAATTAGATACCCTTCTCAAGTTTTTTAATCTTAGACATATAAATAAAATTCTTAATTACCAATAGCAATATGTTTTAGATGATAAATGATTTTTCCATCATCAAGAATTATCATCATATGCCATATATGTATTTAAATGTATGAAAAATTTCATAAAAGATCTGCACAGGTGTAGATGGCTGTGTCTGAAGAGGGAAAAAGTATCTAGATGGGTGGAGTTCCGGGTATGTGTGGGGGTGTGTTGGATAAAAGATTTTAGCCATATCTATGATGTTCTAATATTTTATAAGAAAGCAGTTATCTAGGTGTTATTTGGGTAATAAAAAGTAATTTTAAAGAAAGAAGTATAATATGACCGCCTCCCCATGACTTACCCACCAAACTTCAATAGTTTTTTGACAAAAGAAACAAAGTTAGCAAAAATAAGAAAAATGACTGGGTTCATTCCAGAGATAAGAATAGGCATAGATTTTTTCTTTTAGTACATTTTAATGTGTTCATATTGCTACTTTGCACTAGAATTATCATCAAAGTACTATAGTATAGAAAAAACAAACACACACACACACATACGCGTATACAGCAAGCCAAACTTCCTTTACATTTTGAGTCTTGGAAAAAATATCTTAGTGTTGAAATTTAGCCAGTTACCTTTCCTGTGTGTGACTCAGTTTTCTCTTCTATAAAATGGGATAATAATGATGGCTATATGTGCTATCCTGTGATTTTTTTCCTATTTATGCACACGATTTTGGCATAAGCTAATGCTTGAAATTATATATAGAAATTAAAAAGGTTATTTTATTCCACTAAGTGATGGAACTAACAAAATAAGATCATGAAGTAAGAGTGAACAATATAAGAATTCAGGGGAAATCCATTTTGCTCAGGGTGAGAAGGAAATGCTTAGGGGAAAAAATGAGAATTGAGCACATGGAGAAGAGCGTGGGCAACTCAAAAGTGCAGTGGCTGTGAGGTGCACATTCTGAAATTTAGCGTTTAGGTCTGTCAGGCTGGAGAATACGGTTGGCAGAAAGAAATAAATTTGAAAAACAAACCTAAAATCTCCTTTTAATTAATTTGGACACTAAAGCATTCCTCTTCTTGATTTGCAATACAGTGTACTTCAGGGCAAGTTGAAACGTAATAGGCTGTGTTCACACAGTAGCAAAGCAAACTTATTAAGCGTTAAAAAAAATCAATTGTTCATAGAGTGATACCAAATACTAAGTAATTGGTTTGACTTCCTTTTGCTTTTTTTGTCCTTTCATATACATGAATTCACTGACTGGGCATTGTGTAATCAACAGTTTTCAAACCTGGCAGCACACTAGAATCACTTGGTAAGCATTTAAAAATACTGATGCCAGGGTCCCACGCTTAAAGAATCTGATTTAATTAGTCTGGGGTAAGGCCTGGGAATCAAAACAGTTTTAAAACACCTGAAGTCTTTTTCATGGGTAGCCAGATTTGAGATAGCCTGGTACAGTCAGTGCTTTCAATACCTTGGGATCTTGTTAAAATGCAGTTGCTGATCTAGGAGACCTGCAGCTGAGGACTGAGATTCTGCACTTCTAACTAGATCCAAGTTAATTCTTATGCAGCTGGCCTGTGGATCACATATTCTAAGTAGCAAGAGTGTAGACAGTCCTCTGTTCAACCATAAATGTCACATGGACCACAAATGTCATGATTTGACTCAATTTCTCAGTTTGATCAAATTAGACCAATTCAGTCCAAATTTCTAAATCAATCCTTAGTCCAAAACATTTAAATATGTATATGTATTAGAGCAAATGAAATTATAGATAAATTCAAGGCAGTTTTAGCATTATTTGTTATAGGAAATAATTTGCTTCTGCAAAATGTGAAGGAAATGTTACTTCTTTTCTGATGGAATACCTCCGATATAGGATAAAACCGGGTTAAATTGCCATGATATTAGACCCTCGTGCTGGAGCTGTCACAAGTGATTTTCTTTTCCATCAAGCTTCTGTCCAACAGAGTTAAAAACCAGAAATGTCAATATTACATTAAAATGTTATTATCAAGTATACTTCATGTGAAGAAATGATTTCTCAAAAATTCTCTGAGTTATATCTTCATGTTAGATGCTTATGGAAAGCCCTGCCCTTAGAATTGGAACTCTAGGACACTGCTGGGCATAATGACAAAGTGATTAGAATTTTTTCAGCATCATCACTGTGATATGGACACAGGATTTCATGACTTTATACTGTAAAACACTGTCAAAAAGAATCAACTATGTCTGCTGTTTTTCCTTTTAATGCACTTTTTCTAAATATTCTTCCTGTATTTATCCCCAAAACTATTTCCCCATATGGTCACAGAATATAATATCTTAAAAGAATTCATATTATTATCAAGCATATTTTGCACATAAAAGCTCCCTAAGACAACAATGATCCACTTTTGTTTCCAAACAACCAAATTGTTCCATATTATTTTTCTTAGATTGTGTGGCCATTTACCTGAGAACCAGAGTAAGATAAATTATTCTTCCATTTGCCTTTTAATATACTATTCTCAGAAACCTGTTAATTGAAAATAGGAGTTCCAGGGGTGCTTTATGTTGGAGATTTCATTGTAGAAATATTAGGTATGAAGGAAATATAGATGGGTGTGGTGAAGATTACACTAAGTTTTCTCTGAGGCCTTATTTTCACTATTTTCTACCATAATGGTAATCACTTTATATATCAAGGCTGCTGACTTTTTGCTCATAATTCTGTAGTGCCTGATAGAATGAACTCATTAAAGTCAAAGATCTTATTGTCTAAAGCATTTTCTGGCATAGACACCTTATAAATGTTCCATGGATGACTGAATGGATGAGTGGTTTGAGAGCCAGCCACAGCATTCAGTCTTCTTATCCATCTATATTCACAAAGGCGATTTCTCAGAATTGGGCTCTTTGGCTTTGCTTCACCCTTGCAGTAGGCTCTTAACATTTATTTTTGACTATTCACAAGAAGCCTTAAAAATGTGAGGTACAAAATCATTTCTAAATTTTCTGATGAATAAATTTGAACTGTGTCTGTAGTGAGTATTGACTGGTAGCTTGTTGGGATTCAACCATTTTTCTTCTTCTCTCATGCTAAATAACCTCCAAGTTTTCCTTCATGAAATTTTACCTCTTTCGTGTCAGAGAAGCTGTGTAGTCTATGTGGGATTGATGAACACCACCCCTCTTCCAGTTCTAGAGTGGACTCTGAATAATTTCAGGTCCACTTATCACAGCAATTGGATCAGCATTAGCATATGGCTTTCTTGTGAAGAATGAACTAGTTTAGATGTGATTCAGTCAGCACAAAGTTCAATGTATAGGTTGGGGATCCTGGCACATAGATGCCACCTTGCTCTAGAAATTGTAAGGTGTGGATATGAGCCATTTTGCAGTAGCCATGCCTGTGATGGAAGCTACACTAAAGACAGGACAGAACTGAAGAACTCACAGAGAACTAGAGTTGAAGCCCTGATTGTACTATGCCTGAAGTTCTCCTTACAGCTGAACTTCTCAGGTAAGTGATCATAACACATTTTATTGTTTAAGCCTTTTGAATTGTATGACTCTCTTGCTTGTAAGCAAAATCATCTTAACTGATGCATGTTGTAAATTGGAGTGCAGGAGAAAGTCACCAAGTGCAGTTCAAACACAGCATCTACTTTTCAAAAAGATTTGTTGACCTCTAATTCATAAAATGTTTTAATCTACATTTTACCAAGCATCTAAAAGTCATACTTTGTAATTATTTTTCATAGTATTTATTGGGGAAATTATATTCTGTCAAAGTTCTAATGAATTTGGAGATTTGTGACAATCTTAGTTCATCTTTATTACAAATGTTAAAGGTTTATCAAACTGCCTGTACAAAGTCATGATACATCTGATAGTGCCAGGGATGCTAAAGTCGCCTTCTTGAATGGTTTCCTCACAGTGAATGATCATTCCCTACCTTTCCCCCCAAGCTTTAGCCTCTGCTTTTTCCTTCTGTTCCTTTCTTGGCAACTACAACTTCCGGTAGCTTGACACTCAGATCTAAGTTAGTAGAAAATAAATGCGTGCTGGTAACCTTGTGGAAATTATTGTTTCCCTAATTTCTGCCCTTGCTATAAAAAAATAAAAAAAATTAAAAGTTACCAGTTTTCTAGTTCAGGCATTCATCAAACAATAACAAAAAAACACTTAATTCAGGAAAGAACCAATTAGGATATTTGAAGAGAATAACAATACTAAGAAAAAGCAAAGCTCAAAGGATTTTTTATCTTGTGCTAAGGATAGAAGGGCAATATGCACTCTCCTAGAAAATGCAATTAGTTTGGCCCATGTAGAGTAAGGGTTAAGTGGGAAAAGATAATGCTTAAGATGTGGCTAGAGCCTGATCATGGAGGGTCTTTTACAACATACTAAGGTATTATGGCTTTACTTTATAAGCAGTGAGCATTAACAAAATGAATGATAGATTAAAGGGGTGGGAGATTGAAGGCAGAGAAGCCAACCAATAACCATTGCCAGAACCCAGCTAAAAGATGATGAGGACCTGACCTAAGCTGGTAGCAATGGACATAGAGAGGTGTGGGCAGATGTAAAAGAAGTTAAAGAGAAGAAAAAAATAGGACTTGATTACTCAGTGAATGTGATGGAGAAGAAAGAGTCAAGGTCAATTCCCTGGAACAATTGGATGGATGGTAGTGGTATTTACCAAAAATAGCACAAGAGGAGAAACACTAGATATTAGAAAAATAGTTCACTTATGGATGTAAATGTTTTGATGGGCAAGTGAGATGAAAAGTTGGGGATAACTACTAAGCAATTGAGTAAGTGGACTAAGAAGAGGAGAAAAATATGAGCTGATTTTTCAACTACTATTTATCTATATGCACAAGCCTGAAACTCAGAAGCAACCCTTGACACTTTCCTTCACTCATATCCAACCTAATACCATATTTCACTGTAACAAACTTACCCCCCCTCACTTGTCAAATCTGTTCACTTCTCATATCCACTGTCCCACACTAATCCAGCTACACTGATGGATCCCTCCACACTCACCAGCAGGCCCTCCAATATCTTCTGTAGGATGCACAGTAATGTAATCAACAAAAGTATTATCAATTCTCCCACTCTCACTCCTGCCACAGTTTTATACCATGCAATCACTTCTGATTACTTTTAAGATTAGACTGAACACCAACATGATATGCAGGTCTCTGTGTGGTCTGGTCTCTGCCTCCTCCTCTAACACTATCTTGCTAGTCTTTTTCCTTACTATATTTTAGCAACACTGATCTTCTTTAAGTTCCTTGACAATTCTCTGTTACTTTATTCCCTCTCCCCTTTACCTAGTGAGCACCTACACACCCTAGAGATGTCCACCCAAATACCACTACCTCACAGAGGCCTATGGTTTCACTCAATGTAGGTCAGATTTATGTCAGACCTCCTTGAGACTACCTTCCTTTCAGAGCTATTAACTCATCTATGCCATCTCCATACAGACAGCAATTCAACCCACAAGAGGGGTGATATTACCAAGCAAAAACATACAGATTAAGAAGAGAAAGGAGTGCAATAGTAAATCCTGATGAATACTAACATTTAAGGCAGGCTGAGGTAGGAACACACGTAGCTGACCGAGAGGGGATACAAACAAGTAGGAAGAAAACCAAAAGAGTTGGGGATCATTAAAGTCAAGGGAGTGGGAGTTTCAAGAGGAAAAAGTCATCCGCACAGAGATGTCAAGTAGGAAATGGAAAGTGTCCAGTGGATTTAGGAAGAAGGATTTCACTGGTGACATTGATGAGAAGGATGTTAATAATAACATTTCTATGTAACAGTTATTAAACACTTACTATATGTCATGCATTACTCTAAATTCTTTTTAATTTTTTGGAGACAGGTTCTTGCTCTGTTGCCCAGGCTGGAGCGCAGTGGTGTTATCATAGCTTACTGAAGCCTCAAATTCCTGGGCTCACATGATCCTCCTGAGTAGCTGGGACTACAGGTGCACTCCACCACCATGCCTGGCTAATTTTTTAAAAAAAAACAATTTTGTAGAGACGAGATCTTACTGTATTGCCCAGGGTAGTCTTGAATTCCTGGCCTCAAGCTATCCTCCTGCCTCAGCCTCCCAAAGTGCTGGATTACAAGTGTGAGTCACTGCACCTGCCTCTAAATTCTTTATATAAATTAGCATATTTAATACTCAAAATAGTCCTATAAAGTAAATAGTGGTATTTCTCCTATTTACAGAGGGGGATGCTGAGACATAGAAAACTGTTTCAGTGGAGTGGCTGGATTGGTCCCAGATTGCAGTGGGTTTGGTTGAAGAAGAAGCAGGAGACAAAGAAAGGAAGACAGGGCATTCAGACATGCCATGTAATAAGTTTGACTCTAAAGGAGAGGGGGTTGTATTTAGACAAAAAGTGTGGTGGTGGGAGAGGGTTTTTAAGGTGAATGTCACTTGCAGAAGCTTAAATAGTCACTGAAAAGGCTCAACAGAGAGTTGATTTAAAGATATAAAAGAGAGAGGGAATTTTCAAATTATTGAGAATCTCAAATCACATTAGTGTATTCTAAATGAAGGTATATGTTGGGAGAGAATTTGCCACAGGCTCTACACATTTTTGCTGTGTATGGTAAGAATGCAGGGCCCTGCTCACTCTTTGCCCAAGCCATTTTTCAGGGCTTTATTTCCACGGAGAAATGAGCTAACATCTCCCCTGAGAAAAAAAGCAGTCTTGTTTCCACTAACTATAAAAGTGGTAGATCCTCCAAACTCAGTGTTTCCCTGATATAATACAACCAATTGCAGGTACAGACATCCATAATGGGCTCTTTGTGTCACTGCTGTGGGATTTGGAGGAACATGAGTAACTGACAAAAACAAATGGAAGCTCTGGCCACTGCTTTTTCCATGAATAACAAAGTCCTTTTTTCTGACCCAAGAGTCTCATGTCTTTTGTCAGCATCCATGAAACAGTAAAAGCTTAGCTTGTTAGTGTAAAAGCAGGGTAAAATCCCAGATCTTGCACATTTCTTGACAGTGTACAGAATGGAAATCACACACATGATCATCTACTACTCTAGGTTAGAGAGAACATATCTGTAGCAGAGTGGAAGGACCTAAGGAGCAACGAAGGATGTTCCCGTCTTTTCCCTGTTATAATGATGCCTGTTGATTGCTTGTAGCCTTGGAATTATCAGTAAAGCATGATGCTGAGTAGATCTCTGGTCTGTCTGAGCCTGCCTGATTTTACAATATGATCCTTTGTGTTAGCTTGGAAGGGAGAAAGGAAAAGATGTTACACTGTTATGTCTTTTTGTGATTTTAAAGATCGCAGGGACACAAATACCCAACCCAGGAAACCAACAATTATACTATATTATTAGCTTTCTGAGGGCAGAGATGGTATCTGTTTTGCATAACACTGTGCTTCTAGTATCTAGTCCGATGTTTAGCCTATAGTAGTTCACAATAAACAATTTTTAAATGAACAGCTGAGTGATGGATAGCTAAATTGACACAGGAAAAGATAGTTAAATTGACAGCAAGGGAGAGTGAGAAAGAGACGTGAGAGAAGATGGGGGTGGCAGGATCTTGAATCTTGGCATTGAAGGAGGAGATTCTTTTTAAAAGGGAATAAAAAGCAGTATCAATACTGCTGAAATCAAGTAAAATGGGGACTATAAAGAATCTGGTGGGTTTGGAAATATGGCGTTTCTGCCACGGTATAGAATGTGGATAGCAAGTTAGCCTTTTGTGGATCTCTAATTCTTTAATTTTTTCCCAGTCTCAGAATATTATATTCTTTCTTCCTTACTGAGAACAGGTCTACCAAAGTCATGATTTTATGGATGTATTATATTGTTACCTTATCTGTAACATGACTCAATTATCATTCCTAAAAACCACAGTGTGACAAGGCTCTGGTATATGGTGGTACAATATCGTCATCATAGTCTCTGTGAGTGTGGGAGCAGAAAGCAACAAAAACAAAGCATGTACGAGAGCCTACTAAAAACATCCATTTAACATATATATCTGATGGTCTACAAAATTGTTTTGAACTTCATAGGATTAAGCACAAATGGCAAAGGAAGGTAAGTGCACCAGTGAAACTGAACCTGAGCAAAAATTCACATAGCTGTGTTGCTTAGCTAAATTTCTTTAATTCCAGTTTAACTCACAGTCCAAATACATTGATTCAATTCCAGTTCTCAAGAAAGATCCAAACCCTTGGTGGGCTGTGAACTAAAGGTGCTTTGCAGAGGTGGACGAAGCATTCAGCCTGGGCGTTGCTTTAGAGAAACAGAAACCTTAAACCAAACTCTCAGTTCACTCCCTAGGAAAATGAATGGCATTCTCCTTAGAGATTTTAATCTTTTGGACAGTGTTTAGTTAGTTCTGCCTCCCCACTTTCCCTCTAGGTCTAACATGACTCTAGCATTTAAGTGGTGATTAGTGTTTCTCAAGTCAGTGGTGAATGGAGACAAGTCTGGAGAGGAAAAGGAGAAAACCAACAGAAGGCTTGGAAATCGGAGGCAGGTAATAAACAATGGTTAGTTGGATACCTGCCTGAGTGAGATAACTGGATTAATCTGGATATTATTTAACCACTTCGGTACCATGCTCACTGGCCGTGAAACCTTGCCCACAGCCAGCACTCATAATCCCCATGATAGTTTGTGCTGTGCATTGACAACGAATCCGTTTTGCTCTTGTGTGATAAGGAAAGCTTTAAAGCACTGAAAGCTTGTTTTGCTTTACAGGCAGCTTTAGGAAAATACTATAATAACTCCTACTAAGGACTTGTTAAAAGGTCACAGATTTGTCATAACTTATTAGCGGAACGTACACACTGCAACTGCAGAGTTAAAAGCTGTAAAAGTAAAACCTTTTGGCGTCAACTAAAGTCGACGCTCGGCTGTGCGCGTTCATCTGTGGCTGTCGACTATAGCTGACGCTCATACTGAAGTGGTTAAAGACCCTTCTGAAGACCTTGGAATATATAAATCTAGGAGTCTCAAGTAAAGGAAGGCACTTGGAGTGCTGGATATTCTAGAGGTCACTGCTTGAAAGGTGCATCTTTTCCCGGGTGTTTGGAAATGAAAGAGGGAGAGACAGACAAGTTGGGATTGCCTTGGGACCTTGTACAACTCTAGATCACTAGACAGTTGGGGAGCAGGATGAGGATGCACAATCTGGAAATTAAAACTCAGAAAAGGAGCTCAGGAACCAACCTCTTTCTTTCATTACCGCCAATTGACCCTACTCGCTTTCTGATTGACTCCATTTCAACTCCACATACCAACTAAAATGGCAAAATTAACAGAAATGAGCTGGTTCTTTCTAGACACCCCAAATTACAGCTTATACTACACATAGTGGTTTGATAGAAATTGTAATAATGATAAATGAATATTGACTCTGAAAGAATCTAGTAATGCTGTTATCTGCACCGAACTTTTTTCCCTTCTCTTTTTCCTGGTTATAGAGCTCCTCTCTTGTATACTGGGATGTAGTGAGAGCTTTTCCCACTCTTGTGACCCAGGACCACCACCAAACCATAGAGGAGTACACGATCTCTCGCTGACACAACCTGAGGACTCCACCTTCCTAGCCACAGTGAGTAGATCAAGAAAGGGCATGTGACTCAAGCCAAATTAAGCAGAATCCTACCAAAGGCTTTTGCTAAAGCTATTAGGAAGGAAGCATTATATTTTCTTTGGCATTCTCTTATTATAAAGACAGTGAAAGCTTTTAGCTTCTAGAAGATGTATTTTCCACCAGGGGGAGGGTCTAATTGAAAATAAAGACAACCCACTGGAGCTACAATCAGGAGATGAAAAGAGACAGCCCTCTGAAGACAGTGTTTAAGTACCTGTATACAATTCTGCCTAAGAGCTGGGCTACACCTGGATTTTTCAGTTACATATTACAATAGCCTCCACCCCAATCAAACAATAACAACATTAAGCTGGTGTGAGATGGATTTCTCTCAGTTACAACCAAAAGAGTCCTAATTAATCCAGGATTATCTTTAAATGAGGCCATAATCCTGGATGACTCAAAGAATGTGGTGTTGGAACTGTTTAAGCACCTTGACTGTGATAGAAACAGGAATCAACACAAGTGATAAAATTGTAAAGAACTTCACACACATGCACGTACACACACTTTCTTTCATGTATGCACACCCTCTCACAAATGAGTACCAGTAAAACTGGAAGTCTGAATAAGATTGCTGGATTGTATCAATGTCGATATCCTGGTTGTAACATTAGGTGATCATTTTGCAAAGGGCTACCATTGGAAGAAACTAAACAAAGTATACAAGGAATATTTATGTATTATTTCTTACAATGGCATGTATGTGTACAATTATCTCAATGAAAATTTCAATAAAAAGTAATCGTATAATTTTCAAAAAAACAAACAAAAAAACCCCAAAAACAACAACAAAAAAATATCTTTTAAGAAATGCATCCGCTATTCCATATTCCTGACATGAAACAAGTCATTTTTTTTTGTCCCTCCTGAAAAACCCTTTGAGATAGGAATTATTTATTCTCAAGACATCTCTAAGTCATTGTTCATGTTTATGTTGAGCCAGTAACTCTATGCTTTTATTAATATTTTGGGGACTCTCACATGCTATGGCAATAAACATATTTCCCAGAGCAGGTAAAGATTTTTGGCTGTGACTCTGGCTTGTCTACTGACTGTTTTGCAGCTAATGGTTTTACATTCTGGGCAATCTAAGAAAAGGGAATGGCAGGAAGAAAGCTGGCCTGCCTTGTGTTCCTACCTTGTTTCAGACACTTGAACTATTTTATCCCTTTTATCCTTCCTGAAACTCTAAAAGATAGGAATTATTATGAATTTTAAAGATAATAAAACTAAGACTCCAAGAAGTTAAGCAATTTGCACAGGTTTTGTTAGTGTCAGATCTGGGATTTGAATTCAGATCGAAAATCAGATAATTTTGGATCTGTTGCCAAAATACTTAAACAAGCACGCTGTTCATACTTACTATTGTGGCTGGTTTAAATTTTTTTCCTCTACTCAGATGAAAATAAGATGAATGGCTAGATGATAAAATGTCTGTTATAAGCTCTGTTAACAATTTCCTTTAGGAAGAGCTTCTCCCCTCTCCTTCCATTTCCCCCATCACGTTTAATTTGTTATCCAATTCTAACCACTAATTAATCAGGTGTCAAATGATAAACTAGACAAGAAAAACACCCTCCACACATGGCGAGAGACGAAGAATGACAAAGACAGGAGGGTGGGTAGGGAGGGCTATATGATGTAATGATGGTAGACCTCCCACAAGATTTTACTCATAACTGATTGTGTTTTCATGAAAACATATTTTCCATGTCCTGGTGCAAATAGGATAATAACACGTGCTTCTCAATTTGCACAACTGATTTCATGATATTTCATGTTCTGTCACATTTCTTACATAATTTTTTCCCTTTTGAGGTAGCAGATTATCATTGGTGGAAGAGAGATTATAAACTGCAGGAGAGAAGGTTGTCCTATGAGAAGTAGACCTGTGCTTCTCTTCGGCGTTCCATGTACACCTCTCCAACTTACGCTCATGAATTTGACTGTTTAAACTTATTTTACATTTAAAAGTATTTGCTCTATTATTACTACCAGTCATATAGTCTACTTTTCTCTCTCTCTCCACCTCTACTTCTACAATGTTTAGTGACTTATCCAAATATAAACTTGGCCTTCTTTTCAGCAAAATGTAATTATCAACTGTCTTCAATTATAATCAATTGTCATCAGTTACAAATAAGACCTTAGTACACTGTTCATGCCTAATGACATATTATTTAGGGAAACCTGACAGACTCCTCAAATTGCCTTTTCATAATGTAAAAATTCTTGTTTTCTTGGCAAGTAAGATTACAGAATTCCTAGGAAAGTGTAGGAGATAGAAACATCTTTTTAAAAGATAGCAAGAATTTCTATTAGTGTGAACAGAAACAATAATTTAAAAAATCTTGTGCCTTCCCACCACCCTCAGATCCAAAAACATGTCAGTTACCTCAGTTTTGATTGATTTCTTTCTCTTCATGATGAATCATATTTTCATGCTTCTTTGTATGGCTACTCATTTTTTATTGGATTTCAGACACTGCAAATTTTACCTTGTTGAGTGCTGGATAGCTTTATATTCTTCTAAATATTATTGAGCTTTGCTCACAAATGTAGTTAAGTTATTCGAAACAGTTTGATCATTTTGGATCTTGCTTTTAAGACTTGTTACATAAGAGAGGAGCAGTTTTTAGTCTAGAGCTAATAATTCTCTAATACTGAGGGAAGACATTGATTATCTATGCTTCAGGCATTATGAGGTGTTCCAGTCTGGGTGGTGAGAAGAGGCACTATTTCTGTCCCTTATGTGAGCATAATTGGGAACTGTTTTCTGTAATACTTTTGAGTGCTCCTTTCCCTAGCTGTGTTTAGCTCCCTCACATGTATGTGTTGGTCAGTATTCCTCTAAATACTTGAGAAAGATCCTCTGCTAATTTGTCTCACTATCATAGCTGCCCACAATGGCCCTGCCTTCAGGCTAAAAAGCCTTAAAAATGGATGTCTTCCTTTTATAATCCCCTTCCTCCAACTTGATTTCCCTTCCAGAATCTTTCTACTTTTGTTCTCTTAGGTAATTTTTTTAAAAAATAAATAAATAAACATACATTGAGTTTATTGTTACCTATGAGAGGTTTATTCTGATGGGAGCTTAAATGGCCATTTAGAAATACAGTGAGTAGTTCCCCCAAATCATCATTCTATCACATTTCCAAACACATAGAATATAGTTACTGAGAGCATCAATAAAAGTAGTTGTACACTAATTAAATTATAAAAATTATAGAAGTAGGACTAGCAATTAAAAATTAAATTCACATCATTTTTTTCCAGTGTAAATAATCTATATATTCTTAAATCAGTGAAAATTGTTCTGATAAATAAACAATTTATTTATTGTTTACCCCTTGTAAAATTATTCTAAAGAATTTATTTTTTATTTCAAAATATTAAGGGGGTAAAAAAGTTTTTTGTTACATAGCTACACCCTATAATGCTGAAGTCAGGGTTTTCAGCGTGCCTACCAACAGGACAGTGTTCTTTTGTATGCAACAGGTAAGTTTTTATTCTGCATCTCCCTACCAACATCTTCCTTCTTAGTTTCCACTGTTCTTTACATCTTTTTGTGCCTATGTGCACCCATCATTTAGCTCCCACTTAACAGAGAGAACATATTAGTGAGAACATAGATGCGGTTGTTTTTTTTTTTTTTCTTCTTGATTTGTTTGAGTTCTTTGTAGATTCTGGAAATTAGTCCTTTGTCAGATGTATAGTTTGTGAATATTTTCCTCCATTCCATATGTTGTCCATTCACTCTGTTAAGTATTTCTTTTGCCGTGCAGAAGCTTTTTAATTTAATTAACTCCCATTTACTTATTTTTATTGCCGCTATATTTGCTTTTGGGATCTTAGTCATAAATTCTTTGCCTAGGCCTATATCTAGAAGAGTTTTTCCTACATTTTCTTCTAGAATTTTTATGATTTCATGCCTTTCATTTAAGTTTCTAATTCATCTTGAAGTAATTTTTGTATATGGAAAGAGATATGGGTCCTATTTCATTTTTCTACATGTAGCTATCCAATTTTCCCAGCATCATTTATTGAATAAGGCATTCTTTCCACAGTATATGATTTTGTCTGCTTTGTTGAAGATCAGTTGGTCAAACTGATCAGCTCCTGCCCCTTTTAACTTCCCTGGTGTGTGTGTGTGGAGGGGCACTTGACTTCCAGTCACAGGCATGTGAGAGTGTCTGCTCTCCCTGCTTCCTCCCTGGCCTGGCAAGGAGTGATGTGGGGGCAATTGCAGCACAGCTGATCCCTGTGTAGACCAGCTGTTCTGGACCTGAGAGCTCAGAGTAGCATCAGCTGTGGCAACCTGGGAACAGAGTCCAGCAGAACTCTGCTGAGACTGCTCTTTGATGCAACTTTACTATACAGTCTCTAAGCAGTTCCCTGATTAGTATGGAGGCCCATGGTGGTGGGCAGGCCCTCAAAGCTCCAGTTGCAGTGTCTGTGTGAGGAGCATGGGCCCCTGGGGTTCTCTCCTTTATCCCTTCCTCATGTGTAGGCATCTCCCCCAGGTACCTTCTGATCTTGGCAAGTGGATCTTCTTGTCCCCATCTTCCTCACTCTGAGTGTCTCACGTTGCTTCTCTGATCATTTACAATGCTCTCTCCAAGAGGATTTATCCATAGGTGGGCTTCTACTTGCAACTTTTGATTCTCCTCTTGAGAACAGTGTGTGTGGGCTGCTTCTAGTCCACCATCTTGGACCATGGTCTATTTTAAAGAATGTAAATATTCAAAATTCCTTTATCAAGTGACCTGATTAAATGGAAAATATTCTGATTGAGGTTCTAGGAAATTTGTGGCTCCTGGCACTCTCCACCCCTTGTTTTCTTCTTTTAGCTTTTAGGTCATGCACTCACATTAAGGATGTTGAAATGTGGTGCATAGCTATCTTCTTCCCAAAGTCTAGCCAACTTCCTAGACAACAAGAGATGCTTATCAGAAGCATCTCTCAGTCCCACAATTCCTACAACTTCACAAGTCACCAGATCCCTTGATCATATTGTGGCAAGTTTTAAGTAGAACTATTTCACATTTTCTATTCTCAACCCTTTTATGCTTTTCACTCCCTGACTTATTCTTCCAACACACTCTCTCCCTTATTGATACCATCTACTATTTTGCCACATCTCTTATAATCACCTAGAAAACTCTAGTCCTGAGATTATCCACACTTACAACTTCTCTACTCTACTTTCATTGTAGAGCTTTGCTAGAAAATATACAGCCACAAAGATATGTGACTCTACAAATGCCAGTCTTCAGCATCAGCTGGGATTCAACAGTGCCCACTAGCTTCTCCCATAAACCTCACCAGTGATTGTGAACCTTATGCATCCTCTTCAACATTCTCACAAATTCAACATCTCAAGCTCTCAGTGACCCTTAGAGAAAAGAGAAGCTATCAGATATAAATAGCTCATTTTTTCCTTGTTGCAATCCTATTTGCAGACTTTTTTGAACCTATATATATTTTTATTTCCTTTTCTCCCATCTTGGTGAAAGGTCTATCTTTTCACCTTTGGTTTTATTTTTGAACATTTTATTGTGAAAAATTTCAAATTCATAAAAAGTTTAAAGACTTGTTGATGATTACCCATATACTCTTCATACATATTCACTAATTGTTAGTATTTTGTTTCTATCTAAATTTTTTGTTCAAACTTTTAAAGATAAATTTCAGATGTGATGAATAATTCAACATTTATCTCTTAAGAAAAATATTTTCTTATATGGCCACATTACCATTATCAAACACAAGAAATTTAAAATTGAACAATAATTTTATCAAGGGAAGGGAAGAGTATCATCTCATAATTTAAGTATAAATGATTCAACTTATAATTTTTCAATTTTATTATAATATGAAAGTGATACACATTCTGTGGAAAATGTACTTTGAATATCCACACAACCATTCTGTTTTTCACTTTCAATACAGTATTCAATAAATTACATGAGATATTAAACAATTTAATATAAAATAAGCTTTGTGTTAGATGACTTTGCTCAGCTGTTAGCTAATGTAAATGTTCTGAGCATGTTTAAGGTAGGCTAGGCTAAGCTATGATGTTTAGTAGATTAGGTGCATTTTTGAGTTAGGATATTTTCAAGTTACAATGGATTTATCTGGATGTAACCTCATCATAAGCTGAGAAACATGTATGTGTATGTATATACACATATATGTATATATATTTACCTAATATTTACATACACATTTACTTAAATTTTTAAAATATGTATTTCTTATTTACTTTTCTTGAAAAGGTTTTGAAGCAATGAATGACTATTGAGGATCGGCA
This sequence comes from Cheirogaleus medius, assembly GCA_008086735.1. Classification (NCBI taxonomy): domain Eukaryota; kingdom Metazoa; phylum Chordata; class Mammalia; order Primates; family Cheirogaleidae; genus Cheirogaleus; species Cheirogaleus medius. Next base: position 24,796,940 of record VBSM01000272.1, on the reverse strand, counting down.
AACACAGGTGTTTTCCAAAAACTTAGTTTTTAAAATACTATTCCTCACTAAAAGGAAAAAGGGCTCCTTGGAGAAATGACTGATTCTAGAATTGGAGCAAGGGAAGTACAAGGTGAATCTGGAACATCTTTTTGTAATGGAAAGCTAGGAGGTACTCAAGACTCATAACTCCACCTATATTTATAAATTTATACTTTTTAATTCACCAGGGAATTGACTTCAACAAATGCTTATAAGGGAATTGACTTTGGCATATACTGTGTTTCCAATATCCACTTCTTTAAATCCTACCCAGCTTACATTCTTGATTTCCTTAAAGAACTGTCCCATTCGCTATCTTTAGCTCCTCAATATTCATTATCTCCTTAAAGCACTGGGTTTTGTTGTGGTTTTTTTAGTTATTGAACCATTAATCCTCTGAAAATTCTCTTGGGAAAGTCACCAGGAAACTTTCAGCTGAATCCAATGAATACTTCTAGTTCTCATTTTCATCCAACTCTTCTTCATCACTGGATATTTTTGAACATTCTTTGAATCATTCTTGTCTTGGCTTCCTCCTAATTCTCCTACATTCTATTCTGCTTTTCCTAGTCTCTTCTTCCTCTCACTTTCCTGCTGCTGTCAGTGTTCTCCTGGGTTCCTCACTCTGTCTCCACAGTCCTTAACAAGGTGTGCAAGGTCTTTTATGCCTTCTCTTGTCAAGTCAATTAGTCATTCATTTTAATGCATAATTAGGTAAATTTATTTATTTTCAAAATCTGTCCTTTTCTCACCATTCCTATATATACTCTAGCCATGATGATTTAACAATATTCACTAGTAGTTCTTGAGCATTTAATGACTACTAGGCACATTTTTAAATACTTTAAATGTAACCAATTCTCATTTAAGCTTTCAACTAACCTTATAAAGATGACCTTAATAGGAGCTCCAATTTACATATGAGGAAACTGAGGCAGATTGAATTTAAAAGACATGTCTATGGTCATATGTCTATTAATTGCCAGTACTACATTTGGATCCAGGTGGTCTAACACAGCGTTGGGTGCCTTCAACACTACTTTTACTTGCAGTTTCTCTATGTGCTTCATTCTCTCAAATCACAGGACATGACCTTCCCTCTGCCTGGAATGTATTTCTGCCCATTCTCTTTCTGGTTAGGACATCCTTTAAAACTCAGTCCCAGTGGAAAGTTGATGTACGCTGATTTAGATGGCTTCCACTATACTGCACAGTCTCTTGAATATATCTCTATCATTGCATTTATCAAATGATACAATTGTTGATTCCATGACAGTAGATGTTGTCTTTCATTTCTTCCCTAATATTAGTTGTTATGATGTACATTTTCAATAAATATTTGTTGAATGAAAATAAACTACTGCTTACGCAAATGGAAAAATAAATCAGTTCATTTGACACTGAGTAGGGGATGGGTATATACACAAGTAATGGGTGTGGTGCACACTGTCTGTGTGATGGACACGCTTGAAGCTCTGACTCGGGTGGGGCAAGGACAATATACATAACCTAAACATTTGTACCCCCGTAATATGATGAAATAAAAAAAATTAAAAACAAATAAATAAATAAGAGTTTTCCAGACTTCAATGTGTATACAAGATACTTAGGAATCTTGTTAAAATGAATATTCTAATTCTGTAAGTGTGGGATATGGCTTAATATTCTGCATTTCTAACAAACTCCAAGTGATGTCCATGCTGCTGATCATAAATTACATTTTGAGTTTTAAGTGTACAAGTAATACTAAACTTCAGTGCATAAGAATAATATGAAGAATTTGTTTAAAATGAAGATTCCCAGAGCTCATTCTTTAGATATTCTGATCCAGCAAGATTCAGGGCCCTGGAATCTTCATTTTAGCAAGCTTTCCAAGTGATTCTGATATTGTAATCCAAAGACCACAGTTTGAGAAAGACAGATGTAAACTCTAAGATTTAGAGTAACCTAAGTATAAAAAGTTCTCAAAGGATTAAGCAAATAAGTATTTTTTTCCTTTACTTAATGCCTCACATATGTCCTAAGATTTAATGAAAAAATAAAAAGGATGCCAGAAATTGCTCTTTATTTATATTACAAAAGCTTGAATTTGCTTTATATATTTTTGAAAATAGTTAAATTGTGTGTCACTTCTAATGCCACTTGTTTTTCTCTTCTAGTAGAAATTTGTATTAATATGCTAGAAATCACTGATTTAAACAATTGTACAATTTGAAAATACCTTAAAAGGTAAACTACTCCAAACTCCTACACACTATAGGAGTCCCTTCTTCATCATTTTTAACAAATGGCTTTTCAGACTCTGATTAAACACTTTCAACTACAGGCATTTGCTATTTTATCCTTCTAATGTCTTTCTATCCCTCCTGCTGCTGCTTCTCCTCCCCTGTTCCTTTGTATTTATGTAACCTAATCACATTGCAAAGCATTTGGAAAGGAAAGAAAAACCTCCATAATTATGTGTTTTTTTTCTTCAGAGAAAAAGAGTTATCTTAAAACATAAAAAATATTATAAACAAGATAGTACTAATAAAACACAACATTTTGCTAATTTATTTATTTATTTAGCAAAATTGCTACTTTTCTTTAATTTGTACTTTATTACTGTTGAGAATAAATATTTTATGTTTGTTTACAAGTTGTGCTTCTTTTTTGGTGAAATATCTGTTTGTGTTTTTCACCCATTAATAAATTACGTTCTCCTGTTGTTTTTCTATACCTTTCCTTGACTAATGTTTACCAAAACTAAAAACAGAATCAAGAATTTCTTTTAGTTTTTTTTACCAACAGCTTTCAATCAAATCTCCAATAAAGATCAATTTAATTTAAAGTGCACCTCTAGACTATCTAGGATTTAAGCATTTAATTAGAAATCCATTAAAATAATTGTATTCCCTTTTAATGTAGTCACTTAACCTGTAGTTAAATTGACTTCTATTATTATTAAAAAACTCATATATAACTGGTGCTATTTTGCTTAAAATTATCTTAGAAACATTAGCACTTGTAAATTAAGTATAAATGTGCTGAATTCAAAACCCTAAAGTTACCATTCATAAAAATTGGTGCACTGATTATATTTTAAAGTCCCAGCTGGAATAAAACTGTAGGACACACCTTATCTTTTGTAGGACACACCTTATCTTTCGTAGGACACACCCTGTGTTTCGACAAAGGTTGCAACATACTGGGCTAACGGTTGACCTCTATAGCTTCTGTTCACTGCTTGCTTGTTGACCGCAGCATGCTGCAGGGCATCATGGGCCGAAACAAAATGCAGGGGAAAGGGGCCAATCAGGGGCGAAAAAAGATTACATGCAGGCACAAACGGCAGATAGGAAGCTTACCAATCACTGTAAAGGGCAGATGCATGATCAGCGCGTGTTCAGCTTGTGTACAATGAGTATAAAAAGCTCACCCATGCTTCAGTCGGGGTCCTTGCCCGGAAAGAGAGAGAGACCACTGCGCTGGTGCTCTTGGGCTTGGACCCTGGCTAGCCAGATAATAAAGCTCCTCTTGTGTGATTACATCCTCGGTGACTCTGTCTCTCTGTCCGGTGGGACTACGGGAGATCCAACTCTAACAAAACAATATTCTTTTATTTATTTTTTTCATTAATCTCAGTCAATCCCTCTGCACTAGGACTTGTCCATCCATTGTAGGAGGGACACCAACAGGTAGGAAGGGGCCATTGACTTTCCTCGACTTTTCCTCCCCAAGCTAGAGTACTGTGTCCTTGCTCATGCACACTTGAGCTGAGTTGCAGGGTGGGGCTCCCAGGCATTTGTGAGTATTTCCACCTCCTCCCACCCCAAGTATCTCCATGCCCAGGGAGCACAATAGCAAATAAAAGCATCTTGACATGATGAAAGAGAGAGAGAGATCATAAAATATAAGTTTTATATTTTAGAACCTTTAACAACACTTTCTTTTTCCTGCATTTTTTTTTATTTTAGCATATTATGGGGGTACAAATTTTAAGGTTTCAAATAATGCCC
>VBSM01000272.1:24762674-24792821 GCA_008086735.1 Cheirogaleus medius | reverse complement strand
GGAAGGAAATAGCAGAGGATGTAAACAGATGGAAATCCATACCATGCTTGTGGGGCGGCAGACTCAACATCGTTAAAATGTCTATACTACCCAAACTGACCTACAGATTCAATGCAATACCTATTAAAATCATTCTTCACAGATATAGAAAAAGTAATTTTATGCTTCATTTGGAACCAGAGAAGACCCTGCATATCAAAAGCAATTCTAGGCAATAAAAAAAAAACAGGAGGTATTAATATGCCAGATATCAAACTATACTACAAAGCTGTAGTAATTAAATCAATTTGGTATTGGCACAAAAATAGGAATATTGACCAGTGAAACAGATCTGAGAACCCTGATATAAAACCATCCTCATATAGCCATCTAATCTTTGACAAAGCAGACAAAAACATACACTGGGGAAAAGAATCCCTTCTCAATAAATGGTGCTGGGAAAACTGGATAGCCGCTTGTAGAAGGCTGAAGCAAGAACCACACCTTTCATCTCTCACAAAAATCAACTCATACTGGAAAACAGACTTAAACCTAAGGTATGAAACTATTAGAATTCTAGAGGAAAATGTTGGAAACACTCTCCTAGACATTGGCCTAGGAAAAGAATTTATGAAGAATACTTCAAAGGCAATTACAGCAGCAACAAAAATAAATAAATGGGACATGATCAAACTAAAAAGCTTCTGCACAGCCAAAGAAATAGTCGTGAAAGTAAACAGACAACCTACAGAATGGGAGAAAATTTTCGCATCCTACACATCTGATAAGGGACTGATAACTAGAATCTACTTAGAACTCATGAAAATCAGCAAGAAAAAATCAAACAACCCTATCAAAAAGTGGGCAAAGGACATGAACAGAAACGTCTTTAAAGAAGACAGAATTATGGCTAACAAACATATGAAAAAATGTTCAACATCTCTAATCATCAGGGAAATGCAAATCAAAACTACAATGAGATATCACTTACGTCCAGTAAGAATGGCCTTTATCAAGAAATCCCAAAACAATAGATGTTGGCGTGGATGCGCAGAGATTTCCTGCGTTTTGAACAAGGGGCCAGTCTACGGCCATACCAGCCTGAACGCGCCCGATCTCGTCTGAACAAGGGGCCACATGTTTTCATTTTGCATACACTTCTCACTTTGCAGGAGCTACTCCCTTTTGGTTTTATTGTGAACCTTTAGCTAGCTAATGAAGATGCTCCTAATTTCCCTCTTTCTGCCACAAAATGCCTATTTCCACTCCTTTTCCACTTTTTCTTGTGGCTTCTAAAGTAAATTCTGCCCCATTATGCTCTCCATCTGATTCTGTTTATTGATTTATTGTATATCGTCAAATTTCAAAGTTTTCAGTGTGTCCCTAATACCTACAGGTGCAAACTCTTAACATCCAAATCAGTTCTTCTCTAGCTATGACCCTCCTTCTGGACTTATATCCCACTACTTTGCTTTATGTACTCAAGGCCTTAGCCAAACTGTGTCACTCATTATTGCAAAGGCTTTTTGCTAACCCCATGCCCTGACTTATTCAAAACCCTGCACCTGGAGTGATCTTTTCATTTTCCATAAGCCAAAATTCTACCATTTTCAGGTCGCAGCCAAAATTCGTCATCTTACACAAAGACTTCCTTGGTTCCTTCAACTGGAAATGATTTAGTTCCCTGGAAAACTCCTATAGCATTTTTTCTGTCCTTTCTTCTGAACATTTTATCTTACCTTATAGTTATTTGTAAGTATTTCTGTATTCTTCTCCATTAAAATATAAGCTCATTAAGGGCAAGAGACATGGATAATTAATTTTCTACAGTTAGCACTTACATTGATCATTTATTTTTTTATTTTTTATTTTTTTTAGAGACGGGGTCTCACTCTTGGTCAGGCTGGTTTCGAACTCCTGACCTTGAGCTATCCACCCGCCTCGGCCTCCCAGAGTGCTAGGATTACAGGCGTGAGCCACCGCGCCCGGCCTAGATCATTTATAAAGTGATTTTGTATTCATTTAATTTTGTAAAGTCAGTTCAAATAATATCATCTATCCCATTTGAGATATATATAGAAACTGAAGCCAAGGTAAGTTAAATAATTTAGCTAAGGTCAGAAAGCAACTAAATGTCAGAGGCAGGATTCAAACTCACAGTGTCTGATGATAAATCTAGTGCTCCTTTTCCTACATTCTATGCTACCTGCAATCATCTTTGTATGGTCTAAAAGAAGATGACCCCTGGAACTTAGCATAATATCTTAGGCATAATAGATATCAAAGTGAGATGTAGTAATTAAAAATGAATAAAAATAAACATAAATATCAACAAAATTACTCACTTGGAAACAAGATAATGTACTTAACATAAAAGAGATCTAATAAAACAACTCACTTATCAAGACACAAATCTTCAATCTGAAAGAGTCAGTGGTGCCAAGAATATACTTGGCCAAGGTTAGAAATATTCCAACAAATGTCACAGAATGGACTAGATTTAAGTCATTCATTTTTATGGAGTGGATCTGATTCCAAAAGGGAGAACTCTGTTAGTACCTGATGTGACAATGTAAGGAAAATACATTTCCAGGCTTATCATTTAAGAGTTTCTGACTGCAGGCAAACAAGACATAGATGAGGTTCTCAGTGAGAATTGAACAAGGAAAAGGAATTTGTAGGGGCTGAAGTGCTTTAGTAAAGAAAACATGCATCTAACCCCTGTGCTCTTTCTTCCACTACTGTTCTGAACGTGATTTTGTGGATTCACAAAGGCAGCAAGAATGAAAGAGATGGAAAAGTACAGGCTAGTAACATTCAAAAGGAAGCAAAAGCTGTCTGGATTCAGGCTGATAACGCTGAATTTGTCTAGGGACGGATTCTCTTGAAATTTGCACTTGATGCTCAAGAGGCCGTACCAAGAATTATCAGCTATAAGAAGGCACTCTAATTTAGCTTATGAAGAAGTTACTGCTCTGGTTGAATGGACATTGATTAGAAGTTGGAAGAATGTGCTGTAGTAGGTCAGGTTTTTATAATATATGTCTCAAAAATGGGAAGTTTAACCCAATATATAAACTTTATTTAGAAATAGACTTTATAGGATTGAACTTCTTTATGAAGAACCTGGCATTTGCTATTACATAATGTTGAGGAGGAGCTTGCATTCTCAGAAAAGAGAAAGAGCGCAAAAGAGGCTGGCTCAGAGAAAAGGAAAATGCAGAAGAGCAGGACACAAAATTAGTTTAAAAATATATTAGAACATTTACATTGCAATTAACATTCTAGTCATAAAATATTTCAATAAGAATGTAATATTTAAACTTTTGCAAAATTTAAACAACATGTATGAAGAAAAAAGATATCACTCAGATCTTAGAAGGGAATACATAAAATAATACAAAATTAGCTACCTGTGTGATAAAATAAATGAGCTATAACAGATCAAATATATCTTAAAGAACACAATTTACACGTTTTAACATGGTTAAGTAAAAATGGTAAATCTACTCTATGGAATACTATGTGACAGTTTTGAAAGAATAATTTCCATTTAAATGTGTTGGCGTAAAAAGTCTATGTCATACTGCTAGATTAGAGAGAGAGAGAGTATCCCTTATATTAAATGCTTGGGACCAGAAGTGTTTCAGATTTTGGATTTTAGAATATTTGCATTATACTTATTGGTTGAACATCTCTAATCTGAAAATCCAAAATTGGAAATGCTGCAATGAGCATTTCCTTTGAGAGTCAAAAAGTTTCAAATTTTGGAGCATCTCAGATTTCAGATTTTGGATTTGGGATACTCAACCTGTGCATATATATATGTATATGCATTTAAGTAAATTCATAAAATCTACACACACATATATTTATATATGCATACATGTATGTATTTTTATAAATACTTAGAAGGAGACCACTAAGGAATTCCCACAAAACTGACACCAGTTGTTAGTCTAGGTAAAGGGAAGGTTAAACACAAAAGGTATGAAGGGTTACTAAGGAGATAATTTCACCTTCTCTTTATTATTTACACATGTTATAATAAGAATGAATCACCTCTATATTTTTTAAATAACATGCGTGTGTCTCCAAAACTAGTGATCTGAAATCACCCATGCCACGTGGATGTTAATCTCTATTCATCCAACAGTTAATATATTACATATCTCCATATAATATCATACCTATAAATATGCCTTTCCTAGAGCCTTCTTTAACTTCCTCTGAAACTTAAGATGGACTACAAGCAAGGCCTATTGCCCACATTTCAAAATCTTAACTTTAGGCAAAAGCATCAATAATTACTACACAGAAAATTTTTCAAAATTTTGATATAATCAGAGAATGGGTGCTTCTTTTTCAAGTTTTAATGTATTCTTAAGTAATTGCTATAAACACATGGTAAAGTAACTTATATAATATATCTGATAACTATAGCACCATATAGGCATAATTCACAGATAATGTGGGTTCAGTTCCAGACCACATCAATAAAGCAAATATTGAAATAAAGTGAGTTACATGAAATTTGGTTTCCCAGTGCATATAAAAGTTATGTTTACACGCTGCTGTAGTCTATTAACTGTGTAATAGCATTATGTCAAAAAGCAATGCACATACCTTAATTAAAAATGCTTTATTGCTAAAAAATGCTAACAATCATCTGAGCCGTCAGTGAGTTGTTATCTTTTTGCTGGGGGAGGGTCTTGCCTCGATGTTGATGGCTGCTGACTGATCAGGGTGGTGGTTGCTGCAGTTTGAGGTAGCTGTGGCAATTTCTTAAAATAAGACAACAATGAAGTTTGTCACATCAATTGACTCTTCCTTTCATAAAAGATTTCTCTGCAGCATGCAATGCTGTTTGATAGCATTTTACCCAGAGTAGAACTTATTTCAAAATTGGAGTCACTCCTCTCAAACCCTGCTGCTGCTTTATCATATCAACTAAGTTTATGTAATATTCTAAATTCTTTGTTGCCATTTCAACAATGTTCACAGCATCTTCACCAGGAGTAGATGCCATCTTAAGATATCATTTTCTTATTCATAAAAAGCAACTCCTCATCCATTAAGGTTGGATCATGAGATTGCAGCAATTCAGTCACATCTTCAGGCTCCACTTCTAATTCTAGTTCTCTTATTCTTTCTACCACATCTACAGTCATTTCCTGTACTGAAGTCTTCAACTCCTCAAAGTCAGACATGAAGATTGGATTCAACTTCTTCTAAACTCCCATTAAAGTTGATATTTTGACCTCCTCCCATGAATCACGAGTGTTCTTAATGGCATCTAGAATGACAAATCTCTTCCAGAAGGTTTTCACTTTATTTTGCCCAGATCCATCAGAGGACTCACTATCTGTGGCAGCTATAGCCTTATAAAATGTATTTCTTTTTTTAAATTTCAGCATATTATGGGGGTACAAACGTTAAGGTTACATACATTGCCCTTGCCTCCCCTCCCCGCGAGTCAGAACTTCAAGCATGTCCATCCCCCAGACGGTGAGCATCCCACTTACTATGTATGTAAATACCCATCCTCTCCTCCCCCCTCCCACCTGCCCGATACCCGATAAATTTTTTTTTAACATTTTGGTTACGTTTTATATCTTTGCTTCTCCCTAGCAAGGGTTAGAGTTATGCCCTTCCCCTCCACAAAGCTCACCACATCCCTCAGATGTGGGACTACTCCTCCAATCCCCGAATCCCTGGTGAACACTATCACTCACTCTTTGAGCACCATAGTGTTAATCAGTCAGTACCAATTTTATGTCAAGTACATGTGGAGCCCATTATTCCGATCTTGTGTCACCTCACTTTGGATAATAGGCTTAAGCTCAATCCAGGATAATATAAGTGGTGCTAGCTCACTGTTGTTTCTTAGAATTGAGTAATATTCCATCATAAACATATATCAAATTTTAATAATCCACTCATGAATTGATGGACACTTGGGTTGTTTCCACGTCCTTCCAATAGTGAACTGTGCTGCCATAAACATTCGGGTGCAGGTGTCTTTATAATAGAATGTCTTATGCTCTTTTGGGTAGATGCCTAATAATGCTATTGCTGGGTCAAATGGTATTTCTATTTTTAGTTCTTTGAGATATCTCCAAATTCCTTTCCACAAAGGTTGCACTAATTTGCAAAATGTATTTCTTAAATAATAAAATGTGAAAGTTGAAATTACTCCTTGATCCATCAGCTGCAGAATGTATGTTGTACTAGCAGGTATGAAAAAATCATTAATCTCTTTGTATATCTAGATCATAGCTCTTTGGTGACTAAGTGTATTGTCCAAGAGCAGTAATATTTTGAAAGGAATCTTTTTCTTACCTGTGCAGTAAGTATCAACAGGGGATTTTAAAGTATTCATAAACCATGCTGTAAACAAATGTGCTGTCATACAAGCTTTATTGTTCCATTTGTAGAACACAGGAAGAGTAGATTTAGCAAAATTCCTAGGGGCCCTAGGATTTTTGGAATGGTAAATGAACATTGGCTTCAACTTAAAGTCACAAGCTGCATTACCCCCAACAAGAAAATCAGCCTATCCTTTGAAGCTTTGAAGCCACACATTGCCATATTCTCTCTAGTTCTGAAAGTTCTAGATAGCATCTTCTTCCAATAGAAAGCTGTTTTGTCTCTGTTAAAAATCTGTTGTTTAGTGTAGCCACCAACTTCTTCAGTGATCTTGGGTAGACCTAAGATCCGGATAACTTGCTGCAGTTTCTGCATCTGCACTTGATGCTTCACCTTGCATCTTTATGTTATGAAGATGGCTTCTTTCCTTAAACTTCATGAACCAGCCTCTGATAGTTTCTAAGTTTTCTTCTGCAGCTTCCTCACTTCTCTGAGCCTACTTAGAATTGAAGAGAGTTAGAGCTTTGCTCTACATTAGACTTTGTCTTAAGGTAATGCTGTGGCTGATTGGATCTTCTACTCAGACCACTAAAACTTTCTTCATATCAGCAATAAGGCTGTTTTGCTTTCTTATCATTCTACTGGAGTAACACTTTTAATTTCTTTCAAGAACTTTTCCTTTGCATTCACAAATTGGTTAACTGTTTGGCACAAGAGGCTTAGCTTTTAGCCCGTCTCAGTTTTTGACATGTCTTCCTCACTGAGCTTAATCATCCTAGCTTTTGATTTAAAGTGAGAGACATGAGATTCTTCCTTTCACTTGAACACTTAGAAGCCATTGTAGGATTATTAACTGGCCCAATATCAATATAGTTGGGTTTCAGGGGATAGGGAGGCCTGAGGAGATGGAGAGAGATGAGGGAACAGCCAGTTGGTGGAGTAGTCAGAACACACACAACATTTATCATTAAGTTCACCATCTTATTTGGACCTGGTTTGTAGTAACCCAAAACAATTTCAATAGTTACATCAAAAATCACTTATCACAGATCACCATAACAGATATAATAATAATTTAAAATTTTGAAATATTGCTAGAATTATCAAAGTGCGACAGATACAAAGTGAACACCTTCTGCTGGAAAAGTGGCTGGACAGAGAGTTGTCAAAAACTTTCAATCTGTAAAAAATACAATATCTGTGCAGTGCAATAAAGCAAAGTGTAATAAAACAAGGTATGCCTATATAAGTTTTCTTTTTGTGGGTAGTGACTCTTTAACACTTTTAATAAGGTTTTACTCACAAATTTTATAGAAAATGAAAAGTCCAGAAAAAATTATTACATTTAATTCAAAACCGATTACTTTTACTTCAGTTTTTCTTTTACATCTGAATCACATCTGACTGTTGGCTATTTGAACATTCTTTTAGCTATTCCATAGACAATAATTATCCTTCCTTCTATTCTAAATCTTTTATGCAAACCATATGGCACATTTAGGAATTTTGCAGGCTTTAATTAAAAATGTCCATTCAAATTAAACAAGGTCACTAGAGAAACAATATTGAAATCTACCATATTTTTAGGAGAAGTACACATAGACAGCAATATAACAGCCCCATTGTCAGTTAAATGTATCTGCAATCTTCACGGTGATTTGTAACACAAAAGATCTGAAAACAAATCACTGGTTGGTCTTCTAAATATGCAAAGAAAACTAAAATGTCAAGGATGCAAATAGGTAGGCAAAGAAAGCAGCATCTGCTAGATTATTTTGTGTGCCAGAGCTGTGAGTGTGCTTCAGCTCAAAACAGCTAGATTTAGACTCACTGAATGTGTCAACCTCTGCTCATGGAAGACTAGTGTCATGGATGCTACCAGATCTGCCCCCTGGGTCCCCTTCAGAAATGAAGGACTTCTATCCCAGGTCCAGGAGTGCAATCAGTCTGCAGCCTTCAGCTGTCACCCCTCCTTGGTACCTGCCTCTGCTGAAGGTAACCTCTTTATCCAAGGACATGTCCCTTCCTGGGATGGCCCAAATCCAATGACTAGTTCATATGAAGTCTGAAAGCCCGGCCCTGAGCCCTACATGAGGACTACTCTGAAGGGCCATGTCAGCCTTAGAAATTCCCATGAGGTGGGCTGAAGTTTGTGTGACTGCATCACACATTCTTTTCTCCTGTTCATTCCTGTTTCTCTCCCTTCCCATTCACAGTTGTTGATTCTGAGGGCACTCCCCCTAATAGACACTCACTCCTTATTCTCCATCTCAGATACTTCGTAGGAACCCATCTTGTGACAATTAATTTTAAAAATCATGTTAAAACCAAATTTGAAACAGAATAATTCACAAGAAAAAAATTTCAAAAAATATAGCAATAGGTTAATGTTGGGAATAATTTGGTTTCCGTATCTCTTTGAACATATAACTTATTTCTGAACATGTGGCATTTCTTGAAACAACTTTTTAATATTAACTAATTTTTAAGAATGAGTCCATTGGAGGAAGCTATTGAATTTCCTTTCTGAGGCTCTCCTGAGGTAAAAGCAAAAAATGAGGCAAAAGCAAAAAGAGAGAGAAAACTATGGTAAAGACTAGATATTTATTCAATGCAAGTAAAATTACTGATATTTGAAAGTAAGTGGAAAGATCATTAAGGTAGAATTCTGCATTCAGGAACCTGGACAGAGTCCCAAAGGCATTGTAACTGAAAAATATAACACACAGCAAAAGTGACAAATTCTTAACCCAGAGTTACATAAAATACCTAGAAAAGATTGTTTTTGGAAGGCAGCTATGCTCACCACTTATACCACCAACACCCGCGGAAAAGATTGTTTTTAATAGAGCTTTTGATGTGGGTTTTTTTAAAAAAAAATAATAATAATGGCAGATACATTCCTGGTTAACTGAATCTATAAACAGATATTTTTTAAAAAACAGATATTTACTAGTAATATCACTGTGTGAGGTTATGTGAAAGACACAAACATATTAACACTCAGCCTCCACCATGGGGAAATTTAAAATGTAACTTATTGAAACTTCCCTAAGACAAGCCTTTTCTAGAAGAGAAAATCCAAAAAATTTATAAACTGTGTATGCACTTTTAACTGAGGCTGTAATTTTTTTAACCAATTGGAAAGTCATAAAGGAAAGATACTCTTCCTTAATTTTATCTATTTTTTAATTTATGCTCCAAAGAGAAAAGTACTCTATTATTTGTTAGAATCATCTTTATTTTGATTTACTATGATTTAATATGATTACTTTATTTTGATTTACCTGATAATTGTTTTATATATGTCACCCATTATAAAAGTTCAACTATAATTCTAATCAACTCTAAACACAGTACCCTCAAGATTCTCTCAAAAAATTATTAAAATAAGAGTAATAACATTTGTTATAAGTATAAAAGTTAAAGAATAAGGATATCAAAGATTTACTTTAAAAAGTATATTATATGAAGACAAATTTCAACATTTGATGCCACTTTCTTTCCTTTATTAAAAATCTAACAGAAATTTTGAAATTTAATTGTTCAGAAATATATTTTAAGACCAGAAATATGCTTTCTATGACTTTTAAATATTATTACATCAAAATGTATGTCTAATGTTTTCATGAATATTTTCACAGAAATTTAATGCACATCTTTCCAATTTAAATCACACATTGTCAAAATGTCATCTCAAAAGTAATATGCTGAATCTTCTATTACCAATCTTTGAAAACTTTTCTTACTATTAAGAGCAATGTGAGTATTAAGAAGCTACTATTTATTTTCTCACACCGAACTCACAAAGTTCAAGACATTTTACATACTTTTTTTCAATTAATATGGGGGGAAAGTGAGTAATCTATCAACTGGTCTTAAAACTATTTCTAAACACATAAAAGAAGAAGCAAATGAGTTTTCAATACAGTGAATACAGTTTAGCATACTCATTAGCATCTTATCCAAACCTCTTAGAATACTTTATTTAAAACCCTGACAAGCTCCCTAGGGGATGGAAATAAAGAGTCTTTTTATATACTCATCTTCTGAAATATTAAGGAGCAGCAAAAAAGGGTTAATTTACTTTCCACCTCCCCATCCCCACCTCCTCATAAAATGAAAGACAAGGGCAACTTTAGCTAATGAATTCTTGGGTATTTCTAGCTCACTAAAGTTCTTTTTTCTGATTTTGTTGGTAACACTTATTCTAAATTTACTTACTCTTTCCAAATACGTCACATCAATGAGTTCTACGAGAGAATGGAGAGGTGAAGATGACCAAGATTACAGGGTGGATTCCAGGATGAATGTAAAGGAATTACTCACAAGAAATTATTGTTTGGAGGTCATTTGCTACAATCTTGTACTTGTAAGCAGTCCCTATACACACGCATTTTTGTTTAACAAAAATGAAATTGAATAACCTTGTGCAGTCCATGATGATAAAACAAAAATGCGTTCAATTGTATCAGCACTATTATCCCCGTAACAGGTGACAAAGCACTCTATTCTCCTCTAAACTAGTGATAGATAGATAGATAGATAGATGTCAGGATTTTAAAAACTAGAGCTTATACAATCTTTTAAATCTAAGGAAATAGGTCCTTACTCTGTGCTTACTCAAGCTCACCTCATGCATAAACATTTTTAAATATTGTTATGATTATAAAAGTAACACATTACTATCGTTGACAAGGTGAACATTACAGGAAATAATTTTAAAAAGGAAATTAAATATCCCCAAGAGCCCGCTATTGGGAGATAGTCTATGTTAGCCTTTTGATGTATTTCTTTCTAGTCTTCACATATCTGATCTGTATCTGTAGTTCTAGCTTCACGAATTTGTTTTCCAGCCTCCATATCTTTGTCTACATCCACATCTATTTCTATTTCCGCTTTATTTATTTTTCAATCCCTCTATACATGCATGTATCTACTATGTATTGGGTAAACCCTAAGTCAACCTTCTATTTCCTTGTCTCTTTCTTCAAGACATCTTTGAGGAAACCTTCTATCCCATTTTTTTTTCAGGAAAAGAAAAAGCAAAGTCTTTATCTCATGGCAATTACCTTATGTATCTCATCCTAGTACAGCTCCATCAACAAGTAATTAGCATTTCTCAAGTCTATTTCAATACTGTTTGTAGCTCAAATTATAATATCTAATATATTTTATTTTTAGTATAGAGTTCATACCATGCTGTGTAAATCTATAGTCTGCTTTTTCATTAAATATTGTATCATGAACATTTCCTCATGTTTTAAATATATTTAATACTTTCAAATTTACTACCTAATATTCCAATGTGTTATTTTTATTTCTAATGAACTTTATTATCTAAAAGTGAATCCATAGCTAAATAAGAGGAGCAGATAAAAAGTAGGCATACTGCTGCTTACCTATAGTACTAAGAAATGACACTTAGTGAGAACAAGGATAAGAGCAGACACGATACTTCTATATAGCAAAATGTCATGTTACATTGTCTTGTAAGGGTAAATGCAATACATGAATGTAAGTAAAGTTCATGAATAGACAGAGTTAAATCAAATTCATATACTGCTTAAGAAGCCAAAGAGGGGTGTTTCACATTTGTATTAGATATACATTGTATTCCATACCACAACAGATAATAAATGCCAGTTTTACAGAGGTAATAAATACCAGTTTTCCCTTTTTGCCAAACAAAATGTAATCTGTACTGATTTCCATCTAGCAGGAAATTTGATCTCCATCCTTTGGTTGGGAAAAGAGGCATGTCTTCCCCAGGGTGGCCCAAGTCCTGGAAAGGGTGCCTGTTCTTTAATCCATAAGTTGCACAGGTGCAAAGCTCTTAAGGGGCCCCCTGCAGGCTGTATCTGTGTCAAGCATGAGAATGGAATGGGCCCTTCTGCCAAGACTGGAAACACCTCACCTAGAGGCTACTTCCCTTTGCTTCTGTCATGTTTCTGGGCATTTTGAAGCTGTGGGTCATGACCTTGTTCTCATGAGACTCACCAATATGCCCATCTCCTCCACAATTCTTCAGCAGTTTCTCCCCAGTTCTTTCTCAGATTGCTTCTGCCTCTTCCTCCTTTTTATATTTTCCTGAATTTTACTTGAAATTCCCTTCAGGTTGTTTATGTTTTCAAAACCTGCAGCATGACAACCTCTTTGAGGCAAGTGGACCCAAAATTCAGGGAAGGAGATGCCTATATGTAGGTGGTAAGAGCAGACCAAAGGGTGGAGAAGCCCTTTCATGCTTTCCAGAGTCCTGGGGCCATGGCAATAAGAAATGCATTACTGCTGCAATATCCTATTCTGCTACCCATAATTTTAAGATAAAAAGGTTTCCAAATTAAAACAATTTTGTGCATAAACATGCTTCTAGAAAGCTAATTAGTTATTCTAAAAGACTAATTCCTGGAGATACCAAGATTGTCTTGGTATCGCTGTAGAATTTTTATAAACAGAGGTACATTAACTGATTGCTTTATCCAAAGATACATTTTAATCACTTGGAATAGAATTCAAAGACTACAAATAGTTCATTTGACTAATATTCCTTAAGTCACTCAGCATACTACCATTTGCATGTTGTCGAAGATTTAATGAAAAATTCATAGAGGATTTGATTACACTAATGATTTTGGTTATATTGAGCATTTCTTTATAAACTTGGATAAAATAATGTTAATAAAACTGGCCTATATTTGTACCATGCTTTACATACTTTCAAACACAGCCTATTTTGTAACAAGTTTCTGGAATGAGAATTAGCAAACAAGATTTTGGTAAATAAGGGAATTAGTTTAATTCAATACATTGATTCAGATTTGAATTTTTTCCAGTATATTAGTGTTTTGCCCCAGCAAGCACCAGCAGCTAAATGTGTACTACACAACTTTAGGACTATATGAAATGTCCCCCTCACTCCAAATTCTCCCTCTTGGAAGCACAGGCATCCTTGCTGTTTGTGTACTCTGACCTGCCTTTATAGCTCAAAAGGCTAATCTTTCCTTACTCTTCTTTTATAAACCAACTTCTCTCTCTTCTTATTTTTCTTAAGATAAAGTTCTATAGTTACTGCAGAATTTCTTTATTAGGAATTTAATTTGTCTTTTGAACTACAATAGTATTTTTATTAGTATGGTCATTTTAGTTAGCACTCTGATTATAAAGTTGTATTTTTTTTAGTGTTGTGTCCTTATTTGCAAAATTGCATTACTCTTAGGGCTGTGAGGTAGGTTTTTGTGAGCTCATATTATGAGATATATACTTATATGTTTGTTTTTTGATCTTCTTAATAAACTTATGAGGTAGGTAGGGCCATTTCCTCCATTTTACAGATGAAGAAACAGATGCTCCCAGAGCTTCAATGTTCATCAGTCATCACGTGGCAAGTAAATGGCCGAAAGGAGACTGGAGCCCTGGTCTGTTATTCTAATGCTCTTGACACAGTAACAGACTCAACATCTTAATAGCTATTTGCATAAATTATTTTATTAGTTATGATCTGCTTTATAATGTAGCTTGTCTTGTCACTTTAGTATTTCAAAATTTGGTGCTTATTAGTGTTATGTGTTCACAACTTATCTGCTTGACTACTCTTATTTGTGACTCCTTAGATAACTAGAATGTGGTAGAAGCCCTTTTCCTTTCATACTCTGTTCCCATCTTGTCAAAATACGAACACAATGACTCAGGTACACTGCTCAGGGATTGAAGTCTTAAGGACAATATTCCAATTCACAAATAAAAATCCCTTCCTTGCACATTGGTCCTGATGTCTCAGAAGACTGATGTTTACTGGAACCTTCCTACCCAAGTGAAGAGAGAACACACCTGGTTAAAACGGGCATGTGAATTATTGAATAATCTCTCAAGAGAGTTATATAAGATGATTCATTATAGATTCATCCATAACTATGACTATGCAAGGCAAATTTAACGAACACCTCTCATGTGTCAGGCATATTTTTAGGCACTGAAACACAGAAACAAATAAGACATAGCCCCCTGCTCTCTAGCACAAATCAAAACAAACAAACAACAACAATAAACCAAAACCAAAACAAAAAAACCCAAAACCCCTTGTGAGAAGTTCCACTGGAAAGGCACAGTTTAAGCCAGTGATTCTCAAACTTCCTGGTATCCAATTTTCCTGGAGGGTTTGCTAAAACCAATTGTTTGATTTAAAAAAAAAAAAAAAAAAAAACCAGACTGCTGGTTCTCAACCTCTAAGTTTCTCATTCTTTTGATCTAGGGTAGGGCCTGGGAATTTGCATTTAAAACAACTTTCTAGTAGAATGGAAATTATCCCAAGAATGGAAAAACAAGCACCACATGTACTCACCAGCAAACTGGTATTAACTGATCAACACCTAAGTGGACGTATAGGAATAACATTTATTGGGTGTCAGGCAGGTGGGGGGGGAGGAGGGGATGGGTATATACATACATAATGAGTGCAATGTGCACTGTCTGGGGGATGGACATGCTTGAAGCTTTGACTCGAGGGGGATGGGGGGCAAGGGCAATATACGTAACCCTAACATTTGTACCCCCATAATATGCTGAAATAAAAAATAAATAAATAAAAATAAAATGTAAAAATATAAATAAAACAACTTTCTAGGTGATGCTGAGGCTGCTGATTACTTAACCTCACTAAGCTTTTACCATTTGTATAAAATGGAGCTCAGTAATAGTGTCTAACCCACAGGATTGGTTTGAGGATTAAAATAATCAATAGCACAGAGCCTGGTACATAGCAAGAAGTCAATAAATGTTAGCTTTCTGTAACCGTTTTTAATATTTTCATTATTATAAGGGATTTCAGGAGGATCCTTCCAAATTCTCTCTCTCTCCTATATCAGAATGTCTAAACTTTCTTTAACCAAAGACAAACCGGTAAAAAATTAAATAAAATTCTCTGGGAGAGTTTACTTTCAGTAATACTAGAAATTAAGGCAGAAATATTATATCTTTCCTTTATTCTGCTTTTGATAAGGTGTAGACCACTGGAACTCTAGGAGGAGTAGATAAAGGTGAAAGTATTATCCTGCGGAGAACACAGAAGCAACAACAAGGACAGAAGAGAATGAAGTAAAAAGTGAACTTAAAAATGCTCCTGAGGTCTGTCCTATCCTTACTCAGAACACACAAATTTCCATGCAACGACTAGAGTTCTATCTACAATCTACTTGTCTCTATAAAATCCATTATTATTACAATAGCAGAATCATTAAAGAATAAAATATTGGACTCTTTTTTTCAGTTGAAGGTCTGCTGTTTAAAAACTCAAGCTGTGTCCAGTTCTGTTATATGGCAGGCCTCCTGAACATTCCCTCAGCAGGGCACGACACATGTTGAAAATAAGGTTATTGAATAAGAAATACAGAAAATAATGATTGATCTCCCATGGCAAACAGCTGCTTCTTGTTAGCAGCTAAGTGAATGCCCTCTTGCTGGGTTTTGCAGAAGTTTTAATAGAGAGAAATGCCAACAAAGTCATACGTAGTCCGAAAGGAATACAGAAAATGCTTTTTCTTTAGATAATTTCTTTTAAACTTGAAGTATATAAAAATCTCTAAGCAAAAATTAATACTGCTGCCCTAGGTGAAGCTGCCCTAGATCAATAAAAAAATGAAACATTTCTCACAGATGAAATCTTCACCAACATAGGACAATATAGGAAAATAAAAACTAAATAAAAAATTATTTACACATTAGATAACTAATGGAAGCAAAGTAATATAGCAAATTACTTGATACATCACTCTTTTCTTGGCTTCTTGCTAAGGATGTGATGTCTTATTCAAGTATATGAAGAATATATATTTTCATAGGATATGTGAAGCCTAAGTTTAAATTTTTTTTGAGTCAAATGTACATAAATGAATGCATATCTCAGTTCCTGGATGAGATTTTAACCATTATTCCTAGGGAGTAGGTTTTTGCATGCGTCTGGTACACAGTCCACAAATAATAGGGATTGATTGTATATTATTCACCATTTTAAAGATATTGCTCCATTTTTTTAGATTCTACTATGACAAATCATCTGCCATTTTAAGTAATATCTTTTCCATCTTGTTGTTTTAAGAATTTTTTCTTTATTCTAGATGTTCTGAAGTTTCACTATAGGTGGTAGGAGTTTAATTTTAATTACCTTCACAAGAGTTAGTATTCCTTTCCAAGCTGAAAATATATATCTTTCTCTATCTAAAAAAGACATTTTTTAGCTATTCTCTCTTCAAATATTGCTTCTCTGCCACTTCTCCTCTATTTTTGGGACTCCTGATATACATATACAGAAACATTTCAATATGTCATCTATCTTAACCAATCTTTTATATTTTTAATGATTTGGCTGTATACTATCTGTCTTTCAACTCACTAATTCTATGTCCATAATTTCTACTAGTATTATTTTATGTCCCTTATTTTTGATTCACATTTGCCAGTTTTTGTTTCACTATTTTCTCTTAGTATTTCTTTCTTTTTCTGTTTAAGGATCTTGACCATACTTATTTATAAGCCATTTATGACTATTATATAATTTGGCTATTGATGGAACTAAATTTGTCTTCTAATGCTCCTGAGCTTTTTTCCTTAGCAATGATTTTTTTTCTATGTGCTGTAGAATTTTAGTTGACAACTTAAATTTGTGTAAAAGCATTTTTTTCTTTCTTTGCTCTCTCTCTGAACTAAGACAAAGAATTCAAAATAACTGTCCTGAAGAAGCTCAGTGAACTTCAACAAAACACAGTGAAGAAATTCAGAACCCTATCAGAGAAATTTAACAAAAAGATTGAAATTAAAAAAAAAATCAAGCAGAAATTCTGGAGCTGAAAAATTTAATTGACAAACTGAGAAATGCATCAGAGTCTCTCAACAACAGAATTGTTCAGACAGAAGAAAGAACTAGTGATCTTGAATAAGGCTATTTGAAAATACACAGTTAAAAAGGAATTAAAAACTTTGAAGTATGCCTACAAGATTTAGAAAATAGCCTCAAAAGGGTAAATCTAAGAGTTATTGATCTTAAAGTGGACATAGAAAAAGAGACTGGGGTAGAAAGTTTATTCAAAGAAATAACAACAGAGCACTTTCCAAACCTAAAGAAAGATCAAGATTCGGGCACAAGAAGGTCATCGAACACTAAGCAGATTTAATCCAAATAAGACTACTTCAAGGCATTTAACAATCAAGCTCCCAAAGGTCACAGATAAAGAAAAGTTTCTAAGGAAAGCAAGAAAAATGAAAAAAGTAGCATATAAAGGAGTTTCAATATGTATGGCAACAGACTCCTCAGTGGAAACCTTACAGGCCAGGAGTGAGTAGCATGACATAGTCAAAGTGCTGAAGAATAAACCTTAACCTAGAATATTATATCCTACAAAAATATCCTTAAAAGATGAAGGAGAAATGAAGACTTTCCCAGACAAACAAAAGCTGATGAATTTTATAAACACCAGACCTGTCCTACAAGAAATGTTAAAAGAAATTCTTCAATAGGAAAGAAAAAGACATTAATGAACAATAGGAAATCATCTGAAAGTATTTAACTCACTGGTAACAATAAGTACACAAATACAGAATACCTTATCGCTATAATTGCAGTGTATACACTACTTATATCATGATTAGGAAGACTAAAAGACAAACCTATCAACAATAACTAGAACAACTTTTTGAGAAATAGTTAGTATAAAAAGGTATGGATGGAAACAAAAAAAATTAAGAAGCAGGGAGCAGATGAAGTTAAGGGAAAAAATTGCTGTTCGAGTTCTCTTTGCTTACTTATTTGTTTGTTTATTTGTAAGCAGAGTTGTGACATGTTTAAATAATTGGTTATAAAATGTTTTTTGGCCAGGTGTTTTGGGTCATGCCTGTAATCCTAGCACTTTGGGAGGCAGAGATGGGAGTATTGCTTGAGGCTAGGAGTTTGAGATCAGCCTGAGCAAGAGCAAGACTCCATATCTACAAAAAATAGAAAAATTAGCCAAACGTGGTGGTGTGTGCCTGTGGTCCCAGCTACTTTGGAGGCTGAGGCAAGAGGATAGCCTGAGCCCAGGAGTTTGAGGTTGCAGTGAGCAACTATGATAATGCCACTGCACTCTAGCCTGAGTGACAGAGCAAGACCCTGTCTCAAAAAATTAAAAAATTAAAATAAAATAAAAAGTGTTTTTCAGGCCTCATGGTAACCTCAAATAAAAACAAAAAGCTACAACAGATAAACAAAAAATAAAAAGCAAGAAATTGATACACATTACCAGAGAAAATCACTTATAACAAAGAAAGACAGGGAGGAAGCAAGAGAGAACCACAAAAAAACCAGAAATCAAATAACAAAAAGGCATTAGTAAATCTTATTAATAATAACATTGACTGTGAATGGACTAAACTCTTCAATCAAAAGACATAGGGATAAAAAATCAAGACCTACTTCACCTATAAAGACACACATAGATTGAAAATAAAGGGATCTACATAAATGAAAATAAAAAAGAGTAGGAATAGCTATACTTTCTTGAGATAAAATAGATTTCAAGATAAAAACTATAAAAAGAGACAAAGAATGTCATTGCATAATGAGAAAGGGGTCAATTCACCAAGAGGATCTAACAATTCTAAATATATATGCTACCAACACTGGAGCATATAGATATATAAAACAAATATTATCAGAGCTAAAGAAAGAGATAGACCCCAATACGATAATTGTTGGAGACCTCAACATTCCACTTTCAGCACTGGACAGATCATCAAGACAGAAAATCAACCAAGAAACATTGGACTTAATCTGCACTATAGACCCAGTGGACCTAATAGATATTTTTAGAACATTTCATCCAATAGCTGCAGAATACATGTTCTCCTCAGCTCATGGATCATTCTCAAGGGTAGATCATATGTTGGGTCACAAAACAAGTCTTAAAACATTCAAAAAATTGAAATCATGCGAAGTATTTTCTCTGACCACAATGGAATAAAACTAAAGATCAATAACAAGAGGAACACTGAAAAACATACAAACATATAGAAATGAAACAGTATGCTCCTGAGTGACTAGTGGGTCCATGAAGAGATAAAGAAGGAAATTTAAAAATTTCTCAAAACATTCTCACTGGAGATAAGTGATATCTCATTGTGATTTTGATTTGCATTTCCCTGATGATTAGAGATGAGCATTTTTTCATGTTTCTTGGCCTTTATTCTATCTTCTTTTGAAAAGTTTCTGTTCATGTCCTTTGCCCACTTTTTGATAGGGTTATTTGATTTTTTCTTGCTGATTTTCCTGAGTTCTAAATAGATTCAAATGAAAATGAAAACACAACATATCAAAATCTATGAGCTACAGAAAAAGCAGTAATAAGAGAAAAGTTTATAGCAATAAGTGCCTACATCAAAAAAGTAGAAAAGCTTCAGATAAGCAACCTAATGTTACTTTCAAAGAACTAGAAAAACAAGAGCAAACCAAACCCAAAATTAGTAGAAGAAAAGAAGAAAGATCAGAGCAGAAATAAATGAAATTAAAACCAAAAAAATTACAAAATATCAATGAAGCAAAAAGTTATTTTTTTGAAAAGATAAACAAAATTGACACACCTTGAGCCAGACTAAGAAAAAGAGAGAAGACCCAAATAAATAAAATCAGAGATAAAAAGGAGACATTATAATTGATACTGCAGAAATCCGAAGGATTATTAGTGACTTCTATGAGCAACTATATGCCAATAAATTAGAAAACCTAGAGGAAGTGTATAAATTCCTAGACACATACAACCTACCAACATTGAACCAGAAAGAAATACAAAACATGAATAAACCAATAAAAATTAATGAGATAGACACAGCAATAAAATATCTCCCATCAAAGAAAATCCTAGGACCCAACGGCTTCATTGCTGAATTCTATCAAGCATTCAGAGAACTAATATCAATCTTCCTTAACCTCTTCCCAAAAATTGAGAAGGCAGGCATATTCACAAACTCATTCTACAAGACCTGTATCACCCTGATACCAAAACCAGATAAAGACACAACGAAAAAAGAAAACTAGAGACCAATATATCTGATGAACATAGATGCAAAAGTCCTCAACAGAATACTAGCAAATCAAATTTAACAACATATTAAAAAATTATTCATCATGATCAAGTGGGATTTATCCCAGGGATGTAAGGATGGCTGAATATATGCAAATCAATCAATGTGATACATCATATCAACAGAATAAAAACCACATTATCATTTCAATTGATGCTGATAAAGCATTTTATAAAATTCAACATCCCTTCATGATTAAAAAAAAAACTATCAAAAAACGGGGTATGGAAGACACTTACCTCAGCATGGTAAAAGTCACATATGACAGACTCACAGCTATAGTCATACTGAATGGGGAAAAACTGAAAGCCTTTCCTCTAAGATCTGGAACAAGACAAAGATGGCTATCTTCACTGCTGTTATTCAACATAGTACTGGAAGTTCTAGCTAGAGCAATCAGACAAGGGAAAGAAATAAAGGGCATACAAATTGGAAAGGAAGAAGTCAAATTATCTTTGTTTGCAGATGATATGATCTTATATCTACAGAAACCTAAAGACTCCATAACACAAACTGTTAAGATTAGAACAGATAAACAAAATTCATTACAGTTGCAGAATACAAAATCAACATACAAAAATCAGTAGCATTTCTACATGCCAACAGATATATGCAAAAATGCTCAACATAATTAGTCATCAGAGAAATGCAAATCAAAACTACAGTGAGATATCATTTCATCCCAGTTAAAATGGCTTTTATCAAAAAGACAAGCAGTAATGAATGCTGGTGAGGATATGAAGAAAAGGGAACCCTAGAATGTAAATTAGTGCAACCACTATGGAGAGCAGTATGGAGATTCCTGAAAAATCTGAAAATAGAACTACCATATGACCCAGCAATCCCACTGTTGGGTATATATCTAAAGAAGGGGATTCTGTATGTCAAAAAGTTATCTACACTCCCATATTTATTAGAGCACTATTCACAATAGCCAAGATTCGAAATCAACCTAAGTATCCATCAACAGATGAATGGATAAATAAATTGTGAATGGACTCTTATATTACCACAAAAAAAAAGAATGAAATCCTACCATTTGCAACAACATTGATGGAACTGGAAAACATGTTCAGTGAAATAAGCCAAGTACAGAAAGACAAATCTTGCATGTACTTGCCATACTTGTATGCGGGAGTTAAATATTAAAAGCAATTGTCTACCAGATCTTGTCTGATCTCGGAAGTTAAGCAGGGTGGAGCCTGGTTAGTACTTGGATGGGAGACTGTAAAAATAATTGATCTCATGGAGACCAAGAGTAGAATGATGGTTTTCAGAGGCTATGAGGGTAGTGGGGAGGGGAGGATAAAGTAGGGGTGGTAAATGGATGCAAAATATTATTAGATAGTTTTATAGAATGAATAATATTTGATAGCACAACAAAGTGACTGTAATCAACAATAAGATAGGATGCACTTTAAAATAGAAGAGTGAAACTGGGATGTTCCTAACACAAAGAAATGATAAATGCCTGAGGTGGTGGAAACCCCAATTACCCTGATTTGATTAATTCACATTGTATTTCTGTATCAAAATATCACATGTACCCTTTAATGATATACAACCATTATGTACCCATAATAATTAAAATTTTTTAAAAAGTGCAAAAAATAAAATAAAATAAAGAACAAGCAAGCAGCTTGAGTCTCCTTTCAAAGATAGGGAAATTCTGTACTGGCCCCTTGTTTCCTACAGTGAGTCTGGCCTGCTACACTGATGTTATGGATTTAACTGTGTCTCTCACAACTTCATACATTGAAGTTCTAACCCCTAACGCCTCAGAATGTGACCCTATTTGGAAATAGGGTCGTTGCTGATATAATTAGTTAGGATTAGGTTATAATGGAGTATGTCTGGTGTCCTTATAAAAAGAGCATCATGTGAAGAGAAAGACACTCACACAAGGAGAATATCATGTGAATATGAAGACAGAGACTGAAGTGACTCTGACGATTACTCTTCTACAAGCTGATGATTACCATAGATTGCTAGCAAACCACCAGAGGCCAGGGAAGAGGCCTGTAACAGATTCTTCCACAGTACCTTCAGGAGGTCCACGGCCCTGCCAGCACTTTGATCTCAGATGTCTAGCCACCGGAACCATGAAACGATAAATTTCTGTTGTTTAAACCAAATTGTTTGTGGTATATTGTTACAGCAGACCTAGCAAACTAACTGTCCACCATATGTAGAGATCTTTCAGTCCATTTTATGAGTCCAATTCCAGTACTGTGCCTCTTTCCAGACTTGGAGTCAAAAAAAAATCTATGACTTAAGCTAATTCCATCCACACCCACTTGCAACTTGGTGATTCTGTTTCTTTTTTGTTATATGGAAAAGTTTATTATTTTTATCTTAATTTTTTAATTTGACTTTTCTTAACTTTTAAAATATATTTTATTTACAACTAATATCTCTGGAGAGGATGAAAGAATTTAATAGGGGAACTCACGATATCATCTTTCCAAAAATTTCTCTCTTCTAAATATTATATAGGAAACATATTCTTTTATAGTAGTAAAGGATATTTTAAGAAAAAAGGGATATTTAACAATGTATATTCTGATCCATATTCTTAACAACACTTTACAAAGGAAAATTAAAAATATGAAAAAAAGAGAGACAGTGAAGCAGCAAAGGAAAGAAGGTAATATTCTTCCAACAGCCTAAGTCAAGATTTCTCCATACACAGGTTGCAAGGAGCAGGCAAAACATTTTTAAAATAAAAAATCAGGCCAAGCATAATGGCTCATACCTGTAATCCTAGCACTCTGGGAGGTTGAGGCAGAAGGATTGCTTAAAGTCAGGAGTTGGGGACCAGCACGAGCAAGAGTGAGGACTCCCCCCCTACAAAAAATAGGAAAAATTAGCCAGATGTGGTAGTGCCTGCCTGTAGTCCCAGCTATAGGGAGGCTGAGGTAAGAAGATCACCTGAGCCCAGGAGTTTGAGTTTGCAGTGAGCTGTGACAACACCACTGTACTCTAGCTGGGATGACAGAGCAAGACTCTGTCTTAAAAAGAAAAAAAAATAATCAAAATCTATTGTCATTTCTGTTTATCTTTGATTAATATTAATATTTTCTAATCCACTGTTCTAGATATAATGATTCCCTTAATTCCTCCATTTTCCAGCTTTTATCCATATTTCTGTTTTTTAAAAAATGCAAAACAAATCAGGTCCTCTAAGAAATGGGTGTGGGTAGCAACAAGCTTCCTAGGTCTTCTGGGAAACTGGTGTGAAGACATAATTTGCTAAATGGAGACTAACAAATATCCATATGCATTTGTGCTATTTTCTCTGATGAACAGCTTGAGAAGGACTCGTTAATAAAACCTTTCAATGATTCTAGATTCAAGAGTGTCTACAAACATCAGCCATGGCCCAGAAACAAATCAAACAGCTTAGAAAATTTTATATAGACTTGAAGCCAGCTTGGAACATGCATTTAAAAATGTCCAATAAACCTAGGATCTAGGTGATACACATAAAAAATACACACAAATTACATAAAGCAAATGCAATGGAATTATGTCCCACAAAATTCTTATCAAATTTTTATTATTTTTTTTAAAAAGAACTTCTGGAATATTAGCTAACACATTTTCAACTCAAATTCCTCATTGGGGGGATTATAAATATCTGCGCACAAAGATGTATATGGAGACAGGTATCATTGTAGAAAGAGTACTAGTATTGGAGTAAAAAACAAATGCTGGTTTCAAAACTTACTGACCATGCACAAATCTTAATGTCTCTGAGCCCCATTTTCCTCCTAAGTAGAAATAAGAGTAATAATACCTTTTACTTTACATGGTAGATTATGTGAATAACAAAGTGTTATCCAATAGTAAGGGTTTACTTACATTATCATAAAAATTTGGGAGAAAAACAACTGGAAAACTGAGAACAAGAATAAAATTCAGCATAGACTAATTCAGCATTGCTTTGAAGAGTAAAGACACATCATAGCATTATTATTCCAACTTGTGAAAAGGTATAGACTCAGCTAGTCAAAATGTCCATGTGACTTAAGAGAACAGATTGGGCTCAGAGAAGCTGCCCTGATCTTTCTGCTTCATGTTCTGATTCAGAGTGGCAGAGTCAAAGGTTTGAATGCGTTGGTTCACATAGAGGGCTTGATGAACCAAGCCCACGCAGATTCCACTGAATTCCTATTTATGGATATATTAGTGGCTTAAAAACTTCAACTGTTCTTTTTCACAGTGAATCACATTCCTGGGGAGCGAATCTATTCAGGATACCAAATTATAGATGAGAAAGTAGCCTTGTCATTTTGAACAAAGAAAGTCACATGCCCTTGACAGTTACTGCCATCAAGCTGAAAAAGCCCAGTGAATTGCCCTCCTCTACCATACATTATTTCTCCTTTTTAAAGCAGGATGGGCAGGAAAGCAAAGTCAGAAACATTTACTTAGCCAACATTTATTTTCTATGAGCCAGCAATGTTCTGGGCGCTAGGTGATGTATGGAAAGGGAGTTGTACTCAAGAAGTTTTGAGTCTAATAAGACAAACAGACATGAGAACCACTAAGTATAATAAAGATAGGAAGTGAGTCTTGTGCAAATTTTATGTGAGTTTGCAGCAAGTAATGAAAAAAGAAATGGAAGGAAGCTAACATTGGGGCCCTTAGAATGGCAGGATAGTGGGCGTTTTCCATACGTTATCCCATTCAGTTTAACCCTCCTAACAATTTCACAAGGTAGAGATACCTTGTCCTCTCAAAATTTAGAGAAGATTGGCCCTTTTGCTGTAACAGGCCAGCTTTGACAGGGTCAGTGGATAATTTGGGAAGTTATATCCTCATTCAGGGAAAGCTGAGAAATCCTGCTATGGGGCATAGAGAGTGATATGAATGGCCTTGCTGCACTGATGTTTTCATTTATTATAAGTGATAAATCACAAATATTTATTTTCTGGAATGTAATGCTATTTTGTGTTTCAATATTTATAATTATAACATTTTAATTATTTAAGCAATTCCTACCTCTACTTTTATTCTTCAAAGTATCCTACTTTAGGCAATAAACGTAATTATTCTACTCTGTTGATCCTGCTAGTCAACTGGCCTAGTGCACCCGGGCAGCAATGTACAGAGTAATCGCTACTGTCCTTGAAGTTCTAAGACCTAGAATTTTCTTTATTGATATTAAAGCATAGTAGATAATTGCCTACTAGCTCACCAAACCTCAGCCAAAACAAGAACAGATTCCAGTCCTCACCCAGGCCAAGAAACTCCAGGCAGCTACCTGGGCAGACTTAATCTGTTATCTCATTAACCTGACTGCAAAAAAGTAGGATTTTATGCCATTGATCTCCAAAATTATTTTATTGTGATTATATTTTATATTGCCTACTTGCCAGAAAAAAGAAAATAAGGATCATATTTCCTGAACCAAATTTTGAGACACATTAATCAAAAATGTCTTAATTATAAATGTATTTGCATAAAAATGTTGTAAAATCAATATATTATATATATTAACACCCTTAATAAATTTCCCTAATTAAAAAGAGTAAGCTCATATTAAATCAGGATATTCCTAGAAAATTTGGGTAATGTCCTCTCTTATGTAAAAAAAAAAAATTAATGCCTGGGAGTATGTAGCTCCAGATTATAGATCAAGTGATGGAGTCTCCCAAATGATCCTAAATTATTCTTCTCTAGCTTTAGAAAAAGAATACCAACCTAGATGTGAAAATAAATCCCCAAATTGTCTAATGCCTCATTAACCCAAAAGGGAGTGTTTTTGCTTCCCTTAATTTTGAAAATAGCAAACTAAAATTAGCATGACTGAGCAACAAATTTTTTTAAAAGATATTATAGTTTAATCATAGAGAATATCATCAACATAACAAGTGGCAGTGAGCCATGCATAAAGTATAAGTTGAGAAGTTCAGGTCCTACTTGGCATATAGAAATATCATATAAGCTAGTGAAATATGACAGTTGTAATAACAGTCCAGGAGTAATATACAAAAAAGCAAACAGATACATCAAAGTGAAAAACGGGTCCTGTAATTATTACTTTCATGGTGAGGCAATGGAATGCTTTTGATCCCTATCAGCATGAAACCCATGCCTTCTATGAGTAAAATAAGTAATTCTTCCAAGAAGACTAGATTCTTTTTGCAGGGCAGGGAAAATTGTCATTTACTGACAAGGAGCCCAGGGTGTTAATTTATTTCATTTTTTCTTCCTTGTCTCATGCAGGATTTGATAATCATTGGGGATAAAACAATAAGGGCAGCCAACAGAAGCAGATAGAGAAATGATTTCAAATATGATATATTTGTAACTGTAACCTATCTCTGGCCTAATGGTCTTTGGGAATTTAAAATAATTTTAGAAAACTCATAAAGAATATATAGATTCAGGAGTTAAGCATGTGTGAATTGGAACTCATAAAAATGAACAAGAATACATTATTAATGTTAATTTCAACCTTGTAATTCCAAATATTAATACCTGATCCAAAATGGCTTTAATGACCTATATGACATACTAAAAACTGTGTTGCCAAATCTAATGCTCAAGTGGTGTCAGATGCTAA
The DNA here is from genome assembly GCA_008086735.1 of Cheirogaleus medius. Lineage (NCBI taxonomy): Eukaryota > Metazoa > Chordata > Mammalia > Primates > Cheirogaleidae > Cheirogaleus > Cheirogaleus medius. Next base: position 24,765,799 of record VBSM01000272.1, on the reverse strand, counting down.
GTGGTACAAAAAAGAATGAATACTGACTAACATGCTATTAATATTAGAGTTCAGTAGAGAAGGATGACTAGTAGCAAGTACGTGAAGACCTTTTGTGTGTGTGTGTTTTTTAATCCACTATGAATGTTAGTAGTCTGATGACCATGGCCTGAGTCTTCTTTCATTGTAGTTAACAATAAAAATGTTCTTGCATGTTTTGAATTTAGCAAGGTAATATTTTACCAGATTTTTTTGTTTGGATATTTTTACTGGTTGTAAAATATGGTAAAATTTAAGGAAACTGAAGGATGCCATTTTGAAAATATTTTGTTTTTATTACAAATGTATTATATGCTCAAGGTAAGAAATAAAAATGTAAACAGTGCAGAGAAGGAATAATTGAAAATAAAATTCTCTCTCCCTTTTGACAACCATCTCATATCCTCCCAGACTCAAAGGTCATACTGTTATTAATTTCTTATAAATTCATCCAGATACCTAACAAACACACCTACAAATAAGAGTTAATACAATGTAGACAATTTTTCACTTCAACATAAATAACTATTTCATTCTTTTTGATAATTACCATATGGTTTAATTTGCTAACATTTTTGATTAAGGCAAGAAAATCTAGGTAAGTAAATACCTTTGTAAGCAGGCCTGGGGCCCAAAGTATATCCTTCCTGATAGAGAAGCCAATAGAAAAAGACAATTATATATTTAGAAAATGATTTTGCTAATTGTCTTTTCTGTGAACATTAGGTGGGGCAGAGGCTCTGGCTTTCTTGTTGCTCAATTGAGCAAACACTGTCAGGCGAGGTGCTATTTGTAAACCATTTGTGCTTTAACAAGCTGAAGAGTATTTTTGTTTTAATCAACTCTTTCTTGTCATGCAGAAGCACTTAGAAACGTTGGCATTTTCAATGAACTTTGTATTCAAGGAAATGAATACAAGTCCATACTTGGAAAATAAGAACAAAATATAATTTTGTTTGTTAAACTACTCTAAATAGCAATCTAACTTGATTTTTGAATAATTGAGTTTCCTGTCCCTTCAGCTACTGATCTTTTAATATTAAACAGCCCCACTAACATTTTGTAGATAATCATGCCTAAAGTAGCGTTTAAAACTGGGCTGTTAATGACAGTGCTGGCCAGATATGAGCTTCCTGCAGAATCTATTATGTATTGTTTTAGAACTTCATTAAGCGGTATATCAGATGGGTCCATAAAATATAGGGATGTTTCCATAGAGAATGTGACTTTTATTAGTCCTCTCATGACAAACATCATCAGTTTGATTCGAGATGGCAATAAAATATACATAGCCTGTTCTAGGGAGCTCCATTTTCCCAGATCTTGAGATTTGTGATTAGTAGGCAAAGAATTTATATTACATAGCAGGTAAGATAATGGACAAAGTAAGATTTACTTTACCAAATAGTCCCATTGAAAGTCAAATCTGCACAGGCCGGCTGATATGGTATTCCTCCTATATTTCCTTTAAGTACATTCGAGGATTATATACATTCTTTTGCCATGCTCAATATTAAGAATGAGATGGGCCAGGTACTGTGGCTCATGCCTATAATCCTAGCACTCTGGGAGACCGAGGTGGGAGGATTGCTTGAGCTCAGGAGTTCAAGACAAGCCTGAGCAAGAACGAGATCCCGTCTCTACTATAAATAGAAAGAAATTAGCCAAAACAACTAAAAATAGAAAAACTTAGCTGGGCACGGTGGTGCGTGCCTGTAGTCCCGGCTACTCGAGACCCTGAGGCAGGAAGATCACTTGAGCCCAGGAGTTTGAGGTTGCTGTGAGCTAGGCTGATGCCACGGCATTCTAGCCCAGGCAAGAGAGTGAGACTCTGTCTAAAAAAAAAAAAATAAGATGAACCATTTATAGATGGTTAATAGTATGTCTGCTGAAAACTACTAGAAAATGTTTTGAGAGTTTCACACCATCTGTAAGACATCTAAAAAAATGGAAGTTAATGCCATTATTATAATTTAGAATATGTTCAATACAATTTTTTAAACTTTCTCTTTTCTTTTATAAAATAATTACAATATTCTTTATATTATGACAAAGATTCCTATGCTTTCAGGTTTATATACTCAGCATACACTTCTGACTTTCAAAAACCTACTGCTTCATTGCATTCCAGCCCGAAAGTATATTCCTTTTTCAAGGAAAATTATTGTTATCTTTTGAAGCAGAATATTATAGCTGTTTTAGGTCTATTTTTAAGAAATGCATAACATTAAACTTAGGAACTCAGACATTAGAAATTAATCATGTTTTCCATGAGTCTCCTGAAAAAATGTTTGTATCAAATCTATGAACTAATTTTTTAAATTAAATTTTGATATAAAATTTGTATCATGTTGTATTCTGAAAATAGTTCCTTAAAATTTAAGAAGTGCAATGCTTCATTAAAACTTTACCAAACCTTACCTCTGCCAATGACTTACTCTGATCTATTTTTTACTCATTCATCTCTTCATATACTGTTCACTGAAAATCTACTCTATGTCAGGCCCTGTGTAAGGCATCAATCGGGGCTATTAAACAATTCAGGCATGATCCTTACCTTCATGGCATTCACAGTTCTGGTGAGAGAGACAGACAATTTAAGAAATATAATACACCATGTGAAGTTCTAATAGAGGGTTTTTCCAAAGAGCTGTGGGATCACAGAGAAACAAAGGGACTAAGTGTTCACTATATACTAGAGAAAATCAGGTCCAGGAAAGATCAGAAGGAAGACGACTGTGGGCTAGGTGTACTCCCCCCATTTCTATCTACTCACCTCCAAACTCACATTAAGCCTCTCTCCCAATTTATCCCTTCCCCTTTTGGTGATAATGTTATGTAATTGTTAAGGAGCTTTCCCATAGTAAATTTCTCTACTGCTTGATCACATTTTTAAATGGCAGTTGGGGAATATGATACTTACTGATAGTTGGAAGTTATGATCAGGTTATTGATGACTTCAGAAGAAGGAGAAATTACATTTCTACCTACCCTTACCTTAAGGTCTGTCCTAATAATCCTGTTTTTTTCTGTAGTAAGATACATTTTGAAGATCACTGTTCTGATTGTCTTATCCCATTGACTAGGCTCTTGGTTCAATGAGTATT
>VBSM01000272.1:24736296-24758300 GCA_008086735.1 Cheirogaleus medius | reverse complement strand
CAATATGTGGGAGGCATACATTGGTTTGGCCCAAAAAGGTGGGACATTTCGAAGGGGGCGGGCTTACAGGTTATAGGTGGGTTTAAAGATTATTTGGATTGTAATTGGTTAAAGACATGAAGCTCTGTCTAAAGGCTTGGAATGTTTTAACAAAAGGAGTTTTTATCAGAGATAAGCCACCAGACATAGATTTGTTGTGTAAATTGAGGACCTATAGGATTGTCTTGCACACCCTTAGGCCTGTTAATGGGTTACAAAGGATGTCTCCAAGAAGGGAGGGGGGCATGATGAGGCATGTCTGACCTCCCTCCTCGTGGCAGACAATTTAATTTTAGGATAGTCCTTTGGCCACGAGGGGGTCCATTCAGTCAGCCGGTGGAGGTTGAGCCTTAAAATTTTATTTTAGTTCACACTATTAACATATTCTTTTCACTGAAACATTCATTTGGTTTAAAAAAAAATCCCACGAGTTTAGTGGGAGCAGTTGTTATTATCCTCCTTTTAGAGATGGAAAAAAATGAAATTCTATAAGAGCAGCAGCAGAGACCGAACTAGACTCCGTGGCTGTTTTCTATGTCCTCATGATGCCTTACATGCACTTGCCCAAATTAAATCAGTTGTAGGACTGATCGTTATTACAGAAAGAGGTTTTGAAAACCCTGGCCGATACTTTTGATTATCTGTAGGAAGTAATATTCCCTGTACTCAAAGAAAAGTATTAGAACTGTTTAATTTTTCTTAAACAGATATTTTACAAACACGTTAATATTTGACCTATGTTTTTAAATATTCAGTGATCATAGAAAGTGAATTCTTATTTCTAATTTTAATTGAAAAAATTTTTGTTGAATATAAGATGGTTTTTCAGCTCAATAAAGGCTTAAATTTATAGCCTCACACTGCTGTGTGTGTGTATGTGTGTGTATGTTTGGCAGGTGGAGGGAAAATTTGAAATTACCAAATGTAATAATAATTATACTAGCAATGTACTAAGAGATCAATTACAATCATAATGGCTATTATAATAGCGAGTTAGAAAATGATTTTCTCTTAATAAAAAAATGAGTAAAAAGAAATTCTATGTGAGTGTGAATGTGTGAATGTGTGAGTGTGAGGATATGTTGTCAGAATATAATGACAGATGAAGAAGAATTTATATAACACTATTTACCAAAAACCATTTCCTCCACAGAAAGTTGTGTAGAAGTCTACCAAGTCTTGTTAAAAACTGGAGTTATCTAAAGATAAACCCCAGCCCAGGATCCCAAATAATTTGGGGACCTTTGATAAAGACCAGATAAACTAACGTACATAACAATCTTGACAGCAGATCATCAAAACTGACAAAGAGAGAAGAGCTATAGCAACGTACAGAGGCCCCATACATTAAAGAAACTGTTGGCAATAAGCTTTTCATCTCTAATCTACCACCTAAGGAGTTATCAAGGTTATGATATCATCTGGGAAATGCTGGCTAACTGCCTCTGTAGACTTCTCTCAGGATGAAACTACTATGATGAATTCCCTTCAATCCAAAGTGAGCCTTGTCACTTCATCAGATCTCCTTGCTCCAGATGAGTATGTGATATAATAGCAAATAACCTAATGGCATACACCACAGTTTATATAGCATGATCGCGATTTGCCAAATAGAAATCAGAAAGTTGTTTGTCAAGCATGGAGACTGCATTAGTCAGCTTTTGTTATAATAACAAATAACCCAAAACCCCAGAGGCATAGAACCACCAATATCTTTTCCTTGCTTAGAGGTCTTGGGTTGGCTTTGGCTCTCCTCAGCTCTGCACCTATCCTGGGACAGGACTTGCTTTCTTCATGGCAGAGGATAAAGATGCAAGAGGCCATGCTGAACTACGCATTCATTTTTAAAACTTCTGCTCATAACTGGTGCTAAATCACAATCACTGTTATGCTAACAGTCCAAACAAGTCCATGGCTAAGTAGGCCAATGGGTGGGGGAAATTCCTTTGTCTTTAGGGGAATGCCCAAGTCTACATAACAAAAGATATGCATTAAATATTTGTATTTAATACACTCTTAAGGAGTGGAGGGAGTATAGTTAGGATAAGTTCTTGTTGGTTAATTGCCTCCTAGCTCCAAATTTACTTTTTGCCTTCTCTGTGAAAATGGATCAGAACCCTTTAAATAATTTTACTTTGTTAGCGGGCATGATGTTAAGCCTTGCCAGTAGAGGGCACTGGAGGGACATTGTGGGGTCATCCTTCTTGGCTCCCGTGTACTTCTTTAGGCAGCCTCCTGATGCATCTTCTCTTGTGCCTGGCTCTCCTAGAACAGGCGGCTTCTCCAGTCTGGCTCTTGGAATCCGTGTAGCTTTTTTTAACCCCTGGCTCAGGCAGTGTAGACATCTTCTCCAGCATCGGGCTTTTGCGGTGTGCCCAGCTTTCCCAGAATCTAGCTTCTGTAATGCAAGCCCTTTCTCCAGCATTACTCTCTTGCGGCATTGTTGGCTTCTGTGTTTTGCGGCTAGGTTGCTGCATTGTACACCGCGTCTCCAATGCCATCTCCAACAAACAGTTCAGGCAGCTTCTCTGGTTCCAGGCTTCTAAAGCACATGTAGTTTCGTTAGCACCTGGCTTGTGCAGTGACTAATGGCCAACGGTATCCAATAACTAGTAATTTCCCCTGACTCTCCCTTCAGGCAATATTGTGGTAAAAAGATACATCACCATGAACAGTTTTCTCCAGCATTCTAGAGAAAAGATTTCTGGCAAGTTCCAAAGGCCAGATTTCCAAGTTCTGCTTGTGTGGTAACAGAGTGACCGTTCTGCCATTCAGTGAACCATAGCGGTGAGGTAGACAGCCAGGATTCTTGGTTCTTCTAGGGACAGGGGTGCCCTTCCTTGGGGCCGCCTGAAACAATTGTCCTACCTGGGAAAAAGGATAAGGGTGGCCACTCCGGCTTGGTGTTGCCCCACCCTTAATCCTATCCTGAACAACTGCCACACCTTGGAAAGGAGGGAACTATCTGGGAATTATTCCCCAGCCCAGGCATAATTAGGATTCAGAAAGTGACCTAGAGGAACCTAAGGCTAATTATTATATTATTAGCTTAAATTTACATTGTGGTTCACCTCACCCCGCAGCTGGGCTTTTAGAGAAGGACTCGCATATGCAGACTCAACCTCCAGAACAACTGTTAATCATTTGGTAACATCCCACCTCTGGAATGCCCTTCCCTGGAATAGACCAATAAGAGGAAATAACTCAAGAATTCCCAGAGAGAGAAAGTCAATTAGTCAGTAAATCAGTGAGTCAGTCTGTCTCTCTCCACTGGCAGACACAGACCTGTTTTGTTTTATAATAAAAAGCCGCTCATGTGAAACTGCTTCCTGCTTGTGGTCACTGGCCCTACTTGTGAGTTTGTTTTCCAAGCAAGGAGCCAAAGAACTAGGATAACAGTCCTCCAAGAGGCTGGACCTGACACTTTGGTGTGTCTGGTCATTCTTTGGCCAAAAGCACACCAAGAACCGAGAGCAGACTGCCACCCTGATGTGGCCACACTCTTTCCAACAAGGTCTGGATCTCAGCCCTAGGGAGCATCTTCTTTGGGTGAAATGGAATCAGTTCATCTCTGAAGGTGGTAGCTGAAATCCCATACTTTTTAGAGTGTCCTTTATTCCTTATTGATCAATTCCTTATATTGTAGTTAATTCTTTATATTACATTTCCTGTGTTCAAATTACTGTGTGGTTTCCCCTGTCTCCAGATTGAACCTGAACTGATATGGGAACCATATTATAAGCTATCACAGAGATCTAACAAATAGAATTAGTTAAATGAAACATTTTTCGTTAAGATAAATTAGCCTCATATGTTCATTTGCACATACGACTGGGATTCTCAAAGTCTTGATTAAGGCTTCATCTTTCCTGGGCATGCTTAGATGGGCTCTGTTTTTCCTACATCTCTGCGTCTGGCCACCCTTGATTGCCAAACTCTTTCTTAAGCTCTGTGAATAGTTTAAGGTTATGGTCAGACTCTTTAAGCCTCCCTGAGAACAGAGTTAATTCTCCTTTTTTTTTGCTCTACTTGATTTTGTGTTGATTTTTGGAAGACATTTGATTTTCTTTATCTCTCCAAATCCTTGAGCTTGGCCTCACTAAACCCCTCACTTAGGCCAATATCATATACACATTAGAAAAGGCCATGAAAAGCAACATTTTAAAAGTCACCATCCCTTTAAAGATATAATTGCTACCTTTCATTTCTGATAAGTTTATTAATTTATGAAAACTAAAAATTGAATTGTGGGAGAATGTGTAAAGTACATATAGAAAACACAAGGGCAATTTTTTTAATAAATACTTCTATTAAAATAAGAATCATACATTCCTTTATAATTTAAAATTTCTTTCCTGAGAACCAGCACAGCAAATGTAAACCATTTTATTGGGTAAAAAAGAACCTAACTTATACTTTTTATTAATATGTGTATTTCTTTTTACAGACATGTTTATTGAGACTGCAGCTATTTCTCTCAATTGAAAAATGAGGAATGCAAAGAATTATTTGAGATAATAGACAATGTTTTATTTTCTTACCCAAAATCTTCTCTGGACTGACTACTGATGTGAATAATTGATAATAATAAGCTCAATGTGAATATATAGACAGGGTAAGTGTCTAACACTAGGCTAGAGCTGTGGAAATCTAAGAAACTTATTTTGAGAGACACAGAAACAGGTTTAAATGGAAAACAGGGTTATCTTAAAGCTATGCCTAAAGGGCCAGGTGGAGTCCATGGCTTCTGTAATCTCTGATAAGGTTTAATTGCTGCTTATGCTTTGCTGTCTTCTCCCTCTAATTTGATATAATCTCATATCTTACTAGATATCTTAGCTTCTCTGGGTAGCTGTGAGGTGCAGAAAAATAATCTTTATGCTCCATTATAACTTCTCAATCTTTTCCTGGCCTTTTGCAAAGAATTCCAGGTTTTGGACTATATTTACAATTATAGGTTTATGCTCGTGAATTATGGCATTTATAACTTGGAAGAAGCTTTTTAAGATATTCTATTCCTAGTGTCTCTTTTTACAGATCAGGAAATTAAGGCCCAGAGAAAGGAGGAAATATATTCTGGGTTGTACAGTGGGTAGATCTGAAGTCATCACTGAAGTCTCCTGATGCCCACATTCTGAGCTCATGTGGGCAAAAAGGGTGGATCTTTATTCATATCAGAGAGTTGCACTTGTGAAAATGGAGATTGGAATAGCTACAACTGAAGAAAGAAGGCCAGCCAGGGGCCTGTCTGACTACTGTCTGTGTTATGCTGACAATTTTTGGCTCCTGGAGATCCATAGTTCTACTCAATTTAGGAACCATTACCCATAGTTATCATATTCATTCTGATATAAACAAGAGCATACAATTAAAACTCTGAATTCTGAGTGTGTCTCTGTATTTTTCAAGCAAAAGTTTGTTCTTTTTTTTAAAGCACTCTTTTTTGTTTGCCTGCTTCTTTGTATATAAAGAATTTTTTTTTTAAAGCAGTTGTTGCTCACTTCTCTTTGCAAACCATCTGGCAATTCCATTATCCAATGACATCCAACAAAAAGAAACAGTAAATACTGTAACAGAAACAAAGGTAAAGACAGGTCATCTCATCAAAGAGAGAACTTATTTACAACCAGAATTGAGTATTGCTAAATATTATGCTCCAATAACATAATTAATAATAGCATTCAGGAGAAGTTTCCATCTTTAATGTTACTTCTCATTAATCTGAAACTGATTTAACTTAGGATTTAATGCATGAAAATAGGAATCAGCATAAAAAGAAAGCTTAGGTTCATAATGAAGATAATAAGCAGACTCTGCCAGATGGCAATATCAAAACCTGTGGTGGGGGCATAAACAAAAACCACATACTGATTTTCAAATGAAAAATAATGAAAAACTGGTTTAGAATTTTTTATAATTGTAGAAAATTTTGTATAGATATGCTAAAAAAATTCTGGTTGGGATGCAATATCTCCGTTTACTGTTTTTATTTTTTACTTATTTTATTGTTTTTTATTTCAAAATATTAAGGGGGTAATATTTCAAATATTACCCCCTTTTGATATATGCCTTGAGTCAGGGCTATAAATTTTCCCATCATCCGAATAGTGTTCATTGTACCTGTTAGGTAGATTTTTACCCCTCCCTTCCTACCCCTTCCTCCCTGCTTGATTTCCAATGACTTTTACTTCCCTCTGTGCACTTGTGTGCCCATTGGTTAGTTCCAATTTATTAGAGAGTACATGTGGTGTTTGTTTTTCCATTCTTGAGATACTTTGCTTAGGATAATGGTCTCCAGCTCCTTCCAAATTGCTGCAAAAGGCATTAATTTATCCTTTTTATGGCTGAGTGGTACTCCATGGTATACATACACCACATTTTGTTAATCCATTCATGAATTGATGGGCACTTGGGTTGATTCCATATCTTTACAATTGTGCAATGCACTGCAATAAACATTCAAGTGCCTGTTTAGTATTTTTAAAGATACATGTATTCTATCATATTGCATTTGGCATTTGTGCTATCAATAATGTTATTTATTATCTTATCTACAAAGACTTTGATATTTTCCCTTTCCTTTGGATTCACTATGTTATCAGAATTTACTGATCCTTCTCTCCTTATATAATTTACAGATGTCAATAGCTGGGAAATTTCACTAGTCTACAAGTGGTCTCCTTGCCATTTCCATATCTACATTTGTCTTTCTACAGCATCCTACATATCATGGCCAGAACAACTTTCAGAAATTAAATTTCCATCCCATAATTGCTCTACTCTTATCTCCCACTGAATACCACACCCCTACCCATTTACCTATAGAGTTTACCTATTGAGTCAAATCCATCCTCTGTGTAGCACCAACAAATCAACCACTAGTTCTCTGAATATACTCTATGCCCTATCCAATAGGTCTTTTCTCCATCTCCAGCATATGCAATGAAACCATTTCACAGAATGCATTCAACCAAATACATAATCCTTGAGTTATAAATATTTCACTTTTCAAAGATTTCCAAACTTGTTGGAAAAACACGTTGGAGAAACCTTAGTTAAACAAAGTCAAATGGTTCCTCTTTTGCCTGGTTTTAAGAGCACTTTAGTATGCAGTACACCCTAAAATTATTTGACCATGGACTCTTTGCATGAAGTCAATTGCTTGATATATATATATATATATATATATGCATACACATATTAATATCTATGTTTTTAAATCTTATTCATCTAAATTAAAAGCTCCCAGAGAATTAAATGTAGAGTTACTATGTAACTGATCAACTCCATTCCTAAGTATATACTCAAGAGAAATAAAACTTATATATACACAAAAACTTGCACATGACTGTTTATAGCAACATTAGTCATAATGGCCAAAATGTAGACACAACTCAAATGTCCACTAACTGACAAATGGATAAACATAAAGTGGTATGTCTATACAACAAATACGATTTGACCGTAAAAAGGAAGGAAGTACTGATATATGTTACAATGTGGATGAATCTTGAAAACATCATGCTAAGTAAAAGAAGTCAGTCACAAAAGGCCACACATAATATGACTCTGTTCATATAAAAGTCCAGAATAAGGAAATCTATAGGAACAAAAAGTAAATTTGTGGTTGTTTAAGGCTAGGGGAGTGATGGAGGGTAGGGAGTGATGCTAAAGGTACAGGGTTTCTTTCTGAGGTGATGTAAATGTTCTGAAATAAACTGTGGTAATGACTGCATATATTTGTGAATATACTAAAAACTATTGAATTGTACACTTTAAAAAGATGAATTGTATAGGTTGTCAATTTTATCTCACTAAAGCTGTTTTTATAAAAACTCCAGAAGAGCAGAGACCATATTTCACACCATTTTGTATCCCTTCTTTATGCCTATATTATAAATAGCAAATGCTAAATAATTGTCTGACAAATTGACTGAAAGAAAGGGCTGACAAAAGCCTTTTTTCTCAGTGTGGTCCATGGACCAACATCACTGCATCCCCTGGATGTCTGTTAGAAATGCAGGTTCTCAGGCTGATCTCACATCTGCTGAATCAGCATCTGCATTTTAACAAGATCTAAGGTGATTCATATGCACATTAAAGTTTGAGCAACACTGCACTGTAGTATGAACTGTAGTATCTCCTAATTGTTGAGTACACTAAGTTTTACATAGCTATTTTGCTTTTTCATGCCCTAGGGCTTTTCGTAGGGATTAAATCCATTCACTTTTAATAAAGACAGCATCTAATGAATTATAATTAACCTACTTTTCTCAGTTGTAGTTCTAATGTGCTTTTCAGTGCTCAGTCAGGCCTCTAAAATGTGATGATTATACAAAATGTAAAAAATTATATAAAAATAAATAGATAAAGTATTCAGGTCTTTTAGTCCCTTGAATTTTACAGAAATGTCATCTTTTATAATCGCTCATTTAAATACAGAAGCTTCCAGTTCACTTGTTTAAAGGTACATAACACATGATTTTAAATCAACTTATTTTTTCACCAACGAAAAGCAATTTATAACCAATTTTTTCCTCACTATTGTCAACATTTTTTGATGAATTAGCACAGGAGTCATCTTGGTCATGCTAGAAAAAATTTACTAAATATACATAAAGCAGAGAAAAAACATTTTGTTTGCAGCTTTCCTCTTGATGGTTTGTGCTATTGCTGGAAACGCTGAAAGATTTGAAGCATCCCACTTCTGTAAGCTTGTCAGAACTAGAGAACTTCATAATTTAGAAACATGTGCTTAATACAGCATAAAGTATTCATATAAAATACATTCCTTTAAATGATTATTCTTGTCTCTGCTGTCTCCTACCCTTCTCCATGACCTCTCATGCCCACATAGCCAGGGAAACCTGCAGAATCTTGATTCTGCTCTTCGCCATCCTAACCGTGGAATGGGATCCTATAGGACCCAGGGACAAGCTGACACCAACCAAGGCTAACATCTTTCCCCTTCGTAGGTGTGCTGTGCTCCCAGCCAACAATAACCTCTTGCAATAAGCAGTGCCCCTCAGTATTGCCAGGTACTGGGTACTTCCAATGGGTTTTATAAAACAACTGCTTTTCTCAGTCTGCAAGATAGACTAAAAATAACAGTATATTTGGATGACAGTAATTAACTTATGATCAACTACTCTGAATATTTTAATAAATAATCACAGAAGCCTATGATTTTACACAATGTCAGAGGCCCACTATCTCCTCTGTTAAAATGAGAACAACACTTTTTAGAAAAATCTCCCAGATTCCTTAAATGTATCTTTTCTATTTATGGGAAATGTGAAATATATAGATGCTTATATTTGTCATAATATAAAGCAATCTACATATTTACTATATTTACTATTCTTAGGAATATGCTTTTACCAAGGAGGTACTTATATAGAAGACATAGGTAAAAATACAAATAAATATGCATACTTTAGGGACCTTGGTTTTACTGTAATGCATGTGGAAGATATCCATCCAACATATTCACTGGGAGAAATCAAAGAGTAATATCCTTTTATTTTGATATTAATTATATTTAAGGAAGTATAGGTCTGGTCTGTTAAGGAATTAATAATTAGAATTAATAATAAGCACAGAAACTTAAACTTATGAGCTAAAGTACATAGTTCCCCCCCGCGCCCCCCCAGAAACAAGTAGCTTTATTTTTTCTATGAGATCCTATGCTGAGATTAACTGGTCTTCAAAAGGTCACTGAAAATACAGACACATGAAAGCCAATAGCAGCAAAATAAGAAGTCAACTTTAACTGATTTATTTCCTGATTAAAAAATCACACATACATATTCATAGCCTCCCTTAAAATTCCTTATTGAAAGAAAAAAAATCTCTATTATTTAGAAAATGATGAAGGAATTTCTTATAGCAAGAAAATTTAAGAATCAGTTATCCATGACTACTTTCATGATAGTGATAGAAAAGAAGATAGATCCTGCAGGGGCAGGAACCATCCTTCTACATTTCAAAAGTCTAAAAAGATCATTCTTTAGAACACTGATCCTTTGGGAGTGTGATTCCACAATCAAAAAGATATCTGCAAGGTAAACACACATCTGAGGGAGTCAAGAATGGATGTTTCAGTTGGGAAATTTTTCTTGGAAAAAAACACAATAATGTAATCTTTCAAAAAGATCAGCTCATTTTTAAGACTGCTGAACAGAGAAACTAAAAATGGTTGTCCATGAAACTAAAAGTTTTATTCTTCAGAATATAAAACATATATTTCCTGATATAGGGTAAAATTTAAGGACCATGAGCCAAATTTTGGAAAGGTCTCTTGCTACTCACCACACCTTGACACCCCCACACAGCCATTTGCCCTGATTGGCTATTTCTGCTCCATTGTTTTTGCAAGGCAGGGACTGCTGAAACAGTAGGTTTGCCTGTGGTTAATTTTTGTTCTCGTGTATTAGCAATAGGAAGCCTTTGTGAGCGATGTCTTGCTTGTCAGGCACCAACTTCTAAGACCTCCTTTTTTCTAGTCTCCCTCTTTTGGCACTACCTGTGAAAGCTATAACTGCCATAAATCTGCATGTCCCTGATGAAATCTGGAAAGTGAGCCAGCTCATCTTGGGAAATTCGTATCAGTTATGGTCTCTTCCACCTCCCCTCGCCTCTAAATCATTGTTGACTATAGTAAGTGTTAGCTGAAGGCTGAGGTGCTTAAATGATTACTCAGAATTATTAAGGGAGAAATGATGGGCTTTATTTAAAAGATTGGCTTAAAAAGAAATAAAGTGGATTTCCACTTTCATAGCAGAATTTCAGGTTTGAATTATATATTATTTTCTCTCTAGCCTAAAAGAATATCCTCAGAGTTTCTGCAAAGAATGCCTTGGGCATGAGAGTGGCAGCTTGGTTTTTAACAGCTCATATGCCTTCCAGTGTCATTCAAGCAAGATGAGAGAAAGAGTGAGAGCAGGACAAGTAGCACCAGGCAAAACTCCAACAAGGAATTTTATTAAGGAAATAAAAGAAATGGAAGAAGAGTTGTTCAGTCCCAGGACTGAGTGATTAGTGTCTGTCCCTGTTCCTTGCAGCCCATTTGAATTCAACAGTGAGTTATCTCTTTCTCTTCTTAATTCTCATAGCACTTTGCTTGTGCCTGCCTTACATTTACTCCTGCTATCTCATACTATAGCTGTTTATGTATCCATCTAATCTTTATGGAACTGGAAGCTCCTTGGAAAGACAAAGGTAATATTGCACATTTTTTTTTTATCTTCAGTGACAACCAGCATGGGAGGAAATAAAAAAAGAGAGAGAGAAGAGAAATAAAATTTCCTAAGCATCTACTACACTTTAGGCAAATGCAAGGTGTTGTTATTTTGAGGATCCAATAACAAATTCATGTTGCCTGCCTGACGTTTGAATTAATTGAGATCTAATCCAAAATAGGCAGATGGAGACAAAATATCAGTTTTATTTTTGATTTCGAACTCCTGACCTTGAGTGATCCGCCCGCCTCAGTCTCCCAGAGAGCTAGGATTACAGGCATGAGCCACAGTGCCTGGCTTTATTTTTGTTAAATTTGAAACTGGATAATAGAATTTAAGAGTGCAGCAACAATGTGATTCCTAAAAATGTGTGCGGAATTAGGCAAACACTCCCAACTGGTGGCAGGTAGAGCTGGAACATCTCAGTCTTCCCCATGTGGGGTCCTTCCCTGGTTAAACAAACATCGAAGCAAAGCAGACTGGATAGACACTTTCTGCAGGCATTTGCAGGTCCCAAAGAGGAAACTGGAGTGTGGGCTGAACTCCACAGCCCAATTTCTTTCTCCAAACTCACCAGTGAGATAATTTACTTTTCCTATCCTAGCAAGAAGGGAGTGAGTGAGGGGACACACAGATGTCAGGAATCTTATACCAATGAACATCCCTTTTCTTGTGGAAATGAAACAGGGGAAAGGAGGTTTTCCCACCACCAAAGTGTTTTCATACAACATCTCATTTATTCTCTCAACCTATGTCATGTTAAGTATTGTTATTCTGTTTTTATAGGTGAAGAAAGGAATGTCCATAGTTATTAAGTAACTTGCCCTAAGTCTCACAGCTAGTAAATGTCAGAATCAATATTTGCTCCCAAAGTTTGTGCTCTATATTTGACATGGTGCATAGCATACAGGTCAGATACATGTTTGATGAATGCATGAATGGGAAGAAAGAAAACTCTACATACATTTATGCATCAAGTATGGTAAATCCCAGGAATTTTAAATGGTTTAAGTTTTTTCAAACACAATGAATTCTGGCTTTTAAACATAATCCCAGTACTTTAGGAGGCCAAGGTGGGAGGATGACTTGAGGCCAGGAATTCAAGACCAACCTGCGCAACATAGTGAGACCCCAGGTCTACAAAAAAATAAAAACATTAGCCAAGTATGGTGGTGCATGCCTGTAACCCCAGCTACTTAGGAGGCTGAGGCAGGAGGACTGCATGAAGCCCAGGAGTTCAGGACTGCAGTGAGCTATGATCACACCACTGCCCTCCAGCCTAGGCAACAGATCGAGACCCTGTCTCTAAATAAATACATAAAACCATAATGAATTCTGTATTGTAAGTGCACCATGATAAATTCAAAAAGGATAACCTTTTCTTTAGTTTATGGACTATATGGAAATTTTCTTAAATTATTCTCCATTTTCATATACTCCATTTCATATACTGCCAACTCTAGGCCAGGTATCTGCTACTACATTTACGTGTTCCATAACACCACCATAAGAGGTCCAAGAGGTCTTTTATAAATGACTATTAAGAGAAGCAACACACAGAAGTAGATAAACTCTTCGTAATGATTTCAAGTTATTTTTATGAACAAATATACATAGGTGTGTGCACTTGTAAATACATATTTTTTTCTTCAAGTGCCAAAAGCCTACAATATTTGGCACAATAAGTGGTTTTACTAAGTTGAGGAAATGTACAATAGTGTCCTTTAAGTGTGGAAAGAACTACTGTAAAGGAGAATGCTGATTAGTTAAGTCTCTCTGCACTAAAAAGAAAAAACAAATAGGCTTAAACTTCAGCAGGAGCAATATAGATTACACATAGGAAGGCTTTCCTAATAGCAAAGGTTATTAAACAGACACCCTCCCTAGGAGATCTCTAATACCAGGATAAACAACCAGCTGGTTTAGATACCATGCTGTTTGGAGGCACAGAGCTGGCCTGGGTGAACTTTCAAAGTATTATATGTAATATAATTACTTGTACTTTCATGTAAAATATCCCTCAGTAATTGTGTATTCGGAACGGTTAATAATACTGAAACTCTATGAAGGAAGAAACCATATTTTGTACTATTCTAGCATTCTCAAATTACTCAACACAGTGCTGAGCATATAGTATTTACTTAGTGTTTACATTTATTTAAAATAAATGTTTACTGACCAGACTGATTGATCAGTTGAGAAGAATAATAAATAGAAAAAGGGGAACTGGACTCTGTTTCTAGATCTACAAATGAATTGTCTAGGACTTGGAGAAAATCAGTTTCTCCAGGTCTTAATTTCCCTCCTCTGTTGACTATGGCCTCTATGAGTTGAGGGCCTCTGGACCCCCACAGCACTGTGACCCCACAGTTCTGATGATGCTGTTCTGTATCCGGTTCATGCTGCCTATCAGCTGCATTGCAGGGAAAGGATGTTGGATAACAAGCAAGAAAGCCTAGATTCTAGTGTCACTTTGTTCGCCAACTAGCATTACGGACTTGTTCAAATCATTTAATTTCCCTAGGATTCTATCTGTAGAAGCCTTTTGTTAGCTCAGAAATGCTATAATTCTACAACAATGGCATGCTGAGTTATATTCTCTATTCACATTATCATATCTAATGTGTTTCAAGAAAAAAAATTGGCCCAAAATATCATTAAAATTACTTTTAAATATCTTAACAATCAATTCATTAAGCAATTTACCTTTATCAATGGATAGCTGTGGTCCCCAACCCCCAGGCCACACACCAATATGGGTCAGCGGCCTGGTAGAAACTGGGCCACACAGCAGAAGGTGAGTAGCAGGGTGAGCAAGGGAAGCTTCATCTGTATTTACAACCACTCTTCCTCTTTCCTCACATCATTGCCTGAGCTCCGCTTCCTGTCAGTCACTGTCTCCCATCACCCCCAGATAGGACCATCTAGTTGCAGGAAAACAAGCTCAGGGCTTCCACTGATTCTAAATTATGGTGAGCTCTATAATAATTTCATATGTTACAATGTAATAATAATAGAAATAAAGTGCACAATAAATCTAATGCACTTGAATCATCCCGAAACCATCTTCCCCAGCCCCCAGCCCCTCTGTGCAAAAATTATCTTCCATGAAACTGGTCCCTGATGCCAAAAAGGTTGGGGACTGCTGATGTATAGTATATGTTCATTTATTTCTCTCGAATAGAAGAATTTATCTCAAATGTCCAATCAATTCTCATTATGTTTGTAAGTTAATTTATTGGAATATACTGTAATACCAGTTCATTCATTTAGAAAATTTCCTTGATTCCATGGGACTATCGTATTTGAACAGTCAGTCACACTAGTTTTGCTGCTGCACCAGTAATTTAGAAAAGCCTTACAAAGAAACTTTCCAGAAAGTTGAAGCTAAGCCAAAAATCTTCAGAAATAAAAATGTGATTTGCCTTTGCCCTTTCAAATGTAGCAGACATTTTATCAGCAAATATTTACACTAAGACCTATGATAACTAAATGGTTTAACTAGTCAAACTTTAAGTGACAATCCCTGCATGATTAGAATCTATAGATAACAAAATGAATAAAAGTCATATTGACAGTATGCTTGTATGAATTTATGTTTGAATGGATGGGTATTCATTCATTCAATAAGCATTTATGGAATTCCACTAGGTGCCAGACGACAGTGAGCTGGAAATGAAAAAGTGATAAGATATGGCCCTTTCCCAGGAGATATTCCCAATCTAATTGACAGTACAAATGTGTAAATAAGTACAGGGCTCTATAAGAGGCTCTAAAACAGAAGTATATACAACATGAAAGGGAAGAGAGTATAACTAAAAGCCTAGAAATAGAGAACAATAGATTTAGATGTTCCGGGAAGCCCAGAGATGTTGGATTCAGATATGGAAAATAGAATGACTATAAGTGAAATAATATAAGAAAACATATAGAAATGAGCACACATATAGAAAGAAACCTACTGATTTGAGAAAAATGAGACCTTTGAAAATGTAAAGTTAAATTGTTGAAATTTGAAACTCAACAGACTGGTTGAGCATATTCAACAAAGAGAGAAAGAAAATAGAATATATTAAAGAGACACGAGGGATAGAATGAGAATGTCTAACATATGCATATTCAGAATCACAGAAGAAGGGGATGTTTAGCTGCATCCTGGCCTCTACTCACCAGATGCCAGCAGCACCCATTCCCTTCAGCTGTGAAAATCAATAGTATCTTCAGACATTGCCAAATGTTTCTGAGGGAGTAAAATCACCCCAGATGAGAACCACTGTTGTAAAGAATATATGAGAAACAAAAATTGTTGGCCTATTTAACTCATGGTTATGGATACAAAATCCTAAACAAAATGAGAGAAAATTGAATTTAACTGCAAATAAAATGACAAAACCAATTGGACTTTTTTCTGAAATGCAAAGAAGTTTGCATATTTGAATATCTATAAATATCATAACTCAAACTAACAAATTAAAGAAGAAAAATTTTACATCCTTTCAATAGGTAAACATATTTACATATACATACAAACACATACATATATAGATATATATTTATAGATATGTATGTATACATACACACTGTATATATGAATATCCTCACAGCATCCAATGATAAACAGTCTTTTTCCCTTATTTACTTCTTTAATCTACACCTTGTAAGAATCTATCTGCACTATGAATCAGAAAATGTTCTTTAGGTTCAGTGCAATGTCTGAGAGAGGGGGATACCAATGCAACTGAGTTAATCAGAAGCCTTCTTCACAAGTTTATGCTTCTTTAGAGAAAAAGTTAAAGAATACGATTAGCTAACAAGACCATTTACAAATGTTTCAATTCCACTTCAGGACAGAGTCTAGATTTATTTTAATAATACTACAAATGTCCACTAAAATGTTGATCTGTATTTTAAAAAGCAATTCAAATAAGTTAAGTTCAAATTATATTAATGCAAAGAAAAGTCTTAAATGACTGTTTCATTCCATGGCTATGTAGCATTCAACACAACTATCTTTGAAATCAACCGACCTTTCCTGTAACTAGCCAGTAAATAAACATGAATGACTCATTAGTGCACTCACATGAACTGAAATGCTCATTTGCAGTGGCTTTAAAATGCCCTGGATTTCAAAATGACCTCTATTATTTTTTATTTAACTATGTATATAGATAAATCTGAGATCATTATATAGTCAACAATTGAGCAAGCTGAATTTTTAGCATTACCATCTCTACCACATAGTTAAGAAAATGAAAAGATACTAAGAGGAATGCAACTGACAGAGGTGGCTCTCTGTTTGTGAGGTGCTTCACTCCATACCAACATTCCCAGCCTGCGTCTTGGTGAGTAGGAAGTCAAGTTACCTCATTGTATCAGACTCCTGATTCGCACAAATACTGACCTTCAGTTTGTACAAATGGATCAGTTAAATGAAACCATGTAAATCATTTCTCTAAGTATTTTGACATCTATATGAGCAAATGTGAGTAACTCACTTCAAATAAAATATAAGATAAATGAACTAGTGGATATAAAGTTTAACATGCCTTATCAGCCTAATAGCAATTATAAAAAATAATAATAACAACTGTTATACCTAACAATGCCTAATTACTGTGCTAGGTACTTCAGATATATCTATAATGACAATGATGATGCAGTAATAATATAATAATACTCAGCCAAAGAGAGATGAATTGGTCACTGCCTGTGAGGCAAGGGAGGGTTCATGACAAACAATATTCTCATCATACAGATTGTGCTGTCTTCATTGATCATTGTTCAACCTTTACCTTGAAAACAATGGGATTCTTGACTCTTCTTCTATGATATTGAGTCCTGACTGGGAACACCATTGCCAAACAATTGCATCCAGAAATAAAGATTATTGCACTTGAATAAAAAAGAACTTGGGCAAATTTTAGACTTGCCTCTGTGAATTATACCCTTCCAGGCAGAGGACCGTGTCTGGGATGAAGCCTGTCTCAGGAAGGTCAGATACAGTTGTCCTTGAACAACTTCTAGCTGCCTAACTGGAGCCCTTCTTATTCCTGCCTGCACAAGCCTTGCTAGAAGGGCCTGATAAAGGGGCTCTGATAAATTTTCCAACCTACTCACACCTCCTACCTGTCTTGTCTTTGGTATTCCCAATCAAATCCACAGGCTTAGCCCCAGGCAACTTCAATGGGGTTGTATTTTGTTTGTTTTGTTTTTTCTTACCAATTTATTCACATATGCCCCAATCAGGAACAGACATTGTTAGGAAAAAAAAAAAAAGATGCATTTTTGTAAGGTCAATGGGAAACCAGAAAAAAAAATGTGTTTTTTTTATTGTGATCTTAAAACAAACAAAACAAAATATTGTGATCTTAAAATAAAAATGCTTGAGTACATAAAATGCTCAAGCATTTTAGTAGTATGAATAGACAGAAAAACATCAGAAAGCACAGTCATAAAGCATAGTACAGGTGATCTTTTTCGTCTAATATCTCTCCTTTTAGAGATTAAGAGAAGGAAGCATTCTCCGTCCTTCACTACATTCCCAATATGAGCAGTAGTAACTAAGTTCAGAAATGAGAGTACAATTTATAGTTATCATTTGAATACTTGCTATATACCGCTCTTTATGCTAAGTGTTTTAGATACATTATCTTATTTAATTCTCACAGCAATTTTTGGTTTAGGAACTGCCATTATTCTAAATTTGATAGAGGAGGAAAAAGTGTCTCAGCAAGATTAAATAACTTGCCTATGGTGACACAAATTGTAAGTGACAGAGCTAGGACTCAAACCCATGTCTCTTTGAATCCATGCAATAATGCCTTAAAACTCTATTTTGTAAGGTTTGAGCTTATGTTTCAATCTTTGCCTCTAATCAGTGAGCTCCTTCAGGACAGAATTTATTTCTCATTAATTTTTGTATCTCTAGAGCATGAAATAATGCCTGATACAGAGCAGGAACTCAATGATTGTCAAATGAATAAAATGATGAATTAATAAAAAACGGAAGAAATTACTTTTAAAAGGAGACAGAAAATTAAAGTTCATGCAAACAGATAATTCTACACTAAGAATACTATTCCTATGGTTAGTTTTGTGCCCCTCCATTTCTATTGTAGCAACATATGAGTATTTTATGATAAGCACCATTTTTACTTTAGAATTAAATGAAATGCTTTCAAAAATATGTACTTTACCCAGGGATTTAAATGAACGATTGAAATTCCATAATCAGAACATGACACAACCGAACCAGCGTATAATCATATGTTTCCCATAATAAGCTACTTGAAGTGTTCTTAGGGTTACAATTTTGTAATCTAGACATGAGAGGAAGATCTGTGCTCTTGACAACATTCAATACAGGCACTTCAGCTGGCTCTGGATAAAAGACAAACCTTCTCTTTTGCATTACATAAATGTTCTCTCATTCCTTATCAGTAAGCAGACAGTCCTAACTGTTACCGTCACATCCTCTGCCATCTTCCGCCAACTTCTGGCCAGTTTGACACGGGCAGTAATAACTGCCAATTGTATTACAGCATTGGTCCTGACAGCCAGCATTGTCAGTGGTACATTCATTTACATCTGCAATCGAATAGTTAAACAGAATTAGCCTCTTGTTACTAGACACACAGAAAGAAACGTCAGTGTCTCTCCTACAAATGAACCATCACAGAGTGACCTCGTTCTCTGACCTCAGATTAAACGAGATAAAACGATATCTCATTTTAATTAGAGCTAATGCACTGTAATTTTGATGTGAAGAAAGATACAAATCATAATCTTTGGTATCTGAAATATTACATTTGAACAGTAAAGTAAGAAGTTTTCTAGTCTTATGGATTTTGGAGGCTTAGGGTAAAGATTCAGAAATTTCACATCCAACTCATCATTTGAGGATGTGATTGAGAACAAAGAGAGAAATCTGAGAGTCAGAACACTATTCACCTATTCATCTATTAAATATGTTGTTCATGGCTTCTCAAATAAATGTTAAGCTCCCACCACTACATATTTAGCATTGTCCTAGACAGAGTGAGAAATGTACAAAGGCAGTTCCATGGTTTCCAATGGTTAAAATCTAGCTGGAGTTGAGGACTACACAGAAGTGTGATTTGATTGTGTCCGTGTCCTGGATATGCCCACAGACACATTCTAAGCCTGTGTCCAGAAGTCGTCTTTACGGATATGACTCTATTTTATGTATTTCCTCCATCCAGCTAACAGCTGATAAGTATTCCAGCCCATTTGCAGGTTTGATAGCGGCCCGTAAAGTGATTTAGTACCATAGCTCAAAAGAGGCACCTCTACACCATGTTGACTAGCTAACTTGATAGATCCTTGCCTCATGAAATGAGTGTGGCTGGAAGCAAGAGAGGATGGAGAGGGCACGAAAGAAGAGGAGGGCAACAAAGGAGGGGAGAAGAAGGAAGAGGGGGTCAGAGAGAAGGAGAGGGAGAATGGGTTGGTTAGAACAGTAGAAGCAGCAAAGTAAAAGCATAGACAAAGAGAAGGTGTCTCACCAAACTGCAACCATGAGAGCAGAAAACAACCAATACCAAAAGAACAATGAAGTAACAGGCAGAGAGAGCTACAGTGCATCTTGACTGGATATAACTGATTTTATCTGACCACTGGCTACACAGCTGTTGAGACTGCTTTTGCTTGTTTTAACTTTTTGCTGAGGTATGCCATACACATAGAAAAGTATATAATTCTTAAGTATACACTTTGGTGAAGTTTCAGAAGTAGAAAATACCAACACAACTTCAATGCAATGCCAGAATATTACTAGCACCAAAGAAGCACCATGCCTCACTGAAGGTAACAACTAACCCGATCTTTAATCACTATAGGTTAGTTTTGTCTTTTTGAACTATACATAAGTATAATTATACTGTGTGTATTTTTTGTGTGCCTGGCATCTTTCATTCAGCATTCTATTTATGAGATGACACGCCCATGTTTTTGCATATACTTGAACCTTATTCATTCTTATTCCTGTATGTTATAATTTTCTATGAATATATCACAATATTTATTCATTTCACAGACAATGAGCATTGGATATTTTCTTATTTTTGGCTTTTGTGAAGAGTGCAGCCATAAACATTCTCATACATGTCTTCAGTGAACTAAGGTATGTATTTCTGTTGGGCAATACAGTTGATCCATGAACAACATAGATTTGAACTGTGCAGGTCCACTTACATGCAGATTTTTTCAATAAATACAGTCAGCCCTCCACATTGACAAGTTCTGCATCTGCAACCAAACACAGAACCAAAATACAGTATTCACAGGATTCAAATACTGTGTTTTTAAAATTGGCCCTCCATGCATATGGAGGGCCATGCATTCTAATTTATACTCCCATCAGTGATACATTAGAGACCACATGTTACTCATTCTTGTCAACATTTGGGATATTCTGTTTTTCCATTTTAGTTCTTCTGGGAGTTTACAATAGCATCGCATTGAGATTTTAATTTACATTTTCCAGTGTATAATTTGTTTAAGCATATTTTCAAGTTATTAGCCATTTGGATAACATCTTGTTGAAATGCTGGTTCAAATATTTTTTCCATTTGTCCAAACTTAAAATATTGGTTCTTTTATTTCTGAGTCCTCAAGTAGAATATCAAATAGAAGTGGTGGCAACAGTCATCTTTTTCTTGCCTCAGATCCCAGAAGCAGAGTTTTTAACATTTCACAGTGGGTATTATGGTACTGTAGGGTGTATGTATGTGTGCATGTGTGTATGTTTTATCAGATTAAAAAGTTCCTTTCCACTCCTAGTTTCTCAAATATTTGTATCATAAATAGGTGTTAATTTTTATTTGCTGCTTTTTCTGAATCTATAGTTAGATGATTTTTCTTATTAATTCTGTTAATGAGATGAATAACATAACTGATCTTTGCATCCCTGAAATAATATACTACCCTCTTATTTCAGCTAGCTAATATTTTGTTTAGGATTTTTGTGATTCTATTCATGAGAGAGATTTGCCTGCATTTTTTCTTCTTGGTAATATTCTTGCAAGATTTTGGCACCCGGGTCATACTGGGATACAAAAAAACAAGTTGGAAGTGTTTCATCTTTTTATATTCTCTGAAAAAATCTGTGCAAGATTGGAGCTATTTCTTACTTAAATGTTTGAAAGAGTTCAATTATAGTGTTATCTGGGGCATGGGATGGGGTGTGTGTGTATGTGTGTGTGCATGTATGAAGGCTTTCAATTACAGATTCAGTTTCTTTAATAGATATAAGAACATTCAGATTTTCATTTTAATATGTTGGATAAATTATGTGTTTCACAGAATTTTTCCATTTAATATAAATGTTCAGATATATTACTGTTAAGTTGTTCATAACACAATTCTCATACTATTTTTAAATGTCTGTCTAACTTGTGATGAGGTTCCCTTTCCTACTTCTGAAATTTATAATGTGTGCCTTCTCTTTTTTTCTTGATCAGCTTTGCTAGGCATTTATCAATTTTATCTACTTACCTATCTCACCTATCCATCACCTATCTACTTTAATCTTTTCCAAGAAAAAAACTTTTGGGTCTATTGATTTTTCAGCATTGCACATTTTTCCATTTCATTAATTTGTGCTATGATCTTTATCATTGCCTTCATTCTGCTTTCTTTGGAATTATTTCACTGTTCTGCTTCTAAGTTCTTGAGATAGAAATTTAGATCATTGATCCACTTGTA
>VBSM01000272.1:24712358-24736196 GCA_008086735.1 Cheirogaleus medius | reverse complement strand
AATAAATAAATAAATAAATAAAAAGAAATTTAGATCATTGAGTTTTAGCCTTTCTTTTAAAAAAATATTATTACAAAAGTTATTTCTGGTCATCTATAAGTGTGTGACAAACCACCCCAACACTAAGCGGTTTAAACAGACAACATATTATCTTTCACATGTCTAAGGATTCTCACTTGGGAGAACCAACTGGGTGGTCCTCACATGGGATCTTACAGATGGTAGAAGTCAGGTGATTGCTGGGGCTAAACTTGCATGGAGGCTTTTTCACTCACATTGAAATTTGGACTGCGACAGTTGGAATCTGGTTGGCTGGTCAGGTGTCGCTCCCTCTCTCTTCATGCAGCCTGTCCACATGCTTACCTTTGGCTTTCTCAGGGTGGAGACATTTTGCATGATGACTAATATCCCCCAGAGAGACCACCACAATAGATCCAGACAAAAGCTTCAAGGCTTCTTAAGATCTAGCCTTGGAATTCATATAGCATCACTTTGAAGATATTTGTTAGTTAAAGCAGTCTCAGACCAGCTGGGATTCCAGGAGGGGGAGGAATTACTCCTCTCACTGGGAAAATTACATGTGTGTCCTGGGAAGGAAGAAACTGACAACAGCTTTCCTAGAGCATATCACATTAACATGTTCATTTTTCTAAAAATAAAGTATTAGCTGCACATCACACATATTTTAATTATGTATATATAATATATAATGTACATTATATTTCAAATATGTACAAATATATATTGAATTAGTTTGATCTGTTAATCATGATTTTCATATCTTTATATCTTTAAGGATTTTTTTCATATACTTGTTCTATCAGTGACAGAGGCATAGTAAAATCTGCTTATCTGATTTTACATAAGTCCTTTTATGACTGCAATTTTTGTTTTATATAATTTGAAGCTCTATTTTGAGGAGCATACAAATTTGAAACTGTCACATGTCTCTAGCAGATTAACCCTTTGTTATTATGAAATGTTCCTCTTTAGGTTTAGCTACACTTCTTTCATTAAAGTTGACTTTTTGCTAGATTAGCATAGCTATATTAGTTTTCTTTTGGTTAGTTTGCATGACATTTCATTTTCTAAACTTTACTTTTAACTTTTTTCTACCCATATATTTGAGAAATTATCTCTCTCTATATATATATGTATGTGTATACATTATTTTAATATATTTCAACTATGTCTGGATTTTAATCCTGGTATTATATCATTAATTTTTTATTATAATCACTGACATATTTGAATTAAATTTACCATTTCACTATCTTTCTAGGTTCCCATATATTTTATGTTACTTTTCGCTTCTACTTTTACTTTCCTTTAAATTTATTATTTTCAATGTTCTATTTGCCCTCCTTATCAGACTATCAGTTACACATTTCTATTCCTTTCTTCTTCTTTTTTTTAGTGGTTATCCTAGATATTACATCTATTATTAAAGCCTAATATAAATTAGGACTTTACTTACTTTCCAGACAGTACTAGAACATTACATTTTAACTCCCTTTAAGCTTTTCCTACTGTTTATATTATTGTTATTATGTATTTTAATTTCAGACTTAAGACTTTATTGTTATTTTATATAGTCAATAGTAACTTAGGTTTATCCACATTTTTACCTTTTCTGGTATTCATTATTGCTTCTCGCATTTCTGTGCTTCTTTCTGGAGTAATTTTACTTTTGCCTGAAAGCTGTATTTCTTGTCATATGTGTCTGCTGCCAAGAATTTTTTTTTTCATATTTTGTCAGGAAATGACATTTTTTCATCTTAATTTTTAAGGTTTTTATTTTAGAACAGTTTTAGAGAAAAACTGCAAACATAAGTAGAGTTTCCATAAACCTCATACATCTCCCATATTTCAGTATTATAAACATCTTATATTAGTACAATACATTTGTTATAATTAATGAGCCAATGTTGATACATTATTATTAATTAGTCCATACTTTATCCAGTTTGCCTTAGTTTTTGCCTATTGTCCTTTTTTTGGTCCCAGGATCTCTTTCAGAATATCATATTACATTTAGTTGTCATGTCTCCTTAGGTTCTTCTTAGCTGTGACAGTTTCTTAGACTTTCCTTATTTTTTATGACCTTAACAGTTTTGTAAAATGTCTCTCAATTTGGATTTTTTGGGGTGCTTTTCTTATTTTAGACTGGGCTTATGTGTTCTGAGGAGGAAGACCACAGAGGTAAAGTGCCATTTTCATCTCAACATGACTTACCACTGTTGATGTTGACCTCAATCACCTAGCTGATACAATATTTGTCAGGTTTCTTCATTTTAGAGTAATAAGATTAGTCTATTTTTTCCCCCTTACCATACTCTTCAGAAAAAAGTCATTATGCACAGCCTACACTTAAAAAGTGAAGAGTTATGGTCCTCTTCTTTGAGGATGCAGTATCCACATAAATTATTTGGAACTTTTCTGTGCAGATTTGCCTGTTCTTTCCCATTTATTACACCTGCGGGTTTGAAGAGTATTTTCAATGGAATAGAATTCTAGGGGTTTTTTTAAGCATTTGAAAATTGTCATACCGTCATCATTAATATTTCTTTTGAAAATAAGGTGACTTTTTCTCTGTCTGCTTTTAAGATTTTCCCTTTGGTTGGTCAATGGGTACAATGCTACAGTTAGACAGGAGGAATACATTCTGGTTTATTGCTGTTGTAATAGTGCATTTTGATTTGTGGTTTATCTTTCGGTTTTAGAGAAATTGTTTCCACTGTTATCTGTTTACATACTCCATGTTCACTGTTCTTTCTTCCTAGTAATTTCACACGTTTGTGAGACCTATTATTTAGACATCATTTGTCTCATGTTATTTTCTGATTTATTTTGTGTTATTACATCTTTTTTCATTCTTGGCTTCAGTCGAGATATAGTCTACTGACCTGTGTTCCACGTTATTAATTTCATACTTAACTTTTTATAATACATCATTAATCCCATCTACTGTATTCTTTATTAAAGTTATTATTTTTCATTTCTACTATTTGCAGTTGATTCTTTTTATAAATTCTACTTCTCAGGTACAAATTTTCTATCTTGTCATCAATTTTCTTATTTTTATGAATCCGCTCTACTTTGTATTGTTTTACGAGAATGGAATTGGACTCTGTAAACATTTCTCTCTTGCAGCTAGTACAATGTTGAGCTTTAATAGATGGCACTGGAGGAATGCTTCAAGAGGAAAGGACCTCTCACTTTGGTCCCAATGTTTTATTGTTTTTCAGGCTTGTACACTTTGGCTGCCAGCAGGCTGCTTCCTAGCTGATTCATTAGTGAGTAGCTACTCTGTCAGTGGTATGAGCAACCTAGTGGTGCATATACTTCAGCAAGTTTCTAGAGTACTGCAGCAGGCAGCCTCCCAGAGACTCTCACTGCCACTCCAGTGGGCAAATTTCTGCCCACCATCCCTGGCAAGCAGCATCTCAGAAAACTTTCCTGCCATCCAATGGGCCATAGCCATATCCTCCCCAGTGAGATGAATTTCAACCTGGCTGGAAAACTGGGGGTATGCTTCCAAGTTTTTTTTCTTTCTTGGATACTCTCCTTGAGTCCTAGACATAGAAGCAATTACCTATATCTGCTATTCCTATATTCTTCAACATTCTTTTTTCCCCTCTTAGCACTTTATCTCCAGTTTCTAATTAATAATTCTTCATAGTATTTTTTTTTCCTCTAAGCAAATCCCTCTGTGGTTTCTGACTCTCACTGGACCCTGAGTAGTACACCTTCTCTCCAGTATCTTGATTTCTCAAATTTTGGCTTCTATGTTTGTTCTGAAATCCAATTTCTGTGTCCTCATCCCAGTGAGGCTCCTGAATGATCCACATATCTTTTCTCTCTATTAGCAGCCACTTTGTTCTCACCTTGTCAGCCTTTCCCACTGTGTCACTTATGAATTAATCCTTTGAGGGGAAAACTCACCTCCTTGACTTTGCTGGCTGTCATATTATTATTTGATATCTTCAGATGAGTGATTTTTAAATATCATATTCAATTTCTCTAGTTGTTCTCAGCAAAAGAATTGGTCGGCTACTCTTTAGCCCATCATAGTCAGAAAGAGAAGGACTATTCATACTATTTCTTCAACCTCCTTATATTCCCTTACAATATTCCAATGAAAAGTTCATTAACTGCAACTTTATGTTCTTCTTCTTTTTTTTTTTTTACATCTGACTCAATCAACAAGGCAATAATGTATAAGTAAGAAATATGAAGTAATTAACAAAGAATATAAGACTTTATAATTGGGTCCTGTATTTTCTGCTGCAGAATATCAGAAAGATCAGTAATGACTGACTTTCTAAGAGATATTCAAGTGTAAGTTTACATACAAGTTTGGATATTATTTTCTAAGCTCAGTTTGCTGAAAAAGAGAAGCTATGTTGGAATAGGTCAGATATCAGGAGTCTCATGATTCAACTCTTATGAATTTATCCAAAAATATATTTTGAAGAAATTGGATTGTGTTATATGTCTGAAGGAAGGATATTTATACATATAATATTATGCAGATCTCATAATGTACTGATGAGATCATATGAAATTGTGCTTATTCAAAAAAGTATGGTCATTAAAAAGAAAACTGAAGGTCATATATATATTATATCAAATTATATTAAGTAAAAACTTATGTAACAACTTAAATGTTCAATATGGAAATAATTATGCTAATTAAATGCATCACTTCAATGCAGTCACTGTAAGTGGTTGGGATGACTTATAAAACAACCTAGGAAACAGTTATCTGGAAATGGATTACAAATTGTTTCTGTGTTTTCATTGCAACTATAAAAGCTATACATTCATAAAGGGAGAGTTTGAAAAGATTTAAAAAACAATTTGATATATAACAGTGGTAGAGTTATATCTTTTAAAGTTTTTATTTTTGTTATAATATTGTTTGCACCATCATTATTTAAAAAAATAGGTCTGAGATTCTTGACAGGTAATTAAAAAAAGAGAATAAAACAAGTTATATAATTTTTAGTGCCTGTTCAAAAGAAAATATTTGTTTTTCAGGAGGGACAGAATTTTACTGCCATTCAATTCTTAAGGAAATTTCTTACATAAGTATTGAATATAAGAGTCATTGGATAAAACAATGACAAAGTCTTCAACAGTGGGTTTTCCATAAATGCCAAAATTTTCATCAATTCTTCACTAATGTTGACTTGTTTTAAAATGTAAGACTTAACATAGCATATTATTAATTCAGTGGAAAGCTAGGTTAATATGGTCTGGTCAGATTGCCTGTGCCTGGCTTTTCTTGAAATAAATACAGAAATTTTTATTTTATTTTATTATTTTATTTTATTTTCAAAGTATTATGGGGCACAGATAATTTTGGTTACATGAATCACTTTTATAATGCTTGAATCATGGTTATAAGAGAGCCTATCACACAGATATTGTTCATTGTACCCGTTAGAAAAGATTTTGCCCATCCTCTTCTTCCTCCTCTCCCCTGGTTGATTTCCGTTGAGTTTTACTTCCCTTTATGCACAAGTGGCTCATTGGTTAGTTCCAATTTAGTAGTGAGTACATGTGGTGTTGTTTTTCCATTCTTTAGATACTTCACTTAGGATAAGGGTCTCCAGTTCCATCCAAATTGCTGTCTAAGGCATTAATTAATCCTTTTTTATGGCTTTTTTATGGCCATGGTATACATATATCACATTTTGTTAATCCACTCAGGAATTGATGGGCACTTGGGTGGATTCCACATCTTTGCAATTGTGAGTTGTGCTGCAATAGACATTAGAGTGCAGGTGTCTTCTTGATAAAATGACTTCTTTGCCTTTGAGTAAATACCCAGTAGTGGGATTATTGGATCAAATGGTAGATCTATTTTTAGTTCTTTGAGGAATTTTCATACTATTTTCCATTGAGGTTGTACTAATTTGCAGTCCCACCAACAGTATAAGCATTCCTTTCTCTCTGCACCCATGCCAGCATCTATTGTTTTTGGACTTTTTAATAAAGGCCATCCTGACTGGAGTAAGGTGATAGCTCATTGCGGTTTTAACTTGCATTTCCCTGATTAGTAATGTTGAGCATTTTTTCATATGTTTATTGGCCATTTTTCTTTTTTTATTGAAAAGCTTCTGTTCATGTCTTTTGTCCACTTTTTAATGGAGTTCATTTTTCTTTTTCTTTTGCTGATTTGCTTAAATTTTTTGTAGATTCTGGTTATTAGTTCTTTATTGGATGTATAGCTTGTAAATATTTTCTCTCATTCTGTACATTGTCTATTTTCTCTGTTGATTATTTCCTTAGCTATGCAAAAGCCTTTTAATTTAATCAAGTTCCATTTATTTATTTTTGTTGTTGCTGTGATTGCCATTGGGGTCTTTTTCACAAATTCTTTGCCTAGGCCAATGTCTAGAAGAGTTTTTCCCACATTTTCTTCTAGAATTTTTACGGTTTCATGCCTTATATTTAAATCCTTTATCCAGGCCAGGTGTGGTGGCTTACACCTGTAATCTTAACATTCTGGGAGGCAGAGGTGGGAGGATAGCTTGAAGTCAGGAGTTTGAGACAAGCCCCGAGCAAGAGCGAGACCCTGTCTCTACTAAAAAGAGAAAGAAATTAGCCAAACAACTAGAAATATATAGAAAAAATTAGCTGGGCATGATGGTGCATGTCTGTAGTTCGAGCTACTTGGGAGGTTGAGACAGAAGGATTGCTTGACCCCAGGGGTTTGAGGTTGCTGTGAGCTAGGCTGACGTCATGGCACTCTAGACTGGGCAACAGAGTGAGAATCTGTCTCAATAAATAAATAAATAAATAAATAAATCCTTTATGCATCTTGAATTAATTTTTGTGAATGGTGAGAGATTGAGAGATATGGATCCTGTTTTATTCTTCTGCATGTGGCTATCCAATTTTTCAGTACCATTTATTGAATAGGGATTCTTTTCCCCAGTGTATATTGTTGTCTGCTTTGTCAAAGATCAGTTGGCTGTATGTGAGTAGTTTTATAACTGGGTTTTCTGTTCTGTTCCATCTGTTTATTTCTCTATTTTTGTGCCTGTACTATGCTGATTTAGTTACTATAGTCTTGTAGTATAGTTTGAAGTCTGATAATGTGATGCTTCCTGATTTGTTCCTTTTCTTAAGATTTCTTTGGCTGTTTGGGCTCTTTTCTGGTTCCACACAAAGCATAGAATTATTTTTTCTAGATCTGTGAAATATGATGTTGGTATTTTGATGGGAATTGCACTGAATCTATAAATTATTTGGGGTAGTATGGACATTTTAACAATGTTGATTCCATTGATCCATGAGCATGATATGTTTCTCCACTTGTTTGTATCATCTGCAATTTCTTTCCTCTGTGTTTTGTTGTGTTTTACAGATATTTTAAAACAAACATATTGTTTGGTTTTTATGGTTAGAAAATAACGTATACTTTTGGACCAAACATGTGCTTTCTATATACACCAGTCTTTCCTATAACCTATTCCTTCACGCTGAGCAACCTCACTCATTTATCTGACTGGATCTGACTTTACTCTTCTGGTCTGAAAGACTTGGCTTCATATCCTTAAGGATTCGCAGAGCTGCCTCACGGAAGGTGTGAACAGAGATGGAGAGGAGTGTGAGAAGGAGGAGCACCCTAGCATATCACCTCCAATTCAATATGTGAAAAACTGCTTTAATCTGTTTTACATATTGGATGGCTCTCAACTTAAAATTTGTTTGAATAAAATGGTTGGTTCTGTTACTAAAAATATTTGAAAATCTCTTTGCTAGACTGTCAATCTGGTTATAGTGGAGTTGAATGCAAAGATTTTTACTTATAAGAATGTGAATATCTCTGTGTGATTATATTAATAAAACTATCAATAAAGATACCCAGTTTTAATCCTGAAGTAGTCAATGAATATCATGTGTAAATGTCCTAGTCCACATGTGTCTATTTAAACCTAAAAATTATGCCCATTGTTAACAAATGCCAAACTAAATTTGATCCTTTTCAAATCAAACTTATAAGATGGGACTTATATATTGACAGGAGTTAAGGAATAAAAGACAACTAGTGGTTTTGTTGGTCAAGTTATTAATATATAAAAATGACACAAAAAAGACTTAAAATTTCTTTTGCTCGGAAAGAAATTTAGTAGCACATAAAATAGGTAAAGATATTTTACAAAAACATTTTATATTTTTGAAACTAGAATAATATCAGGTATAAAAAGCATAAATAAAAATGCTGATAGATCTCCCCATATGAACTTTAAAATCTCCCATTTAGAATGACCAAAACTCAAAGAAAAATAAGAAAAAACAACATTGACACATAAAAGGCAAAAGGTAAAAATCATTAATATATATAAAGTTACTATAATCAACAAGAAAAAGGCTAATATTCCCAAGCAGAAATTTGATCTAATGAAATGAAATTAATTGAAAAAAAAAGAAATGCAAATGTCTAATAAATATCAAATTTTGAATCTCAGTAAATAAAACTAAAATAAAATTAATGCTATTCTTTTTCTATATGATTTACAAACATTAAAATCAATGTTAATGTGTAGGGGTTGTAAAGGCATGGCAAAAAAGATATACCACACTTTGTTAGTAAAACCACAAACTTAGAAAGACTTTCTGAAATCCAGGTGGTTACAAATATCAGAATGTGCATACACTTTTCTCTGCAGCAATTCTACTTTCAAGACTATATCCTAAGGATATAATCACAATGTGCATAATGACTTATGTATTTTTTTAGTACTAGAGGAGGAAAAATAGAAACTATTTAAATATCAACCAGTAGAATTTTAAGTCAATTATAACACATTCAAACCAAGAACCACTGTACAGTAATTAACAATCATATTCAAGAAGAATATTTTTTTACCTCTGTGAGTGTCTTGACAAATTAAGGGTGTGTTTATTACTTACATTTACATATATAATGATAATTCCATATATATTTACTCATCTATCAATATATGTTCTTAGGAAATAAATGGAAGGACATAGTAAAATATGCTAACAGTGACTATCTTTGAATAAAATGATTATGGATGATGGTTTTTGTTTTGTCATTGTGCACTTGACTGTTTTGCAACTTCTTTGCAACAAGCATGCTTTCAGAAAAAATAGCACAATAAATTCAAAAATATCTTTAAAGTTAAAGCTAAAAGGTTCCTACTACCTTTCTTTACTTTTTATATACTCCCTGCCATGGTTGCACAATTTTATCATATTGGGTGCAAAATCTGTATTCACTTGAATTTATAAGTAGTGTGGTTTTTCAAAATGAATGATCTTCAAGATTTTGCTTGTTGAGTTAGTTGCCTTTTAAAGAGCTTGAAGCTACTCAATAATATAGAGTGTCAGCATTCTATTTAGTCCATTTCTACAACCAAGCCTCTATCAACCAATCTGTTGGATGCTCCTTACTTGAAAAATCAGCAATGCACATGAAGACTTGTGATCTTAGAAGAACACTCCACAAATTATAACAGAATTCTAGAATACCCTTAGTAAAAGTTGTATAAAAGACCATATATTCCTCTGAAAACCTGACCTACACTTACACATAGAAGATTTGATTAAAGGAAAAGATGCCTCACTGTCTATACCAGGAATTTCCTGCCAAGGCTAAAGTAGAAACCCTTTAAGGACAATTAAATTTAACAGGTAGGCAATATCCCTAGGTATACAAAAATTACAAATATAATGGCTCTTATTTGACTTAGGTCTTGATTTATTATACCAGGGTACAAATGAGCACAGAGTAAACTTTTCTATGAAATGTTTATTTCCAACTTCATAAATCTCAGTTTTGTCATCTATATAGTAAGGAAAAGAAAGTACTTTATAAGGCTATTGTGAGAATCAAATTATATAATACATTTTAAAGTTTAGCACAGTTTCTAGCATAAACTCTATAAATTGTAGCTTTTATTATTATTAGCTAAATATTAGCTATTATTATCATATACTTGAAAATTCAAACCTCATTCATAGAAAGCACTCAATTGCTTTCTTATTTAATTTGTATTGAACATAAATTCAGTTTTAATATAGATAGTATTGCAAATTCATAGTAATATTTCTTATTTCTTGCTGTAAAACACAGAAAGCTCAAAAATAATCTTGCTTTTCCTGTCATAGCACTATTGTCATGCAATTCTGCTGTTTTTAAGCACAAGCTGAGATTTTCAGAAAGTTGCCTGAATAAGCCAACCAAAGGATAAACTCCATTACTAGTGCTTGTTCACTGGTCAGTTACATGTTCACATTAATAATTAAAAGACATATACATGCATTTCCAATTCTGTTGTTTTCTACTTTTTAAAAAAAAAAGTAAATAAGAAAACATGGTGCACGTTTGATGGCCTCAGGTACTCAAGAAAAAAAAATGAAAATATAAAGTTGTTATCAACTGAAAATCAGTGTTCATAAGTAAAAAATTTGAAAGTCATTGGCTTTGAAGATGGTTCTGAAAACCAGGTCAATACGTAGGATTTTAAATTGCAGTTTTATTAGATACTCACTGCATGATAGATTTTAGGCTGTTTCATGTGTCCAATGTCATTCAAGGTTGCAAATAAATTTGGCCTTTCAAAAGCAAGATGAATGACAAAAATTCCCTGACATATAGCAAGTCTTCCAGGTTAGGCATGACAAAAGTTCAATGATATCATCAAGGCTATCAATCCATCTGTAATGGCATACTGCAGTCTCTTCAAGAATTAAATACGATGTTTGTCAAAACAGTGTTGCATTTCTGCTTGTAGGACAAAGAACTACAATAGAACTGCAAACACATAAAAGGTCTGTTAAATTAGCTACACAAATAAGCTATTAATTTCTACCTTTAAACTAAATTTGCGGATTTGGGCTCCTTATATCTGATCATTTTCTTGAAACAGGCTTCTATTTTAAGTAATGTGATCCATTTAGTCTGTGGTTGTGCAGCTTTAGTGTTGGCTTATTCTGCTTTCAGGAATGTGGAAAATAAACTGATCAGAGGTGGCAAAACATAAAGAAGCAAAAGGAAAAGTGTTTGAATTTAATTCACATCCTTCCTCAAACCAAATATATTTGACCCAATTTAGCATGTGTATTTTTGCTTTGTTTTTAAAAGACTGTGTGTTAGCTTTGTGAAAATTACTCAAAAATTATACATACATCTTATGTATCATAGTCATTTTCAAATCAATGAGCTTCATGAAGTGATGACCTAAGCTTCTTATTGCAATTAGCTTTTGCAGCACAGCAGCCAATTTCTTCTTAGGTCCCAGGCTTAATGTAATTCTCTATAGGTTAAAGTAAACTATGGCATGAATCAATATCTCTGGAAAATTCACACATGCCCCCAAATAATTGAGAAATGATTGAAACAATATTTTGGATCTTTATGACCTCATTATTAAAATTATGGAATTATACATGAAGTGTACTAAAGTCATACCTGTTCCAAAGAATTTAGATAATGCCAATGGAATACCTTCTATACATGGTTTTAATCCTAGGATTTTCCTTAAGTTGATGTAGATGTGGTTCCATTTCAAGACCTAAGTAACTTGTTCTATTCCTAGTCAGTAGGAAACAAAATAAGGACCTTAAAACAAAAATCTTGACCTTTATAAGTCTCTTAAAGCCTTACCAAGTTCCTTTTTTCATTATTGGGGACAGAGACAAAGAAAGGAGGAATGAACTATTGTAGCTATCAGGCAATAGAATACAGAACTTCAGACTCTGAAGACCTAGGATTGAATCCCAGTTCTACCACTTCTGTGACATACTGTGCAACTCACTTCACATTTGTGAGCCTCTTCTTATTCATTTGGAAAAGACTATATGATGATACTTCATTGAAATACTGAGATGTACAAACATGATAATACCTAGGAAAATGCCTTGTAAATTTTGAAGCCCTACATAAGTGCACTCTTAGGTATTAAATATAAATGCTTTATTTTTTTCCTTCGTATTTATAACAAAGGACTATTTTAAAAAAGATTCAGCAGATATTCACCTATTAAAGGGAATTATAGAAAAACAAACCAGTTACATTTTGGTAGAAAAAGACTTACATTATACTATGGCTATTTTAAATAAGTGAAACCAGAGCACTGAAAACAGACTCATTATATAATGCATCCATGTAATGCAGCCTACATTTCTAGAGATATATTTATTTTTAAGAAATTTTCAAAAGGTGATGAAAATACTAAAACTAAAGTTATATTGACTTTAAGTTTATGTCATATCTTGCTAAACTTGTAATAAGTCAGTAAATTAAATAACAATTATAAAATTATCTACTTTCTTATGGTAGTTCTTATTTGTTAATAATTAGGATGTATTTAAAATATTTAGGGTGTTTAAAAAGCTGTATTTAACTGAAATTTTCAATTGAAATTAATAATCACAAACTAACTATAGTGACATGGTCAAGGCTATGGTGTTTTTATCGAACTGAATCTCAGATTATATTTTTTTTTTGAGACATAGTCTCACTGTTGCCCTGAGTAGAGTGCCGTAGTGTCAGCCTAGCTCACAGCAACCTCAAACTTCTGGGCTCAAGTGATTCTTCTGCCTCAGCCTCCTGAGTAGCTGGGACTACATGTGCGTGCCATGACTCTTGACTAATTTTTCTATTTTTAGTATAGACGGGGTCTCGCTCTTGCTCAGGCTGGTCTCGAACTCCTGAGCTCAAGTGATCTTCTCACCTCAGCCTCCCAGAGTGCTAGGATTACAGGCGTAAGCTACTGTGCTCGGCCTGAATCTCAGAATTTTTATTTACTTGAATAATTCACTTATCCTCTCTATTCTCCAGTGTCATCATCTATGAAATGAAGGTAATAGCAATCACATCTGTCCCATTGCTTGTTGTGAAGATTAAATGAATTATTACATGGAAAATGAACAGCATCACAGTAAGGGCCAAATTAATGTACCTTATTAATATTATTATCATTTATTTCCCAAATGTTAGTTATACATAAAATTTATTCTCTTTCTCTTCTTTTTCCTTTCTTTTTGTCTTATTTATAGTAAGGAAAACTTTCAAGGAAAATTGTCTTTAACTCAACTTCTCTATGCAGTTTATAAATAACTGTCATCAAATAACTGTAAAATAACTGCATTGTGTGATGTGGTATAAGGTTGAAAGTTTGGAGAATACACAGTCTTACTGAATTCTCAGCTCTTCTCCATGAAGGCAAAAAGTCACAGGCACAAGTCTACAACACAAGGAACAGAAATCTAATGGGTAAATAAAACCAATTTGCTTCTGTGGTCTATATTTTCCTTACATTATCAACAACACAAATTAGTCATGATTAATAAGTGTAATTATAATTATATATTATTTTACATAATTAACATTTGCATCATATTTTCACATTCAGGGTTTCATTTGAACTTCACAAATCAGGGAGGTAGAGTAGGCCTTATTATTAATAATGGTAGAACATAACTTTCTGAATCATGGCAGCCATGTTTGAGAAACTTCTATCCCAGAAGAGTATTAATAAATCACATGAGCGTCTGTAGCCTAAAAAAAAAAATGAGATAGCCTAAATTTATCTTTTAGCTGAATTCTGAAGTCCTCGTTCATTCATGTATCATTACAGGACAATGGTAGAAACAGATGTCACATTAGTGCTAATAATGTTTGTTTTATACATAACGTTGATCTATCTTCCAACATGTCAAGGAGACAAATTTTAAATGTAGCTATTCATTTATTTATGAAGTGCAGGCCCCTTTATGACCTAGAATTTTCCTGTTCCACAGTATGACTGTGTCGATAATCTCTGGATTGCAAACTCAACTATTGATTTACATTTTAGAAATAAGAAAACAGGGGCTCTAGGAGATTATAGTCATTTCTTCACTCAATAAATATTTATTGAATATCTTCTTTATTCTGGGCCCAGGTTATCTAAGAATCACACCCATTATTTTTTTAGAAGATAAACCCTCATTCCTATGCTAACTAAGCTTATTGGCTAGTGTGGGAGATGCAATTCAACAAGTTGCTGTAAACTAACCAAAGGCAAAATTGAAATTCAACCTCACTAAAATCCAAGATTTCTGACTCTAAAGTAACTTCAGTGTTCTCTACTCCAAACTGCCTCAGAAATTATTGTCTCATTAAAAAAAATTTACTGTTTCTCCTCTCTATTTAAACTGCCATATTATTTTAATATGGTTGGAAGCCATTATCCAGATGATGCAACATATATCCACCCAATCATTGGACAGTCGGCTCTTATAATTGTGACAGCTGATGTGTTTATGAGCCCATTAAACGTTTTCTTATTCTTCCTTCATTTAATTTTCAGCCATAAAAGAAAAAGCTCACTATGCAAAAACACTTCCTGCTCCTCAGAATATTGATTTGAAGGAGAGATTTTTGCACACATTCATGTAAGATGGAGGTTTTATTTAAACCTGAAGGAATATCCATAAATCTTCTCAAAATTTGTTTTCTGGCATAGGAGTGAGAGAACAGCTCTGAGTCAGAGCGAGTTCAAATTTTGGTTCTATCACTTATTAGCTGTGTGACTGTTCCCACTGGTGTTGCTATGTACAAATCACCCTAAAAGTAGTGGCTGAAAACAATTATTTTCTTATCTTACAGTTTATGTGGGTCAAGACATGGGGACAGGCTGGGCTGGGCTGAATTGGCTCCAGATCTCCCTGCTGTTGCAGTCAGGTGGTGGCTGGAGCTGGGAGGGCAGTGACGGACTGCAGCAGCAGAGGGCTGGCCAGGCATGTCTCTCTCTCTTTCTCTCTCCGTAATCTCAAGCTTCCCTTGATGGCCTCTCATTTGGGCTACTTTGGTCTTGCTCCAAGCACAGCAGCCTCGGAAGCAGTGGGATTAGCAGCACCATAGCTCCAACACAAGTGTTCCAGTGATCAAGGTGGATGCTCGGTCTTCTTTCCTAACCGTGCCTTGGAAGTCACTTTGTGTCACTTTGGCCACATTCAGTAGGCTGCATGCCAGTTCCAAACCAAACCAATTCAAGCAGAGGAATCAGACTCCCACTTTTAATATGGTAATGGCAAAGTTTGAGTAGTTAATGTAGAAAGAGAGATATTGTTACAGCCATCTTTGGAAAATAAAATCTGCCACAGTGACCTTGGTCAGGTTGCCTAACTTTTCTGTGACTCCATTTCTTTATCTATAAAATGGGTATAATATATCACACTTCATAGGGTTTTCTTGAAGTTTAAAAGAATTAACACATTTTAAGTGTTTATAACAAGTGCCTGACATGCAATGTCACTTCATAAATTTTAGCTATTATTAACATCATCAACTCTCAGAACAAATATCACCTTTTCCATGAAGCCTCCCCCATTATTCTCACTGATTTTTCACTCTCTCTTCAAAGTTATCATACATTTGAAGTTGCCTCTTTTCAAACAGGCCTTTTCAGATTTTGTTTTAATTATGTGTTTGGATTCCTAGATCCTCCAGTGTACTGTGAACGTCTTAGGAGCAGGAACCAAAATGGTTGCTCAGTAATATAGGTTTGTTTATTTGGGAATGACTCAGTCCACAGTACAGGCACAAACAGCAGTGATGAAAATGCAAATTTATGACAATGGTGAATACAAGGTAGGATAATATAAAATAAAGAAGATAGGATATACATGGTACATGAATGTCTGA
Source organism: Cheirogaleus medius (assembly GCA_008086735.1). Taxonomy (NCBI): domain Eukaryota; kingdom Metazoa; phylum Chordata; class Mammalia; order Primates; family Cheirogaleidae; genus Cheirogaleus; species Cheirogaleus medius. Next base: position 24,720,520 of record VBSM01000272.1, on the reverse strand, counting down.
TTTCTTCTATCAAAGCTTTAAAGGTTACAATCACCTTAATAAAGGGTAATAGGAGATGGAATATCCAGATAAGACAACAGAGCTGTGAGTTTGAAAACTCTGGTCTTGAATTAACATCTAGAAAGGAAATTAAATTTGTTGTGATAGACTAGCTAAAATTTAACTAGCTTTTCTATCACTGTAATTTAGCATTTAAAATGTGCATAATTAAAAACATTTACTGAAAGAAAACTGCATTTGAGAATGAACAAAAGCTTTGAACTGGTAAATGATGTTATTCTGCAGTATTCTATTCCTTTTAGAAGAGAAATCAACATTAATGTCAATCTAATGCCACAAAAATATCTGTCCTTGGTTATCATACAGAAATCTACAAAATCTTTAGTAAAAGGGAGATTGTGGATTATTTTACCAACAGGAATATACCTGTAAATCATAGGAGAATCCTACAAAATTATAAGCAGGACTTGGTTTCGTGCTCCAAGAGTAATCATTTAAATTCAATAAAAAAAGAAAATCGTAGCACATTAAAATTTCAAAAAGCCATTTGTGAATAATGCAGCTGTAAAATTTTTATTTGTTCCTCCCGGCCCCCGCCCCCCTGCCCAGAGATGTTTCAAAATGAATTTTGTAGTTGAACTCTAGGAATGTCAGATCTCAGAAACAACAGACAAAGAAACTCTAATTAGCTATAATGAACGTTGATTATAGAGCACAGATATAACAATGATTACAAAAGGAAAAAAAGAGGTGATACATCAGTCCCACATATGAAGTGTGGTTGTGTAATTAGAGAAATTTAATCACAGCAGGCAAATGTGGTATATTTGTATTTGTATCATTTTGCGGATTCACAGGCAGAACTGTCCTCAGAAAATACAAAAGGAATAAAAGCATTCCTGTTTTATATGCTTTATCTAGAAGCCATTTAATTCTTGAAGGCCTTTTTATTGTTGTTGCTGTTCTTTTTTTTACCTCCTCCCTACACCCCACCAAAAACTCATTTCTTTCTCAGCAAAGTACTCAGTACTATTGTTACAGCTTTACCGGGTCCACTGCCTGCTGCTCAAGAAGAAGCCATACACTGAGGCAGCAGGGTTACAGCAGAGAAAGAGTTTACTATTGCAGGCACCATGCAAGGAGACAGGAAGAAGTTCTTAAATCCATTTCCCTGAGAATTTGAGATAAATTATTTTTAAACATAGTTTAGTGGGCAAAGGGCTAGGCAATTGGGTCTGCTGATTGGCTGGTTCAGGGTAGAACTATAGGGGTGTAGAAATTGTCTTCTTATGCAGAGTCAATTCCAGGGTGGAGGTCACAAGATGAGTTGAGTCAGTTCTCTAGTATGGGCCACTGGTCTGGGTGGGTCAGGCGATCCACTGGAAGGCAGGACCTGGAAGATATCTCAAAAACTAGCCTTAGGTTTCACAAGGGTGATGGTATCTGTGGGAGCAATGAAGAAAGCTAAGAATATGACCATCAGCTATATGTCTCCTGAGTAGCAATTATAGGAAAGCAAACTAGGGGAGAATGGCTATATATATAATTTTATTTTTTTAACTATGCCTGTACCTTTGCAGAGTTCAGGCCCCTACCACAGTTCCCACTTTGTGGCTCTTTATTAATTTTATAAAGGGTGATTTCACTCCTCCTCCCCAGACTTCATCCCACCTCATTCCTGAGGTGTGAGCTAATGACATGTAAAAGAGGAGACAACTGATCTGGCTTCTTCCTACTGACAAGGGGTGTAGCTGGTGTTAAGTCAAGGATAAGAGGATAAATGGTTTTGCAGTTGTCTACAAGTATTCAGGGGTACAAGGTTATAGACCTGAGTGAGGTTTGCATGACGAAAACATTTGTACTTTCACTTACAGTCTTAGCATGGTACTTAGGTGAACAGCAGACTATAAGATAGTAGATAATGAGCCCTGGGATAAGGAATGAGAGTCCTAGATTGAGGAGCTCCTGCAGAACTGATCTCAAGTCCTGGGGAATCCAAGTGAATAACCCCCAAACCAATCAGACACAGGGTCACTAGTAAAGCTCTGTCGTAGCCACATAGCTTGTTAGGAAACTTTTTATTTGGGTTTCCATTTTTCCTGAGGTATTTATATAGATACAGCAGGTCATGTTTAACACTGCACAGATTCTCCTCTGTTTAGTCAGTAGGAAATCTAGCACTACCCGATTATCTAGGACTACCTGGACCATACAGTTGAAGGATGTTTGTTGAGCACTAAGGCTCTTAGCAGTTTTTTTCTGTGATCAGTTCTAGAATCACAGACAGATTTTGAATCATGTCTCTGTTGGCACAGACTTTGTAGTTAGGGACTAGTATTCCCAGCTTTGCTGCCAGGTGTCCTGGTACCTTCCTGGGAACCCTCTCTTAAGTCTATGGGAAAAGGAGTGGAGACTCTCAGTTAATCTTTTCTAGCTCAGGTAGGGAAAGACCTGATTGCATTAATGAGGATTCTCTACAGATGTAAATTTCCCCCCAACCACACATACAAAAGACAGTTTAGCAGTGTTACTTCTGTGGCAGCCACCCCAAAATATATCAAAGCAATATATTTTGGAGTAAAACATTTCTAATTTCTTTCAGTTCCCACTTTGAAATTAAAAGATTTTTTTTTTGGAAACAGAGTCTCACTCTGTTGTCCCGGCTAGAGTGTCGTGGTGTCAGCCTAGCTCACAGCAACCTCAAACTTCTGGGCTCAAGCGATCCTCCTGCCTCAGCCTCCTGAGTAGCTGGGACCACAGGCATGAGCCACCATGCTCGGCTAATTTTTTCTATATATTTTTAGTTGTCCAGCTAATTTCTTTCTATTTTTAGTAGAGACTGGGTTTCGCTCTTGCTCAGGCTGGTCTCAAACTCCTGAGCTTAACCAATCCACCCACCTGGCCTCCCAGAGTGCTAGGATTGCAGGAGTGAGCCACCACCCTCCCCCCACCTGAAATTAAAATGTTTTACATATCAAAAGCCAAGCTGTTATCTTTTGACTAAGGAGTGGAAAAAAAACAACCAGTTGGAGAAAATTTAAATACATTATCCTATATCTTTTTGGTCAGTCTCTTAGACCTGTGAACAGATTAGTTTAGTTAAACAGCTGTGTCTCATTACAGGAGCTGGTATTGCAGATAAGTCTTCAAACAGAAGAAAAACAAGAGTTAATATTTGAAATAGTTCATAAAGTGGTTTTCTTAAAGTCTAGAGGGCATCCAGCTAAAGTGTCTAGATGTTAAACTCAAAGTACCTTCAGTTAAAGTGGAATTAGTCAGTGGCAATCTGACAGATTTTTTTTTTCACCTGGAGTTTGTATGTCCCAAGATGTGTTTGCAGGGTCTCAGGAAAAGATAGTGGCAATTTCATTGAGTCTAAGTCAGAAAAATGGGGGAAAAATTTTGAAAATGTTATCTGGAGACTTGTAGCCAAGCAAGAATTCAGGATTCAGTCCAAATTGTAGGCAAATAACACAAACGCAAAAGTACTGACAAGGCTAGAATCTAATAACAGGTGGACTATAGTTTTTTGGGTTTTTTTTTCTGAACTATATTTTTTCTCTCTCCAGTTTTCCATATTTATTAAAGACAAATCATAGTAGGAACAATTTACTTCCAAAAGTAAACTTTAGTGTAACCTAATGGTTGTACCCCCACTTTGTACAAAATGCAATAAGAATAATAATTATTGGCCATATAGGATTTTGTTTTTTAAAATTGGCTTTGCTGGAACTTTTTTATACGGAATCTCAGGTTAGACTTGAAAGCTTCTCAAGTCAAGCCAAGGTTTATATTTGTGCCTTTAGATACTTGTAAGAATTGGGCAAATTCCCCTTTTCTTGAGATCCCAAAGTAACGGGGTTCCTGGACCTGCCTGGAAGTGACATTTTTTACTTACCACAGATCAGGAAACAAAAAATGTTACTGATGAAGTACCTGGCCAGTTTTTCCAAAGGGCTTTTCTTTGGCCTTATAAAATCAACCTTAATTCCTTAATGCAGTCTGGGAAACTCTGAAAATATGCCATTCTGGTCAAAGCCTTGGTAAAATATTACCAGTGTCATTCACTGTGTCCTGTTATAGAAGAAAACAGATTCTTACTGAACTTATGCAAATAACTGTATTGTCATAAATTAAGAATACTCACAAATAGTTTTCTAATTCTGGAGAAATCAAGTAGAGACAAAAATAAATGTTTCAAATTTTGCATATAAATATATACTTTGTTGTAAGTTACAAATAGCTCAAAAAAAAAAAAAGAAAACGGTTTTCTTGACTTCTGGAAAACAACACAAAAAGAATCAGTAATGTTTCAAGCAAAAAGTCATAAAAAAATTAGTTTAGCCCATGTAATTAATTTCTGCTTTGTTTGAGGTTGAGTTAGCAATACTCATGGATGCATCAGCTTTTTAATTAAAGTCCTGGAATTTGTATTGTTTTAGTCCAATGGTATATAATCTCTAAAGTTATGGGAAACCTATCCAGAGAACTTCCAGAGAACTTAGTCCTTTCCCTGACCTTCCTTGAAGAAGTAAACTTTGGATTGTAGCCAGTTTAAAAATAAAAACACTTCTTGACAAGAATTAAAACAAAATAATAATTGGCCATGGATGACAAAAGTCTTAGAATAGCTATGAGTAAAGAGACAATTGACAAAAATAGTTATTTTTATGGCATAAAATTTAACATAATAATAATGTAAGGCTGGTGGTGGGGCCCCCCTTCACCTCCCTAGATCAAAAAGAAAAGGCTCATGAGACCAGACGCACCAAGGACAAACTACCAGACCGAGCTGAGAAAAACCACACCCAGATGTCCACCCTGATAAGAACGTTGTGGCTCCTGGATTCCACAAATACCACCAGCCCCTCCTATTTCTCAATGACCACCAAAGGTTGACCCAGCTCTTCCCACCAAAAGTCCCTAGCCCAGCCCAAACAGTATAAAAGGCCACACCCCCTTCAAATGGAGACGACTTCTGGGGCCCCCCTCTCTAGGGGCCCCAGAACCTCATCCGGGAGCACTAAATAAAGCCATGTTGTTTGGCCCCACTCTTTCTCTCTCTGCCTGTCTTTTCTTTTTGCCACCGCCAAAAAACCTTACAAATAACATACACTAAGACATATCAGAAGTTTAGGAATCTCATACAATATTGGAACATATATTAATAACATGTTTATACAAATATAATCCATAGAAAGTTAAACACCAGTTTACATTTGACAATACTTCCTGCCAGGCACGGTGGCTCATGCCTGTAATCCTAGCACTCTGGGAGGCCAAGGCAAGAGGATCTCTTGAGGTCAGGAGTTCAGACCATCCTGAGCAAGAGTGAGACCCAGTCTCTCGTTAAAAATAGAAAAATTAGCTGGGCATGGTGGTGCGTGCCTGTAGTCCCAGATACTCAGGAAGCTGATGCAGGAGAATCAATTGACCCCAGCTTGCTGTGAGTTAGGCTGATGCCATGGTTCTCTAGCCTGGTGACAGAGTGCGACTGTCTATAAATAAATAAATAAATAAATAGCTAGTTTGAGGTCAAAAAATCTGGATTCATAATTTTGATTTTGATATTGGAAAGTCTGTCAAATATCAAAGGTTTAAAACACTTGCTATCATAAAATACTTTTCATAAAGCAAGATCACAGGTTACTATAAAATTATAATCATTCATTTAGTCAAACTGATAATTCAAAGATTTTAAAAGCAAAACCTTACTCTTTGATAGAGGAGACTCAATTTCCCCAAAAATCATAAGACCTAATATAGACAAACTAAAAGACAAGCTAATAAATAAGCAAAGTGAATCTGTCCTTTTTTCTCTCTTCCCCCTACTTTTTTTTGCAGTCTATTCAAAAGGTGAACAAAAATCTTTTGTTATTTCTATTAATATCATATGAAAATTTTGTTCAAAAGAGAAAACCAAATTTTAATTTTGCATTAGTGTATTATTAATGGTAAAGCTAATTTTAATAAAATCTTATAAACAAAACCATCTAATATTAAGCAATTGGATTATAAGGTAATATTTTTATAAACCTCTTATAACTTTCTGTTACTGAAAGCACAGCCACCTGTCCACAAGGTTGAATCAGAACAAGGAAAAACAGTTTGGGGAGGAAGGAAAGAGAGTTTACTTTGCCAACAAAGGAGGAAAAATGGTAGACCTTCTCATCTCAAAAATCCAAATTTCCTGAACATAGGCAGAAATACAGAGCTTTTAAAGGGAGGATTCTCAGCTTCAGGCAATTACTGTGGTTAACCATTCTAATCATCCCATCTCTGCCAAAGAGAAAGCCTGTGAACTCCACCAGCTGCTCACCTGGGGGGGCTGGTGCCACCTGGGAGTTTTAACAAAAGACTTAACCTGCCTCAGGGATGCAGGCCAGAATGCAGTTCCCAAAAAGTGAGGGAAGTTTTAAGGAGACAGAAAATCTCTTTGCCATTTTTTTTCTTCAGGCCATTCCCTCTATTATACTTCCTCATTTTTTTCAACTTTTCTACCCATTTAATTTTACTTATCATTTATTTATTTAATTTAAAACAATTTTTAAACCTGTGAATTAGACAAAATTACCTTTTTTAAAACAAAAATTATACTTCTATGTCTTCTTATAAACTTTTTATCAAAAATATATCTTATTTTTCATATAGAATTATTTCTCTTATATTTAGTAGTTTTAATTACATATATTAATCACAATGCCAACTCTTAGAAAAACCTAGGAAGATAAAGTAACTTTGAACTGTTATTGGTCCTCAATTTTTATTAGTACATCCACATCTAAGTATATTTAGTTTTCTATATCAGATAACAATAAGATGTCAAAGTATGTAAACTTAATTTATCCAATCCCTTCTAGAATAGCCAGCAGATGAAGCTAAGACAGGGAAGAAGTGTCATATTGGACTCTATTGTGCCCTGTAGCTGCTGGTCTAGGCACTGAGAAGATGTCCCCTGGCCTCACCATGGCCACCTATCTAGACTCCAGAACCATAGGCTCAAAACCAAAAATATAAGCTCATAGTCAAATCCAGCAGGTATTAAAAATATTAAAGAAGCAGCAGTTTTATGACTTTAAAACAACTAGACTTTAATAACAATTTTAAAACTAGATGTATTTACCAAAGATTACTAAAGTCATGTGAACTAAAAGGCATTTGAGTTAGTTTTTATTTTCCTGATAAAATATTTGATTTAAGCAACTACTTTTTAAGCCAATTAATTGGCATTCTTTTATATATTTTGGTAGTGAAATATCACATACATATGATATAGATAGGCACATAGACATACAGACACACAGACAGAAGCAGATCTTATAGCTTTTATAAAGAATTTTCATTTGCTAGCTTTTAAATATATATATTTTTTATTCAGACTATCAAGCTTTTAATAGTCTATTTTATTGCCCCAAGCAATTGTTAACTAGGCAACAATTTGCCTTTTAAAAAGATGACTCCTTGGTGAAACAAGGCAGAAAATTTAAATCTCAAAAGCACATGTAAGGTTTTTTGGGGGGCCGTGAAAAGAAAAGACAGAGAGAGAGAAAGAGTGGGGGCCAAACTATGTGGCTTTATTATACACCTCTGGACGAGGTTCTGGGGCCCCAAGAGAGGGGGCCCCAGAAGTCGCCTCCATTTCAAGGGGCTGAGGCCTTTTATACCCTTTGGGCCTGGCTAGGGACTTTTGGTGGGAAGAGCTGGGGATTTTCCACTGTGACCTTGGGTGGTCATTGAGAAATAGGAGGGGCTGGAGGCATTTTTGGAACCCAGGAGCTGAAGTTTTCTTATCCAGGTGGACATCTGGGTGTGGTTCCTCTCAGCAGGGCCTGGCAGTTTTGTCCTTGGTGGGTCTGGTCTCATGAGCCTTTCCTTTTTTGATCTAGGGAAGGCCAGCCACCAGCCTTACAGCACAGAGCTAAGATTTTAGGCCTAAATATTATATCATCATTCGCTCATACCAAGAAAACAGTTGTATGTAAAGCCTTAGTTAAGACAAGATGATTAGGAAAAGTACCCTAAATAAGGGCAAGACTTGTCATATAAATTTAGAACAACGTTAAGAGTTTCTACTGACTCAATCCTGCCTCTCAGACACTCTTATAAACAGAAATTTCCTTTATAGATGTAAATTTCTTTTACAAAAGTGCTTCAAGATAGCC
>VBSM01000272.1:24654281-24712312 GCA_008086735.1 Cheirogaleus medius | reverse complement strand
AGGTAGATGATTTTCTTAACTCACTTTTTTTTTTAAGCTAAAATTAATGAGTTCAGGGTGGAGTCCAGTAAGGAATAAAGTAAAAAAGCAAACAAACAAACAAAAAACCCCCACAGATTTCTATACCTGGACTCAGCATGAATAGATCTGAAAAAGGAGCAAATCTGTTTTACTTGATGGCCTACATTTTGTAAACATTTTGTTATCCAGGAAAACTTTGTTTTTGCCTTTGGGGCGGGATAGTAACTAAGTCAAAAGCTTAACAGATTTAATTTTTCTTATTAATTAGTCATTTAAACTTTGCATTTGCTTTTTCTAAAGAGACTTTTAAACCTTTTTACCAGCCTCTGCACATCAATAATCATCCCTAAATGAGACTAATTTGAGGGCCCTCATTTTTAAATGCACTTCTTAAAGTTGTCCATTTGGAACATTTCATTGTAATTTTAAATTGTCTGTAGTAAGTATTTTGCCATTTCTGTAAGCATTTGCTTCTTCTAGGGCCTAATGCACATGTATAGGTAGGTGTAGCCAGAAAGTAGAGTACTAAGTTCTTCAGAAATTAAGGATCTCATCTTTATCTGGAATCTTGGCTTTGGCTCTCAGATCTCCATGATCAATTTAGAGAATGACTTTCCCTTAACCCAGCATGCAGGAACAAAGGGATAGAACACTGAAATCCCTGTGAATTTCTGAAAACTGGAGTTAACACCCCCTGTAGTATTGCCGTTTATTTAGACAGTTTCTGCCTGACCCAGTCAGACATCTGAGGTCTCTAGCTGGATCCAAGCCAGTTCATTATCAGATCCAATCTGATCTAGTCCAGTTTCTATTGTGACTTTCCAACCATTTAGGATAAAAAATTTGCTCAAGCAAAGTCAGAGAGCTCAAAACACAAATCTATGGAGAATCCAAGAGAGAATTTATCCATGATCCCCAATTGTTCCAAGAAAGCAACGGGCACAACAGGCCTGGTGGGTACCTCGCTTGTTCACTCGGTGCTCCTGGGGGTGTCTAGGAGCTCTATTTCAGAACCTACTTCTGACAAATTAAATTTAACACAATTTAATAGAGCAAAGAACAATTTATGAGCCAGTCAGCCCCTGAACCAAAACAGGTTCAAAGAGACAGCGGTGCTGCCACGTAGTAGAAGATTTTGGTTACTGGACAGCATTTGCCTTATTTAAACAGTTTAAACAGTTGGCTGCCTTTGATTGGCCAAAACTCAGTGATCAACAAAGAAGAAGGAGTACGGTGGAGTGAAAAGTTAAATGGAGCCTACTTTAGGACAAACAGCTGACATTTTTGCTTTTGAACTTTTTAACTAAAATATCCTTCTAAGTGAAACCGATAAGCCTTAACCCAAGTTATAACTTAATCAAGGAAGAAAATCTTGTCTCTGAAGAGGTGGAAAACAGTTTTTACAAGCTCCAAAAAGTCACAAAAACAGCTCAAGAAAGGAAAGTCTTACTAGCCATAAACTGGGCATGACCCACATTTCTGTCCAGCCATATTTTCTAAGATCTCAGCTTCTCAGCTGATCATTTAAACATCTAAAAGCCCTATATGTCCCCACAGAGTACAGGACATCAAAAGCTGTACACGAAAGGAGAAAGAATCAACAAATGGCAAAAATTACACAAACACCAAATCAGAACAGGTTCTTTCCCTACCTGGGAATTGAACCTAGGCTACTAAGGTGAAAGCACAAAACTTCAACCATTAGGCTATAAGGCAAAGCATGACCTCTGTCATTATTCTCATATGGTAGTGTTCAAAGGATTTTTACCTTTGTTTTAGATCAGATCTTTGCTTTTCAATTTTTCTCAAGATAATTTTTAAAGCTAGCCACAAAATTGTTACGCATTCTTCTTTTAGTTTGATATTTTCATAAACACAAATAAGGTTAGAATAAGAAATGTCTAAAATTTTTTTAAAAAAAACTGATGTCATTTTAATTTAAATGATCCATTTTTGGTCATCAATTTTTAATGATGTACTTATTTTAAAGTGACTTAACACAACAGATTCTCCAGATATAATCCCAGATTCTCCCTGAATTCTCCCAGAAATAGGAGATTCTGATTCTCCCAGAAATAGGCTAAGACAGCAACAAAGTTTGAGATGACTAAAGTCCCTTATGAAAGGAATCTTTTATGACAAACACTCCCCAGAGCTTGCCATGTTTGAAACAAAAGAATCTCAGGTCCTCAACCATTTTTATGGTGGCCACTCAATGCAACCTGATAATTGCACCCCCCAATGGTGGTGACCAAGAGGGAGTGCTCCCATGTGGTCACAAGACAAGCTCTCAGGGATATAAAGCAAGACAAGAGGGAATTTTATCTGGAATTTTACCGTCTTTATGACAGAACAACACAGAAAGACAGAACAACAAGGGAAAACACTATTTCTGAGAAGACAGGGAGTTTCATATATATATTATATGTATATAATATATATTTTTATATAGTATATATTTTTATGTATATTATATTTATATATTTATATATATATTATATATATATGTGTGTGTATGAAATCAAACAAGTCAAACAAAAGGCCTTCCAAAACAAGTCAAACCAAAAATTCAAGAGTATTCTTCTAGACCAGGGGTCCTCAAACTTTTTAAACAAGGGTCAGTTCATTGTCCCTCGGATGGTTAGAGAGTGCGCACTGTGGGCCTGGGACTAGTCGGCTGCTAAGCAGGACAGGCAGCAGCAGCAAAAACACCCAGCGGACTGGATAAATGTCCTAGGCCGGCGGCGGCTTGTGGCCCGCAGGCCATGGTTTGAGGATGCCTGTTCTAGACAGACTCCCTATTCTCTGTACAGGTGGGGAGAATTCTCTCCAAGACAAGTCTCTTCCATATAATATAGGAAAAGCCAACCAGACTCGTGAAGGAGCTGCAATGCCTCCAGAGAGGCCAACAATTAGGAGAAGGAAGGGGGTGCTGAGTGTGCTTTGAATACTCACCAAGGACTACATCTTCTGGTTCCAGAAACCATTTCTGCACTGTAAACAGGTCCCAGCACCATGAGTCAACAACATCTGACCAATAGGGATGGTGGCAGAGATGGCCCTCTGTCCATGAGAATTGAGTGGTCACTAGGGCACATCTCTAAGTCTGCCCCACTCATGAGAGACTGCTAAACTGTGGGCAGGTGCCCACAAGGGTGATCCTGGGTAAGTCCTCATTTCATTACAGCCTTACCAGGTCCATTGCCTGCTGCTCAAGAGGAAGCCAATGCACTGAGGCAGCAGGGTCACAGCAGAGAAATAGTTTACTATTGCAGGCACCATGCAATGAGACAGGAGGAAGTTTTCAAACCTGTCTCCCTGAGAATTTGGGAGAAATTCTAAAGATAGTTTAGTGAGCAAAGGGCTAGGCAGTTGGGTCCACTGATTGGCTGGGTTTGGAGTAGGACCATAGGGGTATAGAAATTGTCTTGTCCCGAGTCAATTCCTGGGTGGGGGTCACAAGACCAGTTCAGTCAGTTCCTTGATATGGGCCACTGGTCTAGGTGGATCAGCCTATCCACTAAAATGTGGGGCCTTGAAGATATCTCAGAAACTAGCCTTAAGTTTTGTAAGGCTAGTGGTGTTATCCATGGGAATAAATAAGAAAGTTAAGAATATTTATAATCATCAGGTATGTGACCCCTGAATAGCAATTATAGGAAAGCAAACTAGGGGACAATATATATATATATATAATAATATTAATATTATAATAGATATATATTTATATATATATTAACTATGCCTATATCTTTGCAGAGTTTAGGCCCCTACCACAGTTCCCACTTTGTGGCCCTTTATTAATTTTATGAAGTGTGGTTTCACTATTACCTTATTGGAGTGTTCTTTTCAAAATCTCCTAGTTCATTAGGATTAAAAGATACACATATGCTTACAAGGAAAAAATAGACACTGTTTTACCTGAAATACTTGATTTTAAAGATATGGTCCCACATTTGAGTTCTTGAAAGGGAACAGAATAGAATAGCCGTGTCTAAAGATGAAGCCATGAGCAGCTCCAGTGCTCTCCAGTTCTGTGACATCAGCTAGAGCTTTGCTGGCTCATGAATCAATTCTCAAACATAAGAAGTTACTTGGTCAGCTGAACTCCCACAGAAGATTCAGTAACCTGTTAGGGGGTCACAGGGTTATCTTGAACAAGAGTCTAGCTTGCAGCTTGCTCTCTTTTGATTTCTTGATGAAGTGATGGATAAAAAGAAGAGGTCACCCAGACAGTAAAAAAACAAAACAAAACACAAAAACCTCACAGAAACCTTAGCGGGCCCACATTATTCCCAGCAAGAAATCTCTGTTTTGCACTGATTAGTTATAAAGCTTTCTTCTCCAAGCAATTTTCTTTTTTCTTTCTTTCTCTGTTTTTTTTTTTTTTTTTGCTACTGTTGTCCTATAATTAGGTGTTTGTGCTGGAATTAGGAACAAACATGAAGAAGCGGTTCTTGCAATACATTTGTAAAAGGTATCTGAGTTATCATTGGTGAAGTTGAATTAAACTATATAATTTATCATTATGACAGTGTATCTGTGTTGCTCTGGAAACTCCACTTAAGTATATAAAATAGAGAAATAACATAAATAATTAGAATGTTATACACACACACACCCCTTATTCATTAGTAATTTGTGTAGTTTCTTTAATATCTATATAAGTTTTCTAGAATTAACCTGATACAGTGCAAATATATTCACCCATGTAAGTTTTAAAATATTCAGGATTCCATCATCCTAAAATTTAAACTGTAGAAAAATTTCTCTTTGATAGAAAATGAATTTATGTGGAAAATGAATGTGCTGTGAAAATGGGAAGAAAACATACCCTATTTTCATCTACATGTACTTAAGAACCTCTATCTAAATAGATATCCAATTCCTTTTTGTTATTGTATTTATAAAAGAAATTATTAATAGGTATCTCCCCCACCACCTCCTGCCATGAACCACATCTATTTGAATAAACTTCTGTACTTGACCTGGGAGTTCAAACGCCCATGGGGACAAGACCAGCAACAGACATGAGTGCAGCAGGCACCGGATGCAAATGATGAGTCTATACTGTGAGTAGTGGTCAAGGGTAAGATCATCTGCAAGAAGAAAGTTGACCTAAGATTGTCAGATTTCCTGTTATGTTAAGAGAAGCTGTAAATTTCTTGTGAAATTTCTCAATCTTCAAATGTTGGCACAATCTATTTGGATCAAACAAAGCATTCTTTGGGCTGATTTGGCTCACGGGCTGTCAGTTTGCAAACTGTTCTGTACTATGGCTGCTGCCTGGATTGTCAAGTCGAGGGTAAACTTCATTTGCAGGCTGTGGCAGAGGGAGGTGACAGAGGGTCACAGGACCATTAGATCCATACCCCTAACTGCTCATGGGAAAACGTGCCTCAGGTATGGGGCACTTCAAACTGAATCAAGCCAAATCATTAACATGGAGATCACTTGATAGGAGGCAAAATGTAGAAAGAGTTTAGGGTGAGAGGGAGATGCCAAGGAAAGCAGGTGGTTGCAGAGGACTTTGGTCAGCTAAGGAGGCCCAAGGAATACTGTTTCACCAAAGAGAATCAGATAACAGGTATTAGTCACAAAAAGAGAAACAATAAAGTTTCAAGAATAGCACTGAGTATGAATGAGCTCTTACATAGCTGATGCCAAAGTGAAAATCTTCAAGCCACGTATCTCAGCTTCTTAAAACGACTAGGATGCCCCCACCCAAAAAAGCCTGATGGAATATATGCCACTGTGGAGAATCTAACTGTCACAGCAAATGCATAGTTTGTTAGCTGATAAATTAATATAGGGACAAACAAGGTTATTTACGAGTTGACATGAATCACTCTGTAGGAACATGGAAATTGAAATTCGTAAGAGTCTTCTCTAATAATCCACAATTACCTACTTTACTGGTATCCCTTAGATGTTTAAATATGAGCATGAAAATTAAAGCCTTCAGTTTCATCTTAATGTTTTTCAGCATTCTCACCTTTAGTTACAGAAACATGGCATATACAAAAGAAGAATGGGACAAAACCTACTCTTCCACCTTTAGAACCAAGACATTAAATGTGAAGAACATTCTTTCAATAACTTGAGAGCTTTTCTTGAACCCAGAGTTTCACTGCTTTGACACTCTGAGAGGGCTGCAGAGGGTTGCTTGCCTAGGGAAGAACGTTCAAAACAGGTTGAGCATGAGGTCACCAGGAGGATGGATTGGGCAGAGTTGCTGCATTCAATTTAGAAGGCAAGCAAAGGCAAGAACAACATCATGGCCATCTCCAAGGTAAGAGAAAAATGAGACTCTGTTTCCTGAAAGAATCTGTTATTTAAAGAGTGGAGAAGTGGGTACCTGGATTGGAAAGCAAGGTCAGGCTAATAAAAGCAGTAAATAGAAATTGTCCTTCTGCCTAAAAAGGAGCACCTAGATTTCAAACCAAATTAAAGGCAAATTCTAGTGCTACCTTGCAAAGCCTCAACTATATAGGAAGGAAGAATAAAATTAGATTCCCTGTGGCCCTTCTCTAGCCAGCTTTAGTTCTCTTTCACAGTTCCAACATAACATGGTTTTAAGAGTTAATGGTATTCAAAGCACTGTTTGCATAAGGACTCATGCTTTCCTTACCATAATCCTGGCAGACTATTATTATCTAGATGTTCCAAAAGAGAAAATGAAGCTCAGTGAAGTTATGTGTTTGTGGTCACAGAAAAGTCAGAATCAAAATCCAAATAGTCTTTAGATACTTAGTGTAATGACATTTTAAGTGCACTCACATTTTTGTGCTCTGTGTGTATGTATGTGTATGTATATGTGTGCGTGTGTATATACATATATATATATACACATATATTCTTTCAATGTTCTCCCAACTGTTTGTTATGTTCTTTATCCCAGTCAGCATCAGTCTGATTTCTCTGATCTGCTGTCTTTGGGTAATTGTCTCCCACTCAGTCTAAGGCACCTAATGAAGCATCATTCACTGATCCTGTTATTGCAGGGCAAGGTTACAATGAACTGTTAAGAGATTTCCTCGCTTGCTTGCCAAAAAGTACACGGTAGAGACAAAGATGATAGGAACAATAACAACTAAAATAAATCCACAAAATGAACAAAAGAAAATGTGATACTGCCACAGAAATAGGAATGGAGAAAAGTCAGAAGAACAAGAGCTTAGAACCTAGCACTGATGACCAGAAAAGATGAAAGTTTCTTTCAAGTTTGAAAGAAACCAGTGAATTTCAGAGAAAGGGAAAAAGATATGCATGTGATAAAAATTAATTTCCATTTCCTGTCTCATGTGTCCCCAAAGGAACATCAGAGAGAAGAAGCAATTTGGCAAATGTATCTTTTGGGTTTAAACATCAATTGTGATTTGTGATAGATACTTATCTTTCAAATATTTGTTTTTTCCATAACTAGAAAAGACTGGGAAAATAAACTCGGAACTGTTTATAAATTAAATTCTATTTTGACATTTAAAACAGAAGAATTGCTGTAAGAGTAAAGATCTGTAAGACAAGTAAAAATTATACAACATCTTTAGTTCATCTTCTTTAAGGACCAGGATCCTTCAAAAACATAAGCAAATAGAGTTTGGGATATCATAGATCCAAATTTAGATAATCTTTCATAAAAGGGAGCAAATGAACAAGACAAATGTGACCTAGAAACTACAGACACATACACACACACAGCATTTGCACAGCAGACTAGACTGGAGAAAATACTTGCTTTGTTGAAGCTTGGGAAGTGAGAAGCTGCAACTTTCCACTTGCAGCCTCATCTCCCAACTGACAGAGCAGCTATTGATCATGACGCAATGTCTGTTGCCCAAAAGCTAAAATCCAAGTAATTGCTACTGATGGTTGAAGAGTTCTGTTTGGGCAAATGGAAGAAGTTGGATTGAGATCATTATCCAACAATTTACAACTCGTTAAACTGCTGGTCAACCTATATGTCTTTGAAACTAAACATCTAAAGCATATTAATTACAGAGAAACTATTGGTATAATATTCAGCTCCTGGTATGTTGGCAAATTAGCTCACTTTTGCATATATACTAAGTGTCCTTCTCTTCAATCTACTAAGTGTCCCCTTCCCCCTATGCCCTTCTTTCTCCAGCCATTGATAATGTAAATTCCCTTCCTGCTGAGGACAGCTATGGCTATAAAACTTGACTCATGAAAATATTAACGAACATTTCTATTTTCCCTTTTTGCTTTTCTTCCAGTTTCTTTATGCAAACCAAGAAATGCCCCCCCCCGCCCCCCCCCCGTCTTTGAAAAGGAAAACCAACGGCTCTCCCAGTTTACTTCTCTATGGCCCTTGTGAAACATAGGAATAGGAACTCATTTGCAAAATCCATCATTGGGAAATTGAACCATTTGGTGAACTCCAAAATATAAGATGTGCCTGCATATTTAACAGTTAACTCAGCAGGATTGGGGCTACCTGACTGGGGAATTGACTTTTCAGGATCTCTGTTCTCAGCAATTTGAATTCTGCCCCAAAGTCACTAATTTCATTGTTAGCACATACTCATCTTTATTGTGTATTACTGTTGTGTTGTTGTGAATTGTTCATGACTTTTAAAAAATTAAAAACATTGTTGCTTCTTTCTTCAGCAACTTTTTTTATTTTTCTCTGTTTCCTGCCTCAGGCCCCATTCCCTATACCCATGATACCTCTTTATATCTCCAGAAATTTATTCCTCAAATTCCCCTTGAGCTGACAGCTGTTGCCATAATTTTCTTGAAAATACATTCTTAAAGTTATCAAAAGTCTTCTTATTGTGAGCCCAAAGGCCTTTTCTCCACTATAATTTGCTTTGAAGCATACCAGGTAAAAAAGGAAGTTCCTGAGTTGATGCCAGGTTCTCCACATGATACAAACACTGTCTCTTTGTCTCCATCTTTTCAATCTGCCATGCTCATTTTATTCTTGGTTTCCAGACTAATTGTCCTTAAAAGGCATTTGCGTGTTATTATTCTCCTGCTCTGATACTGTCAATAGCTCTCCCTCTGTTACTGCATCAAATCTAAACTCCTTGGCTTGCTTTACATGATTCCCCATCGGTTTGTGCAAAGAAGTTATTTGTTGATAGCCAAATTTAAGCAAGTTTAACCTGGCAGCTTGTGTGCTGCATCCATTTTCCATGAAGAATGAGAATATATAGGATATGAAAAGGGAAGAAAAACTCCTTGTTAGATTTCAGTTGTATTCATTTTTAATCCTAAATTTCAGGTTGCCACACATTAGAACTTCAGTCCTTATAAGAGAAAATAAATTACTTAAAGGAGGGGGGGAAGGCTTGTGATAGTTGAGGAGTTCATAGTCTCAATCTATAAAGTTATTTATTATAGTTTTCCCCAGTTGCCTTATTTTTAGGAATGCATTGACGGCTAAGAGTGATCAGATGCAATGTTCAAAACTACTCATACGTAAGTCTCCAGTTATCACATATAACATAGGGAAATGGTTACCATTATGAACTCAATTTATTTGTTAATACTTCATTAATTTCATGTTAATATTTCTTCCTTGAAGCTTAACCCACAGAGAATTTCATTACCACTACCATTCAGGTGTCAAATCTCTTTCTAAAACAAAGCTAAAGAAAATCTTTTATAAAAACGGATCTTTAGTTTTGTAGACAAAAGAGACTGTGAAAAAGAAGATTAAATCTTCATCAGTTTAACTCACAAAGCAAATGCATAGGGAAATCACATTATTCACCATTTAAATTGCCTAATTAAGCTTGGGAGTATTTTAAGTCTGTCCAAGGTAAAGGAATTCTACACCCAGTTATGATAATGCTAAATTTCTAAATAGTAGATTTAAGTAAATCCTCCATTGAAAGAAATAAATCACTTCTGAGCTGAGGAAGCTCTATTAAGATACCATCTGAAAGATCTATAGAGCCCTGAAGTGAAATACATACATTTTAAAAGAATAAACATAGGGGGAAATGTCTGTTATGCTTTATGGTGAACATATCCAACCAAATGTTTCAGAGCTCCCTGATTTATTTGCAAATAACAACCTTGACTCTTTAAACATTGTTTATGGTGGTCATATAAGAACGTACACAGAGTTTCGATGCAAGCTATCTGCCTATTAGACTTCCTTTTGAAAGTAAAACACTCTTAAAGCATCATTTACTTTCACAAATAGCATATGCTCACCATGTGGCACCATTCTTGTTAACACTAACGTAGCAATTTGAGCTTAACAGCTTGGGAGCTCTGTTTATAATAATAATAATATGTGATGTCAAGTCCTCAGGGTCTCCGATGTCAAAGGTGATCATGAACATAAATGCAAATTCCCCAAGTCTGCTCTGCCAGGGAAATGATTCTTGCCAAGGCTAAAGAAGACAGTAGACATACAAATAGTTGGTCTCCAGCTTCTAATAAGCCCAAGAATTGTCTTTCCAATTTCGCTGCATCACCTTCATCTGGTTCTAATGTATACACATGTCTAGTGAATTAGTTCCCCTTCGGGGAAAATTTTGTTGTCTCGAGAGCTTGAGATTTTCAATGAAGTGCCAATGATCTGATACAAATTGTTGAAAGTTTTATATTATAACTGTTCTTTTTATATGAATTGGCTGTTTACTTTTTGAGCACCTTGAAACCTTCTAGCATTTCAGAATAATGTTTAAAACATGGCATTATTAAGAAACTTTAAGATTACAGCTGTAAAAACAGACCTATGTCATTATAATCAGTGAGAAAGTCCCTTAGCTGGGTTTTAGACTATAAAAGGAGCCCATGCAGAGCATTAGCAGGGTAAGAACCTAGGAGAGAAAAGAGAAAAAGAAAGAGGGGGAAAAATCCATCAAGCTAAGAGAAGGGGCGTTTCTATTCTTGACAGCCATTTGAAAAAATAAAAGTGATTCAGTATCTGAGTAGAAAACTCTTTAAATAAGGGAGGGAGGGTGTAGTTACTTACTATATTGGTTTGCATAATCATTTTACATATTACCTCTATTAAGGCACTTGTTCTTTTCTATTTTAGATGATTAGTAACCTATCTGTTTTTCTCATAGACTGTGAGCTCTTCAAGCACCAGAAGTGCCATGGTTCTGGCACCATGTTGTTTACATCTGATAAACCAGCACCCAGCCCTAGCAGATATTTAATATTTGTAGTTGAATAAAATGATGGAGACTAGAACTAATATACAAAATACATTTTTGATAAGACTAAGGTGCAGAAATAGTAAAATATTCAGAGAAAGAAAAATGATCCCATATAAGCATTGTATTAATAGAAAGAAATGTTCAATATATGCCATGATAAGATGATCACAAAGAATAAGCAAATTCTGTAACACTCATCTGGGGAACCCTCATCTGTCAGGATGGCATCTCTGATTCCTTGGGGCATTGAAGTCCCCGGATTGTAGGAGCACAGGAAACAGATGACAGTATTATTCATGTGATTTGGTTTTGTAGAATGGTGTCCTGATAAGTGAGGGAAGTGAGAGACTCAAAGGTCCTCCTGGAAGAGTAGTTCAGATAAGTCCAACTTATCTGGAAAGAGATTTCAAAAAGGGGTTAATGGACTGAAGGACATAGAAAGTGGCATCCAATTTCACCTGGGCCCTAGGCTTGTCTGTCTCGCGTCTCTTTCACTGAGCTGGCTCACAAACTTCCCAGTCTTCTCAGAGTCTGTAAGGAACCTTCATCACTATCCTAAAGTCTATAAATAACGTCTGCTCCTCTTACATTCTATCTCTTCCACCATGAAAAAATGCCTGCCCTTTAGTTTGTTCCCATTTAAAACACAGTTCTTTCTTTTCTTTTCCTTTCCTTTCAATCCAAACTCCTTTGAATTAAACTTCTCAACTTCCACACTCATTTTTTGCTTTTGTACTCACTGAACTCTGGCTTCCAGCTCTATCACTCTGCCACTAAGGTCACCAATGATCTCCGAATTGCCAAATCAATAGATACTTTTAGTACTTTTAGTACTTTCTGATGGACATTCCCACCTCAATTGGCAAATATCTCCTGGGGGTAAAGTCACTCTATGTTCTGAGCCACTAGTTAACTTATACATGGTTATTTGTGTCTTTCTTCAGGTAACTGTAAACTTCCTGTGAGCCAACATGATGTCTTATTCATCCCTGTGTTCTCAGGCACAGCACAGAAGCATACACATTGAAGCATACATCCAACTCTACAATTCTTAATTTAGAAAACCTTACTTTAATGAGAGATCTTAATTATAACTCCCCCATACAACAGTCCCTGTACATACTGTTAAATTAAGTCCTGATTTTTTTTAAAAAAAGGGAAGCATCTGGAATACTTCAATAATGAGAAAGATACATGTTAAGTGGCTGGTGAGTGAAATTTTGAGATAAGAGCATACCGTTAAATTTAGAAATCAGATGAAACTACTTCAGAACAGGTTTGAATAATAAAATTCTCTATTAAAAGAAGGACTTGCTGTTTTTAAAAATAATCCAAAGAAACAAACTTCTAAAAACTTCACAGCAGCCTAAGTCTAAGACTTGAAAAAATAATAAAGTGCGAAGGCTGATATGTCTGAAGCCATCACATCTATGGCTCCATGTTATAATGGTAAATGTGCCACAGAAACAAATTTGTCTTAGGAATTTTCACAGCAATAAATATCACAGTCTGGTGGCAGTTGAGGGAGTTATGGATCACACCCTCACAAGTCTGAGACCTAGTTTAGGGAATGTGACATGTGTAATGCACATTAGCTGGGACCTTCAAATCTTTTCATGCTTCAAAAGCCATACCAAGTTGGCTGAATGGCAGAAGATATTTGCTGCAACACAATAAGTTGTCCCCTTAAGCCACATCCCAGCTGATTGTGAAAGACAAATGATCTAACTGAAATCAGATCTTCTAAACAATGTGATGCAGTGGAAATGAGGATCAATACTAAAATCATTTGATTCCAGAATTAAAATGTTCTCCATTGCTTGAAGGTTTGACACTACTTAAATGGAATATAATTTACTAAGAACATCATCAATTAAAAGATAAAGTATTAGAACCTCTAGGTTCCAAAAGTGATATATTATTGGACTCTACCTTAAGAGCTTCATAATTGTGGCTCTTATCTAAAATCTCTCATGCTTCATTTTCTTACTTCACCTACCCCCTAGAAAAAACTTGGTCATTCTGCCTTCTTTCTTTTACAAACTGTCCCTTTCTTCCTTTGAATTCTTAATTTAGCAAATATCTAGATTCTGGATAACAGACCATATACTTCAGGGGAGTTCTAAAAGAGTCGATAATAGCCTTGTCTTTAAGGAATTAATAATCTATTATTGAAAAAAAGTATGAAATTATCATAAAACCAGGTAGATTTTGAAAGAAGCATAAAAAAGGAAAAATAAGTGCCATGGGGGTTTCAGAATAAGAAAATGTGACCTCTGAAAGGAGGACACCAGGGAGGTGGGATATTACAAGTATAAATTAGGTTGAGATATAGTCTGGAATACACCAAGTCAACCATTTTTTTAACTTATGTAAAAGCACAAAGTACAGTGCTTCACTCACTGTATGCATTCAACAAACACTCATTTTCTTTCCTCCTATATGGGTGTTACAAAATTCATATAGTGAAGTTCTAACACCTAGTACCTTAGAATGTGACTGTATTTACAAATAGGGCCTTTAAAGAGATAATTAAAGTAAAAGATTTTATGTGTAGGTCCTAATCCAATCTGACTGGTATCCTTATAAGAAGGGGAAATTTGGACACAGATAGACACAGAGGGAAGACCAAATGAAGAGCCTGGCAGAAGATGACCATCTACAAACCAAAAAGAGAAGCCTTCAGAAGAAACCAATTCTGCCCGCAGTTTGATCTCTGACTTCTAATCTTTGGAACGGAACTTTGAGGAAATAAATGTCTGTTACTTAAGCCACCCAGTCTGCGTTACTTTTTTTGGCACCTCTAGGAAACTAACTCAAGGAGTCTGTGTTCACAGGGCTAAGAAGTTGCCTTGGATCTGTATTGTTAAGGAGCCTGCATTTGGAAACTTGATTTACTAGTCAGCAGGAAGTCAAACAAGGTTGTTGAGCCAAAAACATCTTGATGAGCCGGGTATAAGGGAAAAGATTTGTCTTTTTATTTTTGAGCATAATGGCAGGGGAGACGAATTTGGAAGATCAGTTTGGAGAGTATTAGGTCATTGGATTGGCCTATGTACAAAATAATGGAGACTCAAATGGGCTCATTGACAGAAAGGGACTGAAGGAAAGTGCATTTAACTTGGAAACTGATTATATAATAGAGATGCAGAGAATTAGGAAGCTCAATAGTGTGAAGTGTTTAGCATAGTGGAGACATTAACAGTAACAAGGATGTTAGTATAATTTTCAAAAAGTTAAAAACATGACTGTCCTGCAAATATAAAAATGAACACATGTTAAAGATTTTATTCAACTTATTAATTAACAAGGAAACCAGTCTCTCTCTCTCTTTCTCTCTCTCTCTCTCTCTCTCTCTCTGTCACACACACACACACACACACACACGGACAATCAGGAATCCTGACATTAATTTCCTAATAAACACCAAACTGGTTAATATCATGTAAAAAGCAATACAATGGTTTGGGTCGTCTTTTCCATAGTACAGAAATCAAATGTGTCTTTGTGGGATAAAATACCTTTGCATTACTGCAGGAAAGAATCATTTGCCAGGCTATCAGTTTTCTAAAACTTAACTTCTACTCCTTCAGAGCTATAAAATAACCTAGTCAACCGAAAGACGATGAAAGGTGCACACTCTCATAGAATTAGATAATTTCCAGAGAGTTCCCTAGAAAATGCTCAGCACTCCACTAAAAAGACAGACAACCTGTAATCTCTTTTGCCCATTTCCAATCTTAGATTATTTTTTCTCACAATAAATATAGGATAAGCTATATTTAATATGCTAAGGGGACAAAGAAATACTCAGGGAACAAAGACAAGCATTCAATCAGGAATTTGAAGCTGCTCATCAGTTAAGAAACAAATTTGTAGACATTGGTCAGCTCTGCTTGACCTTTTCACATACCTCATCAGTGAGTTCATAAAATTGAGACAAGATGATAGGCTGAAATTTGAGGCAACTGTTGAGGACTCTTTCCCTTTCCTCCTCCTTGCTTGTTTTATTTTTTATTTCAGAATATTACAGGGGTACAAATGTTTAGGTTACATATATTGCCTTTGTCCCACCCGTCCATCCCCCAAACAGTGCACACCGCACCCATTAGGTGTGAATATACCCATCCTATCTTCCCCCATCCCACTGGCCTGACACCCAATGAATGTTATTACCATATGTGCACTTAAGTGTTGATCAGTTAATACCAATTTGCTGGTGAGTACATGTGGTGCTTGTTTTTCCATTCTTGTCATACTTCACTTAGTAGAAGGAGTTCCAGCTCTATCCAGGATAATATAAGAGGTGCTAGATCACCATTGTTTTTGTGGCTGAGTAGAACTCCATGGTACACAAACACTACATTTTATTAATTCATTCATGCTTCTTGCTTGTTAACAGTCTACTTTAAGATGATCCCTGTGTCTAACAGGATTTAAAATCTTGGTTTGTGTTCTTGACCTGGATTCTCTCTTTTGGCCCTTTGTTCTCTGGTGTTTCTGTTTCCTTTCTGGTAGCTGGACCTCAGCTCTTCTCTTTTGCTGGGCTGGCCTCTTGGGCCCAGATTTCGGATGATACTTCAGGTAGGAAGCACTTGTATGAGTCTAGACCTAACAATGAATAATCTAATTCCCAACTTAGTCATTTGGCCAGTGCTCGAGTGAGCCCTGCCCAAAAAGAGAGGAGCCAGAGAAGTAGATTTGAGTTACCTACACAGAGATGACTATTTCCCACATTAAAAATGCCATGATTTCCAATTTTCTGCTTGGCATTTAATTTCTGTGGCTTACTAACACCGTATATCCTTTTGTTTATTGCCTATGGGTTAATGAAAGTTCTGTATTTGTCCCCAAGCCCACATCAGAAGAACAAGGGCAAGTGGTTTGAGGAGAAGAAAAGAAGAGTTTATTAATTTGCCAGCAAATAAGGAGGTTGGCAAACTCCCCTCTCAAGGCACCAGCATCCTGTTCTGAGCAGATGCACAGAGATTTTAAAGGTTCTGATTAATCTCACAGTCCCTCTTTGGCCAAGACAATCTTGTGACCTCCTCCCTAATAGAAGAAACGACTACAAATAATATGTGTTTGTGTATACACGCATATATATACACACACATATATACATATATAAGTATATATAATGTTGCCTTTGGTTGTTATACATTTGGGGCTAAGCCAACAAGATTTTAGAAAAAAATTACTTTTCAACTCACCATGGCAAAAAAAAAAAAAAAGGATAATAAGAAAATAATATCACCACTGAAACAAAAAATAAAACCTTATTTTTCAACCACTTCTGATATGAAAGGCTTTGGAGAATGGACTCTAAAGAGGAAGAAAAACAAAAGGGCCCATATTTATTTTGAACAATGCCCTTCTGCCTCTTTTCCTATAGATATATTTTAACCCTTACACAATCACTTACTGTTATAGACATAAGAACATTATATCATTGTGAAAAGCCCACATTTTCAGAAGTTTATTATTAAATTATCTCCAGGTAATAGAGTTGCATAGACGTCATTCTATCCCTTAGCATGCAGGATGAACTAGTGGGTATATTTGAAAAAATATATACATATAATAGGGGGGTGCATTTTCAAAATTTACCAAGGTCATTAATGCACCAAATGTAAATGGTCTCCCATTTATCAAATGCCCTGGGAAAATCAGGAGATAATTGAAATGATAGATGAAAAGATGAAACTCTAGGCTAATGAGTTGTATATCAATGAATCAATGTCACATTTGTGAAAGCTTTTGGAAAATGATTTCTATTCTTTGCTTATTTTTAAAGTTTTAAACCCCAGGAAGGTAAGTAAAAGGAGGACTAAAATCTGAATTAAAAAGAGACCCCATCGATCCATCAGAAACCTTTCTGCTATGATTTTTCTCATGATAATTTGCATTTCCCTACACTAATTTTAGCAGAATTTCTCATCTCCACCTTTTTGTATTTGTGCTGCCTTTCTTTTTCTTTTTGTGAAATCATCAGTTCATAAATTATCTCACCTGGGGATCTATTCTCGTTGTTCTTCCACCTGACAAAGTTACAGGTATTTTATGTAAGGGGAAGAAAAAAAGATTAGCATGGAGAAAAAAGATTTAAAAATAGGAGATTCTTGGCCGGGCGCGGTGGCTCACGCCTGTAATCCTAGCACTCTGGGAGGCCGAGGCGGGTGGATAGCTCAAGGTCAGGAGTTCGAAACCAGCCTGACCAAGAGCGAGACCCCGTCTCTAAAAAAAAAAAAAAAAAAAAATAGGAGATTCTTCCCACTTAATTAAAAATAAAGAATCTTTTATTGACCAAAAAATTATTAAGATGTATTTAGAGTGACTTAAAGTTAAACTCCGTAACAAGAAATAAGAGAAATGAGAGCTGGCTGCAGTGGCACGTGCCTGTAGTCACAGCTACTCAGGAGGCTGAGATGGGAAGAAGAATAAGAGAAAATTTACTTTGTAGAGCAGATTATTGAAGGTTAAAGGTTAAATCAGGCAGAGGGTCTAGAAAACAAATGATACTCAGAAACAAACTTTCTCTGCTACCAACAGTAGCAAAAAATTGAGATGGAAATCCAAATACTAAATAATGGCAAGACATGTTAAAATACAAATGTAAGTCAAGCCATTAATGAGTTTAAGGAATGACAAAAGTGTCTTCCCTGGGAAAGTGGGGTTTTCTGTCCATGGAAAAATGTGTATTTTGACACCTTTAATTGATAGTTTTAAAAGGTGCCTGTGATGGGTTGTATTTCCTTCAAGTCAGGGCCAGTTGTTGGGGCTCAGTGACGATTCAGGCTGCTCAGTGAGTTAAAGAGAAGCAGTGATACGTGACGTGGGCACAGGCCAGCAGCCTCAGAGGAGCGGTTCAAAGGAGACCAGCAGCCCAGGAGTTTGAGGTTGCTGTGAGCTAGGCTGATGCCACAGCACTCTAGCCCGGGCAACAGAGTGAGACTCTGTCTCAAAAAAAAAAAAAAACAAAAAACAAAGGAGACCAACAGTCCTAGGACAGGGTCGCCATCTTAATGATTGTTTTCATCAGAAGCCACACAGAAAATGATCTTGCTGATAATTTCAGCAGATCAATCAAAATTGCCTCTCTTAGTACTTGAGCTGGGAAGCCTAAGCAACCAAGGTCAGCCAAAGGACAGCATCATTGAATTCAAAGGGACGGGGTGGCGGAAAACTCCTGGAAGAAATCTCTTAAAATTGAAAACATTTGGATTCTAAGTTCTGATTAATACTTGGGAATCTGGAATCTGAATTCTTGGGTACAAATCCCCAGATAAATACCCTGAAAGAACTTTAGCTTCTGATCCACATTCCAGTTATTAAAATATTGATGTATTTCCATACTAGTTGGAAAATAATCTCTGTCTTGAGATCCTTGAGTACCTACCACCCCCTAAACCGCTCTTCCCAGGACTTCCCAGACCTCTCCCAGTCCAGAAAATAAATTATTAATGCCTAGCGGCAGCCGGCCTCCAAAATCCTGGCAGCTCTGGCATTTACTCTTGAATTTGTGGATTATCTATGTGGTATGAAATATTAAATACTTTTAATATCACCTTTGCACAAATCCAACACTTAAAACGAAGCACTATACATTCCATTGGTTTTCCCATTCCATCTCTACCACAGTAGCCCTCCCTTTCATACTAGTCTTCCATATACTTCACAAAGAAGTAAACTTTTCCCCCAACCATCATCCTGACCTATAATGTTAACAAAAAAGGTGTTAATATCACCATTTGGCAATGAATTCAAAGCTTCAATTATTGTTTCCTATTCTAGTCTCCTTTATGAGATTGGCACAGCATGAAATCAGGGGAATATGAAATGTGACTATAAAGTGATGACACTGATTGTCCCATGTGGCTTGTGGGATTTCTCTGATTACTTTTCAGTCATGCCTTTTATTAGTCCATAGGCAAAAAGATTTCTTACATGCCCCAAATAAAATACACATTCTCTTCCTCACCTTCAAAAGGGCTCTTTCTGTAGGAAAATGTAGTGTTTCTTGAGGATTCCAGAGTCTAGTCTTTTTTTTTTTTTTTTTGCACAGTTAAAACACTCTTTTAAAATACTTCACTCTAGAGCAAGACACAGAATTTTATCTGGCATAATAGAATACTATCAATGTCTCTAATAGTCAGCAAACCCAAAATAACCAAACTAGTAAAACCACATTCCGTACACAATTTTTGTGAGGATAGAATTTTCAAAGGAGGTCAAACAAATGAACCTGAGTGGCTTGGTCTTGTTGCCATCAATTGATACATAACTCCTCAGACAGTAGCCATGACATACATAAGAACAAGGTTAAAAAGGCAACAAAAGAATTTTTCATGGATACTCTAAGATAGCTGTTCACCCTGAGATTTTAGTTATTGGGGTGCATATTTTCCTTTTTTTCTGCTGAGTTTAGAAATTAATGATATGATGTTTTGGGTGTGTTCAGGAGGATACTGAGTGCTTCCTGGAATTTTATCACTAAATTTTGTTAATGGCACAGACTAAGAAATACTGTAGAGTAGCATTTGGTGCCAGAGTATTTTCTACTGAACAAAAATCTAGTATTCTAAGAAAGTGAAATCTGGGGTTTTTATGCTGTTGATCCAACCTCCTCAAAGTAATTTCATCTAATGCCAATTGTCTATTTATAGTAAAAAATCAGAGAAAATCAAGGAAAGAACTAGTGCAGATAGCTGCTTAATTCCAGTGTGCTTATGCAGACATGTACTATAGTCACATGAAGATAATCAGGTAATCTTCATAATGTTGTGTTGGAGATCTTTCAAGTATTTTTTCCTCTGATTACAGAGCAAAGAAAATAATATTTGAGCATATAATACTCTATACGTACAGTTTTACCAATATGGGATCCAACTGTACATTCTTTTATGAACTACTTAATTGTTTTTAACTTAATAATATTCCATGAATATTTTCCAGGTTATGGCCATTCTACAATCAATTATAATAATTGTTAGAAAATACCATGATTTATATAGATAGTTTCATGTTTACAGAATTTAGTTTATTTCTATTTTTTCAAATTATCAATAATGCTACTATTAACATCCTTTTAGCTAAATATTTGTGCCAAATATCCATGCTTATAATATGATTTCTTAATGTTGGTGAAAACAATCCTGCACAACTGAAGCTAACCTGTCATTTGTAGACTGCCCTAAAGTTCTGTCTGCAAAGGAAACATCTTAAGTATACTCTGTCCTTGGTGCTATAATAGTGATTTCAGTGCTTTTCTCTCCTCACAGAGCTATTTCAAAGAGTCTGCCATGTATACACAGAAGTAGAAGCAAATGTCACAATATTTTGCAGTTTTAAAAATGTATTTTAAGTTTTAGATTTTAAACTTAAAGTAATTCTTTGGACCAGAGATAGTGTAGAGCTCTATAAAATTCAAATCATAAATAGAGCATTATAAATCATAAGGAAATGTTAAATTATTCAATAAATTGTGTTTGAATAAATGATTAATAAATCTTGAGAAAAAAACATTTAAAGCCTCATCTCACATAATTTATCAAAACAGATTTGGGTGAATTATAGTTAAATACTTCTTTTTTTATTTTTATTTTTATTTATTTTTTTTTTATTTCATCATATAATGGGGGTACAAATATTGTTAGGATTACATACATTGCCCCTACCACTCCTCCCCCCTCCACGTGCCAGAGCCTCAAGTGAGTCCAGTCCCCAGGTGGCCCGCACAGCACACATTATGTAACTCTACACTACCTCCCCCCTCCCGCCTGCCCTCCGTCCAACAAAAGGTTTTTTTTGTTGTTGTGCTTTTTTACACTTTGGATACATTGTATAACTTTGCCTCACCCTAAGAAGGGTTAGAGGTATGCCCTTCCCTCCCACAGTGCTCTCCACATCCCTATGATGTGGGTCTTACCCCTCCTCCCGAAACCCTGATGTACACTACCACCATTTGAGCACCATAGTTTTAAGCAGTCAGTACCAATTTGATGGCGAGTAGATGTGGAGCCCTTTTTCCATATCTTGTGTCGCTTCATTTTGGATAACGGGCTTAAGCTTAATACAGGATAGCATAAACGGTGTTAGCTCACTGTCGTTTCTTAGAATTGAATAATATTCCATTGTGAGCATACACCACATTTTAGTTAGTTAAATACTTCTTAAAACAAACTATTGAAAAACTAGAATTCGATATTCTTCATCAAGTCTCTGAAGAGGAGAAGAGTTTTTACAATTACTGTAGAAGAGAAAAATCACAAAGAAAATAATCAATGACATTGTGCTCATAAATTGTTTTTTAAACTTTTCATGTTATAAAAACATATAAAATGAAAGAATTATCTGTAATTTTGAAAATACATCAAAATAACAGATTGCCATCCTTACTGAGGGAATACAATCATTAATAAATCACTAAATAAATAAATAAATTCTATAAAAGGACGATTCAGATTCACATAAGTTGGCAATTCTCAACTTTAACAAACATTTTAAAAACATCATCCTCAGAAATAGAACAAAAAATTAATAAATATTGATTTAGCATGGTTTTAACCTATAAAATACGACATTTTAACATATAAGATAAGGTATAACGAAGCCATGTTCAGTTTTTCAGGTATTGCTGGTTGAAGTACACATAAGTATCTATTTTTGGGAAAAAATATGTCAATATGAATTAAATGCTATAGGAAATATATATGCCTTTCATTTACTGAGAAACTACTAATGCCATAAATACATAAATAGCCACTAACATTATATACATTTTAGTACATTAATGTTGAATGAGGTTTCAAAAACTATGAAGCCATGCACATGCAAGTATATAAACATAAAATCATATTGCGTGAAAACAAATCTGTGTTTCTGTGGTTGTCTAGCATAGTGTGCCTAGCAGATAGAACTCATGTAATAATTATTTGCTGAATGAGTAAAATACAAATATAAACAATGTGTAGAACCCCTCCTTCAAAAAAAAAGGGGAGGATCTGGAAGGAAATACACCAAAATGTCAAAGCATTTGTGTTAGTATGGTGACTATTTTTCATGTTCCTAATGTCCCTATGTTACTTTTTTTCACTTAAATGGATTTTTAAAAGTAAAATTATAATTTCAATAAATATATATTTTAGACTCTGTCCCATCACAGTTTAAAAACTTCCAAGCTGTTCTATTTAACACAGTGGTTAGTTCTAATCCTGAGTATGCTCCTTAAGGAAGCATAGGAAAGGTTGCTTTACCACCTATTTCTTCTCCTTCTTTAGTAAATGAATCCCATTTATTATCTAAGAGGAAGGGCAAAACAAGAAAAGATTTCTGGAAAGAACTCAGGGAAGAGATAATGTTTGAGAGATGGATTTCCACGACATTCCTGTATTAGTTTTATTTATATGCAATTACCTGGAATACTTAAGTATGCAGGCTTAAGAACAGTCACATCAAAGCCCAGAGATGCAAGTGGATCAATGACTGGGATCAATGACAGAGTTGCTGGAGTTTGTGCAGGATATTTGGTGGAAATCCAGGTTGAGGAGGTGCTAGTAAATGTGATAAGCACATGAGAAGCCATTGGGAGTATTTGAGCAGGGGAAATACATGAGCCCAAAGCCAGTGCATTTGATAGTATTCTCACCTCCACTCAGAGGCTGCCTTCATGTTGCTCTCTGGTAGGCTCTCTGCCATTCCCAGCCCTTCCCTCCCACTGCATTTAAAACATAATTGATTTCTATTTTATTCTAGTGTTACTTTCTCTTTGCTATCTCACAGTTGAACTGATGTGTCAATAAGTTTCCCCTTTCATATGACTAGCACATTTTTTACAAAGTCCTTCTGGGGATAATACCTAATTCATAAAGAACAGAGGGATTTTACGTGCCAGCTCGGATGGATTGGATGTAGCTTCCTAAACATTGTGTTGAGACAGGATCTGATATCATTTCTAGTCTTGTCAGGTTTTAGTCTGAGTATGTCGGTGCTTGGCGTGCTCATGGCTGAAGAACGACCAGACACTCCAAAGTTAGGCAAGCACAAAAATGAAGTTTATTGAGGAGAGGAAGATAGGATTATAGGGCAAGAGCAAGATACAGGTTTACAGAGCATGATACATATGCCACAGATGCCTGGACCCCTTGTCGCAGCAAAGGGAGAACAAAAAGAAGGGCACAAAGGGACAGGTTATGGTCTGTATCGTGTTCTGTAGTGCCCAGATTGGGACCTCCCTCATGGTTCAGGGACAACTATGGAACCACTTTGGACAGTTGGGAGCTGCATGACTTGAGTCTTACTGCCCATGCAGATATCCCATGAGCCTCTCTGAAAGCCCATTTGCGGGGGTGGTGAATCACAGCAACACCCACTTTCATCCTTAGGAGACCCGGAATCCCCTCACTATCTACCTAACAGTCTTAGTGGTAAAAATTACTGTGAATAGTAAGTTTGCTACTGGCATAGGATAGGGTCAATGATGGCACAGGTATGGTGTTTGCCATCCTAGTCTTAACCCAAAAGCAAGAGAATTATTTCTGACAATGGAAGAGAAATAATTTGCCACACACAGCAAATCATAGCATGTATGTGGCTGGAAGGCTGGTAACACACAACAGTTACTATACAAATATAAATGATATATATACTTGTAAAAGATAAGAAAAACAAGCAAATCCCAGATATCCAAAATCCTTCACAGAAGTCCCTAAACATCCAACCCTGATCTGTGACCAAGGTTTTGCAATCATTTGCACCGAAATGGAAAAAAAAAAAAGTAAAGAAAACATCTGATTTTTTTTCATAAAGTTTAACTTTTCCTCAAAATATTTTTTAATCTGAGATTGTATTGTTTCTTTTTTTGATATTAAATTGACCTTCTATATAAAATGATGGTAATCATAGGTAGATTCCCCCCCCCCCATTACATTTGTTAGGTAGATAGTGAGGGACCTCCCACCAGCTCTTCTAGGAACAAAAGCGGGTACGCCACCTTGGTGTTACCTTGAGCAATTGCCACACCTAGGGAAGGACAAAAGTGGTGCCCTACCTTGGTGCTGCCCCACCTTGATCTTCCCTGAGCAATTGCCACACCTGAGGAAAGGAGGTAAGCTCTACCAATCTGTAAAAGAGTGCATGGAATTCCCTAGCCCATGAGCCAGACAGCCCAGTCACAATAGGGTCTGGAAAATGACCTAGAGTAACCTACAGCTAATTGTCATGTCATTAACTGTCCCTCAAAGTGGTTAAATGGTGATACTTGAACCATGAGGAGGGCCCAATCCAGCCAGTATAAAACAGGACCCGAGACCATAACCAGGGCCTCTTGTTAAGGCAGGGTGATTACATCTTGCTCTTGCGCTATAAACCTATCTTGCTTTTCCTCAATAAACTTTATTTCCTGCTGGCTTTGTTATTGGTATGTCTGGTCATTCTTTGGCCAAGAGCACACCAAGAATTCAGAACAGAATGCCAACCTAACACATTCACATATTTCCTCATTAAAATATAAAAGGTGGAGACCTGTAAAATCTGAAAATCTCCAAAACTCTTCTCTAGTTAGTAAAGTTTCCCAGATAGCCCATCGGAGTTTGTCTCTACACATAATGTCACATTTTCAACTATGAACACATAGAAGATAAATCTTTCTGCCATCTCCTTCTTATTAGAAAAATAAATGCTAAACATAATTTTCCTCTTCTTGAAAGTTCAGTGGCTATTGTTATGCTCACTTATTGTACTCTATTGTACCAAAAAGAAACTTCTTATGTCTATTTTAAATGACCCCAGGCTACCTCATGTCTTGAATACTTCTATAGAATTATTCTTCTAATATTTCTTTCTTATCCATTGGTTTTGGTTTACCAACTATGAGTGTTCCCTATTGGAGCTGGTAGCAGTTGCTTTGTTCTGGGATGCCTCCTCTCCCTGCAACAATTCTGGTGTGAACTGGGCAACATGCTTGATGGATGAGAGGAATGTTCATAACTAAGTGTCTGACCATTGAAATATCTACTTTTGTTTGGGGGCAAAAAAATGTTTGTGATTATTTGATGGTTCTAAGTTGTGTTCTACAGAGGTATGTGGCAGTTACTGGAAACAGGATCACTTGATACTCTTTTCTAACTTCTGTGTGCTTTTTTTATTCCATAGAGGCCTGAAAGCTTTCTTGCAGCTAGCAGTGGCCATGTGACACAGTGGCAGTTTATGGAATGTATACAGAAGTCTGCAGAGGATTTCTGGGGATATTTCCTAATATAGGCATTGACCCATCCTATATCCTGTGTCATCATTCATGTAGATGTAATGTGTGGAAGCGCAAAAGCCATTTTGAAACC
This sequence comes from Cheirogaleus medius, assembly GCA_008086735.1. Lineage (NCBI taxonomy): Eukaryota > Metazoa > Chordata > Mammalia > Primates > Cheirogaleidae > Cheirogaleus > Cheirogaleus medius. The sequence goes on along the minus strand of VBSM01000272.1, from coordinate 24,686,805 downwards.
ATAGATGGTAAGTATGAAATGGAAGTGGACATTCTATGGATGCAGAAGTGGCAATGTTAAAAGAGCCTGGGCACTTGGAAGCATTCTTGAGCCACTTTGCTAGCCGTCCATGTCTTCCCCTGGAGAGCTTGTAATGGAAGATAAATAAACTGCTAATTGTTTAAGCATCTCTTGGTTATTCACAGTTGAATATATTCTACACCATACCTGAATAGACCCCATTTCTATGGAGGTAGGTACCATTGAATTTGTTCTATCTTTAAATATTCCCCAAGGAGCTTTCAGAATTATAAAATACAGTCAAGGCCACTTCAAAATTGCTGAAGAGAGTTTCATATGAACAGAGGGAAAATGTATATCCAGAGTACATTAATAAGTCACATCTCAATTTTCTTTTGAAAAGTGAGAAGGATCTATATGAACAAATATTCTCAGAGCTTCAAGTCAAGAGAAAGAGAGCCTTGTGTTACTACAAAACGATTCATCCCTGTTATTTTCCTATTTCAAAACTCAAACCAATAAAGACAACTTTCTAATGTCCCATAGAATGTGGATATATTTTGAGAACTTCTCTGTTGGTGCATCTTTAAATAACAAGCCATGTACTATGGAAAAAAGTTGTCAATAAGTATCAGAAAGCTCAGAGGCTCTTGTTCAGCAGCCAAGAGTTGAGAAATTTACGCAAATGGCAGAAAGCTTCACAATGGATTTAATAACTAACAATTTGGTGCAAATTGAAATCAAATGTGTTCCATCTACAGGATGTTTACCATTGATTTTTCCCCTTTCATTTCAATAATAAGATGTTAAAAATTCTGTGTGAAATAACTTTAGACACCGAAGAGCTCATCTGTGAAGTTTTTAAAAAAGAGCTCATGTAAATGAAATAAAGCAGAAATGTTTCTGTCAGCCTCTCTCCATTTTGCATTTTATTACCTGATCACTCATGGAAAGTGCAAAAAGCAGAGTGCTATCGTCCATGTGTTTAGACTTCACAAACACTTGAAACTTCATACTAAAATTTCCCCATTCTACAAGAGAAAGCCTGTGAGGGAGCATCCTTGGCTATTTGGAGGCATTTCCTTATTGCTCAGAGAAGGGCTGCCTACACTGGTTGAAAACAATGAGCCTTCCCTATTATAAGCAAACTTAAAAATATGGCTCATTCAGAGGCCAAAGTTATAATACAAAAAGAAGACTTAAAAATGTTAGAAAATATAAGAAAAAAATGCATAAACCTGTCAGCCTAAAAAAAGAAAAAAACATAATTACTATTAGCATTTTGTGTATTTTCTATGGTAAAATTTTCCTTTGCTTCTTTTGTCATTTACAAATTCATTATGTGTATACAATTTTATATTTTGCTTTTTGTTGACTTCTCCTAAGGATTTTCATATTGTCATAGTCTTTATAATCATCATTTTAAAAGACTAGATTATAATTCACATTTAATATAGTATAATTGTTTTACTTTTCCTTGGGCATTTAAGTTGTTTTTAATACCAAATATGTTGTTTAAAATGTTATACTAAAAAAAATCATATATCATCTAAAATAGAGATTTTAGATTCTTTCTTTAAGATATATTTTCTAACATGGAATTACAGGGTTAAAGAGTAGAATACGTTAATGGTTCTTTATCCATAGTCAACTTGTTTTCTAAAATTGTTGTAAAAATTACACTCCTGCCAGAATATGTGGAAAATATTTATTAAGATTTTATGCTAGCAGAGGGAATAAATGTGACATTTTGTACCCATGTTGGTAGGAGTCACTCAAATATCTGCTTCTACAATAGCATTTCTTTTCCACAAAGTATCCCTAGGAGTACTCACCTCTGTTGCTGTTTTCTCAAGAACGTTTTGATGGTCAAATATCAGAAAAGCACATTCTCACTTAATCTGTTTGGGCTGCTATAACAAAATACCATAACCTGGGTAGCTTATAACAACAGAAATTTATTTCTCACAGATCTAGAAGCTGGGAAGTCCAAGATCAAGCCATGGGCAGATTTGGTGTCTGTTAAGGGTGTTTCCTGATTCATAGATGGTGCCTTCTTGCTACATTCTCACATGGTGGGAGGGGCAAGACAGCTCTCTGGGACCTCTTTTATCATATAAGGGCACTAATCTCATTAATGAGAGAAGATCCCTAATAACCTACTTACTTCCTAAAAGGCCCCATCTCTTAATACCATCAATTTAGGGATTAAACATATGAACTTGGGGTGCACATACATTTAAACCATAGCACTCATTAACCTATCTCTTAGGGAGTCCCTTACAAAGTAGTATATTCAAAGTTCTGTGATATTCTTCCAGAAAGACAACTGTTTAACTTTGTTTAATCACTTTTCCCAACCATACCTCCCATTGAGTGTCCCCACCTTTTAATGCATCTGCTGTCATCTTGTCTAGCAAACATGCCTTAAGAAAAGGATACTACACACATTCTATGCAGTTGTTTAATAGGCACACAAGAATCCCCCCAAATATCTGAATCTATTCTAGAAAATTCCTGCTGCAAAATGATGGCAGGACTAGTCTAAAGCAGCCTTAAAAAAGTGCCTAGACATTAGAAGATCTGGATTAGCCCAAACCTGGTCTATATGCCCCAAGGTTTCAGGTTCCCTCATGAATTTGGAAAAGGCTAGAAAGGAAAGAACTATACAGTTATCTCCAGTCAGCTGACTATCTACTCACAAAGTGAATCCTTCTCTCTTTCTTCCTTCTTTCTCTCTCTGATTCGTTTAAACCATTCCTGGTTTATGTGGTTCTTCTTTGGCAATGAAGCTGCTGTTGTATCACAAATGAGAAAAGAACCATGGGAAAAAGGGTAACAGCAACTTTGAAAGAATATTTCACATAAACTGCTTGGCACGTGGTAGAGTAAGAGAGAATGGCACCACTTGTTATTGATTGTAGTGTCAACTACACTCTTTCCAGGTTAATAAAACGATTAAACCATTTTTTAAAGTTAAATTTGCAATTTCTTAGAATTTTATTTTCATTTGATATTACCCTAATAACAACAGATAAATACTACTTTCAGGTGGCAGTCTTAAATCATTTGTTAACAAAAAGTCTTTGAGGTTTACAACACTAACTGACATGTGCACTTAATAAAAGTTTGGCAATCAAATAAGCTACAATGAACAATGATAAACAGTTCAAATCTTAGACCACTAAGAGCAGAAAATTGAAAATGGCAACAGAAACAGAACTGAAGCAACAAAAGTGAGCTCAAACATAAGAAAAAAGCAGAATACAAATTGAATAAATTAAACAACTGATATCATCCATAAGGTTGGTAATTTGTTCTGTGTGAGAACCTGAAACTCTCATATGTGCAATAGCTTTCAAATTTAAAATGAAGATTTATCAGAGTATTAGAGAGACACAATTAAAAATATCATTTGGCAATGTAAATCTAAAAACTTGCCATTAAAATTTTCCACTTTATTATGTCACTCTCTAATAAAGGATCTAATTGATAAAATAATATAAGAACACAGCCCAGTTTCAACAGCAATATTAGTAGTGTTGTTAAAAGTGTGGACACAGAAGCCAGAAAGATCTGGATTCAAATCCCGATCCCAACTTTTACAAACTTTTGGGCTTTGAGGAAGACACTTAGTTGCTCTAGCATTCAGTTTCTTCATATATAAAATATTTCTTACCTCAAAGAGTTGTTAGGATTAGATGATATAACACATACAAAATATTTAGCGCAATGACTGGGGCATAGTAAATACTCTATAAATGTTAACTATTATTAAAGCATTATGAATTTTATTTGGGAGTCCAGATGACAAAATACATCTAATAGGACTAATTTAGATTGAGACTCAGCTTAAGTAATAGTTGCATGAAAAGAACTACTAAATTACATTTTGGGTTGAGGCCCAGAGAGACTGAGTGGATTACTGAACTGGTGGAACCCAAGAATTTTAATTCCTAATCTGAGATCTCTTGATATGACTCAGTACTCTTGTGCTTCTGAGGGTTGTAACTATGTTAGACCTAAATTCTAATGAGAGGAACAATTTCATCAATGTCATCTAAGAACCATTCTTAAGACGGCAAGGCTGGATCACCAATACATTATAAGATCTTTAATGAAATCAGTCCTCCAGGATTAAAGTGTCATTTCCCAATTTTCTCACACCAGGCTTAAGTTAAAAAGGGACAACCACTCAATATCAAAGGAAAAGTTGGGGTAGTGAGCTACTAAGGGAAGCACACCCAGAGAAATCGCAATGTCTTACTGAAAAGACTTCTGAAAGTTTCTATTTGATTACCAAAACTTGGCAGCTGCAATACAAAAACTGAAGGAGTTTTCAGTCTGTATTAGATAATTTTCCTTTGTTTAAAAAAATAAAGGAAGGAAGGAACCAAGGCTATATTGTTTGGAGTCCTAAATCATTAAACATAAGATATAGTATCAGATCTTTCCTCCATGTGAATCTTGGAATAAAGAAAGCAAGTAAAGATAAAACACCCTGTTTCAAGGGTAACAGTCATGAGAAAGAAGGACCTATGGAAAGTCGGCTCTACTCAACACCACCAAAGTTCAGGGATGAGTATAGCCGACTTTCCATAGGTCATTATAGAAAGGCTGTGACTTGTTTTCTGAGAGGCCCTAATCAATGTTACATTTCTACCATTAATGTTATTTCCTGGGCCCAAAACTACTGTTAATGCCATCTCTCCTAGAAATACCAAAAAAGAAAAAAGAAAAAAAGAGACACAGAGACAGAGAGAGAAACAGGTGTAAAGAACTAACAGTGATACAGGAAGAGCCAATTTCATTATATTTTATTCAGCCACATCCATGCAGAATACTCAGATATCTGAAAGAAGACTGGGAGCCAGGAGTGCAGGAACATGGAACTAATGATTGGAATCTTCTCAATCTTACTCCTTTTGCCCATAAACCAAATAAATAAATTTCTTTTTAAAATATCTGCTTTAATATCTTTTAAAGCATATTTAATGGAGTCAAACCATATGTGTAGGCTTGGAAAATTTTAATAGACTGTAATCTTTGAAATTATCCACATAAGTCATTCTGCATCATTTGTTCACAATGGGATTTTCCAAGATGTCAATAATTAAAAATGAGTTTCACGTATGAGACTGAAAGGTGCACAGCTGGAAAGAGGAGATAAATCAGATATGCAATACCCAAACAAGGGGTGTTCTTACTGAGCAAAGCATGGTGGATTGAAACATTGAGAGAATCTCTGAAGTTAAAAGACTACGATAAGTAGCTTTGGCCTCAAATTAATAAACTTGTATATCTGTGACAAGTTGGTGGGGAACTGTTCCTGTCGTCCTAGAATTGATGACAAATCCCAAAGCTGAAGCCAAATAGATGTTGAGTATCTTGTATTGTAAAAAGAGCTGACAGTAATGAGGGCCAGGGCTTTTTAAGAGGTTGGTACATTAGAGTGCTGCACTGGTCAGCTCAATCTTTATAATCAGAAGGCTAAGGGTAGGATGGAGTAACCTATATTCCTACCACTTTACAGGGGCGGTAATGTGAGAGCTGAGAGGCTTCCAGAAAATAGCATCCTGCCTGTCTTATCAGTGCCTCCCCCAAAATGTGGGCTGCCAGTTGGGAGATCCTACCCATGGGGTTCACCACTTAGCATGAAGTAGGGGAGGTGTGGAAGACAACCAAAGTTCTCAAGCAGGAACGAAAATCCACATGAAAGAATTATGCTTTGAAGAATTCCCACAGCAATCTCCTCAAGAACAAATACATGAGAAAGCCAGGTGAGGGGCTCCTGCCATACAGTTCCTGCTTCTCCTCCTACTACCTATAGTTCCAATCCCATCTATGTGGCAGGAACACCAAATCTGGCCTCCTCATGGGGCTCTTGCCTGCTCTTGAAGATCCTAAATGTCTGCCTCAATACCAAAAGAGTTACAACTTCGAAGAGGATTGAAAGAGATACTGCCTTTTTCTTTAAAGCAATTCCCCCAGATCTAGCGTCAAAACTAAACAAGGGAGAGAAGAGTCAAGATGTCAAGATGAGAGTTTTAAAAGACAATAACAGCATGGGTGGAAAAAATATGGAATCTGACTGAGATAATACCATAGCTAATGTTTACTGAGCACTTACTATGTGCTGGGCATTGTTTTATTATAATTGATTTATTATTTTTTAGTTTTTCTTTTTTCCCTGCCCCTACTCTATAATTGATTTAAATAGAGTAATTTATTGCTTCCTTACAACAGTCTTTGAAGTAAGTACTATTATCATTCCCATATCACAGGTGTGGAATGATGCACAAAAGGTTAAGTAACTTTTCTAAGGTCACACAACTAGTGTGTGGTGGAACCAAGTGGTTCAGGTCCTCTCACCTAACGCTATATTTTTCTACCTCTCACAATTAAGAGGCTATAAAGGGAGACACAAAAGTGTGGTTTAAGGAGAAGTTTGGAGAAACAAAACCATTTCATATTACTGTCCCACTGATTTCAACTGCTCAATAAACTGGTTACATATCCATATGATATACATAATAAATGTTTATTCAAATGACGTAATTCTAAAGGGACTAGGAGTTATTTTCCAATGATTGGTTCCATGTTCCTGCACTCCTGGTTCCAGGTCTCCTTTCAGATATCTGAGTCTTCTGCATGGATGTGGCTGAATAAAATATAATGAAATTGGCTCCTCCTGTATCACTGTTAGTTCTTTACACCTGTTTCTCTCTCTGTCTTTTTTTTTGGTATTTACCATTTCCCATTTCAGATACCCTGGCATTTCTAGATATAAAACAACATCACTAGGCTTATTCTTTGCATTGTATAATACTAATTGAAAATAATATAAATAAAATGTAAACAGACATATTTTCAGTTTAGCTGAAAGTTTTGTAATTTTCTAAGAAGAAATTGAGTTATTTCATCCAATTTTCTATTGACAAACCAGTGCTCATTACTAATCTATACATGATTGCTTAACTTAGGAAGAAATGGTCCACTTTCTAAGCATGAAAATACATTTAAAAGATATTATTTCCAACATCTCCTATATTTAAAATTGGTTACAAAGACTTCATTTCCAACAATTTTATATAGGGGTGAGGCAGGCTAAAATGCCTCTGAAGACTTTGATTTGTGGAATTTCGTCCAACCCCAGTGACTATAACAATTAGCATCACAGAAAAGTAGAGCCTTCGGAAAGAACATTCTAGTCCATCTGGTTCATCACTACGAGTAATCTCTCTATTGAATTTAGCTAAAATAAGTAAAGTTTTAATTGCTTGATCTTTCCTTTAATAACTATTTCTAAGCATCTACTTGTGGGTGGTATTCAGTCTCTTACTGTAGATTTTTTTTTCTTGGCTATAATCTAAAAATAAATACGTACATATAAAACCTAAGGCTCCTCTGTATCATGGTATTTGTTTCCCTTCCTTATTAACTGGGGAAACTGCACTTCCTTTTGCCTTGCTCTTGTTTCATATGTGTTATGAAAGGTTTTTCCCTTCTCCTCGGTGACCTGCTCTAATTGGAACTCATTTTGTGTCTTGGCCTTTCTGACTGCCCCGCAGGCATCCACTGTTCCCTTGCTCTCGTCCTTGCTGATCTGTCCTTGTTCTATTCAGCAGATAATTGCCTTTTGCATTTCAGATCTTAAAAACAGACTATGCTTTACAGATGGTGGACTCCTATGGTTTCCTTATCTTTCTTTTCATCAGCATGGTTATCTCTATGCTTTGCCTTTAATAGTGTCTTATTTTTTACCTTTGAAGAAATTCCCAGAACTCTCTCATATCACTTTTCCTCTGAGAGTCAGTGTCCACAGGATAGTCCCCTCAAATATGCTAAGCTCAATCATCTGTCTGTTTCATCCCTCTCTGAATTCTGCTTCTTTGCTCCTTCTCCTTCCTTAGTATCTGCTATTTCCCCACCACTAGTGACTGATAAGGTGACTCGGTACTATAATTACTCTACTTGCCATGTATTGAATTACTGGTGTGCTTGTAGCCTCTTTCATCTCAGGCCATTGCTGTAACTTCAAACAAATATTATTCCCATTGTGATGAGAGCTAGAAAATAAACCTAGAGCTATATAATCCAGAACATTCTTTTCCCAATGGCTGAATTTTCTAAAATCCTCTTATTTTCTCACATAAATGTCCTTTTATAAGAAAGAGTCTCTTTTCTTTATTCTAGCCCAGCTAATCATTTTATTTTTATTTACCTATTTATATGGAGCTATTAGTACACATAGCACTTTCAGAGCAATAAAGAGAATTCAAATCAAAACATGGTCTTTGTCCTCATTTTCCTATTTCCAGTACTTTTCAGAACTGCCCTAAAATAAGTCTTTTAGAAGAAAACTTGCATACACAATAGTAATTACAATATCTGCGGAACCCAGACAATTCAGAAATAAATTAATTTTATCCCAGACACAGCTATCAGGGTTGTAAATATGTAAATAGGTTTCGGCCTTTCACACCTGAATGAATGGATTATATCCTACAGAAACCTGCTTGGTTTGAAAGATTTAATTAAAACAGGAATGCAAGAGTTTCCTTGGGACAAACAGGATTATAGCATTTCATAGATAATATGGAAAAATTTATGAACATGTCACAGTCACCAAACTTAACATTAGTTGGTTGGATTTTCTTGCTGTATGTCTGGATGACTTTTTGTTTTTTCCTTTTATTCCATCATATAATGGGGGTACAAATATTGTTAGGGTTACATACATTGCCCCTGCCAACCCTCCCCCCCATGTCAGAGCTTCAAGCGAGTCCAATCCCTAGGTGTCGCGCATGGCTCGCATTATGTAACTCTACACTTCCTCCCCCCTCCCACCTGCCCTCCATCCCGACAAAATATTTTTTTTTTCATTTTGGATACATTGTATAACTTTGCCTCTCCCTAAGAAGGGTTAGAGGTATGCCCTTCCCCCCGACAATGCTTGCCACATCCCTATGATGTGGGTCTTGCCCCCCCACCCCCGAAACCCTGGTGAACACAACCACCATTTGAGCTGCATAGTTTTAATCAGTCAGTACCAATTTGATGGCGAGTCTGGATGACTTTTTAATACAGCATTGAGCAGAAATTATGATAGCAATGAAATTCTTCACAAAAGGGAATGATAGCAAGCAAATCAGTAATCTTTGAACAAATAAGCAACTGGAGTCCTGGGAATGCATACCCAGTTCGTTACTTGAAAGTTCACTGAAGCCTTTCAGTGCTAAAAATATCTTGAAAGATGAGTGCCTATAGACATATGAGTTAAAACTGAAAGAAATAAGGACTGTAAGCTCCCTGAGGGTAGGCAATATTTTCTATCTCCATAGGAACTATGTTTTGGTCACTGTTCAACACCTCCCCCTCTTGTCTTCTGGGCGATTCTTAAATAATTTGTGACCTGTAACCTGTGCCATATGCCTGCTCTATGTGCTCCCAGATCTCCCGATAGCTCCCTAGTGGGAAACTTGTGCTGCCTTCGGGTACTGCAATTATATCTCTGTCTTTACCACAAGACTATGAATTCTTTGATGGTGTCTTTGATCCCTGTATCCACAGGGCATTGCACAGGGCCTAAATGCTGGCTGATTGAATAAATGAATTCAGGGATAGATAGAAAGATGGAATTAATTGAACTGAACTAATCACAAATGGCAATTTTATGTTCTAAGCTTAATCACTGTTCACTCTAACTCTCTCAGGAAATCTATTCATGTTCCTTATTTCTTTTCTTCATAAATACACAGGCATCAGTTGAAAGTTTTTAAAGGATGCTACACTGATTAGAAAGCCTACCTTTGCTCTTAAAATAGAAATTTTAAAAGTCCTTATGTGTCTGCATTGCCAAATATTTTATTACACACTGTGAGCCACTGTCATATCACTCAAGATTAAAAATAAATAGATGGGCAACTTTACTATTTGATTCTGTAGTAGTTATGTTACCAAAAGCTCAGCCACTTGTCCACGAGGCCTAATAACGAGGGAGGACAGGCATTTCGAGGAGGAAGGAAAGAGAATGTTTACTTTGCTAGCAAAGAAGGAAATATAGTAGATCTTCTCATCTCAAAATCCCAAATTTCCTAAACATAGGCAAAAATACAGCGCTTTTAAAGGGAGGGTTCTCAGCTTCAGGCAATTATTGTGGTTAACTATTCTAATCATCCTATCTCTGCCAAAGAGAAAGCCTATGTCCTATCTCTGCTAAAGAAAAAGCCTGTGAATTCTGCCAGCTGCCCACCTGGAGGGCTGGCAGCCGAGTGGGAGTTTTAACGAAAGACTTAACCTGCCTCAGTGATGCAGGCCGGGCTGCAAGTTCCCAAAAGGATGGGAGAGGTTTTAAAAAGACACAAAAATCTTTCTGCCCCAACTTTTTTTTTTCAGGCCATTCCCTCGGTTACAGTTATCCTGGTGGCCTCACTGTCTTCTTTTTATATGAACATGTCTTCTATCAAAAGAGATTCATCTTTCAAATCACTCTGAAAGTATTTCTTAAAGTATTTCAGAGTTTAAAAGAGGAATCATTTAATTCTCTTTTGCAATTAGAGAATGTGAAAAAGAGAATGTGATTTCTGTTTATATTAATAGCAAGTTTATTAATGGCATTTTTCTGTGTCCCCATGTCAGGTAGTATACCAGATGCATGAGATATCCCTCTCCTCCTGAACTCCCTTGCTTTCTGGTGATTGGGGTACTTGCCTGTGTATGCTACCACCTCAAGGCTACTGCTTTCTGCCACACGCCAAGTCTTGCATAAAAGGGAAAATTAAGATCTCATTTGACAAATAAATAGTGAGTAACTGTTCAGGTAAAATGAAGAGTGTTAGAGGCATAAGGCAGTTTTTGATTAGTCTTTTAATGTCTTCCTGTCAAGCTACAGGGTGGGAAGGGGAGGGAATCAGGAAACTGGGGCTTGTCAGGAAGAACACACTGAAGTCAGAAATCAGAGTCAACTATTAAAAACAATTAAATCAGAATGTTTTGTGTTACAAAGAAAGTCACTCATGCTTTGCCTTCCCTTAAAGAATAATCATAATGAAATCCCAAATTTATGCAAAGACAGAGATAGATGTGAAAGAAAGACATGCTTTCCATTTTTTCCCCTTGGGGCATATATATGCATTTCCTTGTCCAAAGTTAATGGTAATTAGAAAGTAACAAGTGAGTTTTGTTTTTGCAAAATTGTAATTTGCAAATGGAAGCAATTATAGTAATACAAAGGCATTTATTGGCTTATCCCCTAGATAATAGAGTCATATTTTAATTTAAAAAATATATATATCCATTTTCTCACCAAGCATAACTTTCTTCTCCTTAAATATAGGGCACACTGTCATTTTGGTCATCAAGAAATTAAAACTTATAGGCTGGGTGTGGTGGCTCATGCCTGTAATCCTAGCACTCTGGGAGGTTGAGGTGGGAAGATTGCTTGAGGTCAGGAATTTGAGACCAGCCTGAGCAAAAGCCAGACCCCATCTCTACTAAAAAATAGGAAAAAAATTAGCTGGGCAACTAAAAATAGACAAAATTAGCTGGACAGCTGGGCGTGGTTGCACATGCCTGTAGTCCCAGCTACTCAGGAGGCTGAAACAGGAGGATAACTTGAGCCCAGGAGTTTTAGGTTGCTGTGAGCTAGGCTGACAACATGGCACTCTAGCCCGGGCAAGAAAGTGAGACTCTGTCTCAAAAAAATAAATAAATAAATAAAATAAAATAAATAACAAAAAAAGAAATTAAAACTTACAGATGTGTTCTTAGTGTTTTGCAAAGGCAATTCACCAAAAATCTTTAAGAAATAAAGCGTGACCTGGAGCAAAGTATCAGATTTTAACAGAAGACCCAGTGGCCATAATAGGGAAATTTATCTTGCATTAAACCATAGATTATCATGGATTCATTCTCATCAACTGACATAAAACATGATCCACAACTCTCCTCAGCCCTCCTGTGGGAAATTTAGCTGAAATGAAATCAGTTACTGGCTTTGTTTTATTCAATCTCTAAAACTTCAAAAGGTCAGATTTTGGGGGTCTGCTCTAACTTTAAACATAGTGTATGTGAAATGTGAAAAAAAAAATCTTCATTTGAAATTTCCAAACTAAAAGATGAGGGGATTCACAAATTCACTGGCAGTATCACCACTTTCCCCATAAGGTTCCTGGTTTGAATTCTGCCCAGGTCAATTTTCAGTACCGCTACCAACCAGTGAATGCAGGAAAATTATCTATGAAAAATAATCATCTCTTACATTGCTAAATTATTGGCTCAATGGGCAACCTGCATAGCAAGAAAAGAGTCAACACAGGCAAAAAAATAAATTAATCTTTCAGAAATCATTTCCTCGTACAATATTCAGTGATGGTAGAATAGTATTACTATCAGAATAGTGCACATTCATAATAGTTAATTAAATCTAACATTTCTATTTATAGACCACAATTCAACCAATTAAGTACAATCATTTGTCTAATTCTCATGCTGCAAAACAGCTGGGAGAGGCACAGTTTTAAAGGTCAATTAAACAAACATGAAACTTGGAACATGTACCTACCCTAAAATGTGAAAAAAAATCAAGACAATAAAGATAAATAAACAAGTAAATAACATTTTAAAACCCCATGTCCTAAAATTTGTATAGATTGACAAAAGGCCCCAAATATTCAGAACAATTTCTAGAGCAAAAAAGAACAAAGCTGGCAGCATCACACTACCTAACTTCTAAATATACTACAAAACCATAGTAACCAAAACAGCATGGACTGTCATGAAAACAGACACATAGACCAACGGAACAGAATGGAGAGCCCAGAAATAAATCTATTTACATTCAACTGATTTTTGACAAAGATACCAGGAACACACAATGGAGAAAAGATGGCCTCTTTAATAAATGGTGCTGGGAAAACTGGATATCCATATAACATGCAGAGAATGAAATTAGACTCTTATCTCGCACCAATAAAAAAATCAACTCAAAATGTATTAAAGACTAAAATGTAAGACCTGAAACTAGGAAACTAACTACTAGAAGAAAATAAAGGGAAAAGTTCTATGACATTGGTCTTGGCAATGACTTTTGGATAAGATCCTAAAAGCATAGGCCACAAAAGCGAAAATGGATAAATGGGATTACATCAAACTAAAAACCTTCTGTACAATCAAGGAATCAACAGAGTAAAGGGACAACCTGTGGAGTGGAAGAAAATATTTGCAAACTATGTATTTGATAAGTACTTAATATTCAAAATATATAAGGAACTCAATTCAATAGCAAGAAAACAAATAATCCAATTAAAAATGGGCATAGGACACGACTAGACATTTCTTAAAAGAATAGCCAACATGTATATGAAAAAATGCTCAACATCTCTAATTATCAGAGAAATGCAAATCAAAACCACAATGAGATATCATCTCATCTCTATTAGAATGTCTATTATCAAAAAGACAAAAGATAAATTTTCTTAAGAATGTGGAGAAAAGGGAATCCTCACACATTGTTAGTGGGAATGTCAATTAGTAGAGCCATTATTAAAAATCATATGGAGGTTTCTGAAAAAATTAAAATAGAATTATAATATGATCCAGCAATTTCCTACTGGATATATATCCAAAGGGAATGAAATCAGTATGTCAAAGAGATATCTATACTCCTATGTTTATTGCAGCATTATTCACAATAGCCAAGATATAGAATCAACCTAAGCTTCCATCAATGGATGAATGGATAAAGTGTGGTATATATACCCAATGGAATATTATTCAGCCTTAAAAACAATATGAATGAACCTGTAGAATATTATGTTAAGTGAAATAAGCCAACCACAGAAAGATAAATACCCACATGATCTCACATAAAATCTTAAAAAAATGTTGATCTCATAGAAGTACAGAATAAAATGGTGGTTCCCAGAGACTGGGGAGGTGGACTTGTAACAGGGAATGGCCTGGAAAAAAATATCTTTAAAACTTCCCCCACTCTTTTTGGGAACTGCAGCCTGGCCTGCATCCCTGAGGCACAGTAAGTCTTTCCTTATGACTCCGCCTCCAACCCCCGCAGGTGGGCAGCTGGTGGTATTCACAGGCTTTGCCTTCAGCAGAGTTGGGATGATTAGAGTAGTTAACCATAGTAATTGCCTGAAGCTGAGAACCCTCCCTTTAAAAGGTCTGTATTTCTGTCTATGTTCAGGAAATTTGGATTTTGTGATGAGAAGGTCTACTATTTTTCCTTTTGACAGCAAAGTAAAGTCTCTTTCCTTCCTCCCCAAACCACTTGTCCTTGTTCTTCTGATTCGTCCTCATGGACAAGTGGCTGAGTTTTCAGTAACAGACTGGGATTGGTGAGGTTGAGGAGATGTTGGTTAAAAGATACAAAATTTCAGTTAGACAGGAGGAATAAATTCAAGAGTTCTATTCTACAATATGGTGACTATAGTTAATATAATAACAAATGATATTCTTGAAAAGCACTGAGAGTGGATGTAAAGTGTTATTGCAAAAATGATCACTATGTAAGGTAATACATATGTTAATTAGCCAGATTTAGTAATTTCACAGTGCATATATACTTAAAAATATTATGTAGTATATAGTAAATACATACAATTTTATTTGTCAATGTTAGAAAATAAAATAGAATTAATTTTTTTTAAAAAAGAAAACATTATGGAAGTTTGGGGTGAGAGAAGTTACTTCTAGTTACGGTAACAAAATAAAACTTTAGTAAAGAAATAAAATCTGGGTTGGGCTTTCAATAGGGTAGCACTGCACTCTTTGTGGGTTTAGGGAGGATAAAGGAGGTGTTACAGGTAAAAGTAACTATATGGCTACTATGTGTTTATGAAGCAGGACAAAAAGAAATGTTTAAATTTACTCAGTTTCCTAGTGCTTCACAGTTTTCATCCTTCTTCAGCTTCTTCCTCTTCCCCTAAACTCTAAGTAGGATTTCTCAAATAGGAAATGTTAACTTAATAGGGAAAAAATGGAGACAAGAGAAAGGATAGGAGACGTAAAGTCCAGGGGCACTGGGAGTTGAAAAGTACATTTCTCAGAGGCCTTGCAAAGGGAGCTCTTGAGCAGCATGCAGATGTGGGTAGCAGGCATTTAGTCCCACAAGTCCCATAAGGTTTTATCTCTGTTTTAAAGAGCAGGATGCCAAAAAGTGAGTAAACTTGTTAAGGTCATGCAGCTGGTAAGCACCAGGACCCAAGACAGGTTGAGCTTTTTCTAACCTTATTATCTTCCCTACACCAAATGCCTCCATTTGCATAAACAGGAAAGTGTGTGGTGTGTTCTGTGGCTGGAGCATGAGTAACAAGGAGAGCAGTAGTGTCACTGAGAAGGATTCAGTAGCAAAGGGCCCAGAGCATCTTAGTAGGAGTTAAAGAAGGAAGTATTGTCAGGTATAAGTGAAGTAACTGAACTTTCTCCAGCATTCTTGCAAGAGAAGAGAATAAGGATGCCCAGAATACAGTAACAGGAAATGGCATGCAAAATGCTGTATGTTAAAGTCATACAAGGGAGAAACCAAGGGAAGATTCCTGAGATTTTGAGAGCTTGTTTGGAGGTTCTAGGAGGGGAGCGCAGCTACTCGTATACCCTTGACCGAAGACCGGTCCTCCTCTAGCGGGGAAGGTCGTCCTCTTCGACCGAGCCTGCAGCTTCGGGAGGGACGCACATGGAGCGGTGAGGGAGGAAGGGGACACCCGCCTAGCCAGCCAGATCAGCCGAATCAACCCTGGCGATCAATGGGGTGACATGTTGCAGCCAGATCGCCCTCACATCCTGATTCCTGAGATTTTAATGGCATATAAGCCTTTTGCATTTACATTGCAAAGATGGAAATAAGCATTCTTTGGTAACCTAGCCTAGGCTCCACTGTTGCTGGTTCTCAGATGCTGACTCTGCCTCCAATGCCTGCAGAGGTCCCACGGCCATCTGGGGTCTGCTTTCTCAGTTAAAAAACAGGAGAACAGCACATGTCTGGTGGTGAAGCAGCAAGTATAATACTACAAACAGATCAGTGCTTAAACATTCTTTTTCTTCTTACGTAATCAGAAGAATCAGGCAAGGAAGTTGAGGCATGGAAAAAGGGAAAACTCAAGAAGCCCATTACTGCAACTGTCTGAAGCACTTTGTAAAAGGCATAAATATGCCTATAATATTTTTTTCTTAATCTTTAAAGGGAATTTAAAACCTCATTATCTTAGGAATTAGGAGAATAGTTTTTGCAATAAAATTACCTCATTTCTACCTCAATAATTATTGTCTCTCTAAATGAGGAGAGAAGAAAATATCTGGGTATGTTTTGGTTCTGTTTATTTCTTCTGTATTTACCTATCATATTCAAGTTCCTCTTTTGTGACTTCATGATTTAACTTCACTTATGGCAAAGTCTCAGTGTACTTTTTATTTAAGCTGAGAATTCAGTGCTTAAAAAGAGACCTAAGCAAAACATTTTACAGACTATTCCTGAGAGAGCTCGGAATTAAATTGTTAAATGTTCTACTATAATGAAATTTTGTGTAATCAGCAGGGAAGTCACTGTTGGCCATTTATCAGTTTTTCTAGTTGCATTTTTTATGCATGGAAAGCATAATTAGAAGCCTCCACAGGTGGAAAGCCTTATATAATAATAGTACATTTTATCAGAATGATATTCTTTAATGTGGAAATTTTAGAGTATTTTACAGGGATGATCTATTAGCAATAATAGCTATCACATCTTTGTATATTTTAATATAGAACTGTATGTAGAAGAGAGTGTGCACTTAAAAATTAACTAGACTTACCTAGACATTGAATACCTGATCTCAATTACTTCCAAGTATGTGCAAATAGTTCAACATTTAGATTTTATGTATTATTACAAGGTATCAGGGGCTGGAAAAATGTGCACTGGATAAAGTGTTAGGAAAAATTACAACTGCTTTATATTTTCAAAGTGCTTTTCTGTTTTATAAAGACATTCACATATAGTCCATCTTTTGATCCTTACAATAGCTTTCTCCCCCTTTTAGACATGAGGCAATTCAGACCAGGAAGACAAATGCTTTGCCTGAGAGTCCTGTCTGGTGACTGTCACTCACAACTGAAGCTCACACCCTCCTGAATCCAGGGGCTGTTCTCTTCATGCATAATTATACATTGGGGCTTCCCCATGGAATTGTTGGGTGATGGAGAAAGTTGTCTTAGTTTTGAGTTACAGTTTCCTCAACAGCAAAATGAGATAGTAGTTCTAGATAACAGCTGTAAAAACTCTACAAAACTGTCTACATTCCACTCTAATAAGGAGATAAAGAGCCTATGTTGAACCCTAAGCAAAATCTGTTTTTATGAGAGAAAAGAATTATGACTTTTATAAAAACAGTCTTATCATCACTTTAAAGAATGCTGACATCCCTAAAGATAGATTACTGAGGTGTTCTTCTCTCCTTGCTCTTCCCCTTTCCTCCCTCCTCCTCCTTCTTCTTGTTAGTTTTTTTTATTCATAAGATAGAGAAAGAAATTTGCCTCTGGCAGCATTAGAAACATCATATTTTTATACTAGAATAGTATAATTTAAACTGGGTCATAACCTACTATGGCTTATGAAAGTAATTAAATAGGCTGTACTAGCATTTCAAAAAAATAGAGTAGAATATGATAGAATATAATAGAAAATATCAGAGTGCATTCTATTAAGAAAAATTAACCAAATTTGGAGGAAATATGTACTAAAGTTGAGCAATATATCTTCCATATGGCCCATTATTGGCCCAACCAAGAATTATTCAGAGAAATTAACTTAGCTTGAGTTATTACTAATGAAGAGTGAATATGTTAAATTCCATATTAAATTATGGATTTCTACATAGTAAAGTTGTAAATTATTTCAGTCCAGTAAAAAATATAACCCTAATGGTTATGGTTGATTCTCCTGTAGCACATTAATCAATTTTGTCTCTAACCTAGTAATTTAACATGTCTTTATTAATTGCTTATATTAATAAATATTCAGCTCCCTCAAACAACCTTTTTCTGTTTTTGAGACAGAGTCTCACCTTGTCACCCGGGCTAGAGCACAGTGGTGCAAACATAGCTCACTGCAATCTCAAACTCCTGGGTTCAAGAGATCCTCTTGCCTCAGCCTTCCGAGTTCTGTGCTGGGCTAATTTTTAAAAAATTTCTGTAGAGCCAGGGTCTTGCTATATTGCCCAGGCTATTCCTGAATGCCTGGCCTCAAGTGATCTTCCTGCCTCATCCTCCCAAAGTGCTAGGATTACAGGCATGAGCCACCACGCCTGGCTCAAATAACCTTTTCTTATAATTAATCTTAACATCTTATTGGATCCCTCATTAATAACTTGAATAAAATCTTTGATATGTGTTCATTTTATTTTTATAGGATATATTAGTCAGGATGTTCTAGAAAAACATGACCAGTAGTATATAGAGGCATATATAAGAGGAGATTTATAGTGGGATTGGCTCATGAGATTATGGAGCCTGAGAAGTCGCACAATATGCCATCTGCAAGCTGGAGAATCAGGAAAGCTGGTGGTATAATTCAGTCCAAGGCCAAAAGCTTGAGACTAGAGGAATGTAAGGGAGAGGGTGGAGGCACTTGTACAAGTGCCAGGGTCTGAAGGCATGAGACCCTATTGTCCAAGGGCAAGAGAAGATGGATATCCCACCTCAAGGAGAGAAGGAAAGAGAGAGAATCTACCTTTCCTCTGCCTTTTTTTTTTTTTCCTATCTTTTCTCTCAAGAGATTGGCTGAATGATTCCTGCCTACACTGGTGAGAGCAGTGCTAGTCTTCAATCTATTGAGTAGTCTACTGATTCAAATGCTACTCTCTTCCAGAAACACCCTCACAGACATACTGTTTTACCAGCTACCTGGGCATTCCTTAACCAGGTCAAGTCAAAACATAAGATAACCATCACATGTAAGAATCATATTAATATTTTAAACTTTTTAATATGCTTTGGCAATGTTATATAATAACGGTAAGTATTGTTTTATAAAACTTTGGTTTCAATTCTAGTGTATATATGAATATAATAAATCACACTGTAAACTGTATTTTTTATTTTGTATCTTGTTCAAAAGACTTTGAAAGGCACTGAATTAGAAAAATGTGTCCAGTGACTTCTTGAAATCCCCTCCATTTCTCCAATTCAAATGTTCCTGCTTTATGGCTTCTCTTTATTTTTAAGCTTACACTTCAGACAACCAATATTTCTTCATGTTTCTCTAAGAATTACCTGCAAGAAGTCTAAATGCTGGGAGTAATTTTTAAACTAACGAGAGTGTCAGACGACTGATAGCAAATCTTTCCCTGGGTGGACAGTCCCCTGGGGTGTGAATTGGTGGTTAGGCCTGCAGCAGCCGACTGTCAATTGCTGAAAGGAAGCTCTGCTTCATGGCCATCTGATTTGCAGGGAGAGACTGGGAAAATGTCAGAAAAAGGGTAAAAGCACAAAGATTACAAACCCAAAATAAATAGTGTTGGCACAAGGCATTTATTGACTTAGCACAAAATATCATGTGGCATGTTACAATAACAGTCAGGTAACTACATGGGAATTCAATTCATAAATAACTAGAATCCTAGTAATAAGGACAGTGAAATCAGGACACAACTAGGCTACATTAAAGCCACAGCAAGAAGCCTGGCTCAGAATTTCCTCATTCAGACTTGGTTTCCATCTGCCTACTGGCATCGTTTTTAACTTTGGCTTCTATATAAAGGCTCTGTTGTGGCTTCTCCACTGGGAACACAGTTTCTGTTTTTTGATTCTCCACCAAAATAAGGGAGATGCAAAAGATTGGTGAAAGTCTGGTTGGAAACTGTGTGGCTTTTGCAAGAATTTATTTTAAGAATCTGCAATGATAGGAATTGCATTGTTCTTCTAAGGAAGAAAGAAAAAAAAATGTAGTGAATTGTGACTGATATGTATATCCACTATGTACATGGTGGATGCCTTAGAATTTGCTCTGGTACAAATGATAAAATAGCATTGCTTTTGTATATAGTTATCTAACATTTCAATTAGAATTTGTTGTTGTGGTTCAAGAAGAAATCCTAGTGACATCTTTTCATGTAGTAACAAAAAATGCCTGTACCTACAACAGGGTAGATTCCAAATCCGAAAATCTGGCAGACTGGATAGATATTATTTGCAAAATTTTTCAGTGGTATGAATCATTCATGTCACCAGGAAACAATAAATTCCACAATTGTCAAAGAAGAAATTTTGATTTATTAGATAAAAACCACTCATAATAGGAACTACGTATTGCTGTTAGTATATAACAGTGATCATAGCGTTCGACCACGTGTGCTTTGTTTTACCACTAACTAGTTGCATGACCTTTCCATTGGTCAAGCCAACCTCCTCACTTCAGTTTCCTCAACTCACAAATGAGACAAACAGTACTAAATTCCATAAGACAAATAATAATGAATAGTAAGTGAAATAATATGGCCATGTATTATGAAGATTATAATATGCTGAAAAATATGAAACATTTTAACCCATTGTATCTTAAAATCAGAGGCATAATTGAATGTTTTAATTAATTTTTTTATGATTTATAATATTAACCTTCAAGATTATAGGGGATATCAATGGAAAAGTTATTAGCATAATGTGAGCTAAAAATAAAATCATAAGCCCTCTGCTAACTAAATAGACCCCTCTCAGCCAAGAGGGCCCCAGAAACACCTTTCAACTGAGTTCCTAGCCATGATGGGATTGGAGAGATAAAGCACAATTATATGCATATGACTCCCTTTCATAAATATTCATGACTCTTAAACTCTTCCTATACCCTGTTAAATATGTGTATTTGACTACCCCACTCAGTATAAAATCCTGGTCCCTTTTGTCTCTTTTTTGAAGCACGTGTGCCTGGCTTCTGGCCAGGGCTTGGCTTCCCAACCTGTTAAAATGGCCACCCAGCAGGTTACTACCCTTTATGAGAAATAAAGCTCTCCTTTTTCTAAAGTATAAACCTCACTAATTTTTTTTTCAGTTAACAATAACAATATAAAATTTTAGCAAAATTCTTGATCTCTCAAGATTCATTAAAAATTGGACTGCTATTTAGGAATAAAAAAACCCAAAGTTAGATTTAAAAATATATGTATCCAATCAAGTCCAAAAAAACCTATCTATGATCCCTCAAAATCAAACATTCTTAAAGGAGAAGGCTGATAAATCTAGTGGCAAAATGGAGTCTCCCCTGAAAAGGAATTTTTGTAGTGTTCATAGGTCTGAAAATATGAGATTATATGAGATGGTTAAAGAACATTTGCATGCACAGAATTTAACATAATATCTCTCATTATTAAAAAAAACATAAAAATTATACATTATGTCTAATTTATTACCTAATGGCTTAGAGAAGAGACATGGACAGTTAGCACTCTGACAAGCTAGTCCTTAACTATGAAAACAACCAATATAATGGAATTAATGCTCTCAGGTGGCAAGCAATGGCTTGGAACTTTATAACCTACAGAAATAACCAATTTTCTACTTCTCTGAAGACAGAGATTCCATTAGGTCAACAAAGCATGACTTCTACAGATGCCCCACAACTATGCTCTGATCTGATAACATCAGCTACACACTGATTCATGTATAGTAGAATGTTTTAATATAAAAACAAGGATATTCTATAGTTCCTGAAAAATATAGAATTTGGCAGAGTAACTCAATTTCTGGTTCTCAGGTTTGCCATGAATTAATCATAGTTCCTAGTATAGTGAATAACCTCACTCTACCAAGTTTTAAAATGAGCAACACTGACCTATGATGGTACTTCAAAATCCAAGAAAACATTTACATTAATACATCTGCAGGTGATAGTTTGATATAGATGGGGTTAAAGTGCTAAGAAAAGAAGATTTATAACAAAATCTTTAAGAAATGAATGTTGTAAATATTTCTGGGAAAATGATGGTGCTTTAAAAAATAATTTTGACATCTTTGGCCCTTTGAAAATAAATCATTGATATACTAATAACAAGCAGGTTTTGTTTCTTAAAGCAGAACAGACAGAACCTCTCTCGAAATTTTTTTTAATTCTGTTCTCGGTACAGATAAGTATCAAAACCACATTCGTTTATTTAAAGGTATCCCATAAAAATGATATTTATATAATTTCTTGTTCATGACTTCAAATAAATGGGCACTACAGCCATATCTATTTTATATATGTCAAAAGGAAAAATTCCAAAAGGTGCAACAGGCTTCCTTATGGTCACTGAGCTTATGAATACGGGAACCTGCATTCCAGCTCAAACTTTATTCAAACGAATGAACATCCATTTAGAAAAGACTTCAGTATATATTAATCTGAAGTACTGAAGATGCACTGCATTTAACTTTTATGATATTTCAGAAATACACAGTGATGTATAAACTTGTTTATTTTTAGTTATTTTTTATCCTGCCTCAAAGGCGGTATATGAATGTTTCCATAGCAGAAATATTTGAAAATACCACACCAACCCTCAGTAAGACAAAGAGTTACTACAAATATACAAGAATATGTCAGTGGCCAGATGTGCCCAAAAGAAAACCTTAATTTAATGACAATATGTTTCTTCTAGTTTATTTATCTCTGAAGGTATGAGAAAGGTCTCTCTTGTTTCATCATTCCTCTTCTACAATAACCAGAAAGGATATCAATTATTTTTGTTAGACAGGCTGTCACTGCCCCTGGTAAGTAAATATATTTTTAGAAGGTTTCATCTGAAAGGAAGTAAAATATATGTCACTTTCCTAATCAACTGTCAGGCATCTTTTATTCTAACATGTTTTCAGAGAGGAAGATAGAATTGCCATTTTAGAAAAGCAATAGAAACTTCGGGTGTTTTCTGAAAAAATTATTCAAGAAAATATGGTCTTCAAACATGCGACAATTGGGACAAAGTATTTTTCCTCTTCCAAAGAAGAAGGAAGGGAAATGAAAGGACTTAAGGGAAGTGTATACTTGTACCCTAAAATGTGGCAAATTTTGTATCATTAAGCATCTGTGATGTGGTGAATAAATAAGGGAAGACCAAAGGGTCTGAATACAGAGTTCTCATATAGTGAACAACTACGTGGATAAACACTGTCAATTTATGGTTCTGGGTCTGAGCAAAGCTTCATTCAGAAAAGGCAGGCTGGAATCAGACCATCGAGGGTCTTTTATGCCCTGCTAATTTGAAGAACAAACACAGATAAAAACATAAAGTCCACTCTGTGTCTCTTTATCAGCCCTTAAAGTTTTTGCTCTATATTTACCTGTTTAAGAATGAAATATAAATGAGTTTTCAAAAGAACACAGAAACCCAGAGACCACCAAGGAAGCAGAATAAACACAGGAACTCATTGTATTGTTTCTTTTGATCACCTTTCTTAACAGAGAGCCAAATGTGAGTTGACAAGAAAAATATTATTAACAAATAATGTTTTGGGTACCTACCACATTTGGTGCTTCCTTATTTATTTAACAGAACCCCACCAATTTTTGGACCATTCTGTCAATTTACTGTACAGAACAAGAAGCATATGCAAAGAAGACAGGAAGGAAAAAGGTAAATATGAAGTTACAAGCAATTTTGCCATTATCTGGCTCCCATTCATATTTTGTTTGCCTATAAAACAAAACTTAAAGTTTATTATTCTTGGTTTCTTTCCATTAGTGTTGTAATTTAAACTATTTTAATAGGAGAGTGAATCTTTGTATGGATCAATGCTTGTGAAACTTTAGAATGTTTGGTCTCTCTCTGATCTGAATCCTTGAATGGCATCAAAGTGGCTGATAAAGCAGCTAGAACTTAATCCTCTCAGGAAAGTGGGCTCAGGACAAATGCAATTATATTAGTTTGACATATTTATTTCTACAACCAGAAATATAACTTTTTTCTTTGCTATGGCAGGTTGGTTTTTCTGGATTTACCCAGTTTAATCATTTATTCTGTTCTGTTCTTGACAGTCACAGCTGTCAAGAATACTCTTAAATTGTCAATCTTAGGTCAAAAGGAAAATCTCTAGATTAATGAAAAAAGTTAAACTATATTTTTTAATGAAAAGAAAAAATCATTCATATTCTAAGGTCATGTTGTCAATGTATTTAAAGGACATTATATTCTTAGTGGAATCCAACTAGAAAAGGGTAATGCTAAGATATCTGACAACTAGGCTAAAAACTTTTTAAAAAATACAAACTCTTTCCATGCTCTGAAGAGCTAATGCTACACATATACACTCATACATACAAGTCCTTTAATGCATTAAATTCATAACAGAGATTACAAGAAAAAATAGAATAAAATACTTTTTATTACTGAATAAAACTTGCAGTAATATTAATGAAAATTCTTTTTTTTTTTAAAAAAAAAAAAAGACTGTCTGTATTGACATTTTACCCAGTTTGCCCTGTTAACTGATGGTAGAAATCAAATAAGAATTAAAGGAGGAGGGACTGACAATCTTATTATAGATTAAAAAATTATTTTGCTGCATTCATGAAGCCATTGGTGTTAGTTAATTGTCCACCATAGCAAATTCATCCATGGAGTGGCTCACAAGTGGGACATAAATAGTCAATGGTGTTATGATTTCATGTTTCCAATTATGTTAGGATGCTGACAGTTCTTGAGACTTCCAATTGCATGGTTCTTCCATGAAGACAACAATGCCTTGTAATCTAGCCTACTGGCTGAACACAAAAAGTAGTAAGCACTAAGAGAAAGTAACACCACAATAGATTCTGTCACTAACCTTGCACATTCAAAGTGAACAAATACCTTTTTATTTTAATTAGCATGTTCAGTGGGAAAGCTAGTTTTGAGTTTCATTAGCATTTTCAAAGCTTACACCAAGTAGCACTAATGGCAAATTGATGATTCTGTGTAATGGGGACTGCCTATAATTATATTTTAATCAGTAAATAACATTTAACAGCATTTTCTAACCCAATAAACGACCTTCAGTTGGTTGAGGAAGTCTTCACAGACAAGCTCACTGAAAGAGAGCACTTAGCAACAGCAAATCAAATGCAGCCCTTCAATGAAGTTGTTAGACACACAACATCAGCAACTGCTGCCTCACCGAGGGCTTGTTAAAAATCGATTCATTCTAGTGATCAAAGCTGAAAAATCGTTCCACAGCCTGCTTCATATCAATAGACAATTTTGTGCAGTACATCATACACACAAAAATAAGGTCTAGCAGAAGTAGAAAGCATTAGAAATCTGGCTTCCAAAACAATATTTAAAATGGATTTCTGTCAGATGATAAAGGATGGGTTTAAATAGAACACAGTGTCAAATAGAAAGGCTGAGCCTTTTAACATAATAAAAACAATCAATGAAGTTTTTTCTAGTTTCAATGTGCAAAAAGCAAAAAGGTGGGGGGTCTGATTTTTCAGAATGGGAATGTGACACAGACCTTGATATAGCTATTTTTAAAGGTCTTATCAAGGAATATTTTGCTTCTGACATTTGGGCATGTTTATGTATGCAACCGTGTGAATGTACGTATGCTGGTATACACACACACATACACCTATAGCATCAATAAATTAACTAGTTTATGGCTGATATGTGTCTTTTATTTTCTTAAATGAAACAAAGTTCAATTTGTTGGAACTGCCTAGACATAGCCACAGAATAAAAAGACAAATTATTTTTCACAGTGCAGTAAGGAGAAATACATCAGGGGTCCAAGTCTGTCACCTTCATAGTATAAGGTAAAAAATAGGTATCTTATACATTTATGTGGAAAATATTCCCTAGTGACTACTGTAAAAGCTTCAACTAAAATTAAACCACAGATAGCTATTCCAATAAGAACTGAGCAATCAGTCATAATTACAGCCAAAATAAATGAATTGGAAAATAGCTGATTTAAAGAGGTCATACATAGTGTAAGTTTTAATTTGAAATTAATAACAGCCTGACTTGTGCTGGTAACAATTTCTTATTAAGATTGAATAAAGGCAGTGCCTGGAAGTAAATGTTTTCTATTTTATGGCTTCATCCTCCTGATCATTGGAAGAGATTTGAAGAAGATGGGAGACATGGTTATGGTCCTCTGTGGACCCTTTCCAATGATAGGATAAAGGAAATTGTACAAGTTGATAATGGCATAATAAGAGGCAGAGAAATCCCAAGGTTAGTAAAATTGGTATGTTTTATGCAGTTATCTCTTCTTCCCAGGAGATCCTGTCTACAGATAGGTGAACTGTACAGTTCCCATGATTTCAAAACCTAAACATAAGTAGTTATGATCTCTTTGGGAATACTTCAGGAGTCTACCCTTTGGAAAACATATGTTCCCCTCTATACCAAGTCCCCTGAACCCTGTAAGGCTGCTGTCCCCAAACCCCTGGGGCATGGACCAGTACTCATCCATGGCCTGTTAGGAAACGGGCCGCACGAGTGGCAGGCAAGCAAACAAAGCTTTATCTTTGAAACCTTCAATACTGCTTCACCACATGAAGATAAAACACCCTGCATTAAAAAACAAGCCTTTAGAGTTTTTCAAAAGGTAACACAAAGAACAGAAGCAATCATTGAAGACCATCACTTCATCAGATGTGTCTGCACTGAGAGTGTCATTCTTAGTGGCTAACTACATTGCTACAGCTAAGAAGCCCTTTCCTATTGGGTGAAGAGTTGATCCCGCCTGTTGCTAAGGACATTTGCCATGAACTTTTAGGAGAGGTTGCTGTTCAAAAGGTGCACATGTTCCTCTTTCAGCTAGTAACATAACTAGATGAACTGAGGAAATAGCAGAGGATATTGAGGCACAATTGTTAGAGAGGATTAATGAGCCACTGTGGTACCCAATCCAGGTTTATGAGTCTACCAATGTTGACAACAAGGCAACAATGCTTGTTTTTGTGTGATATATTTTTCAGGAGGATGTGCATGAGGATATGTTTTGTGCACTGTTGTTGTGAACCAATGCCACAGCTGCAGAACTATTCAAGTCTTTGAATGATTATGTATCAGGGAAACTGAATTGGTCATTTTGTGTTGGTATATGTACGGACAGAGTGGCTGCCATGACTGGAGGGCTTTCTGGTTTCACTACTCAGGTCAAGGAGGTCACTTCTGAATGTGAGTCCACACACTGTGTCATCCATAGACAAATACTGGCTAGCCAAAAAATGTCTCCTGAATTAAACAATGTTTTGCAGTATGTGATTAAAATTATCAACCACATTAAAGTACATGCTCTTAACTCACATCTGTTCATGCAGTTCTGTGAGGAGATGGACACAGAGCACACATGTCTTTTCCTACACACAGAAGTGAGATGGATTTCTAAAAGCAGATCACTGGCCAGAGTTTTTGAGTTATGAGAGCCACTTCAGAAATTTCTTTTAGAAAAACAGTCACCACTGGCTGCACATTTCAGTGACACAGAATGGGTCACAAAACTTGCTTACTTGTGTGACATATTCAACCTGCTTGACAAACTCAATCTGTCACTTCAGGGAAGGATGACAACTGTGTTCAAGTCAGCAGATAAAGTGGCTGCATTCAAAGCAAAACTAGAATTATGGGGGTGATGAGTGAACATTGGAATTTTTGACATGTTTTAAACATTAGCATTTGAAAGAGACTGAGCCAGGGCCTTCTTTCTCCCAACTGGTGCATTATTACCTATCTCAGATGTCAAAAGAATTTGAGCATTACTTCTCAACCACAAAAGACCCCCAAACTGGGAAGGAATGGATCTGTGACCCATTTGTGAATAAGCCAGGTGAATTGACTTTGTCTGTGCTAGAAGAGGATCAACTAACTGCTTGAGATTGCAAATGATGGTGGCCTCAAATGTATGTTTGACACAACTTCAAATCTCCATATTTTCTGGATTAAAAGCCAAGATGGATATACTGAGATTGCCACAAAAGCACTGGAAAGTCTACTTCCATTTCCAACGTACTATCTTTGTGAAGCAGGGTTTTCTGCAGTGACAGCAAGCAAAACGAGATTACAGAGTAGACTGGACATAAGCAACACACCTTGGGTGTCACTGTCTCCCATCACTCGTGTATGGGACCATTCTAGTTGCAGTAAAACAAGCTCAGGTCTCCCACTGATTCTGCAGTATGATGAGTTGTATAATTATTTCATTATATATTACAATGTAAAAATAATAGCAATAAAGTACACAATAAATGTAATGTGCTTCTACCATCCTGAAACCATTCCTCCCATCCATGGAAAAATTGCCTTCCATGAAACTGGTCCCTGGTGCCAAAAAGGTTGGGGACCACTGCTGTAATTTATCTTTATATTCAAGTTCATCCCAACATAGTGCACCATCCTTGCCTTGAGCCCATAGAGTAAGCACATAATTATGCTTCATTGATTCTTCTTTTTTTCTTTCCCCAAAATAGGACTAAATCTTAACTATGATTTATTCTCCCTTCTAAAGCTCCACATCTCATATCCCTTATGATTAGATATCCAAAACATGATTCTTGAAATTATGTGTCTCATATTAATATTAAGTTGGATGTGTCACAGAAGCTACTAATAAATATTTTCAAACTCCCGATTAGTTTAAAAATAATTAAAGTTAATATGTTAAAATATTAATCAGAATATGTGTTGCATGATTTTCTCTTTTAGTTTGGTTAATTAGTTACTTCCAAATTATAACTTTTCTTTGTAACTTACTGTGTTTTATTTCTATTCTGTTTGTTGGTTTGTTGCTCGGCTGTATCTCAATGTCATGAGCAAATAGAATATAGAAGCTGTACCAATTAGTCTTCACAGCATCAGAACTCAGGGTAAAGTTTACACACAATAGGTGCTCACTAAGTGCCTGTTGAATTAATAAATGACTTTACTTACTCAATCCGATGTCCACAGTACCCCCCCCAAAACGTTTATACACTCATTCTCTGTTAGTTCGTCTTAACCTCCCCTTTCTTAGCAGTCCTCCATCAGTCTATGAGCCCCTTCTGATTTGCACTTCCCTTGGAATATTCCAATTACATTGTCTGCCTTTCACTCCAATTTACTAATAATCTCCACTCCCCATTTGCTTCCTCAAGGGTACAACATAGTGTACTGCTACATGTATTCATCTCTTTTCTGTCCAGAAATAACCCTAAAATAATTGGAAAGGTATAATAATGATAATAAAATCTAACACACAAAAAAAGAGAATGAGGGATGAGGCTATTTCTGAATAAGAGTTGTCATTACAATTTTGGAAATTCTTTTGAGCAGATAGAGAAAGTGTTAAAGAGAAGTAGAAGTCAAAACTTAGAGTGGTTGGTACTCCTCAGAGCTCCCGGCAAGATGGCGGACCAAAGACACCGCCAGCCAGAACGTCTCCATAATAAGAAGAAGTTTTAGATGAAAGAGAAAAAAAAAAACCCGACAGACAAACATAGATCGTAACAGGGTCTAAAGGAAGGGTGCCTGAACTTACAGGAGACTCCATGGGAAGAGGTAGCGAAGCAGAACTGGATGGAGAAAGGCATTGGTTGGGATTAAGCCCAGAGAGGCTCTGAGACCAGCAAGAAGGGTAGGTGGATGAGTAAACATCTCCCTCCCTAGCATTTCAGACTACTGATGGGCTCCCAAGCTGCTGACACCAGCCCAGAGACTGCTGCCAAAGAGAGAGAGTGAGCAGAGAGCTTCTTGTGGACGAGGCACCAGGTTCCCAGTGCCTCCGCCCGGGGTGCCTCCCACCCCACAGACCTGAGCCAGATGGCAGGCACCATATTGCCTCTCTACTCACCAGGTGCCCTTGTCCTCCCCAGGGGGCCTCAACCCTTCAGGTTCCATCTTGCTCATCCCAACACACACATTTCCCAACTCCGGCCCAGATTGCAAGAGTCACGGGGGTCCTGTGAGTTGCGGGTGATCTGCGTAACTCCAGAGCCCAGTCATTCTGGGCAGACTGCCTCCCAGAGAGAGGGTTGGAGATGACCAGAAGGTGGACTTTTCTTCACCTAGACTCTTTCTCTCCCCTTCCCTTACCCCACCCACAGCTGCTGAGAGATCATTGAGCCACCACACAGAAGCTTCCACAGGGAATGGGGCTCAGGCCTTTCCATTTGGGGTCCTGCAGCAGACTGAGGCATGCTCAGGCTGTGAGCTCCCTGACTGCCAGCCCTCTCTGGTGCTGTTTGTCCAGCAACTCCAGCAGAGCAGTACACACCTCGAGGTGGAAGGACATTAAACCAGCTGACTTGGGACCAGTATCCTTCTCCCTGGCATGGTCAGGGATTGATCTCCAGGACTCAAGGATGGGCCTGAGAGGATTAACAAAATGTGATATATGTATATCATGGAGTACTACTCAGCCATAAAAAAAAATCATGAACTATCTATTGTATTATCCTGGATGGAGCTAGAGCCCATTCTTCTAGGTGAAGTATCACAAGAATGGAAAAACAAATACCACACGTACTCACCATTAAATTGGTACTAACTAATCAACACTAATGTGAACATATGGGAAGTAACATTCACAGGGTGTCGGGAAGGTGGAAGCGGAGAGAAGAGGACGGGTAAATCGATACCTAACAGATGTGGTGCCTGCTGTCTGGGGGATGGGCACGTTTGTCCGGTGGTGCAAAGGCAATTTATGTAACAAAAACATTTGTACTCCTGTAATACTCTGAAATTGAAAAAAAGAAAAAAGCAACTTGGAGTGGTCACAGCAGGGAAAAAGGCCAGAAAGAAGCTGAGTTGCCCTACCAAAAAGGAAAAAGATATGATACTTTGACAATTGGATAGAATGGATGATTAATGTGAGGTATAAGACTAAAAACCAAGGGATTAATTGAAACCTTAACAACTGTTAAGTTAAACTAAATCTGGCCTGAAAATCCCTCCATACTTGAGTCCTCACATAACAAACTGCAATGCAACTTAGTACTTGTAAATTAACTTAAAGCCTAACATAGGTGTATATTTTTGTAACAAATAGGTGAGTTTTAGCCAATCACAGTAGCTGAGCTTCAGTCAATCACAGGTGGCCAACTGATTAAATGATGTTCAAAGGAGGCAAATGCCAAGCTGCAACCAATCAAAGCTGTTTCTGTACCACACTTCCATTTTCTAGCCATAAATGCTGTCTACTCATGTTGTAGAGCAGAGCTCTCTGAATCTATTCTGGTTCTGAGAGTTGCCCAATTCATAAATTGTTCCTTGCTCA
Organism: Cheirogaleus medius; assembly: GCA_008086735.1. NCBI lineage: Eukaryota > Metazoa > Chordata > Mammalia > Primates > Cheirogaleidae > Cheirogaleus > Cheirogaleus medius. Next base: position 24,655,605 of record VBSM01000272.1, on the reverse strand, counting down.
ATTAAATTCTGCTAAAGTTAATTTGTCTAAAGTTTTTATTTTAGCAGTTTGGCATTAGAAGCACCATGCAATGTAGACCTCCACTGACCCGAAGGAGCACCAAGGGACCAAATGAAGGTACCTGCTGGGTTCATTGTACCTACTGATTTCTTGTAGCAACTGGGGTTATAGGTGAGTTCGGTCTTGGATTCAAGCTCCACAAACTTGTATTTTGAGCTGAGTTTATTTGAGCAATATTTAGACTGTACTGGGTCCAGAATCAGTTGGATTCAATAATTAACTGGATTGGACCCAGTTAGAGGCCTAAGGTGGGTCAGACAGAATTGGACAGAATTTGTCTTGGTTCAGTATGCAGTTAAGGTTATAAGAAGACAGGAATAGTGAGTTTATCTGAATCTAAGGAGTCTAGGACTCTTCCATCTTGAAACCTGTGCTTTTCTAAAGGATTGAGTGAATTTTACCAAGAACTACTTAGAGTTACAGTGGCTACAGAGGAAAACATTTAACCTGGTATATACAAACATAATGAGTGAGATGTACAACATTTGGAGGATGGTCATGCTTGAAGCTCTGCCTCGAGGGGGGAGGGGGGCCAGGGGCAATACACGTAACCGTAATATTTGTACCCCCATAATATGCTGAAATAAAAAATAAATTAAAAAATTGCTCATTTATGGATGCTTCGAAAAAAATAAAAAAGATCTCAAACACCTCAGAAAACAACATGATGTATCTCTGATTGGTATGCAGAGGCTTCTAAAAGACTAAATAAAAAGCTTAAGCAACTAGTTGATGAGAGAAAATTTTTATAATAACTGATGACTCTGTACCTTCTCTCTTTCTATTTTCCTCTGTCTGCTCTGAATTTACTAATCTTTTCACTTAGTTACTTCCCTACCCCAAAGACCAAAAAAGTTATTTGTAGAAGTTGGCTCCTCAGATTAATGGGTTCTGCTTTTTTAATCACATTTATGCCTTGGTAAAAACCTCCAGCTCAGAACAATAATGAAAGACATCCTAGTCCAGCATGGAAGATGTTTTGTCTGCCCCATTTATTAATTGGTTCAGCTCTGAATTTAGTAATCTAGTTAAAAAACACAAGCTGGGTTGGGAAGCTGTTTAGCTGTTTTGAGACTTTCTTTCTAAAAGAAATTTACATCCATCAAGGAAATCTCCAACTTTTACAGTGGAAAAGGAAAAGACTTAAGTCTACATAACAAGCCTCACCTTTGATCATTTATTTATTTATTTTTAATTAGATAAGTGTCTTTTATTTTATTTTTTTTCTAGTTGATTTGGTTTCATTTCTTTTTTCTTTTTTTTT
>VBSM01000272.1:24634378-24650085 GCA_008086735.1 Cheirogaleus medius | reverse complement strand
CTGGTTTTGGTATCAGGGTTATGTTGGCTTCATAAAACGTGTTGGGGAGGATTCCATCCTTCTCGACGTTGTGGAATAATTTCTGCAAAACAGGCACCAGTTCTTCTTTGTAGGTGTGGTAAAAGTCGGGTGTGAAACCATCTGGTCCAGGACTTTTATTTTTGGGAATGTTTTTTATTCCTGTTTCAATTTCAGTCCTTGATATTGGTCTGCTCAGGAATTCTATTTCTTCCTGGTTGAGTCTAGGGAGGCTGCATTTTTCTAAGAATTTTTCCATTTCCTCCACATTTTCCAGTTTGTGTGCATAAAGGTTTTTGTAGTATTCATAAATTATATCTGTATCTCCATGGCATCAGTTGTAATTTCTCCTTTATTGTTCCTGATGGAGCTTATTAGAGATTTTTCTTTTCTACTTTTCATTAGTCTAGCCAAAGGCGTGCCAATTTTGTTTATTTTTTTCAAAGAACCAACTTTTTGTTTTATTAATCTTCTGTATAGTTTCCCTATTGTCAATTTCATTTAGTTCTGATTTGATCTTATTGATTTCATCTCTTCTGCTGGGTTTTGGGTTACTGTGTTCTTCTTCCATAATAGCCAGAGACTTCAACACCCTGCTGGCAGCACAGGACAGATCCTCTAAACAAAAAACTAACAAAGAAATAATGGACTTAAACAGAACTCTAGAACAAATGGGCCTGAATGACATTTGCAGGGCATTCTACTGAAAAACCACTGAATATACATTCTTCTCATCAGCTCATGGGACATTCTCTAAGACTGACCATATCATAGGACAAAAAACATGTCTCAAAAAATTTTAAAAAAATAGAAATTATATCATGTATCTTTTCAGATCACAGTGGAATAAAAGTAGAAATCAACCCTAACAGAAACCCTCATTTCTACACAAAGTCGTGGAATCTAAACAACCTTCTGCTGAACGATTACTTCATAAACAAGGAAATCAAGATGGCAATCAAAAGATTCTTTGAACTAAATGACAAAGGAGACACAAGTTATCAAAATCTGTGGGATACAGCTAAAGCAGTCCTGAGAGGAAAGTTTATTTCCATAATTGCCTATATCTAAAAGTCAGAAAGATCACAAATAGACAACCTAATAAATCAACTCAAAGAGCTGGAAAAAGAAGAACAGTTCAAATGCTTTTCAGTTCACATGACTTGAGTAAATCTTTCATAAATAACATAGTTTATTGATTTAATAAAAACATGTATTCTGACAAATAAAATACCCATGTATTTAAATTTAGGATTTTTGCTTAGGTGCAACTGCCTAACATGCACAGGCTGTAAAAATGATTAACAAAGAAATAACTGAAGATGAAGGCTAGTTTCATTTAATGAACTATTCAAGCATAATTGTTACAAATGAATACATTAAATGAATGTAAATGAGATAAAAGTTTATAAACAAAATTTCCATAGTTTTGTAACAATGGAAGTTAGACTTAGCATGACTAGCTGTATTTTGCTTCTGACCCCCTGCAGTGATATCCTTTAGGTCAAAAGCTTCTGCTTAGCTCTGCACATATGCCTGCTAATTATAGAAAGAATTTAGTTTATAGTTCAATACTAGAAGAAAGATGGTAATCGTCCCTTTCCCAAAACTAAGTCCTGGGAAGATAAGGAAAGTACCCACACAAGTAACTATGCAATGTTAAAGATTTATAGAAACATCATGACCTGACTTACAACATCCAAAGTTAACTGATCAAGAACAAAGAAGTTTCACAATCTCCTTGGACCCTCACTGCTGCCCAGATGGCATTGGTCACCTCTTGCAAAGCCCCTCCTATTGTTCCTTCCCTTAACATGAAAAAGAGCCTAAAGTTCATACTAACTTAAGAAAGTTCTTTAGGACACTAACCTGCCATCTTCTCAGTTTGTTGGCTTTCCAAGTAAAAGTTGCTTTTCAACACCTTGTCTCTTGATTTATTGACTATCATGTGGCAAGTGGTACAAGCTTAGATTCAATTATAGTTTCAAAAATCTTTTTTAGGAACTTAATCTTAAAATCATGTTAAATCAAGTAATAATCATAAAATGTCTGAGTCATTTATATGATATAGAAAAGCTAAATATATTTAAATCTGTCAGTAAACAAGAATTGAGGAAAAATTATGAAATGGTTTTCACCTACAAATACTGGTATAAAACAGTTAAAAATTGCTGATTTCCTAGGTTTTTCACTGGAAATTAGGATTATTAAGAGTTAAAATTGTATTATAGTTAATATATGTAATTTAAAAACTATTAAATAAAAGAGAAACAATTCTATATACAGAGCATATAAAGAAAGTTGAAAAGAGAGTAATTTTTTCTTTTACATGAAAGGAATTTTGTGTAGTCAAAAGGCTAAGAGGGAAAGGAAAGGAAATTTTTTCCTAAAGTAGACTACCAATATAAAAGTACATATAGGCCAAAACTAAAGGTTTAAGCAAGTTGTAGAAGGTTTGTGAAAGATTAATCTTGTGAATTTTGTGTGTGATCAAGGTGGCTAAACTTAGAAAAAATTATTTATAAGTTTTTCTAAAAATTGGGCATTAATATCAAAACGAAGCAGGGCCAGAGTCTGGGCCCCTGTGTTGAAATAAAGGTTTTCTCTGAGCATTGTTATGCTCTTTAATAGAAAATTGTTAACACTTACAAAAGGCTTATGGAAATCTTGTCTTGGGAGGTCAGAGATAATTGAGATTGGGTGGGTTTGTTTATAACATTTTATTAAAATTAGCTTTAGCATTAATAATATTCTGATGCAAAGGTATAATTTGTTTTTTTCATAGTACTAATAAGATACAGTAAAAAGTTTTTGTTCACCTTTTTAGTAACCTGCAAAAAAAAAAAGTGGGGGAGAGTTTGCTCATGCCATCTTTATTGAGTTTTTTGAAATTCTGGGAAACTGAGTCTCCTCTCTATCAGAGTAAAGGTTTTTGCTTTGTCAACAGAACAAAAGCCAAACCCTATTTAAATGATAATTTAAAGAGGTATATTCTGAGCCAAATTTGAGGACCATGGCCCTGGAGCCACAAGCAAGAAGCCTTGAGCAAGTAGACTCACTGTGGTTGGGTTACAGTTTGGTTTTATACATTTCGGGGAGACAGGAATTACATGTGAAGACATAAATCAATAGATGAAAGGTGTACATTGGTTTGGCTCAAAAAAGTGGGACATCTCAAAGCGGTGCTTACAAGGTACAGGTGGGGTTAATGATTCTTTCATTTGCTATTGGTTAAAGAAATGAAGTTTTGTCTAAAGGCTTGGAATATTTTAAATTAAGATAAGAAAGTCTGTTAATTAGAGACAAGCCACTGGCAATATACCCAGACTCAAGTGGTTTGTTATGTAAATTGAGGACCTGCAGGTTTATCTTGCATAGCCTTAGGCCTGTTAATGAGTTACAAGGATGTCTACAAGAAGGGAAGAGGCATGACGAGGAATTTCTGACCTCATTTCTTATGGCCAGCAACTCAGTTTTAGGGCATCCCCTTGGCCAAGATGGGTTCCATTCAGTCAACTGGGGGGAAGCTTAAGATTTTCTTTTAGTTCACAGCTTTTTGAAATCTCTGAATTATCATTTTCATTAAATGATTAACTATTATTTTACAGGGGCCTGTAATACTATACTATTTTGGTCAAGTGTTTTAAACCTTTATTACTTGACATACTTCTCAAAATCAAATTTCAAATTCTAAAGTTAAGTCTTTCCCGAAAGGAACCCTTGGAAACCCAAGAGAGACATTTTAGGCTTGTTTGGTACCTTAACTCATGTGGGAAGTATTGTCAAATAAGAAATGGTGTTTAACTTTCTCTGAATTATATTTATATGGATATATTATTAATACGTCTTCCAAAATTATCTGAGATTCCTAAAATTTAGATATGCCTTGATATATATTGTAAACATAATTACAGTTATGTTAAAATGTATGCCATAGAAATAACCAAATTTCTTTGTCAATTGCATTTTTAACCATAACTACACTTAGCCTTTGTGAATACGCAGCTATTATTTTACTTTGATTCTTCTCAAAAGGCAATTTACAATTGGCTACAGTATAAAATTTGCTTTTTCTTCAAGGAAATTCATGGAAAATGACCCTGACAAGTACTCTTGAATAGAAATTTCTGATAACTTTGGAGATCACATCACTAGGTTAAATAAATCTTCCAGAATGCCAATAAAGAAAACACTTGTGCCCCCTAACTCTATTGAATGACAATAATAATTAAAACTATGTATTTATGAGGATATTGCTAACCCAACATCAAGCAGAGCAAGAATTAATTACATGGCACTGACTAAATTGATAGAAGACTGAAATGACAGTTATGACTTTTTGTTTAAAACTTTGCTGATTCCTTTTATATTTTGTTTACCAAAGTCAAGAAAACATTTTTCTTTTAAGCTATTTATAGCTTATATCAATTGGGTAAAATATATCTTATAACAATATTGAAACATTTGCCTTTCTCTATACCTGATTTCTCCAAATTTGAAAACAATTCCTGAGTACTCTTATTTTATGGCAATCTAGTTATCTGCATAATTTCAATAAGAATCTGTTTTCTATAACAGAACACAATTGAAGACACTTTATTTTACCAATGCTTTGACTGGAATGGCATATTTTCAGATATGACCTAACTGCTTTGAAACACCAAAGTTGACTTATAGAGCTGACAAAAAGTCCCTTGGGAAGACTGGTCAGGTACCTTGTCTACAGTTCCCATTCACGGTTTATGACACTGCAGTAAGTAAAGAATGTCACTTTTTGACAGGTCCACACACTTCAACACATTTTTGGGACCTTGGGAAGAGAGAAATTCACCACATTCATACAGGTATTATAAGCACAGTCTGGTGAATCCTTGGCTTGGCTTCTCAGCCTCAAAAAGCCTTTAAAAGTCTTAGATGGCCAGGTGCAGTAGGTCACATCTGTAATCCTAGCACTTTGGTAGGCCAAGGCAGGAGGATTGTTTGACGCCAGGGATTTCAGACCAGCCTGTACAACACAGCAAGACCCTGTATATACAAAAAATTTAAAAATTAGCTGGGCATGGTGGTACATGACTATAGTCCTAGCTACTTGGAAGGCTGAGGCAGGAGGATCGCTTAAGCCCAGAAGTTCAAAGTTGCAGTGAGCTATGGTTATGCCACTGCATTCCAGCCTGGCTGACAGAGCAAGACCTTGTCTCAAAAAAGAATGTCTAATCTGAGATTTCTTATGAAAATGTTCCAGTAAAGCCAATTTAAAAGGATCTTATTTGGCCATTCACTATTCTTGCTCCACTTCATGGAAATAATCAGGCCAAGTATAATAGGACAAAAACTTATTTTGCCAATAAATTGGTCTTACTATAATTTGTCTTTGGTAGAAATGGATAACTGAAGAAAGAAAAGTTATGTTTCAGAGAAAAATTATAGCCTACCTGTTATTAGATTCCAGCCTTGACCATTGTTATTAAGTTTTTATTATTTTCCTAAAATATGGACTGAAGTTTTATCATTTTCCTAAAATCCCCAATGGAATAGGTTTTACTCTATATCTCTCATTGTTTTACTTCTTCCAAGGAGATTAAAAGTATGAAATTCAAAAGACTAGAGGTGATTCAACAAGTGATGGCAGTAATATAAATCAGTGACTTGACTGAGGACTATCTAGGAATTAGCCTTTCCAGCAACCCCGGATGAAAGACATCTATCAACTCTAACCTAAGCAGAGATCAATAATCAATGCTTCCATGGAAAGATTTTTGAACAACAAATGGGAAATGAGAATAGAAAAATAGCTCAGTGCAGCCTGAACTATGTGAGGTATGCAAAACTTAATCAGGCCAAAGAGACACGTGTATAGGACTTTAGTCAAGCCCCTTGCACCCACACCTAGGGGTAATTGTTTAAAATCATTTTCTTTGTTACTAGCTGCCTCACTGATTATCTTTTTGTTCCTGGAATTTATGATACAAAGAATAATGTATGGCCAATCAATAGCTTATGCTATTTTAATGTAAACTCTTGGTAAATAATTCAGGAACTGTCTCTTCTTTTCTTTTGAAAATCTACTTGTAACTGCTGCTACGCAGTTGAATTGAATCTATGCTCCCCAGCTGCAATCCTCAAGCTTGGCCCAAATAAACTGTCTACTTATATTCATTTTGCTTCAGCTTCTTCCTTTTAGGTAAAACTATCATACATATTTTGGCACTTTCTGAACTCTTCCAATGGCTACTTTTGTTTAATGAGCAATTCAAGAATAATTAGAACAAGTAAATTCGGTGATGTAGATGGCATAAAAGTTTTAAAATAAACTAGTCACAATTTTAGACATTTTTTTCAGTAATTTGAAATCTTGAAGTTATTTTAAATTAAGTAATAGATATTTATAAAATATCTGAGTCAATTCTAAGTTAAAATACTAAACCATTACTTGAACATATGTTTAAAGTATATATACTTCAGCATCTCATTTTTATTTGGCATAGAGGAGGTAATATATTTTAGTCTATTAGTCATCATGAAAAAATTGTTCCATGAAGTATGTTTCTGGAAATTAGGAAATATATATTCATAAAATGTTGGTTGTAGCAGTTCAAAATTGCTTTAGTTCCTGAATTTTCACTAGAAATTAAAGTTACTAAGTGTTAAAAATTCTAATCAACATATGGTTATTAAAACTAGAAATAATAAGGAAAACAACTCTATATGTCAGAAAAGTAAGAGATGTTTTTGGTAGGTGAAGCTATGAGATATTCAAGAAGTGTTTTTGTTTTAGGGCAAAAGAGAATAATTTTTGTCCTGAGGTAGAATGACTGGTTGTTTCAATATGAAAAAGAGGAAAAGTATGCCAAATAACTGAAAGTAAATAAGAAGGTTATAGAAGGTTTATGGAAGATGAATCTTGTGAAAAAAATTTATGTGTGATTAAAAGTGGCTAAAAAATTAGAATGTGATTATTTATAGATTTTTCTAAAAATTGAGCATGAATATCAAAAGTACACTGATGCAAAATTAAAATTTGTTGTCCTGTGTTAACAAATAATTTTGGAGTATTGGTCTCTTAATAGGAAATTGTAAGAGGTTTTTCTTTACCTTTTAAGTAACTGACCTAGGAAACAAAGATTCTGTGTTTTAGCAAGATGATTTCCTATTGTCTTTTTCTTTAACTTTAATTATACCATATTTATTTATTTTTTTAGTTTTTTAGCAGTTCCAAGATATATTTATTTCAGTATCTTTTTTTTTCTTTCAGCATATTATGGGGTACAAATATTAAAGTTACGTATATTGCCCATGCCCCCCTCCCCCCTCGAGTCAGAGCTTCAAGCGTGACCATCCCTCAAACGTGGCACATCTCATATATTGTCTTTTTTAAGTCTTTGATTACTTAAGAAAACTGAATCCTCTCTATTAAGGACTTAACACTTTTCATAAAACTATGAAACTTTCTGCATTTGTCTTTGAAGTCTTTAATTATTAATCTAGTTAAATAAACGACTATTATTTCATAGCTTCTTGTGATTCTATTTTGATCAAATGTTTTATACCTTTGATATTTTTGACAAACTTCCCCAAATTAAATTCTAAATTAATTCTTTTTCTTGATCTCAAGTTAATTTGGGGATTTTCCAGAAAGGCCCTGGAAACTTTGCAAAAGGATTTTTCTCTCTCCTTATGAAAAGAAAGATATTAACTATTTGGGTTTATTTGATATATTAAGTTATATGGGAAGCAATGCCAAATAATAAGTGATGCTAAACCTTCTTTGACATATATTTGTTTGGGTGTGTTATCAATGTGTTCTAAAAATTGTATGACATTCCTAAAAAACTGATCGTACCATTGGACTGAATAATTCCCAGAACTCTAATGAAGAATTTGGTTTTATAAAACTGCTAACCCTACATTAAGCAGAACAAGAATTAATTGAAACTAAGGAAATGCTTTGGCAGGTTTTCATGCTAAGTCAGCTAGTACTAAAATTGTTAAGATATGCAATTTGAATTTACTCCATAAAATTGATCCAAGTGAAATTATTGTTTAAAAAAGTCTAATAGGGAGGCCATTAGACTGAGACTGCCCAGTGCTTTTGGTCCCCATATAAGCAAACCAGAGCCTAATGTAAACAGTAAAATAAAACTAGAGACTTTACCAACAAGAAATTGCCAACTAACCTCTGACTAGGGTCTTTCTTCTTTAAACCGATCAAGTAAATTTTCTTTGTCTTTCTTGCACGTAATAGTTCATTGCCCATGATACTGTAGTGAAACACTCTAAATTTCTTTTGATTCTGAGCACTACCTGGTTCATGAATCATTTTTGCTCAAACCTTATTATAGTTATTTTGTCCAAAGTTTTTCTTTTAAAAATTTGATGTCATAAGTGGGACCCAAAGGAGATCTCTGGTGACTTCCAGAATACCAAGTGACCAGATGGGGTACCCTTGGAGCCCACTGTGCTCATTGCTTTCATTTGTAACTGGAGGCCACGGTGCATTTTCCCCTTGGATTTGAGTTTCAATAATAGTATTTTGGACTCTGTGAGCTGTTAGCAATTCTTAGACTAGGAAGTATCTAGCATTGGATTGGGTTTGATAATTAACTGGACTAGATTCACTTACAGGCCTTAGGTATATACCTTTTGATAATGGGTTCATCTGAATTAAAGGAGTCTGGCACTCTACCTTCTTGGACTTCAATAAATTTTATGTTTTAGACTCAGGACTTGTACCTTTTTTTAGAAAAATGAGTTAACTTTACCAAATATAATTTAGAATTAAAGTTTTCACTACGTGGAAGTTTTAACCTAGATAAAATTGGTCCTTTGTAGAGTGCATTAGAAAAGAAAGAATCCAAATCTCCTCAAAAGCAATGAGGTACCTTTTTTAACTGGTACACAGAAGCATCTAAAAGATTAAATGAATCAAAAGTCACCTTCCTAAAAATTTCTTACAAAAGGCAAATGAAAACTTTAAGCAACAAACCGAGGACATTGCAAGAAAGGACTGTACCTTGACTAAATTAACCCAAACTGTTCCTTTTCTTTATTCATCCTTACCTAAAAACTATGAGTCCACTAACTCTTTTCCTCAACTGCTCTTTTACTCTGAAGATAATGGAATAAAGGAAGTCAGACAAACGTCTTACAAAATGAGATCCTCTGATGAGCCAGGCCTTCCTTCTGTAGCCACCTTTACTGCATGTTCTAAAATGAGCTTACGGCCATTATATTGTGAAAAAAAACTTCCCTAACCCAAAGGAAAACCCCCAGAAATTTTCTGAGAAATTTAGAATCTTTATTGGATCATGTGATCCAGGACTCCCTGATCTTTATCAATTTATTTATATGATATTGGAATCTGGTGAGACTCAAAAACAGATGGCAATAGTGGAGTGGGAAAAACATGAGGAGAATATTAAAACGTCCTCAAGAGAAGGGCTAAAAGAAGCTAGAAGAATTGCTGTAAACATATTAAATTTAATTCCTAGGGATTTCCAAGAAAAAAATTTGACTGGTACATTATATAAGTCTGTAGACAAAAAAGAAAAAAAAAAAGATCAACCAGTTTCAGATTACAGAGCCTATTTAGGAATACTATTTATAAAATGTTACAGGCTCAAAATACAATAAGGGCTGTTTCCCAAAGGGGTTAAAATAGCATTAACTGCTCTATTCATAAATGGACTTTATCCTGAACTTAGCAGATAGGATTGAATTGGTGTCTCTAGTTGAACATTTTGAGGGGACTCTAGAACAAGAGAAAAATCAAAAGGCAAATAGACTTATATCTTTATTGTTACATCAGCTACAGGGACCAAGACGACTTCCTTGTATGCATTTTAAATCAAAACCAAGAAATCCCAAACTTACCTGTGTCTTGAGATGTCTGCCTTTATTGTAAACAGCCTGGGCACTGGAAAAAAAGTAAGATTATAATACCAAAATTTCCAGTATTTCCAAATCCTAATATCTTCTTGTCTCATGTGCCCACAAATTCAAAATGGTTTACAGTGGCGGACATTTGCTTAGCCTTCTTTAGTACCCCAGTTGATAAAGAGAGTCAATATTTATTTGTTTTTACTAGGAAAAGTCAACAATATACTTTGACTGTAATGCTACAGAGGCATCAGGATTTGGCAAACTTATAATTCCCTAGGAATTCTTTTCTTATTCAATATGTAGATGGCCAACTGCTATGTTCTCCTACTAAAGAAGATTCAGAAATAGGTTCAACTTACTTCTTACAACAATTAGTTTACAAAGGCCATAAGACTTCTATGGAAAAATTCCAACTTTCCAGGGAAATGTTCAATATTTGGCCATGATCTGACTGCAGAAGGTATTTCCCTCTCACCTATAAGAATAAAAGCCATTCGAAGTTTCCCCACCCATGACTAAAATACAATTAAGAATTTTTTTTTTATTTTTGGACTTGTAGGTAGTATAGGTCTTGGGCCCAAATCTTTCTTTGCTGGCCATCTCCCTTGTATGAACTTACAAAAAAATCTGTCCTAGAGCCTTTACCTTGAGAGGATAACCATGAATATGCCTTCAAACAACTAAAACTGGTCCCACAACAATCCGTAGTTTTAGGACTCCAAATTATATCAAACCTTTCACCTCATTTGTCCATAAATATGACAACCAACTATAGGCATTCTTACTCAAGAACATGGAGGAAAACACAGACCCATCATTTATTATAGCCTGCCATTAGACCCAGTAGCCAGATGTATATTAATTGTTTAAAGGCAATAACATCAGCAGCCAGATTGGTGGAGGTTTCATCTGAGCTGGTTTAGGAAATAAACTTTATTTGTAAACTCTATATGCTGTGGAAATTATATTAAATTCCAGTTGAAATTAACATTTCTCAGCAGGTAGAATAACATCTTATGAAATGATTCTCCTGTCTCCTAATCACTATTGAAAATGCTGCAATCTACTTGACCCTGCTATTTTACTATCCTTGCCTGATGTTGGTGATGACCACAATTGTGTAAATGTGGTATCACAGCTATTGACCTCTTGCATTGATTTATAAGATGCTTCATGAGACAATATTGAGCTAATATTTTTTGAGGATGAATCCTGTGCCATTGCAGAAGGGAAATACCAAGCAGGGTATGCTGTGACAACCCAATATGAACTAACAGAAAAGGAAACTCTTCTATAATATAAGTTAGCCCGGCTAGGAGGGTTATATGCTCTAACCCAAGTCTGTCAACTATCTAAGAACAAATCAGTCAACATTTATACAGGTAGTAGATATGCCTTTGGGGTGTTCTGTGATGATGGCATATTATAGAAACAAAGAAGGTTCCTTACTTCTAGTGGGACCCCAATCAAAAAAGGACCTCAAATGAATGAGCTTTTTTTCTGCTATTTGTTGCCTTCACAAGTTGCTATCATTAAAATTGAAGCTCACACTGATACACTGACCCTGAATATCAAGAAAATGCCCTATTGAACTTCCATGCTAAGTCAGCTATTACTCAGAGTGTTAGGATATGCGATTTGAATGAACTTTCTAAGGCTGATTCAGATCAAATCACCTATGGTAATTTATTCAGTAAACAATGCTATGCACCTGAATTAGAAAAGCAAAATTGGCACTTAACAGAATGCAAATTTAATACTAAATGTGGACTCACTGAGGGCTTAGACAACTGCTTGATCATCCCTGAGTCCTCAAAATTACATCTATTAAAGGTTCACCACAGTGTAAACAAAATGGTCTAAATTATGAAAAAGTATTGTTGAGGTGATTGTTCTAAAGTTGCAAAAATAGTTTATAATCAATATATGATTTGTCAGATTCATAATCCTGGAAAAACCATTAAGTTTTCATGTATTACATACTTCCATCACCTACCAGGCAATATGAACACCTGCATTCATTTGTCACCCACAATTGTGTGTCTGTGCTCTGTTCTTAGTATGGAGTGAGGTCTTCCCATGCATGAAGTCTGATGAAAAAACAGTAGCAAAAAATAAATACTAGAGAATGTATTTGCTTTATGGGATGGGGTGTCCTTGCATAGATTTGGGTTGATAGAGAAACTCATTTTACTGGACAAATTATTAAACAATTAAAAAAGGTTTTAATAACAAAATAGCATTACCATTGTCCTTGTCGTCCCAGTTTTCTGCAAAGGTTGAATGGACAATTAGTATCTTAAAAGTAAAACTGGCTAACCTAATGGAATCCATCGGATTGCCCTCATGAAGAGTTTTACCACTGGCTTTAACAGAAATTATATTAGTACCTGCCCCTATTGAAAAACATAAGCTCACACCTTATGAAATATTCACTGGGAGACTTATGCCTTTAAATGATAGAACCTCATGTATTTCTTCTTCTACTTGTAACCTGTAATATAATTCATTATTGCAAGGCATTGATGCATTATGTCAAAGCATGTTTCCAACAGGTAAAAGGAACCTTTCATGACCCATGAATTTATGATCTTATTTTCCATGACCTAGAACCTAGAGACTGGGTCTTTTGGAAATGATACCAAAGCAAGACTGCCCTTGAGCCTCATTGGAAGGGACAATACCAGGTTCTTTTCACCACTCACACTGCAGCAAAGCTTCACGGCTTTGATTCATGTTTTTAAGCTTAGACTTTTGGAACTGTACAATACTTGAGGATTTCAAGGTAAAGCTGACCAGGGAGATCCCTCCCCAGAAGAAGATGGCATCATGAACGGAGCCAGCTTTCCCAAGATCACGGATGAAGAACTAACTCTCCTTATCATTAAGCCCTTATTTCTTTTCCTGTCCTATTTCTTGCTCTTCCTTTTTATCTGTTCATGGCACAATAATGTCATAATTAGAATCTCATAGTCAATATCTTCTGCAGAAAATTTAACTGAATGCTGGATTAACCATGCCAAGCCCAAATCCTTGCATAACTTTAGAGATCCTTCGGTTCACATTGTGACTGAATTTGCCAGAATCCCAAATGTGACCATCTGTTCAGATTGTTCAGCTGATGTCTTCTATAAATTTAATTTCCTAGACCCATTTATTCTTACTCCTTGTTTTAATCTAACCAACTGTGGGCTGGGATAACCAGGTCCACCGACTATATTATTATAAGGAGACTATGTGGCAAAGAACACTTAAATAGAGCAATTTGCAAGAAGGCCTGTCTACCTATGTATTTTGGCAACTTTCCATTATGTAATAACTCAGCATCAGATTCTTGGTTAGAAATTGCCAATGCCCCAATTCCAACTAATAGCTTCATAAATGAAATTACCTAAGGAAGAGCCTTATGTGCATCCCCAGGATACATCTCTATCTGTGGAGGATTTAACTCTCAACCATATGCTTGGGCCACCCCATGTTTTGATGGATAGAGAATGAAAGGCCCATGTGAACTAGGGATTTTCATGATGCCATTATCAATCCATAATCAGTCAGAAGCTAAACATTGGTCCACCACTCTAAACTTACATCATAGATTAAAAAGAAACTTGCTAGCAAATGTTAACTATGCCAGGTAGGCATCATTTGTTCGGTTGCTTTTCCTGTGGCTTGTGGTGAGTACAAACAAAATAATGACCAGGAATATGTCTTTGACATTAACCACTATAGCTGGTTCTGCATCTAAGGCTATGGCTTCCTAGCAAAAATCTCTAAGTTTTCTTGCTCAAGTAGTTTTAGATAATAGTATTGAATTGGACTATCTACTGGCTAAAAACAGAAGAGTCTATGCAATAACTAACATCTCCTGTTGTACCTGGATAAACACCTCTCGTATTGTAGAAACTCAATGACAAAAAATTAACAAACCATCTGGCTAAAACAAGCTGAATCCTCCTCTGGTTCATTCTTTGATTTATTTGACATTAGCTGGTTTGGTTTATGGGGACCTTGGCTAAGGAGCATACCTCAGTCTCTTGGTATCACCCTCCTAATAGTCATCATTTCCATCTCCCTTGTGCACTCTATTCTCTCAAGAGTCCTAAGTCCATATCTACAGCCATCGATGGTACATCAGATGTTCTCACTGTGCTTAGAGTACAAAAATGGAATGAACAACAAAATGAATCTTTCTTCGTTGAGCCTAACATCATAACTTATGAGTTCCACGCTGGGACAGAGACAACACAGCCATGACAGTGACAGGCAGTGACGCTTATGACTAAGCTTTGATCAATCATTCATAAATGAGAGGCTGACCAAAAGGAGGGAATAATTGTCTTTTACAAATCCTAATAGGGAAGCCATTAGACTGAGATATCCCAGTGCTTTAAGGTTCCTACATAAGCAAAGCAGAGCCCAATATAAACAGTAAAAGGAATATAGAGACTTTACCACAAAAACCACCATCGAACCTCTGACTAGGATCTTGCCACTCTAAACCATCAAGCACATTTTCTTTGTCTTCCTTTCATGTAAAAGCCTGCTGTCTACACGGCTGCAGCAGAGTACTTTGAATCTCTTTTGAATCTCTTCACTACCCAGTTTGCGAATCATTCTTTGCCCAAATAAACTCTATTACATTTATTTTGTCTAAAGCTTTTTTTTTTTTTTAGCATTGCCTATGCTATGAACCTGAGGTGGAGAAACAAAACTGGTACTTAAAAGCCTATAAATTCAATGCTAAGTGTGGACTCATATTAATAGAAGGCCTGGATGACCACCTGGTCTTTCCTGAGTCCTTATTGCTTCAATTATTAAAAGTTCTTTACTCCATAACTCATCATGGGGTATAAAAATGATACAAATTATGAAAAAATATTGGTGTGGTGACTATTCTAAAATTGCTAAAATGGCTTATAATGAATGTTTGGTTTTCTCAAACCCATAATACTGGGAAGACAATCAAAACCACCGGTGGTACATTTCTGCTACCTGACAGGCCATTTGAACATTTACAGAAGGATTTCATTTAATTGCTACCTCGTTGGTATACTAATATGTTCTCTTAATAGCCTATGTTCTCTAGCTGGATAGAAGTTTTCCATGCAGAAGGCCAATACTATAATAGTAGTTAAAAAGTTATTAAAAAATGTTTTCTTTATGGGACATTTCTAGAGAAATCTCCAGCAATAGAGGTACCCATTTTACCGGAAAAGTTATAAGGCAATTAAATAAGGTATATGAACACAATGGCATTACCATTGTCTCTATCACCCTTAGTCTTCTGGAAAGATTGAGAGGACAAATGGCATTTTAAAACTGAAATTGGTATGTTAACTGAATTGACTGGATTTACTTGGCTAAAGGTATTCCCACTGATCTTGACGGCAATCAGATCTTCCCCCAGTGGGAAACATAAGTTGAACCCTTATGAAATAGTCACTGAAAGGCCTATGCCTCTAATAGTAGAATCCCATATATCTTCTGGTCTCCTAAACTCTGATATGACTAAATGCTAGAAGGCTTTAATGCATTATGCCAAAGTATATATTTTTTTGAGATAGAGTCTTGCTCTGTAGCCCCAGGTAGTGTGCAGTTGCATCATCATAGCTCATTGCAACCTCATACTCCTGAGCTCACACTATCCTCCCACCTCAGCCTCCTGAGTAGCTGGAACTACAGGTGCATGGCACAAGCACAGCTAATTTTCCTATTTTTAATAGAGATAAGTTCTTATTCTTGCTCAGGCTGGTCTGGAGCGATCCTCCTGCCTCAGCCTCCTAGAGTGCTAGGATTATAGGCGTGAGCCA
>VBSM01000272.1:24618967-24634278 GCA_008086735.1 Cheirogaleus medius | reverse complement strand
AATAGAAAAAAAAAAACAAGAGGCTGTACCTAGTAAAAGTCTGAACTAATACATAAAAATTATAGTGGCTGCTGCTGGGTTATCACACCAGGTTACACATGAATTTTCGTTCTGTTTTTAGTTTTTCACTAAATTAGTGGTATAAGAGAAGAATGTCCTTAATTTCTGAGTTTTAATTCACTGAAGAGTTAAAAAAAATAAGGTATAATGTCATCAACTCCATATTTCCTTATAGAGAATATGTCAGTTTTCCTTAACTTCATAATTGTGGAGGAAATTAGTCACAAGAAGTGTGGAGAGTCTATACTTTACTAACATGCATTTTATTCCTGCCCTGCATTATTGTGCATAGCCTCTATTTCTCTTTCAAGAATCACAAGTGTCAATCAGGAAAAGATACAGTCAGCTGAGAAAAATGTTGTCCTGTAGGAAATTGAATGAAGCAGTCATTAAGATGGTCACAGTGACAGAAATGAATGTTTTAACATTTCTTCATCATTTATTTTTAGAAATTTTTAAATCAAATGCAAGAAAACAACCACAGAATGAAAGAGAGAGACAAGAAATGTAAAAACCAAGTAGAGCTCTAGCCTAGCTCACTAAGTCTGCTTCTACTAGATATATTCAGAATATACAAAAACATTCTGTATGGAAAATCTCTTTGCATCATTGAGAAAAAGTTTCCAAAACTTGGAAATAAGGCAAAAGGATGACAGTGGACCCTTTCAATGTCATACTGGAGCACTAAGAGGCCTGCACAAAGGTTACTTAATTCTTTAGGATAGGGTTTCTCAACTTGAGAACCACTGAGATTTTGGGGAAGATAATCCTTTCTTGCGGGCATGAAGAGAGGCAGAAAATGCTATCATGTGCCTTATAGGATGTTTGGATTCTACCCACTGGATGCTGGTAGCATCCACCAGGTTGCCAAGACCAAAAATATCACCAGACTTTGCCAAATATCCTCTGGGGGGCGAAGTCACCTGGATTCCAAAAAACCACTGTTCTTTGGAAACGTATCATTGTTTGCTTTAATATTTACTGTTGGTAAGTACCCAGAGTTGGTCAAATCAAATTTAACTTGTAGATTTTTGTATGGTAGAGATAACAAACAATTTCTCTCTGGTAGAAAGGATATACTCAAAGGTTATGATTTTATTGCCCTGTTGAAGATTAATCAACATTTTCTCTAACTTAGAAAATTGATTTCATCATGCTTTTCCAAACTAACTATATAAATCTCTGATCATCAAAGTTTCTTTAAGCCTGCCTCACCATCCTGAGGGTTCTCATTAATTTGGTAAATAAGTTGTGACATATACTCACTTGATATTTGTGTGAGAGTCATGTTTTTAAAATTTTTTAAAACTATATTTTAACAGTATTTTCCACTTTTAAGAGAAAAATACATGTCATTCTTTCCCCTAATAAACCATTTCCATAAGCCACAGAGTTACTCATATACCCCATGAATATACTTCATGAATGATAAGAATTGTATATTTGTAGATGGAGAGATAATCTATCTAAATTCCATTTAATTAACATTAGAAATAATATGATTATTACACAATTACTTTCTCTTGTAAAGAACAACAGCAACCAGTAGTTCAAAAGAGCTCTGTTTCAATGAAGAAAGCACATCAGAAAACTTACACAATCACTGCACAATTTGAAAAGTAACCACCACTCCCTAATCCCCATCTCCATAGATACACAAATGGATGAAGACACGCGTGTGTGCCAGTGCAGAACTGCGAGTCCTTGGCTCACTTCTTCAGGCAGTCACAGCACAGCCCTATGGAGGTCAATAGGCGACATTAGGTTCAGCAATTGGACCTTGTAAATCCCACAATTTTTAAACTGGAGGCAAAGGAAAGGATTGTTCTTTGTAGAAATGTGAGATTTTTGCATCTAACATTTACATCTACCACTCACTAATCTTCTTTATAAGAAAGAGAATAAGCTTCTAACCTGGGCAAAGTGTCTGGCTGGGAATTTATACCATAGTTTAGTTTCATTTTTCAGGTGTTTATTTCCTTGTTACCTTTACTTATGATAAATGATTCTGTGTTTTCATTTTCCTTGGAATTAATTTTTTAAATAAAAGACAAATTTATAAGTAATAGTACAGGTGGTAGAAGGATATGGCAAAAATTATATTATTAATGTATTAAGTGAACAACTAAAGTTTGGGCAACACTCTGCTAGGTGAAATCGATATTTGAAATAGAACTTGGTTTGTAATTGCTTAACCCCAAGCTTTCTTTTTCATGATTTATTAAGAATAAATTCCTCCAGGAGGCATCTTAAAGGCGAACTATGGAAAAGAGACCAAGAGATTGAGGGTCAGGAGACCTTTATTTGAGTACTGGACATGTCATTAGCTGTCTGAAATTTTGAATGCCTAAACCTGCCAAAATACAATTTCATCATTTCTAAAACTCCGAATAAATGATTTCTAAGGATCCTTTTGACTTTAAAGTGTAGAGATTGCCTACTATGATCCACACTGATCGCTCCCTCTTCTCCACTCCTATTGTACATAATAGAGTTTAGTAGTGATTTATTATTATTTCATACTTGATAGTTTTGCTTTTCCAGCATGACTGTAAGATCGTTGATAAGAATCACCTCAAATCCTTTTTTATAACTTAAAGAATGGTTTATTTAATGCTGACTAAATAGTACTACTCAATAACTGTGTGATCATCACTTGATAATGGGCTAGATTTTAGCTTTCAGCAAAAATCTGATGTATTTTTGGTAAAAATAAAGTGGCATCCATATAAATAGTTTAAAACTTGGAAAATTGTTTTAGTTCACTCTCCATTTTGTGGGTAGTTTATTGTATGAGGATGCCATGGTCTGAATGTTTGTGTTGTGCCCAAAATGCATGTGTTGAGATCCTAATACGCAAGGTGATGGTATCAGAAGGTGGAGCCTTTGGGATGCCTTTGAGAGGAATTAGTCCCCTTATAAAAGAGGATCGAAGGAGTTGTTTGCCCCTTCCAGCATGTAAGGACACAGCAAGAAATCACTCTCTATCAAGCAGGAATGGGCCCTCACCGAACAACAGATCTGGTGCTTTAATCTTGGACTTCTTAGCCTCCAAAGCTGTGAAAAATAAATTTCTGTTGTTTTATAAATTATCTAGTTTATGGTATTTGTTTGGTTTAATAGCGGCCCAAGTGGACTAAGCTAAAGGACACAGTAATGAACTAAAAGTGCTCTAAAATTTATAAACTTAAGCTACTAACCAAAACCTATCAAGTTTATGAGAACTGATAAAGATGAATTTAGTGAACTTTTAACCTAGAAAAACTTATCTAAATGACTAAAGTATTCTAGAATTGTGTTGTCTAATATAGTAGCCACTACCATATGTGGCTATATAAATTTAAAAACTTACTTCTTTAGCTACACTAGTCATATTTCAAGTGCCCTATGTCAGTCCAATTATTGCAGAAAAAACTATTGGACAGCACTTCTCTAGAAGGTCTAAGAGAAGTTCTTTAGTTGAGATGGCAATTCAAAGAAAACTGTTTCTAAAACTCATTTTCCAACAAAGAAAAAGTCTGGGCAAAGTATGTGTTTTAAGTATTAGAGTCCAACAAAATGGGGATATGTCTTTTATTAATTTTGCATATTTATAAATTAAACTACTTTAAGTGGAACAAAGGAATACCATTTATAAATAGAAAATGTATTACAAATATGAAAAATCATTTAAGGAAATACAGAATAAATCTTCATTGGAAATGACTTTCTCATTTCTCTAAGTAAGCCTACCCAAATCCATGGCCAGGAGGTATGTAATATACACTTGGCAGAATTTGCCTTTCTAGCTTAATTTTCTATGCCAAGGATCCAGGCCTTTAGAATTCTGGTTGAAAAAATAAAAAGCAATTCTGAAATGGTTCCTCTGGCCTAACAGATGACAACATATATCAACACCATTATGTTCCTGCCCTTCACTCCAGCAAAATTAAATTAAAGAGTATAGGACAAACAAGCAAACAAACAAAAAATTAACAAATACCAGCTCAACAAATATAATCTATAAATGAATTATCAGCCAAGATACAACGCATACAATAATGTATTTAACAATATATATTTTATTTACCTTAGTTTCTTTACTTCACTTCATTTTACCAGATGGATTATTTGAAATAACTCCAATGTCCTACACAGAAAAATGGTATTCTGGTAGATCGTTAACTAGAGATTTTTGGCCCTATAGGCAAGCATCTGTGAGTAGAACTGGGTGTGGGGACAAATGTGGTTGGAAAAGAGGTTGGTGGATGCCCAAGCCTAAAGGAGGGCCCCAGCAAAATCCATACTTTCATTGTTGCATCTCTGTCTATCCATCTCTGATAGTCACCAAGGAGCTAGCCTCAGGACCGTGGGAAACTGACCAACACAGCTGGAGAAGTGGAGGGAGAAGAGGCACATCTTTAAGGAATAAGAAGCTTCAGATTTGCAATGTTTTAAAATCATTAACAGAGGCAACAAATCATCAACTGTCAAGCTGGTTCAAATGATTTAGAAAATTCTAAAAGACCCCATTAGAGCAAAACTGTAATACAATCATGGCTTTTATATGTGTCTTATTTGTTTCTGTTGGTAATAAAACAAAATTGCCCTGATGCTTTTGTTCTTTAGAAGGCCTGTATAGACATAAATGGTATTTCTTCTAAACTGTAGGTATTCTCGCAGCCTCTGAAACCAAGTATGGGTCGCCTTCCTGTTCTGCACCAGGTCTCACCCACGCTTGATTTCATGGGCCAGGAGAGCACATCTGGCGGATCAAACATAGGTCTGAAGTCAGGAGAGTCAGCAGAAGAAGGTAAAGAAATAAAGCAAGAGCAGCTACAATAAAAATCATTGGACATTTTATAAACGAGCCAGTAAAAATGACTGAGAGGAAGACATTTCTAGTGTAATTTTCCATTCAGATTATCTGTACTGTATCCAAAATAATATGTAGTGACAGGTAAACATTTAACTTTTTTGAAATGTATTTGGAATATATTTCTTTACTGTCAATTTTCTATCATCTGGAAAATTCAACTACACAGTCTCATCCAATGTACTTTACATCAATCATTCTGGACTTAAATGTCTAACTTTCTCCTCCATTAAGTCCTTTTATAAAGCATGCACTTCCGTAGATTCCTTCTAATGTTAGTGTACATTCTTATGAGTTACCAAATGAAAAAGATATAAAAATACAATCCAAGATACACTGCCAATACATAAATCCACTGAATTCCTTCATGATACCTACAACTTCATCTGACAAATTTGATTTTAGAAAATCTAGAGTTTTCAAAAAATAGCATACTATATAATTTTAAGAAATTCTGAAGATGAATAATTTCTGTTAATTTAGGATGACATAAATCTGTATCACAATCTTTCAATATTAAAAGGAAAACAGAAGCTAAGTAACAGACAAAATCCACATCGACATGACAGTTACTTTTAAATTTGCGAAGTGCAATTATGGTCCACATAAAATTACCAAATAAAAATAAAGCCACAGAGTCATAGCATAGCAGAACTGAAAGATACTTTGGAAATAAGCTCCTAGTCCAATCCCAGTCATTTAGAGATGGCAAAGCAGGAGTTATTGGCCTTCATCTTAATCTGTATTTGGAAATGTGACACTAGAGGTTGATGAAATCAGTGACCTATGTCAATCCACTTTGCCTAAGATCCATGTCTCCATGTACCCTCCTGAAAGAATCACAAGCTAAGGACATTTCATGACTGATCCTGATGGTGGCCCAGGAACCTCCTTGCTCCATCCCCTCCCTGCTCCTGCTCAGTTACATTTCTACCTGGCTCCTGTTCAGCTTCGTCTCATTGTCATCAGCTCCTGCACCAACATTTAAACTTGGTGTTTGCATTCTGTATCCTAGCTTTGCTCTTTAGTGCTCTCTAAAGACTCTGCCTTACACTGTCTTTGGCTTTTATATTTCTGGCTTCCTGAGACAGAAAGAACCACCTTGTTTGGGTCTCCCCTCTCTACTTTAACCACCACCACCACGACTCCTCCCTCCACTCCCCCGCCCCGTGAACTCAGACCTTGGTGTAGACATTGTACCTCTCAAGTACGCCAGCCTGGAGAAACAGCATCATCGTTAAAAATGTCTAGTTCTTTACAAGGTCATTGGACTTAACTTCTCAAAACACTATGCTTTAATTCCCAAGTGACATTTTACCAACATTAACTTATTTGTAGAAAGTTTCATGTCAAGGTAGCCTTTGCTCAAAGGCCACAGGCCGCATAATGGGGGTCCTCCAGGGACCATCATTACTGCATGTTGTGGGGTAGAGGAGTGGAACTGGTGATACAAAAGATGAAAAGGAACTTTCCAAGTGGACAATTAAAATAGGGCATTCCAAGAAAAGAGAGAATGGTGAGCAAAGCAAGAGATATGGGAGATTCAGAAGCTCCTAGAAGTTCATTATCACCAGACAACAAGTAAGAAGGCGGGACTTGGTGAGAGATGCAGAAAATTGATGAAAGATTGGGCTTGCAGGAGTAATACTGTCAAAGGCCATGAATGCAGTGAATGTAGTATCAGGGAATTTGGATATTTTCCAAGTAACTGGTGAGATATTAAACGGTAGTTAAAAAGCTGTTACAATTTTCAGGTGAAAAATGAGGAAGGCATATAACCAGACTTGGGGCAATGAAGGTAAAAAACAGGGTAGAATACCAAAGGAAACAAAGGAAACAAGGAAACAAAGCAAAAGACAGGCATGCCAACTTTTACATAGTCCATAGGAAGTCCTATCATCGTACTAGAAACATTTTAAAGCTTATAAAGTTTTTTGTATTGTTTTATCAAATTTCAGTTTTTATCTATATTTGATATTGACATAGAAGATATTTACCTGTTGTTGTTGTGAATGCAAACTTTAGCCTAGCTTTTTGTGATTATTTTTCACCATACAAGTGCACATTAATAAGTGAAATAAATGCTACAATACAGTATTTATATTGATTTCCATGCAGCATAATTACTTTGAGGACCTCTGCTAATCATTTACTTTACTTTACACTAAAGGCTTCATGTAAAAATTGATTTTCACATATTCACCCAAGAAGATTACTCCTTGAAATCAATTAAGGAAATAACATAAGGTTGTAAAGCTCATTTATGCATACACATCACAGAAAAAGAATGTTACACCTTGTTTTTGTTTACTCACTGTCTTTACTTCAGCATATAGCACTTTGTTCATAGTAAGAATTAGGTTTCAGTGTAATCCTTGATAAATATAACAACTGAGCAGATATCTTTACTTGCCTGGGGCTCGATCTTTCTTTCATTGCTATTCACCATATTGCTCAGTTTTGATGCATATCAGTCCCATCACTTTCTGCATGATGCTTTGGACTCCTAACATTATTCCAAGAAAGTATGATACAACCCTTTTTAAAAGCAGGTGGTCACTATACAGAAAGACAGATATATAATCTCCCCCATCCATAAAAAGGCACTACAGGGAGCTGTCAGTATGTGAAAAGTATCAGTCACATAATCTTTACTAAACACAGCACATACCTCACCTCAAAGGACTGGGAATCCTTAAATAAAAAAAAAAAGGCCTGTTGTTGCAGAGTACTTTAGATTTAGCCTCAGGATCAAAGGGGTAATTTCATTTAATTTTATTTTTTTACTCTTAAGTCTTTACATAGAATTTTTCTTGGATGACATTTTTTATCTCAAAACTGATTTTTCTATCCTAAAGGCTTGGGTTGAAACAAACAGTCTCAACATGCAGAGATGGTTTTATTGAACCATTTTTCTGGATCCTCTGGAATAAATCAACTTTTATAACTAACTCCAAAGATTTCATGTCATCTTAAATCTTTTTATGGGTGAGTGTATTCTTTACTCCATCAGTAATTAATTTTTTAAGAAGAAGAAAAAAAGAAATATTACCTACGTGATGGTTTCGCTCAGTCTGAGACATTATATCTTTCACTTCAGGTACAGAGTTAGATTACTCTCCCCACTCAATCAAGTCCTGAGTTGGGATGATAAGTTTTGAACCATCAAAACACTGTTTTTAATCAGCTACTTTTGAGGGTCAACAAATGAAGAGTTCCATTATTTCAGTCCTTTGTGAGTAGCTCTGATACAAACACTTGTTCACTTTGGAAAATATTAGTGAGAGAGGAACTTTGCTATAACAAGCAAAATTGCAGTGGCATCGATATACAAGCTACATTTCTATCCATCCCAGATTACTCTAGAGCCTTCTAAATTCCCCAATTTCAGTTGCTAACAGTTCTCTCCTGCATAAAACAGTGCAACTAGGCAAATGTTTTGCATACCATTTGATGTGTTTTTCCATTTCCTGAGAGTAATATATTTAAGAATGATTACAAGAAGGTAGCATAGTCTCTTGCTCCTTTGGAAAGCCTCATCAACTTTTAAACACTATACTTTCAACTCTAGCTATGAGTTAGTTAAGAATAATTCCATCAGGACAAGAGAGTACAATTACAATCTCTAGTTATAAATATTGTTCTTTTAACAGAGGACACAAAAATGTATTTGATATATGAAAATTCTTTTAATATTATTTTATATCCAGTAATCCCCCTATCAGAGTTTTAATTACTTACATTGGCTCAAAATAATGTGTCGTCACTGGTTCTATTTTGCTCTCTAAAATATATTTTAAAATTAGGAGCCCCATCAGAAAATCAGGACACTTTCTCTCCTATCTAAACAAGCAAGAAGGTTAATAGTTTTTCCACCTTGAGGCACTGCCAGTTTATCAGCTCTGGCTGGAGGCCCCTGTCCAAACCCAACCTTTCTATACCATATCCACAAAACGTATTATTTCAATCCATTCCTCCAAATCTTTAACCCTTAAAGCACTGAGTGGTCCTAAATCCTGGCTATACATTATACTTTCCTGGGAAGCTTTTAAGAAATACAGACATCTAGAAATTGTGATGTAATTGGGCTGGGATAGGACTTCAGCATCAACATATTTATAAGCTCCCCAGGTGAACTTATAAGGTACAGCTTGTAAGGTACAGCCAAGTTGAGAACCACTACCATAAAGCTATCCCTTAGTCACCCCATAATCCATTTTCTCTGCCTGTTTAGTCCAGCTGTAGATCTAACCACTTTCCTTTCACAAACACGTAGAATCAGAGATCAAATCACTCTGGTTTTCAATATATTTATATCAAATAATTTAACAATCTCACAGTATTTTCTATATTCAAATAGAATAGTATTTTATACTTTCTATGTTCAAATAACATATTTGAAAGCAAATGGTGAAAAAACAAGAAGAAACAAATGTCCCTTATATAGGTCCTCAAATTTTTAAGCATTAATATGATTTTCCCAACCAAATATCCACAATCCTTCCCCCCATGCCTGCTGTTCCCCACCTTTACTCATCACCAATTTAAAAACATAAACATCCAAAACAAAGAGGTCCAGTTTGTCTGGCTAAATATAAAATCATGGGACCATGTGCATTGGAGATATGTGGTAGATGATTACACTATTAACCCCTGATGAACTGCACTACCCTATATCCACATCCTTTACAATGTGACTTTACCAATAGACTCTATTTCTCCACTCCTCAAAAATGGGCTGGCCTTGTGATTTGCTTTCACCAAGAGAATGTGATGGAAGCGCCATTGTGTGACTTCTCAGGCTAAGCCTTAAGAGACCTCTAGTTTCTGTTTTTACCTTCCTGGAATGCTTCCACTATCATTTGAAGAAACATAGTTTAGCCTCTTGGAAAATGAGAGGCAATGTTGAGAAGAACTGGAGTGCCACAGCCAACAGCCAGTATCAACTACGAGGCATGTGAGTGAGACCATTTTGGACCACTCAGGCCCAGCTGAGTTGTCAAATGTCCATCAGTAAGACCAGCAAAAGAACCTGCCAACTGAGCTCAGCTCTAACTGCAGAATCATGAGCAAATAAATGGTTGCTGTTTTAAGCTAGTAAGTGCTGGAGTAGTTTGTTATATACAAAGAGATAATTACTACAGAATTTTATATAATATTCAAAAGAACTGATGATTGCTGTGCTTGCTTTGATATATGTATATTTTGTGCAATTTATAAGTAGAAAATTTTTGAAGTCTCAGCTTCATAAAGTGTTTTGCAGTTCAATCTCTCCCCATTATACTTCATAAAAATTATACATTTGCTTCTCATTTTCCTCCATGATTACTTGTAGGAAAAAAAAATAAGTGCCATAACCCTCTCTACAAAAGTCAGAAAACAAATTAGTCCAAAGTTCCTCTATAATTACTATGTTACATAATTCACTTCATTCCTCCCTAGAGAACAGGGTATAAAAAGGAAAATTTTAGGAGGGATTAAAACAAAATTGTTCTGTTGCTGAACCTAAGGATATTTCCAAGCCTGGTTACCTTTGATCACGTTTACAAACCATTCCACTAAATATTCCACCTAATGAAAACCCCCCTTAAAAATCTTTCTGCAAAAATAGTGGCAGCTAGAACATTTTGCAAATATTCCGTGAGAATCTTCTTTTAGCATGGATCTAGGTTATGATTGAGAAGAAATATGTCTTTGTGGCTTTATTTTTCTATTTGTTGGTTTTATATTGTTTTGTAGTGATTTGGGGGTAACAACTGGCTATATTAGTTTTCTTTGCCGCTATAACAAATTACAGTTAACACAAATTTATTCTCTTATAGTTCTGGAAGCCATAAGTCTGAAATCAGTTTCACTGAACTAAAGTCCAATGGGTGGAAGGACTATACTCCCTCTGTAACTCTAGAAAAGAATCCTTCTCCAGCTTCTAGAACTACATTCTTTGTATTCCTTGGCTCACGGTCCCTTGCTTTATCTTTAAAGCCAGCAGCACAGCATCTTCAAATCTCTCTTTGCTTCCATCATCATATCACCTTCTCCTCTTCTATAGTCTTAATCTCCCTCTGCCAACCTTTTATAAAGACAGATGTGATCACATTTTTGGATCCATCTGGAATAATTCCAGATAATCCTCTCCTCTCCAGATCCTTAATTTAATCATAGCTGAAAAGACCCCTTTGTCATATAAAGTAACATATTCACAGGTCAGAAGATTAAGATGTAGATTTAAGGAAGCTTTATTTCACCTCCAACACTGCCTTTGGTCCTTTACTGCTTGGTACTAAGATCAGGAGTCCTTGAGTAATTTCTGTATTCAACTATCTCAATTGAGGAAACAATGAAAACCACTAGTTTACTCATCTTTCACAGTATAGACTAGTCTTTCTGCTTAAACCAAGCAAAAATTCATCATCAACTAAGGTTAACTTAAGCCAAAATCTGGTTAAAAAGAAGAGCAAAACTGGTCATTGAGGTGGAACTATTTATTTTTCCAGTAATCTATTCTACTTAAGAATATGAATATCATCATTTATTTAGCAAGTTCAATAAAAATTTCATCTGAAATGGTTCCTTCAAAGAATGCTGGGTATGGGGCAAAGCAAGATGGTGGATGAGAAAAACCTCCAGCCAGAGTGTCTCTGCAAAAAAGACAGATCTTAGAAGAAATTAGAAGAAATAAGCAAGCAGACGAGCATACATCTGATGAGGGTCAGAAGGAGGGGTACCGGAGACTACGAGAGACGCCACGGGAGCAGGTTGCAGAGGAGAACTGGAAGAAGAAACCTCCCAAGAAGCTTGGAGACTAGTGACAAGGGTAGATGGAGCAGTTAGCATATCAAACTGCTGGTGGGCTCCCCAGCAGTTGGAGAGATCTGCAGACATCAGCCTAGAGATGGCCACCGCCAGTGAATGGTGAGCCTCTTAGGGATGGGACACCAGGCTCCCAGCTCCCTTGGAGGATCTCCCTGTGCACAGACCCAAGCTGCTTGGTAGCTGCCATATTGCTACATTCTCCCCTCCCACTTTCCTATTTGCGGCTGAGAAGACAGACAATATAGCCACCAGCCGGAGGCATCTCTAGAGAACAGGACCTTTCCTTTTGTGGCCCACAGCTGACTGAAGGGTACTCAGACAGTGAGCTCCCTACCTGCCAGCCCTCCCAGGTGCTGCTGGCCTGGTGACTCCAGGAGAACAGGGCAGATCCTGAGGCTAAGAGATATCGACCCAGCTTGGGCACCCCGTAGGTGAAGTAGGACTGGCACTCCTCTCCCTGGTGGGGTCAGGGATTGAATTCCAGAGCCCAGAGGTCAGACCTGCAGACCAGATCCCATGTACCCAGGTCTTGCATTGCCCAGGAGCACAGAAGGGATATTTGGGATATTCATAAACGAGCCTTCTAAGGTGTGTGTGCCCTCAGGGTGGCTTAGCATGCTCAAGGGCATCCCTCCTCCCACGGGAGGGCCATGTGCCCAGCCCAGGCAGGGATGCTGTAGAGGAAACCTCCCAGCCCACATCACAGTCAGGGAAGACCTGCTGGCGTGAGGTCCTGCCTGCTGGCAGAGGCTTAGGAGAAGCTGTGGCGTTGGGGAGGGTGGAAAGGAGCGAGGCCTGCTCCAGACCTGCTCCAGACCTGCTCTAGGTCTAAGAAAGCCCCACTCCCACACACAGACTTTCCAGCTGAGTGGGGCCATTCCAGCCCCTCCCTGACAGCTTTGCCCAGAAGCAGAAAAAAGACCTTTGACCACTGCTAACAGCATTAGTGGTGCTTGAGGGCAGGCTTACCCAAGCCAGCTCTGCCCAGACTCACTCCCGGACCTGCTCTCACTGAGGTGGAGAATAAGGACACACCTGGAAGTCCCAGGGCACCACCCACCATGTGAGACACAAGAGTGCCTCCCCAGAGGATCAAAAGCTTGTTACAGGACTGAAAAAGAAAAGTGTAACCAGCTCCTCCCAGCAAGCACCACCTATGGACAGGAAGGTCACTGCACACCTTTTTACAGCATCTACTCATTCATCATACAGGGTGTGGTCAAATTTTACGCACAAACACCACCTACTGGCTCAGAGACTAAACAGGGTGTGTCATTATCCAAACGAAAATCTAAAGGTAAGAAGCAACAACAGATCCAGATGGGAAGAGATCAGAGAAAGAACTCTGGAAATATGAAGACTCAAACAGAAACCACATCCCCAAAGAGGAACACCAGCCCTTTAGAAATGGACATCAACCAAAATCAGACCACTGAAATGACAGAAGAATTTTTGAACATGTATCGTAAGAAAATTCAATGACTTACAAGAAAAAATGCATAACCAACACAAAGAAACCACGAAAAGATTTCAGAACCTGGAAGAAAAATTCATTAAAGAAATTGAAATAACAAAGAAAAATCAAACCAAACTCCTAGAAATGAAGAATCAATTCAGGGAACTACAAAACACAGTGCAAAGTATCAAGAACAGGGTATATCAAACAGAAGAAAGAATCTCAGAGATTGAAGATAACACCATCCAATTAAATAAATCAGTCACAGAGACAGAGCAGAGAAACAAGAGAAAAGAGCAAGGCTTACAAGAGATGTGGGATTATGTGAAGAAACCTAATGAGAGGGTTATAGGGTTACCCAAAGGGGAAGAAGAAAACACTCAAGGGTTGGATAAGATATTTGAAGATATAGTAGAGGAAAATTTCTCAGGACTTGATAAAAATCTAGATATACAAGTTCAAGAAGCTCAAAGGACCCCTGGGAGATTCAATGCAAACAGGAAGACATCACGACATGCAGTCATCAGACTGACCAAAATATCAACTAAAGGGGCCTTTCTACGAGCTGTAAGACAAAAGAAGGAAGTAACATACAAAGGAAAACCAATCCGAATAACACCAGATTTATCTACTGAAACATTACAAGCAAGGAGACAATGGGGCCCCATTCTCACTCTTCTGAAACACAATAACGCCCAGGCTATAATCTTGTTGCCTGCAAAACTAAGTTTTGTATACGAAGAAGAAATCAAGACATTCTCAGGTAAACAAAGACTGAGGGAATTCACCAAGACAAGACCAGACCTTCAAGAAGTCCTGAAAACTGTGTTACCCATGGATCAGCACAATAAACACTCATGAAAGTAAATTCCCTCAAAAGCTAAAGATCAAAGGCCAAATACCACAATGGCTAAAGAGAGAAAACAAAGCAACAAAGTTCAAACCAACATAATGAACAGAAATCTGCCCCATCTATCAGTTATCTCAACAAATATGAATGGCTTGAACTCCCCACTCAAGAGACATAGGCTGGCCAAATGGAAAATAAAGTACAAGCCAAGTACCTACTGCCTTCAAGAAACACATCTAACCTGCAAGAATGCAGTTAGACTAACGGTAAAGGGGTAGAGAACAATATTTCAAGCAAACGGAAGCCAAAAGAAAGCTAGCGTGGCAGTGTTGATTTCAGATAAATTAGTTTTTAATTTTTTAACAAAAGTAATAAAAGACAAAGAAGGTCACTATATAATGATAAAGGGTACGGTTCAACAAAAAGACATAACAATTCTAATATGCACACATATTAATAAAGCAAACTCTACTTGATCTAAACAAATGGATAAACAACAACACCATAATAGCCGGAGACTATAACACCTCGTCGACAACACAGAAGAGATCCTCCAAACAGAAAATTAACAAAGAAATAATGGACTTAAACAGAACTCTAGAACAAAGGGGCCTGACTGACATTTACAGGACATTCTACCCCAAAACCACAGAATATACGTTCTTCTCATCAGCTCATGGGACATTCTATAAGATTGACCATTGCCTAGGACACAAAACATGTTTAAAACAATTTTAAAAAATAGAAATTATACCATGTATCATCTCAGATCACAGTGGAATAAAAGTAGAAATCAACCCTAACACGAATTCTCATTTCTACAAAAAGTCATGGAAACTAAACAACCTTCTGCTGAATGATCACTTCATAAATCAGGAAATCAAGATGGAAATCAAAAGATTCTTTGAACTAAATGACAAAGGAGACACAACTTATCAAAATCTTTGGGACACAGCTAAAACAGTCCTGAGAGGAAATTTTATTTCCATAAATGCCTATATCCAAAAGTCGAAAAGATCACAAATAGACAACCTAATGAATCATCACAAAGAGCTGGAAAAGGAAGAACAGACCGACCATAAACCCAGCAGAAGAAGTGATATAATTAAGATCAAATTGGAACTAAATGAAATTGACAACAGGGAAACTATATGAAGATTAATAAAACGAAAAGTTGGTTCTTTGAAAAAATAAACAAAATTGACACACCTTTAGCTCGACTGACGAAAAGAAGAAAAGAAAAATCTCTAATAAGCTCCATCAGGAACAATAAAGGA
>VBSM01000272.1:24541530-24614130 GCA_008086735.1 Cheirogaleus medius | reverse complement strand
TCTTGCCCCCCCTCCCGAATCCCTGGTGAACCCAACCACCATTTATGCTATCCTGTATTAAAAGACCTGTCTTTAAAGAGAAACTAGAATTGTTAGATTCTTTCATGGATTTGACCTTGTTGAAATGAGTCTATAAGTTCCCCCAGAAAATTTGCACTGAATTAGTGATATTTATAGAGGAAAATAAACAAATGAGAAAAATGAAGTAATTAGTGGCTATACAAAAAAAGTCAGAAAAGAAATGTAATCATAGAATACTAAATAGCTTATCTATGATCAATATTTATATAGTTATAAAATATTGAATATTCATTTAATAAAAACATGACAAAAGTTTTGGAATGATGGGGAACAGGGAAGTTATGAACATGTATTACATTCATAAAATACAAAGACAAGTTTATGGAAAGCACATATTTAGTAAAAATCTTATAATCCATTAATGGCTAACTCTTTTCAATGTTTCTGTTCAAAGGAGTAATCCAAACATGTTTTGACATTGTGTACTAAATGTCACTCAACTCATTTGATTTCTAGCATTTCTATGACTGCAACTGCAATTTGCAGTGGCTTCACAATAGCTCAAAGATAATTCCAAAGCTTTTGGCTTAAATTGGTCCTCTTAAACACTGTGCATAAATTTTTCTCAGGCTCAAGCTGACCAAAAGGCAATCAAAATGAAACACAAACAGGATGTTAATATTGCCCTATTACTCACTGAGCACAAGAGAAAAACAAAGCAAAATACAACCACCACTTGTACCCTTAAGGAGAACAGTTTCTCATTGGGATGATTACATGTTGTCAATGGAATAATTCAAATGAAGAAACAAATGCTTATGTCTATTTTGTTCAGGCACTGTGCTAAGTAAACAGAAAAAATAAAGATGCATAGACAGTCACTTCATTCAAGGAGTTTATAATCAAAGAAATTAAAACATTAGAGGCTCCCTTAACTCACCTACATGTGTTTGACTACAAACTAATCCTCACTCATTCTTCCTTTCTTTAAACACAATGACCATTATCCATGGCATGTTGAACACTAAAGCTAGTGATTACACTTTCCCCATGAACTTCTTCACTGACTTGAGTTATATGCCTACAATGAATCAGTTGTTTGTTCTCAAACCCATTTGTCCTTTGTACTTTGTTATAATGATATAAATTCAATTAAATATTAAAAAATGGAAAATATTTGAGTGTTAAAAAGAACCAGTTGAAAGTTTTGGGAAGACTTGCTAATGGTGAAAAGTTGAAAAAGTGTAGTTGAATTAAGTGTGGGAAAAAATACATAAAAACCTAGAAGGATGTTTTTCAAATAACTTTTCAAGTATCTTTACATTCTCACCTCTTTTTTGAGAAAATGAATCTGGATCGTGGAAGATGACTGACTAGAGACATTGCTAACCAGTCTGTCCTAGAAGGAAGATTAGATTTCAGATAAAGAAAAGGGGAGAAGAGACACAGAGCAAGTGTAGATTATAGAGAGAGGTGCCAGATCTTGCCAGGGATCTCATGGAGGTAAATTGCAAAACAGAGAAGAAAGAAGACAAAAGAAAAAGATATTGATGTAGATCAAACCTAAAGAGGCTCCAAGCCCAGAGAAAGGGTAAGGGAAGTTCCCTCTCACCCTTCAACAAGCATTTGGTGGCCTGAGGACTACCAAGTTCGTTGGAGGCTTTTCCACCTCCACTAGCCCAGGCACAGAGGCAAACATGGTATAGCGGAGAGAACTTGTGTGACCTCAGAGCTTGGGCACTCTGTGTGAGGCTCCCCTCCAAGAAGAGTGTCACAAGAAACCAGAGAACCAGCTTTTTTCCATTCATACACTTCCTTCCTGCCTCTCCCCACAACCAGGAAAGCAGTTGGGGCCAAGAACTTGGAGAGCAGCCACACTTCCCCCAGTGGGCTCATGCTGCAGGCTGAGGCTTCCGCTTTGCCTGTCCTGCTGGCATTTGGTAAAGTTTTACACCAGCAGGTTAGACAAGGAGACCAGACTCTGTGCCCTCCAGACTTGAGTGGATTGTTGGGAACACAGGGGAGAGGTTTGGGAGTTAGACTCGGGTGGTGGGAAGCCCACATGGACAGATCTGACAGGAGAATACTGTCGGGTTCCCAGATGTGGTGATCTGGAGAGTGCCCATTCCCCCACAGGAAAACTGCCCTGTTTGATTAAAGTGGGTCCTATGGCATGGAAGACCACACCCCTACCTGCCATAGCCACCAGGCCTGGTGCATTCAGGTGCTTGGACTGATTGGAATCTGTGGCCCCTTCCCATCACATGCCAACTGAGATAGCAGTTTGGGCTAAAAACTTGGCAAGCAGCTGCCTCTCCCCAACAGGGGCATGCTACAGGCTGAAGCTTCCACAGAAAGTGGGATACCATGCCTTTCCCCTTTGGGTAACTGCAGTGTATCTAGAGTGCCCAATTCAGGAGTTCCCTGCCCTCTGGCATTTCATGGAGTCGCACACCAGGGGGTCAGAAAATCAGACTGGTCCATGTGCCCTGCATACTTGAGTGGGTTGCCAGGAGTACACAGAGGAGAGATCTGTGAGCTGAAGTCAGGTGGTGAAGGAGCCCACATGGTCAGAACTGATGGGAGAATTCTGTGGGGTTATAAGATGTGGCAAACTGGGAAGAGCCCATTCCCACCTCAGGAAAGCTTTCCTGTTGGATTAGGGTAGGGTTTCTAGCAAGGAAGAGTACAGCCACAGGAGCCATAGCAAGCAGGTATAGTGCATTCAGGCACTTGGAGTGATGATAAGCTGCAGCCCATCTTTCATCCATTATAACTGGGAGAGCAGTTTATGCTGAGAATTTGGCAAGTGACTTCCTCTCTCCAGTAGGCATATTCTCCAGATTGAGGCCTCCACATATATTGGGGCCCAGGCATCTTCCCCTGTGGACTTGTAATGGACCTAGTGTGCCCAATTTCAGAGCTCCCTGCTTGCTAGTGTTTCATGGATATGCGTGCTAGTGGGTCAGACTTGCAGGTTGGGTGGAGGTGTGACAACTAGACAGCAAGATTGTGAATCTCAGATGGCCCATCTCCACAGGTAGACTTCCTGGTTGGGTGGGGCCACTTCAGCCCCTCACTGGCAGCTTTACTCATGGGCTGGGAGCAGATCATTGAACCTGCCGAAATAGCTACCTTCCAGCTTTTGTGGAACCTGAGGGCAAGCTCACTCAACCCTGCCCCACCCAGCCTCACCCCCAACTCACATCTGCAGCAGCAGAGAACAAGGACACACCTTGAAGTTCCAGGGTCCCATCCACCACCTGGGGCAATCAAATGCTCCTTCTGAGGGAGTAGAGCTAGTCACAAAAACAGTACTGTAGATTTTTCCTTCTGGCAAACACCATCTACTGACAAGGAGGTCAATCTGCACAGCCCTTTTCAACATTTACTGACTCAATCATACAGAGTGAGGTCGATTCTCACTCACAAGTACCACCTACTGTCTCAGAGTTTAAACTGGGTGTGCCAGTACAATTCACACTGCTAAGAAGACCACAGGGGTGGAGAAAGAGATAGGATTTCAAAGGCTTCCATCCTCTCTCATCAAAGAGAGACAGGGAATCTGCCCACACACATAGCTCATCACTGCTACAGTCTACAAACAACTAACAGCTGAGAAAACCATCACACTAAGGATATCTATAATCAAAGCATCTGTCTAGAACCTAGATCACCATAAAAGCACCCACAACAAAGCTGAAATTTCTTAACCAATATATACTATAAACAAACCTGTTTGAGTGAGGGGGGAAAGCCCCATCTAAACAAAAGAAAATCCAAAATTAAGAAGCAACAGCTGCTCCAGATGAGAAGGAGTCAGCAAAACAACTCCAGAAGTATGAAAAATCAGAGTGAAAAGATACCCCAAAAGGGAAGGCCAGCTCTCCAGCAATGGATTCTAATGAAAATGAAAATACTGAAATGACAGATAAAGATTTCCAAATACTAATTGTAAGGAAGCACAATGAAATCCAAGAGAAAATGGAAAACCATCTCAAAGAAACCAGGAAAACAATTCAGGAAATGAATGAAAAATTCACTAAAGAAATCAACATATTAAAGAAAAATGAAGTAGAACATCTGGAAATGAAAAAATTCATTCAAAGAAACATAAAACACAGTGGAAAGTTTTAAGAATAGACTAGACCAGGCAGAAGAAAGAATCTCAGAGCTTGAAAACAACTGTATTGAATTAACTCAGTCAAAAATAATGAACAGAGAATTAAGAAGAATGAACAAACCCTCTGAGAAATATATAATAGAATTATGTAAAACAGCCAAATATAAGAATTGTAGGCATCTCTGAGTGTTGAAGAAGAAAACACACAAGGGATGGAAAACCTATATGAGGGAATAATTGAGGAAAACTTCCCTGGTCTTGCAAGAGATTTAGACATCCAGGTACTAGAAGCTCAGTGAACACCTGGGAGATTCTTTGCAAAGAGGCAATCACCAAGATACATAGTCACCAGGCTGGCTAAAGTCAACATGAAAGAGGAACTCCTGCCAGCTATAAGGCAAAAACGTCAAGTAACTTCCAAAAAAAAAAAAAAAAATCAACCCCATAAGGCTAACTTCAGACTTTTCAACAGAGACCTTACAAGCCATAAGGGATTAGGGCCTTAGAATATTGTATCCTATGAAAATAAGTTTCATAAAAGAAGGAAAAATACTTTTCAGACAAGCAAACAATAAAAGAATTTGTCAAGACAAGATCTGCCCTGCAGAAAATACTCAAAACTGTATTATACTTGGAGCAGCACAAGGGTAACCCAACAATGTAATACTACCCAAAAGCTAAAGCTCAGAGTTCACACAAAACAATAGTACAGGAGGTAAAGCAAAGCAATAAGTTTCTACCCAACAGGATGGACAGAACAGAATCACACATATGAATTCTATCAATTAATGTGAATGGCTTGAATAACCCACGCAAGAGACATAGGCTGGCTGAATGGATAAAAAAAATACAAGCCAAGTATCTGCAGTCTCCAGGAAACACATCTAACCCACAAGGACTCTTACAGATGCAAGGTTAAGGAATGGAAAAAAGTATTCCATACAAATAGAAACCAAAAGATATCGGGTATAGCCACTCTCACATCAGATAAGATGGACTTTAAGTCAGCAATAGTGATGAAAGACAGATGGTCATTATCTACTGATAAAGGGAACAATTCAACAAGAATACATAACAATTATAAATATTTATGTACCTAGCACAGGAGCACCCAGATTGATAAAGCAAACCCTACTTGATCTAAACAAAATGATAAACAGCAGCATTGTAATTGCTGGGGACTTCAACACACCACTGACAGAACTAGAAAGATCATTCAAGCAGAAAATAAATAAAGAAACTCTGTATTTAAATGGGACTCTAGAACCATTGGGCCTAAAGGACATTTACAGAACATTTTGGCTAAAAACTACTAAATATACATTTTTCTAATCAATACTTGGAACATTCTCCAAGAATGTTTAGACTATAAGACATGGCTCAACAAATTCAAAGAAATTGAAATCACTCCATGTATCTTCTCAGACCACAGTGGAATAAAACTAGAAATCAATTCCAAGAGAAAGACCCCATTGTACATAAGGTCATGGAAATTAAACAACCTGCTGCTGAAGAAATTAAGATGGAAATAAAAAGATTTCTCAAACTGAATGCCAAAGGAACACAAGCTATCAAAATCTCTGGGATTCAGCAAAGTCCTAAGGGGAAAATTAATAGCCTTGAATGCCTACATGAAAAAGACAGAAAGATCACAATCAAATGAAACATCTCAAGGAATTAGAAAAGGAAGAGCAACCAAAATACAATGCCAGCAGAAGAAAATAATTAAGATCAGAGAAGAACTAAATGAAATAAAAAACAATATCAATGAAACAAAAAGTTGGCTTTTTGAAAAGATGAACAAAACTGATAGACCTATTGCTAGATTAACCAGGAATAGAACAGAAAGGAAATAAGCTCAATCAGAAAGGAAAAAGGAGCTATTACAAATGGTACCACAGAAATACAAAATATCATCTGTGAATACTATGAAAAACTCTACTCACATAAACTCAAAAATGTAGAGGAAATGGACAAATTCCTGGATATACACAACCTCCCAAGGCTCAGTCAAGAAGAAATAGAATTCTTGAACAGACCAATCATAAGCAGTGAGATTGAAGCTGCAATAATAAAATCTCCCAACAACAACAACAACAAAAAGTCCTGGACCAGATGGATTCACAGCTGCATTTTATCAGACCTAAAAAGTCTTGGTACCAATATTACAGAAATTATTCCATAACATCAAGAAGGAGGTAATCCTCCCTGACACATTCTATAAAGTCCAGTATCACCTTGATACCAAAGCTGGGAAAGGACACAATAAATAAAAAAAAAATGACAGACCAATATCCTTTATGAATATAGATGCAAAAATCCTCAATAAAATACTAGCAAACCGAATTTAATAGCACATCAAAAATATAATCCACCATGACCAAGTGGTCTTCATCCCTGTGTCACAAGGATAGTTCAAAATACCTAAATCAATAAATGTGATTCACCACACAAACAGAAACAAAAACAAAAATCATAGGATCATCTCAACATAGGAAAAGCATTGAACAAAATTCAGCACCCTTTCATGATAAAAACCCTCAACAGACTTGTCATAGAAGAAGCCTATCTCAAAAGTATAAAAGCCATATATGTTAAACCCAAATCTAACATCATACTGAATTGGGAAAAGTTAAAAGCATTCCCACTAAGAACTGGAATAAGACAAGGATGCCCATTGTCATCACTTCTATTCAACATAGTGCTAGAAGTCCTAGCCAGAGCAATCAGGCAAGAGAAAGAAATTAAGGGTATCCAAATTAGGAAAGAGTAGTTCAAACTATCTCTTTTCACCAATGATACGACCTTATATCTAGAAAACCCCACATATTCCATCAAGAGATTCCTGAATTGATAAATAAATTCAGCAAAGTCTCAGGTTATAAAATCAATATACAAAAATCAGTAGCATTTTTGTATACCAATAACAGTCAAGCTGAGAGTCACATCAAAGACTCAATACCATTCACAACTGCTATTATACAAAGAAAATAAAATACCTAGGAATATAGTTAACCAAGGGGATGAAAGATCTCAGCAAAGAGAATTATGAAACACTGAGGAAAGATATTGCAGATGATAGAAACAAGTGGAAGAACATATTTTCCTATGGATCAGTAGAATTAACATTGTTAAAAATATCTGTACTATCCAAAGTGATTTATAGATTCAGTGCAATCCCCATTAAAACACCAATGTCATATTACATAGATCTAGAAAAAATAATACTATGCTTTGTGTGGAACCAGAAAAGAGCCCAAATAGCCAAAGCAATCTTAAGCAAAAGCAAGAAATCTGGAGGCATCACATTATCTGACTTCAATCTATATTACAAGGTTATTGTAACCAAGACAGCATCATATAGGCACAAAAATAGAGACATAGACCACAAATGGAACAGAACAGAAAACCCAGATGTAAAACCATCCACATACAGCCAATGGACCTTCAACAAAGCAGACAATATATACTGGGAAAAATAATTTCTATTTCTCGTCGGAATGGCCCTTCTGTGTGTCTGACTGCAGGAAGCATAAAGCCTAGGTGATAGCACTACAAACTGACCAAAAAAAAATTTTTTTTTAAATCAATAACGTCTCCTTGTTGATGGGCAACACGAAAGGATTTAACAACTTGTTGCCAACTATGGAGATTTAATTGTACCTGAGACTGGGACTGAAACCAATAACAATGTTTCTGCACTAAAGCGAACAGCCGCTTTAGGGTTCTTTCTTTTACTTTAACCCCCACAGAATCTAATAATCCTTGAATTAACTTTCCATATTCACGCTCGGCGGCTGAGGGGGTATTTCCCATTTTTCCCGAGAGTCCCCTGTTGGATGCCACTTACCAATAGCCAAAGGGGTGCCTGCTTGGTCCCTCCATCCCGAAATGCCAGGGCTGTGGGGCTGGGAAACATTTGCTTACATGCAGAAGCTCAAACTCTTTGTTATGCCTTCAAGCAGCAACCTTGTTTGTTAGGTGAACCTAAGCCAGAACGTATGACTCTCACGCCGCTCTGGGCTGGGCACGCACTCCTTCTCCTAAGACTAATTCTTAAGCTGCACAATTATATGGCAAGCCCTCAACACATGCTGTACATCTGATAAATGACTAATGAGAATCTACAAAGAACTCTAGCAAATCAGCAAGAAAAAAAGCAAACAACCCCCTTAAAAAGTGGACAAAAGACATGAACAGAAATTACTCAAAAGAAGATGGACACATGGCCAATAAACACATGAAAAAAATGCTCAATGTCACTCAGCATCAAAGAAATGCAAATTAAAACCACAATGAGATATCACCTTACACCAGTCAGAATGGCTTTCATTTAAAATTTCAAAAACAATAGATGCTGACATGGATGGAGAGAGAAATGAACACTTATACACTGTTGGAGGGACTGCAAACTAGTATGACCTCTATGGAAAACAACATGGAGATTCCTTAAAGAACTAAATGTCAACCTACCATTTGATCCAGCAATCCCACTACCAGGTATTTACCCAGAGGAAAAGGAGAAGTTATTTTATCAAAAAAGACACCTGTAATTGAAAGTTTATTGCAACACAATTCACAATTACAAAGATGTGGAATCAATCCTAAAGCCTGTCAATTCATGAGTGGATTAACAAAATGTCTACCATAGAATACTACTCAGCCATGAGGAAGGATGACTTAATGTCTGTTGCAACAATCTAGATGGAACTGGAGACCATTATCCTAAGTGAAGTACCTAAAGAAGGGAAAAACAAACACCACATGTACTCACTATTAAATTGGAACTAATCAATGAGCACATATGTGCATAAAGGGAAATAAAACTCAATGGAAATCAAGTGGGGGGAGAGGGAAGGATGGGATGGGGGAAAACCTACCTAACAGATAAAATGAACACTATGTAGGTGATGGGCACACTTACATCAAAGACTCAGACATTATAAAAGTGATCTATCTAACCAAAGGATTGTACTCCTGTAATACTTTGAAATTTAAAAAAAAGAAAATTAATCTGGATATGGGAATGACATATGATGGATATGGTTTATACTAAAAATATAACACAAAACATCTAGGAGAAGACTCATATTCAAAGAAAAATTTCTGATTATTCATCAAAAGATGGGTCATTGAGTGTATACTTATATGTTCTAAATTAAAATAAATATTTAATGTTGTGTGTGTTAAGGACTTTGGATTCTATACACCAACATGTCCATTAACCAGCCAACTATTGGTCCTGATGATATTGAATAACAGGGCTTCCTCTGTTTGCAGTAGTCACTTGGGTGTCCAGGGGATGTGTTTATAATAGCTTTTCTTGGAGTGATGATGGATGTGTTGTTCTAGTTACATTTGTACTGCTAACATCCCCAGCTATGATCAGCAAAGCTAACTGAAAAGGTGCATTTCCAAGGTAGCTAGCTATGCTTTTCAAGAAAAAACTGGCCAAATTTTAAACATTTCACATAAGATCTCAATATTTTGAAAATTATTTTCTAAATTATTGAGCTATTAACATAGAAAACAGTAATTAAAGAAAACAATTACTAAAGATCCACAAGAAAAGAAATATAAAATAGAATAGGATATTAGAGCTTCAAGTTGGGAAAGACCTCAGATATCATATGACCTAACCACCTATCCAATCACTAAAAATGGAGATACACAGGAAGCTGAAGAGGAAAGAAGGCACACAGTTCCAAGCATTCATGTTAGTAGTAATTACTTCCTGACGGCAATAAAACATGCCATCTCAAAACCTTACCTATTAGCTCTGAGGTTTTCATTTCAGCCATCATGAGGAGAGGTTTGAAGTTACAATATGTTCCATGTAATAACTTGGTTTTCCTTGAATCATGCTTAAAAATGAAAATTAAAAGATAAATTATGGCAGTTTATATTTTACTTTCTTTGAATCCTTTTAATTATATTTAACTCAGAATATCATGCTTCAGATAACTCTTGTTAACTATATTTTAGGAATATCACAACTGAATCCCATAACATATAACAAAGATCCTTCAATTTTATAGAATATATCTCAGAAAACTTGGTTACACTTTTTATTTTCTATGAATTTTCACTATAAAATCAAAGGTATAGTCCCATATGGTTAAATATGTAATAGATTGGCTTAAAATGTTTGATAAATTATGGGTTGAACTTGAAGTGCTATGACAATTGTCATATAAAAGTATGTTTGACATCATAAAAGCCAGAATATTGGTCTAACATGCACATGGTAGCTTTTTCCAGCATGTGAAAATTCACCCTCCTCATCAGTTATTCTTCTCTTCTTAGAGATTCAGTCCCTTCTCCACCCACACCTTATGGCTCCAGATTTTTCTCTCTTTTTTTCCCCCAGGGTTGATTAATAGAGCTAACCTCCATTACCACAATTCCTCAGTGTGGGGTCATATGAAATAGTTCTTCATAAAAATTCTGAACTTTGAGAAAATGAGTTATAAAAAATATGTATTTTTTAATTCTGTAAATTTTAACTTCTGTGTATTGAATTAGAATACAGTAGAGACAACTTAATTCTTTTCTAATGAGAGAAA
Organism: Cheirogaleus medius; assembly: GCA_008086735.1. Classification (NCBI taxonomy): domain Eukaryota; kingdom Metazoa; phylum Chordata; class Mammalia; order Primates; family Cheirogaleidae; genus Cheirogaleus; species Cheirogaleus medius. The sequence continues at coordinate 24,603,420 of VBSM01000272.1, read as the reverse complement.
TTTATATTTATGTCCTGTAATCTTGATTAGCTTCTCTGGTATTTTAAAAAAATTATATCCTTGTAAAAATTCTTTTGAAGTACATAATACTAAATAAAATCATAAAATCTCAGATTTTAAGGAAATTTAAAAATCATCTGTTACTATTACTTATGCTTTGAACCATCTTTACAGTCCTCTCACTAAAAAGTTGTTCATTGGTGTCAACATTCCCTAGAAATAAAAAATTCTTCTTTCTGATGCAGCCCTGTTCTATTTTTTGAAAAACTACTGCAGAGTTTTTGTGAGTGAAAAAATCTATCTTTCTGTTCTCTTCTTTTTATCCCTACCCGGAGACCACCTGTGGCTTAGGCAAGGCTAAAATTCCCCTGGTCATTGAATGCCATTTCTATAGCCAATCATTTATTTCCCAAATTTACTTTTCTGTTGTCCCAGTCATTTATTGAAAGAAGCAATGAAATTTTCAGTAATGCTCCTCAAATCTTCAGTTTTCTTCCCAAGTCTTTAAAAACACCAAAGATGCTTTCTAGAGTTTTCTGATATTATTAACTGATATTAGTCCCACTACATCTCAGCAAATTCTACCTCATAATATGTTACCTTTTTTCCTGTGCATGTAATTATCATGAGCTAGTTTTGTTCTGCATCTATGCCTCACTCAAAAGAGAATCTCCAGTTACAATCTGTTACTAGTTTTGAGAAGATGAAATAAAATGTCACAAAGACAAGCTTGTAAGTTCTGGGGTATGCCACTAATAATTTAGCAGTTGCCTTTACACCAAGAGATGTGAAGGCAAGCAAATACGCACATCTCATTTTCTTTACCATATGATCAATACAGATGTTGCCAGGGCAAATGATCACTAATAAAGCTGGTTCTGCTAATAGAAAACATTTAACAGAAATAGGTAACAGTAAAAATCGAGAATTTGATTTATAATAGAATTTCTCTTGTTCATCGACATAACAGTTTTGCACTAAAAAGTGTTGAAATTTCTGAGTTCGGAGTCTAAAATGTTATGATCTTAACAAATATGAACATTCCATTTTAGTAGTATCATATTTACTTAAATAAAGGCAGGCAAAGTTTTATTCCAAGGAAAAGAAAAAAAATCTGTCATTTTTCTGATTTTACAATAACAATGGTTTACTAAATGGTCTCTAAACCATAAAATACTTATCAAAATGTTCGATTATACTACTAATTTGTCTCAAAATAAATCTTTTCTTACATAGTCTAGTCTATCTTACATATTTGAGTGACTTTCTTTTACATCTAGAATCCACTTACATTTAAGTCTTCTATCCTTAGTAAAATTCAAAATGAATTCATTTATTGAAGGTTCAAGGTACAGCAACTTGCTCTCCAGATTTTGTACAGACTTTGTCATGATTAATTTGCTTCAGGTTTTTTACTTAGCTTTGTTTTGCTGATTTTGCTTCACTTTCTAATTCCTACCTCTTCAGAATGCCGTTTGTTCTGTCCTTTGTGGCTCGATCGACAGAAATGCACAACCTAGCAACTGCTCACGTTTTCCACCTCCCATTTCACAAATTGTTGAAGGAAAGCATGTATAGGTTGGAAAATTGATGAAAAAAATCTTATATTTTTTCTCCTCTCATCCATAAAATAAGAAAAGAGGTATTCAGCCAGAAGTACTTCAAAGTAACTATATCAAGTAGAGGCACAACAAATAACTCTTATTATAAGGAAAGTGGTGAAATCTATTTGACGGAGTTAGTTATTACGTCTTGAGTAGATGTATCAGTGGCTTAGAGAACAAGAAGCAGTGTGTACAACTATGGTCACAAAGAGGACCTAGAACTCTGTCCAGAGAAAATGTCAATTTATGTTAATTTATCCATAAAGTATTTGGTTATTCCTTAGTAACCCTATATTCTTCTATACTAACTTTTCATTCAGTGAAATTGATTATTACATCATGATAGAATTCCTCATTTGGATTTGAACATAAAATCCAAATATCATTAAGAAATTTCACATTTTTGAGAGCTAAAGAAAGTTGTTACTACCCAATAATGTTCCATTTCATTAGATTATTTATGAAATTTATTTCCTTATCTGAGTGTGGATATGACATTTTCAGCTTTACTTTCTTTTTTTTAAATTTTTTTTCCTTTTATTTCATCATATAATGAGGGTACAAATATTGTTAGGGTTACATACATTGCCCCTTCCACCCCTCCCCCCCAACATGCCAGAGCTTCAAGCGAGTCCAATCCTCAGGTGACAGCTTTACTTTTAAGAGATACAATTCAACAACCCTAAAACTTTTAGGAGGCTTTAAGAAAAATGAACACACAAATATGATTTTGCTCTCACATAAGATGTAGGGAGGAGAATCTACTTAAAATTATGAATAATATGTTTATGCTGTGGAGCACATAGTGAAAAAATAATATTAGTCTATTGACAAATGAACCAAGCTACTAGAAATAAGTGACAAAATTCACACTACAAAAGCAGACAGCACAGCTTAGCATCCAAAAATGGACTTCGTATTTTCATAGACCTGAATTTGAGTCCTATTTCTGCCTCACCCAGGTATGTTAAATTTAGACAAGTCACCTAACTTCCTTAAGGCTCAGTTTTCCCATTATAAACTGGGGAGAACAATACACACTTCATCAAGTTATTATGAAGAATAAATTATATCATTTTATTTATTCAACTTTTATTTAATTAATATGTATTAAAAACTGAATAAAAAGCAGACAGTATTCTATGTACTGGTGATATAGAAATGAAATAAAAATAAAATAAAAGACACAGATCACCAAGGAAATATCTATGCTGAGACAATGAAGGATAAGAAGAAAACACCCAAGCAAAAGTCTCCTAGGAAGTGAGACAGGAAAATGCAGTGGCCCAGTTTCAGAAGCAGTTTGAGAAAACGGATAAATAGAAAGGAGGCTAGTGTGGCCTGCAGACAGTAGGGAGTGAGGAAGACAATTTTGGGGAGGCAGACTGGGCCAATCCTCTAGGACTTTTGTTGTTCATTTGTTTATAGTTTACTAGAACCTGCGAGTTTACTGGCACATAATAAATTAATACATTTCAGGTATAAAAATTCATATTATTTTTAAAATAACTATCAGAACCAACCACTTTATTCAGTCCCCTCATCTTTTCTCTCTCCAGGGCTACAACTACTTACCCTTAGCATCAATTTTACCTCAATCTGTAGGATCGACCTTGAAATCGAACGAGGGATATGAAATGGCTACAGAACATAGACTATCAAGACGGTGACACTTTGTTGGGACTATACATTCCAACCGTGTGTGCCAGCATTCCTCCTAAATATCCAGATTGGACTACTCATACCTCAAGGGTGCCAGCCCCAGGAGCAGACCAGTCCAGCCACACTGTTACCAGATAAGATATCCCCCCACCACAAGAAATGAAGCCACATGTGCCCTGCTAGAGAGGAACAGGATCTGTGGGGTGGCGTATCCAAAAGACTGAACTTTTTTCTAAATGCTACTGAATCATCCAAAAAAGATTATTTAAATTGAAAGTAACAGTGCTACTCTAAGTTGACAAATTTAAAGTTTGTTTCTTGGCTCAGCTACCTTATGTTCAGTAGGATAAGAGCTCACTTGTTCTTGAAAACAAAATAATCAGAATTCTATTTATAAATTTGCTTATAATTCCTTTCTAATACATATGTAAGACTTAATATCATTTTCATATGTGTGCATATTATACAACAAACTGAAAATAATTATATATGTGTGATTTTACAGTTCTGCATTGAGAATTCAAAACAAAAAAGGCAAAGTATGTTAAGGCAGTACAAACAGATAGTTTGCTTTTCAATCAAATTTGAATTTCAGCTGATTATTTGTAACAAAATATCCTCAAAATCACTTAGGTTTATTATCTTCCTTAGGGTGCATAAAAAATCACTTAGGTTTAAAAACAACAAAAATAACTGATGATTTAACTGTAAATGCCTCAGACACATAAACTTAATATATGAATATAAAAAAGGGTTAAACGATTTCTTAAAGAATGAAATATTTATTTCATTTAATTTCTCTAACCAATTCAATACATCCATTCCTTTCTCATCTATAATGTTGCTATTATAATTGTTTCAGTTATTATTTTCATTTTCATAGCTTTTTCCTCTAAAGTAATCCTTTTCTGGGAGAAGTAAGATAACCTAATAGATTTTTCTAACTTTAATTTTGTCAGCTCTGTGAATGCTTTAAAGAATTCCTCTTATTTAAATAAGATATTTGATAAAAAGTATTCCAGATAATCTTTCCACTAAATCTTTAACAACAAAGCTTTAAAAAAAAAGTTATTACCATATGCTCTTTAATGCCTCAAGCAAAGATCTAGTATGGAATTGAGAGTCATAATGAGGTCAATCTCAATTCCATCAATGTTACGTTCTATTAAAATCAAATCTAATCACATTCTTCATTTCAACCCAGCATGGCTTGGCTTTGAGGTATATTCAGAAATGCACTTAAATTAGAAGAGAAACATTAACATTTTATCATATGAATACCACTAATGGCTCAGAAGATTAGCGGTAACACATTCTGGAGACTTCCTCTACTAAAAATGTACCCTTAATAATATTCCCACACACCTAACTATAACCATGGGAGTTGGGGTTTCAACTAACAAAGTTCAGGAGCATAGAACTGGACCCTTCTGAAATACATGATATCATAGTTTTAACTGAAGCTGGGTGCTCTCTGGACATCAATTCTATGACCCTTTTTAGGAATGTCCTCTCAGATGAGTCATAGCATCTGATAATCACATACTTGCAGTGAAGCCCCATATCTGTTTTATCCTCTGGCAACAAGTGAAAGTGTGGAAAGGAAAGACAATATAGGAAGAGAGAAAGCAAGGAAGTCAGAATTAGAGAACTTTAAAGATGGAGGAAATTTCAGGTGTTAACCCCTAAGTTTTGGCATTGGCAGCAAATTTTCAAAAAATATTTCCTTGCTATAAGAAATATAGCATATTGTACCCAGACCAATTAAAAATTTTCTAAAACTATCATTTTAAGGGCTTTAGAGAGTAAATTAGGTTTATTTATTTTTACTAATTTTTTAATTAATTTAAATTTAATTTTTAATTTTTAAATTTAAAAATATTTAAAATATTATTTAATTTATTTAAATTTTTAATATAAATTTTACTAATACACAAGTGCTGTAGTAAATCTTGCCAACCAAGAGCCCTTTATTCTAAATTCAAGTACTGTATATGTGAATAAACTGTCAAACACTTGGTCCATAACTATGAGATATGGTTCAAATATGCTTAAATGCTCAGTCCTTACAGTTGAGGATAATTAAAATGAGGGCTATAAACTTTCATTAAAAAAAGTGATGAAAGGCAAAGTGAATAACAGGTTTTCTTCCCTGATACACTCCCTAGGGAGTCTTAGGGAATATATGTGTGTGTGTGTGTGTGCGTGCGCGCACGCACGTGCACAGGCACACACATATACAGAAAATGAAAGGCAGAGATAGGACACACAAACAGAGAGACGAAGAGAGACAGAGAATAGATCTGTAGCCTCAGGGGCATACTCAAGTTATGCTTGGGAAAAGAGCAGCATATTAGACTCGCATCACAAGGACAAACAAAGGGCTTTGGAAAAAGCATAGGACAAAGGGTCAACAACACTGAGTGATTCAATCAGAACCCATTAAATGTTGGGATGGTGGCTGGAAGAGCCCTAACTGAAACAGAGCACAGCATATTTTTTAAAAATAGTGGATAAAGGTATTAAAACATTTACAATGGGCAAGGGATTGGTAAATGGAAATTCTTAAATATAATACAATTATTTTCTTAATTTTATAGCCTACAAAATTGTACTGATATGATGTATATTTAGTGGACTGCCTAATTGCTTTATTTTAACCTTCATAAAATATTTATATAAGAGCATTCAGTGGTTTACTCTTTACCTCTATCTCCTAATTCTATTTTTTCTCATTATATCTCAAATAATTCAAACTCTAATTTGGCTACCTCAGTTGGCTGTCTTAGGTTTTTAGGAACCTAATCATTATGACAAATATATCTCACATATTTTCTGCTTTATAATTTATCATTATGCCTTGGTTAAGTCATTTCTGAAATCCAACCATTCTATGAAAATTTCCCTGATACATTAAAAAATAATTATTTTTCTACTCAACTAAAAACCTTTCATGTCTCACCCTTCACTTATCACTATCTGAAATATTCATTTGTATTATTTTTACCAAGCAAACGTTTTATAATCCATGTTATTATTTCTTCAATTTCATATAAAACCTGTACATACTCTTGAAACTCCACCATATTTTTTTGTTTTATTCATGCTAGCCTTTGTTAATCCAATCATGTTGACAATTTCTAAGTTAATGCCACAAAGCTTATGGTACTTAATGGCATATTTTAATGCCATTGAATAGTTTTCTAGCCATTAATATCACAAGGCTACAAATTCAATGATCTGTATTATTTTTGTCCTATTGTGTTTTTAGTCCCAGATCATCAACTATAAAGGCAGCTTACAAAATCTTATAAGACCAAGAGTGAAATCACTTGTTAAGGACCTCATGAGTTTCAGTGTGTCCAAAGTTTTGTGACTTGCCTTTGGCCACGTCCTCTAGCCTAGACTTTTACAATCTAAAAAAAGTGTTTATAGGACCAGATCAAGAAAGCATGCAACCTTTAATAATACATTTTAAACAAACTGTACATAAGATGGACCAGGTAAGGTTCATATATGAATAAATACACCCAATTACTGAAGAGTTAAGATTTACTCAAGGCATGTAAGCAACTGATGGGAATTAAAGTAAATGAAAGTTATATACAGTCATGCATCACTTAATGACAGGGATATATTCTGAGAAATGTGTCATTAGGCAATTCTGCCATTGTGCAAACATCATAGAGTATACTTATAGAAACCTAGATGGTAGAGCCTACTACACACTTATGCTATATGGCATTCTATAGTCTATTGCTGCTAGGCTACAAACCTATATAGCATATTACTGTACTGAATACTGTAGACAATTATAATACAATGGTATTTTAGTATCCAACCATAGAAAAAGTACAGTAAAAATATAATATTATAATCTTATAAGATCACTGTCATATATGTGGTCCATCACTGACTGAAACATCAGTAAGTGGCACATGGCACGTGACTCTAGTTGGAATTAAACAGAATGTACCTTTTCAGATTGGATTCTTTCACTTAACACTTGTGCATTTAAATTTAAATTTCCTCCATGTCTTTTCATGGTTTGGTAGTTCATTTCCTTTTAGCACTGAATAATGCATACTCTATGTATTAGGCTGTATACTATATGATTTCAATAAATGACATTCTGGAGAAGGAAAAACTATGAAGACAGTGAAAAGATTAGTGGTTGCCAAAGGGTTAAAGGGGAGCAAGGGATGAACAGGTGGTGCACAGAGGATATTTAGGGCAGTGAAACTACTCTGTATGGTACTGTAATGGTGGATACATGTCATTATACATTTGTCTAAACCCATTGAATGTACAACACCAAGAGTGAACCCTAATGTAAACTATGGACTTTAGTTGATAATGGTATGCCAACGTATGTTCTTCAGTTGTAACAAATGTACCACTCTGGTGGAGAATGTTGATAATGGGGGAGGCTGTACACATGTAATGGCAGGGGATATAAGAGAAATCTCTCTACCTCCTGCTCAATTTGTCTGTCAATCTAAAACTGTTCTAAAAAAAAGTAAAGTGTGTTTGTGTGTGTGTGTATGTGTGTGTGTGTGTATGAAAGAAAGGAAGAGAAAAGGAAGAAATGATACCCAGAACATATTTTCTAAATCCCCAAATGCATGTTCCACACCCAAAAATGACATAGAAATATACAGACATAGACACTCACCCCCACATTACACACTTCTATATCCTTTTCATATTAATTAAATGTCCTTTGCATTAATTTTATGACATAGTGTATTTAGGATGGAAGGTGGAATGGAACCCTTCAATACAGTAAGCCACTGCTGAAATTTTAGGTAACACCTAACTCTTCCTCAAAGAGCCACAAAGCTTTGCAAATTTCATTGATTTCTTTGATTGATGTAAATTGCAAATGACTCTATACTGTGTCATGCAACTCTCAAATGGTTCCAGCTGATTTGGCAATGAGCCACTACAGTGGTCCAAAGCACTGTAAGAAATAGATCATATCCTTAACCTCAAGTAATAGAGCTCAATCTGCCTTGTTTTAAATTAAACGCCCCCTAAGTAATTGTACTCAAGATTTGAAAAGTTTTTGCTTCCTTAAACAGCATGAGCATGCACTAATAGCATTGCCTTTTATAATTCTGAGAATAAAAACCATTTTGGGGACCTGAGAAGAAAGGTAGCCTTCAAGGTGTGGACCTCAAAGCAAGGAATGAAAACATAAAAGCTGTTATGGTCTGCTTTAGACATCTTAGAATAGAGAATAATGGTCTCGGCTCCTGTCCTCATTCCTCCTGTGATCAGAGCTCCATTTGCAGTTAATGGGGACTCCTTCTATAGGAGGCCTTTTAGAGCATGTGTAGATTCTGAACAGAATCAGAGAACTGAAAACTTCCACTGAATGTAGCCTCTGGGCTTCTCACCACTTGCAGGTTCATAGACAAAGGAGAAAAGAGAAATGACACAATCAGCAGGTATTCCAAGAAGCAAGCAGTCTCCAGATGGTATCCAAGTGGCACTATGCAATACACGAAAATACAATCCTCATGTCATAAGGTTCAAATCCTGGCTACCTTACTTATTGCTATATGAACTTGAGAAAGTTTCTTAGTCTTTCTGAACCTGGCATTTTTTCACCGGAAAAAGGTATGATGATGATAATTTCTACATGGCATGGCTATGGTGATGATTATGGGAGACAAAGTGTATATGACACCAAGGACAGCAGCAGGCAACTTGAAAGTGCTCACTAAATGGCAGCAGTTAAGATGACAATGGCAGTGAAGATGATGAAGAGGATGCTCACATGTGATGGCCACTATTATTAGGACTATTCATAGTGCAGTGTGCTATACTGTTTCTTGCCTTGGAGATTTCACACACTGGGTCCTATCCTCTTCACCAAAATACTACCTCATCATTCTGAGAAATTAGCTAAAGCATTAATGTCTCCAGGGAGACTGCCCTGAACCCATCTTATCCCTTTTTCTACTCTTCATATCCATCAGAGAAAAGGGGAGATGGCTAGGTGAAAGCCAACGTGAAGCAGCTGAGTTCTAACATGGATTTAAAGATTCTTGAGTTCCTACATATTCCAGACACTGTGCTAATGGATGATGATAGATAGATGAATAAATAAGACATGGTTACAGGCCACAGAAATGCTTCCATCCTAGACAGTGCTACACCAAACCTGTGGCAAGAGCTGTAACAGAAGTAAGTATAAAATTCTGTGAGAATACAGGAGGGGGAAATTAACTAAATAATGGGAAGACAGAAAAAGAAGTTTTATGGAACATTTTAGTTATGAAAGACCATCTGAATTGGACCTTAAAGGGTGAGTACAAAAAGTCCCCTAAAAGGATCTTAAAACAAGAGCTTGTCATCACAGTTACCGTATAGGAAAACCACATCTAAGGAGAAATGGGGAAACAGACAGCTCCCACTGAAATTGCAATAGATTATTCTACTTATGAACAAATAAAGGACAAGGAAGTAGAGGGAAGTAGCTTGTATTGGCCTTTCTTTTGTCTCAATAATGATTTTTAATAGAAGCAAAGCTCAGTGATGTGAGCACAGAAGGCAATTTGAGGCACTAATGCCAGCTCAGGTGGTGGTCAGGCCATATTGCTTCTCAGTGCTGGGATTGTTGGGTGGTTAAATGAATTGATGATTGCAAATTGCTTTGAAAATACACAATGCTGAATAAATGCCATGAATCACTGTTGTTCAATATACTCAGGAGACATACTTATCTCCAAATAGAAAGGTCTCTGAAAGATGGACTATGTTTAAAGACATTTAGGAGCTTTCTTTTTCACAGCAAAGATAAAATTTTTAGCTAGATTTATTCTAAAGCCATCATAATGCCTAAGGATAATCTTTTTAAAATGCCATTATAACAGACTAAATTTGAAATTGCTTATAAATGCCACTCACAGGAAACTTGAAGGGAAAAAAATGCATTAAACTAAAACAGTTTTGTCTTCTCACTTAAAAATAAATTATAAGACAAAGAAAGCCTCCCATGGGAATGGTAGTTGTGATAGCTGAGAGCAAATAAGAAGAAACAAATTAAAGCTATCTACCCACATAAACGTATAGAGAGGGTTATCTCCAAAAGATAGTGGAAGAAATTACTAGAAGAAATTCACATTTCATTCAAATAATCAATCATTCCTTACTTCAAATTGTTTTCAGCAATGTTGGTTAGTCTCCAGTAACCCTATCCAACACTTACAGAGAATTAAATGGAAGTGAGAACAGTCATATAATAATAATGATAATGGTAATAATATAGATAATACCTTATATTGCTATTGTACTTCCTAGTATATACAGTTAATTTAATTATATAATTTAATACTCAAAGCACTGTGAAGTGGATAGGAGAGGTAGTTTTTTTTTAAATAAACAAACAAGAAATTGAGGTTAAGAAAGGTTACATGACTAGAAAGATTGGAGTCCCAGTGCCAGTAGGCCTCAGAGTCCAGGACACAACAAGTTCTTCTAAATTTTAGACTGGTGACCTACTGACATTATTTTAAAACACTGAGACAGTCTTATAAAATCTTTATTCACATAGCAGACAAAATTTTATGAAAGACTTTAGCAAAAATGACCAAAACATAAATCTTTTTTGATATCACAATAGAATTAATATTTAGAGTAGCTAATTTTCAATGAAAAAATATTTTAATAAAAAATATATTTACTTACTAAAACAGAGAGATAACTATGAATTAGAACAGCCTTTCCCAAAATGTGTTCTTTGTAATACTCATGCCATAAGAAGCTGGTTAGTGGTATGTATGAAAATGCTTACAAGGTCAAATGTATTTGGGAAATGCTTAGTAGGTCTCTCCTTATTTTTAACTCTCAATTTATACACCAAAAATACTGAGAAGTTCTGTGACAAGAAACCTGTTTACTTAATGTTATGTATCCCCAAATTCACATATTATGTACCTGTGCTTATTAAACTGGGGTTCACATTCACCCAAATCAAGAGTAGACAGAAATGTGACAGAAATACCCAAACTGAAAGCTAAAGTATGGTACATACCTCTGCAGTGACAATTTTAATTGCAATTTTTCTAAAGAATAAAAGATGTAGAACATTATTTTCAAATTAAAACAAACAAAAGTCTATTACTATAAAGTACTCTTGCTGTTGGAAGGCTGCTCTACCCCACACCCAGAGGCCTGGGAGTGAGTCTACTTCTTTCTGCCATACAGAGAACTTCAGTAGAAATTCTTAAGAAGGAATGTGATTTGAAACTCTGAGAGAACTGGCATGTCCAACATTCAAAACAGGTTATACATCTTCTTAGGTTTGGATTTATCCATCAAAAATAAAAGAGAAACAGAAAACCATGCCTAAAGTAGCATACTGTGTTAAAGCTCGTTTGCTCTCTGTATTTTCCACAAAAATCATGTATTTCACTGTCACTGTGAATGCAAACTGCAGTTCTAGTAATCCAGATTTAAACAAGTTCAGCTATGAATTTTTTCCATCTGTTTTAGGGTAAGCATTCAATTCTGTCAACTAGTAGCTTGCTTAACGTTTGGTATAAATTAGCAACCATATTAAAAAGAAGTTTGCTACAGTTCCTAATAAGCTGGCCAAGAATATAAATATTTAGAGCTATGGATCATTCTTTCTTAAACAAATGACTTGATGATTTTGTATTAGAAATTACAGGGGGGTTATAGTTTGTATGAAGATGTCTTGCATGTCTTTAGTTTGAAAGTTTTGAGGCTGGGATTATCATGAACTAATAACACGTACAAAAAAAAAAAAGAAAATGCAATAATAATGCCCTACACTGAGGTCCGGAGACCTGCACCCTGATTCCTGTTTTGCCATAAACTAGCTGTCATTTAATTTGCTGTGGACAGTGTCTTTAGCTGAAACATGACACTATTTGCAGACATAATCATCCAGATTATTCCTGCCCTTAAGTTTCTAATAGTGAGAGTTTTGGAGTCTAACTGGGAACAAACACCAGCCTTCCCCACCCCCAATCATTAATTGCATTTTTCTCTCAAACCTGACATTTAAGCTATCTTGGGACTCATTTTTCTCTCATAGTAAAATGGAGATAATAACAGAACTTTTTTCATAATGTTTTTGTGAGGAATTAAATGATCAAAACATGAAAAATGCTTTGCCTGGCATATACATAGCACTCAAAACATGTCAGCTATTGTCATCATTAAGGTTTAAAAAATCTTTGTTAACATAACATCTTCTTTTCATAATAAATGAAAGAGGAAAATTCTACAAACAAGATATATAAATATATTAATTGGCCAAAGAATTATAAAAATCTATGGTTCTCTTAATATACATTACTACAGCATTATAATTCCTATTTATTTCTGTTAAATGGGATAAGACTACTGGTAAGAACTTAACTAAGATATAATTTTGCTAATTAAATTCATGATCTGTCTCAATTCAATTCATTTAAGCAATTTATTCTTCAAGCTACTGTTTTAGGATTTTCTTTAGATCCAAGATTTACCAATGAAAATGAAGAACACTTTCAACTGGGTTTTGATAATGGTCAACTTTCTTTATATCTTGTGTATTTCAATTGCTGAGATTATATTCTCATTATCAACATTTTGCTACTTACTTAGTGTGTACTATTACCTGTTATAACACAGTTCTTTCAGTCTAATTTATTCTATAATAATATCTATTCCAGACCTTAATAGTGAGTTTTTGGGATGTGTGTCTAGTTCCTCCAGTCATTAAATAAAGATTATATTACAGAATGCTGGGAAGTTCTGAACAGGAAAGGTCAATTCTGAAGGCTAGCAAACATACACACACACATCAGCTCTAGAGACTCATTAACAAAGACCTGGATTTTTCCAAAATATGACCCTCAAAATATTAAGTGGTGTTTCACATTTAGTGGGCACTCAATAACAAACCCATAGTTGAACTGATATGGTAAGGAAAGGGCAAATATTTTTAAAAGAAGCACCAAATCAAAAGGCTAAAAAGTGGTAGCTGGCAGGCATGAAAAAGGATAATAAAAATGTAATGTAAATAGAGATTAGAAATAAAATGAATGGGGCCTGCTAATTACTGATAAGGAGACAAAAAGAACACTGAGAAATTGTGAATGTGTGGCTTGAAATTTCACACGCAAACAATAGAACCTTAAGGGCTTCAATCAATCTAAAAGAGATTCTTTAATGTTAATATATGCATAAATGTTGAATTAAAAGAAAGGAAGCAATTCTTGTTTTAAGAAATAAAAGATTTTATCAGAGGAGGAAGGCAGGGGATTTATTTTCCCACAGATTTTTTTTCCTACTGCTTGAACTTTAACCAAGTATGATAATTTGTTTTCTCTTCTTTCCTTTTTATTTCCTTCTCTTTCTTTTTCTTTAGTCATTTTAAAAACGTGCTAATAGCTTTTATGAAGAAATAAGATATTTTTAGGCATTGTAGTCCTAATTGGCCAGTCTTTTTAAACAAATACATTTACTTTAATAAATTTGGAAAATAAAAAATGGGGGGCAGTGAAGTCTGTCATGAATATTACCAAATTGAATCCATAATTAGTTTCTTTCACAAAATAACTGACACAATAGGTTAAGAGAAATTAATAACTTCAGTGCATTATGGGGGGGGTGGCTTAAGCCAACTTCTTGGGAGTTTATACAACTAAAAAGTCGGTTTGCAAGACCACCCTCACTTCTAACACCAACCGCAAGTCTGTGGATTCCCAAAGTCATGCCTCTAATAAATAATTTGCTAGAAGGACTCACAGAACTCATGGAAAGCTATTACATTTACAGTTAGAGTTGATTACAAGGAAAGGATTTAAATCAGCCAAGGGATGAAGGGCATAGGGCAGAGGAAGTACCAAACCCAGAGCTTCCCTTATCCTCTCCCCATGGAGTCAGGACATGTTACTTTCCTGGCATTGAGGTGAGACAGTACACACAGAGTGCTGCCAGCCAGGGAAGCTTACCTCAGTCTCAGCATTCAGAGCTTTCATTGGGGCTCTACTGTGAAGTATGATTGCTTGATTATCCACATGGCTGATTTTAGTCTCCAGGTTGACTGACTCAGAGTCCCCATCTTAAATCACCAGCCATTCTTATGACCAAAAAATTAAATAATAGATATAAAAGTTAAATGTTATAATTGCACTACAGATAAAATTTAATATTAGCTTTTTTCCTATAGACTTTCTTTTAAAATAATCAAATTCTACCAAAAAAAAGGCACCATGGTATAATATAATTCAATTATACTTTGAAATACAGAAATTATTTTAAGCCAATTATTTATAGTAGCATAAAAGTTTTTCAATAAAATATTAAATTTAAATATTAACAAACAAAATTATTAATAAAATGCATCACAATATGAGGACACAAAATTTAAAAAGCTATATTTATATCCAGTACAATATCTTTAAGGTCCCACCCCCCAAAAAAAATCCAACAGTGTTATTGTATAGGACATAACAACTTCAGCATCTATCACGTCTTCTCTTCCATGTTTATCAAGAGGCTAATTTTGGCTATATATTCTCTATTTATTTGCACTCTGTAGAAACTGTTAATTTTTAGGAATGAGAAGGTCAATATTACCTGCCTGAGAAGAGGTAATATAGAAAACATGGGAGAAATTTCAATTTAAAAATTTAGCTGGGAACAATAATAGCAGAATACATTGTTTTGAACACATGACTAAAGAGGACCTAAAAATGTTATAACTGCAAGTTTCAAATTATGCATAAAGGTTTAATTCTTCCCCGTCCCAGTTAATAGCACTCTATTAGAGCTAGCAACTTTGCATTATTATTCATTCCTTTAACCTGCATAGAAATCTAATCGATGCTACAGGTTATAAAAGCTTACAATAGAATCTCTAAATGGAGAAGTGCCCTAGGATGATCTATAAATAAATGCAGGGTGGAGTAGTACATACATGTCTGCTTGGTAAAGAAATGTAAAAGAAATATCAGTGGAATGGAATGAAAGATAGTCAGTGGGCTGGTAGTGCTATCATTGTACCTTTAGATATGTGGAGTCTGAGGTAGCATAGAGAAAGGAGAGGGCTACAGTGCTAGGGATTTCTGAAGTCTTTAACCACTTATTGGTCCCAGTTTTGAAAACACCACCAATCAAGAAAGCCACCCTTCCCTGTGTAAAAATGACAGTGTACTTTGGAACTCAGCTGTATATTTTGAATTGTGAGCCAAACAACACAAAGACCAAGGGGTCTGCCCACTAATAGCAATTCCATGGAAACTTAAGGCTGCCCTCGGTTCTGCTGCTTCTATGACTATGGTTTCCTCTGTTCCTTCAATTTTCTGACAGACTGGCACAACCTTACAACAGATCTAGGCAGCGTTCTCACTTTTGCTTAAGTAAGCTAGAAGTGGTTTCTCATGCCTGAAATCAAAAGCCCTGACCAAAACAGGTTCTGTATCTGAGAATTATAGACAGCCATGGTGCTGACATCCTTGGTCAAGGCCCTATCAAGCTGACCAATGCAACTTGTTCATGTACTTAATGAGAACTTTAGTTTTATAAAAGATCCAAAAGGTTTATGAAGACATGGTTTCTGCCTCCAGTAAGCTTTAAATATAGCCTGGGAGACAGAAATTACACATGGAAAATGGTTATGGAACTATGAATAACTAAATTACTAAGAAAAAAATCCAATTTTATGTGCAATAGCAGTTCTGGAAAGGGTGAGAACAAAACAGAACTTCAGAGACTTTCTGGAAGAAGAGTGGGACTGAGTATAGACTAGTATCTAAATAAATGACCCCTGTCACAAGTAAATGAATTTCAATGAATAAAAATATCAGCATATACACTTTAAACAAGAGTAATAAAATCTCACAACTAATGGCTTTGGAGGGGTATAATGAAGTGGAAAAGAGTCAGGGTCTCCATTGGCAAAATGCACATTGGTAATGCAGTGAGCAGTATTCAGAGTTGCTAAAAACATTCCACATAAATAATCCTACCTCTGCTCATCATCAAACACAATTTGTCCAAATGGCTCTGACCAGTCTTCAGAAAATGGATGAGCCCAAGGATAACACGGAAAGGTTACATACAGATCCACAGGAATAGGAAAGTAGAAAAAAGGACCTACAAGAGAAGAGTGACAGTGATGGGCTTGTTAAACGTAAGGAAGAAGAGAGTTACAGGAAACATAACAATGGCTTAGAAAGGCAGCACTTCATCTGGGAGGCCGAGGCGGGTGGATAGCTCAAGGTCAGGAGTTCGAAACCAGCCTGACCAAGAGCGAGACCCCATCTCTAAAAAAAAAAAAAAAAAAAAAGAAAGGCAGCACTTCAGACATTTCACAAGTGGAAGAATTGCCATTAATGCAAAATACCAAGTCAGAAATAATGACAATTGAAAACAAGTAATGTTTATTTACACCATTATGTCTTAGTTTTTGAAAGTAAGTGAAGCTCCTTAATTTGCCAAAAGTTTTTTGTTTGTTTGTTTGTTTAAAGGCTCCCTTCAGACATATTTTTCTAAAATGATGGGGATTTTATGTATGGAGCAATTGAGGGATAGGATCCTTTCCAGAGCATCAATCTACAAAGGTGAAGAACAGGACAGTAAATCTAGGGAGACTGAGAAAATTTTACATAAGATTTCCTCTAAAGTTGAATACTGTACATGGTTGAGAAGACATACATTGATAAGTAGGATGACTATATAATTTATCACCCAACCTGTGACTCTTTTGAGAATTATAGGAGTATTATTAATAACTGTGTTAGGACAAGGCACAAGCTATATAGCCATAAAGTCAATTTATTGATAAGCCTTTCAGGGAAGGCAGGGGAGTGAGAAAAAAGCATTCCCCCAAGAGTAACATAATTAGGACAAGTATCTTTTCAGCTTAGTATTAAGTAAACCTGGGGTTAGAGCTGGATTGCCCAGGGCAATGCCAGAGAGGAAAGGTACCTGCTCTTGTAGCTAGACCCCTCCCCTGCCTCCCTGCAGCCTGCCCTGTCAAAATATGTTGAACATATATTTCAAGATTATTGTTTTGAAGGGGCTTCCAAAATTATTGATCTGAATTTAAGAGATTCTGGAAAGGCAAGACACTGTTTTCTTTAAAATTTCCATTTGCATAACTAAGCTTTCCTTCTCACAATGATTTCTCCTTGAAACCCTTCCCCAACTTTTCCCTCCTTGAGATTTTATCAGAAGTGTTATGGCCTCATTTCATTATGGCTCCTAAATTCTGAAATTGAAGAAAGCCCCTTATATGTTCACAGCTATACAAAGCAAGGCAGAGCCTCCAGGTGTCCATATTACATTAATAATGAAAAAAATTGGATACTTATCTGATTCAATACAGTGAACTGGTATATGTGTGTGTGTGTGTTGTGGGGGTGGGTTGCTGAATCATCCAGTATGATTACATTTAGCTGCTGATACTAGGTAATTTCCAAACCACAACTGGAGTTGTTCTTCCTAGATTTAGCTAAGGACAATGAGATTGTGTGTGGAAACGTGTAATTTGCCCCCATAGACAGAGCCCCCAAAGGTCGATTTGATAGCAAAAGAAACAAACCTCAGAGGAGCAGGTTTAAACTTTGGCTACAAAGCAAGGAAGCAATCACCTTGCGGTAAGGAGATCAACACATGATGATCTCTCATCTCTTCCCTGTGATGAGGGAAGCAAATGAGTAATAATGGGAGAACGCCTGATGATTATTAGGGTGGGAATCACCTGAGTGGTAAGCAAACAAACGTGCTCCAAGTCAGAAGAAAGCACATTGCGAAAAGACCTCCTGTGCCAGGAAAGCCTTCGATTTCACTCGCTAATAGCTCTGTAGAAAATCCAAGGCAGGAATGGTAGAGGTCGGGTTGCTGGCTTGTGCTCTCCCTTGGTGACAGCTCCGGGCAATTTTACCATCCAGCTGTTCTGTTTTTCAAAACTAAAGTAATTGGAATTGAACTACAGAGCTTTGCTAAAACCCTGGCAATTAACAGTGCGATTTCCCAAATTGCACTGTAATGGGAAAGTGTCCATCAATCAACCCAGTGAAATAACACATTTTCTCACCAGATGTGAGATTTAATATCTTCATAACTCTCTGGATTTACCACTTATAAATTGTCAGCCTTGCCTGGAGCACTGAGAATTAATGGACTACATCCCTGCTATGTAGAGATGGTTTACAGTTGTAAAATATCTTCACCTTCATTTTAGATATATTTACCAAAATGTTTTTCTTTAAGATGTAATCAGAAAACATGCTAGATGGAAAAATTTCATTTCTATTTACTATGTTATATTATCATTGTCTAGATAAATACAGTTCCCAGAGTCTCAGCACAGCATACTCTTGTAACAGGAATAACCAGTTTATCACTGGCAGGGAACAATAAATTGCAGTGCAAAGATGTAATGGCTTTAAGCTTTAAACTTTAGGATGACCTCTGTGCTTTTCTGGACAAAAACTGAAAATATCCTAAGTTTCTTAATCTGTATCTATGTACAGGTTCTGCTGTTCATATTGGAATGAAAAGATTATTCAAAGAACCCCACATATATTCATTTTGTCACTATGATTATCAGGTATGTCAGTTCTCTTTTTAGCTTTCACTCCAATCTCAAACATCTGACCCATGGCCAGGATGAAGGTGTCTCCTGAAAGCAGCCTAGGCATATTACTGTAATGCTAGAACCTCAAACATCCCAGGTTTGGAAACTTATTCTTGCTTACACTCACAGAGGGGAAATGTTGCAGTGAAAGTCACTCCACAGATCTCGCATAGATTTAACTCATTTAACAAATTTTTCTCCCCCTACTGTGTTCCAGGGCCTGTGCAGTAATTTGTGTAGGGTATTAAAGGGGCAAAGAATAGGAGCCAGGAGAGGTTGCAGGAGGTTTGGGCATGGGATTTGGGCGTTAGGGAAGAAGGTTCCCCAGAGGAGACTGTGTCTGAGGTTGTCTTCACATCACAAGGGAAATATGTTGTCAGACAATGGGGTTGTCCAAATGATTAGGGTTGGTTATTTCAGGGTAAAAAAAGTCAGAGAACATCCATATTATAAGAAAACTTTAAGATCAACTATTTCATTTCCTAATTTAATAGATTCATAAAATATTCAACAAAAACTGTCAATCACACTATTGTATCAGCAGATACAGCTCACTTGGCATACATGTTATCCTAAATAGTCTGTCAATTATTTCCAACTAATATCATTTCATTCTCTTTGCCCATATTAGTGGGCTTTAGAACACTTTTTGGGGGGCAGGGGCAAAAGAGAACATTAGAGGACATGAAGAGATCACCTTGTTTGAATAATAAGGAAATTTGATGTATCTCTATGACTTATTATAACAGAGATTAAACTCACAAAGCAATAATTACATATTAAGAAAATGTTCAAGGCCCATAAAACCATACTGATGCAATACAATTGATATTGGTGAAATCAATTCAAATGATTATATGAATCTCTAAGAATAGAGAAATAAATGACTATTTAATAAATTGTGTTGGGCCAATGTGATATCAGTATGGAAAAATATTACCTTAGAGTCATTTCTCATACCACACTGTATTGAATTCCAGATGAGCCCAAGTTAAACATTTTATTGAAAACTAGAGGAAAAAGAACAGTTCCTCTCCAGCTGTGGAGAAGAGATAAATTCTTGATACTGAAGAAATGGAGTATATTAGGTTCTGATCAGAGGCAAGATGGATGAGCACAGATAGGTAAAACTAAAACATCTGAACTATGACATGTAAAAGAAGAAAGCAGCATAATGAGGCCATGCAATAAATATATCTGATTAAAACATACTGTCATTACAGGTACATATATGTACATATATATGAATACATACATACATATTTTTGTTTCCTGTTCCTGTGACTTCATGCTTTGCTGGCCTAGAGGTCTTAGTTCTTGAGATACAAATGATTCCTTGGGCTCTTCATGCTTTTGAATCAACAGGCAAAAAAGGAGAGAGTTGACAGGGAGGATTAATACTGACTACCAAAGGGAAATTGGACTAGTACTCCACAACAGAGGTGAGAATGAGTATGTCTGGAATACAGGACATCCTATAGGGCATCTCTTAGTATTACCATGTCCTGTGATTAAAGTCAATGGAAAACGACAAGAATCTCATCCAGGAAGGACTGGTAATGGTTCAGATCCTTTAGAAATGAAGGTTTGGGTCAGCCCACCAGGATGCAATACAGAATGGGCATTGGAGGAAGGTAGTTATAAATACAAGTTACAACCACTTGATCAGTTACAGAAACAAAGAATGTAATTGTCATGAGTATTCCCCCTTATTTTGCTATGAATACACTTGTATGTGAGATATATATATATATATATCTTTGTTTTCTTTCCTCTCCTATTCCTTTATCATGTAACATGATTGATTGACTTTATATCATACTATTTAAGTATTATTAATTTTATATCATAGTCTTTAAGTTACAGGATATCAAGGAGAAGAGTAAACATCACCCAAGGACTTACTTCCTTTTCTGGGGAAGTAGTTAGTGCATTTTTGGTTGTATGCAGGATAGTTGTATTATGTTAGGCAGAATTATGACCTTGTCATCATCATTTTTTTTGGAGATTAAGTATGGTTTAAGGAGATGTGTAGGGGTGGCAAGTTGGCAAAGAGTGGACTTAGGATAAAAAATTTTATGTGTCCATTTGACATGCCAGTCAAATTTCCCAGATTAAACATTATTTCTGGGTGTGTCTGTGTGGGCGTTTCTAGATGAGATTAGCATTTGAGTTGGTGGACTCCGTAAAGTAGACTGCCCTCCCCAGCATGAATGGCATCGTTCAATCCATTGAGAGCCTTAATAGAACAAAAGGTAGAAGGAGGAGGATTTCACCTCTTTTCGCTTCCTGTCTGCCTGCTTGCAATGTACATTTCATATCATTGGCCCTGGGCCTGACATCATCAGCTGTCATGATTCTTGGGCCCTTGGACTGGTACTGAATTATGCCACTGGCTTTTCTGAGTCTTCAGTTTGCAGCAAGCAGATCATGGGACTTCTCACCCTCCATAATCGCATCAGCCAATTTCTCATAATGAATCTCCTTTTATATATATCCTACTGGTTCCGTTTCTCTGGAGAATTCTGACTAATACACACACACTGACATGACAAATAAAATAAAAGAATAGTAAGTCCCAGCTCAATGTGGGACTTTGGGGAAGCAGAACATATACCTCAAGGTCACCAACTGGAGGACTGCCCAAGGGCTGGATCAGCGCCAGTAGCATGTATATGTGCGTGTGTGTATATATATATCTGTGTGTGTATATATATACACACACACACATCCCACACAGTATTCAAAAACACTTTAAATGTCTTGCCAAAGCTTAAAAGTTGTGAGATTTCATATAAAACCTAGATTTCTAGAGTCTCCATAAAACTGGAAAGTTCTATACCCACACTGAGCCTTCATTTTCACAAAGCAACAACCATGCAGCACTGAGTAGAAGCTGCTGCCCCCTTTATATGGTACTTGTGCCCTCCAGGTTGCTGCTGCCCTCACCACCTTCTGTTGTCAAACACCTGGCCAGTTACACTCATTTATTTTACCAATTTAGAAAACCAGGAAAAGCTCACTTATTCAGAATTTGAGTTTGGGATCTATGATTTATACATTGCTAAAGTCATTAAAAAGTTGTTTGTTCTTTCTAAAAAGCAATGTGCCAATATTTAACAAGAGTTAAAAAGCAATTAATATTCTTTGATATAATAATTCCACTTTGGGGATTTTATTTCAAAGAAAACAAACATGTTCCCCTCCACAATTCCCCTACAAAAACCCCAACAAATATTCGCTCATAGTAGGAAATAGCAGAGAAATTTTAAATACCCAACAGTATATGAACACCTAGTAACCTCAGGCCTACCAACAGGAGAAATTTCCATGTAGCTATAACAACTGAAAGTAGGTTAGGTGCCTAGTTTAATTAGAATATGCAAAAATGGTAAATGAGAAAAGTTATCGTATAAAGTAATGCCAACTACTTAAAAGTCTAAGGTTTTATATTGATAGTTGAGAAGTCAATGTGGAGTGATGTTGATTGAGTTCGATATATATGAAATTTATCTTTCACATAAAGGTGTTTGCAATTATAATAAAAATCTCTAAAAGGAGATACCTGTGTGCAGCTCCTTATGTTCTTTTTGGGGATTGACTCATACAATTTTAAAAGGTGCTTTTGACTCCTTGTTTCTTGAAGACACCTATTTCAGAGTCCACATAGTCCTTTTTTCAGTTCTTTCACTGTTCCCACACACTGAGGATAAAAAACTTCTTCCCTGTATCAAATCAAAATCTCCTTTGAGTGTGTTGAGATGCATTTTCTCAATGTCTTTAAAATTTGAAAGAGTGGAGCAGCTGATCTACATTCATAAAAAGATATTACTTATTTTTGAAGCCAGTAGTCAAATTCTAATATTCTATGTCCTTAAAAGTCAGTGAGGCAGGCTACATGGTTAAAGATATACGCTTTGGAGCAAGATACACCTGGGTTTAAATTCTTCCTCCAAATCCAAGCCACTTAACCTTCCTGATTCTCAGCCGACCTGGCTGTTAACAAAGAGGATAATGATTTTTTGTCTCATTAGCAATGTTGGAAATGAAATGAGCTAATAAATGTGACTTCCTTAGTTTAGCATCCAGCCCATAACAAGTTATTATAGCAGTCACAATTATTTTTATTAAATCATTCAAGCTCTAACCTTGCTTTCCTATGAACATTCTGATATAAGTTTTAGTTTTCTCTCTGTAAAATTATTTTTCTCTTCTAAGGGCCCTCTTTAGCTTTTCTTCCTCCTCCTTTAGAAGTGTGACTTTCACTATGTGGTGACAAAAGTTCTGCAATATTAGCTTCCAACACAGTGTTGGCATTTCTCAAAAGTGAGGCAAAGACTCTATAATAATAGTTGTTATGATAAAGGTATGAAAGACTTTACTATAACTTTCAGTAATCTGTTGTATGGAAACCATAAACTCTCTAAAGTCTGACTCTAAAGACTGCCAAGAGAAAATCTAAATACTGGAAGCTATGTTACAACAAGAGTTCTCAGGAGGGAATCTTTATCATCACATTAACAAATCAACTGATAATTGAGTACAAATACACTCTATACCTTCTAAGTTTTTTGAAAGAAAATCAGTAACTAGGAAATATAATGGGTTATAAAGATATAAATGTGGAATTGTCAATTAAATTCTATTTATTTATTTACCATCATCATTCAAAGCCTTGTTTTTAATGAATTGAGAGCCTAATATTTTCTCTAATGTTTTAATAAGTAATATATATTGCTTTACATCTGATCTTAAAAATCATTTAATTCATCATTTTTCCTCTTTCATAATAAGAAAAATTAAACAATTGTTGAGACTCCAATTGATATTAACTTAAAGTGTCTAGAATATAGTTATGACATCTCACATCAGTAATAAGGATGAGGAGACCTAAGGGTCTTTGGAGGTAAATATACTTCTTACATCTAAATGGAAGTATCACAGAGACTTTCTTTAAAATTGAAAGGCATGTCCACTTAAAACTTAAAATTATAATAATAATGATAAAAACAAAAGGGGGCCATCTTGTTTCTTTTCAGTTAATCTCCAGTTTTATCTTTAATAGTTTAAACTGGATATTTCAGAAGAAAATTTTTAGAAGGTTAGTATGAGTTTTATTGGATTTGAGAGTGGGAGTGGGAGTATGTCCTCCTAAGAATTAGTGTATTTCCTACAAACAGCCTTAGAGGAGGTAAAAATACATGCATTACTACTCAGAGTAAGAAACTTAATTGAATATTAATAGAACATTAATTAAAAATACTTGAAACCAGCTATACTTAATACATAAACCAACAATGTATTTGTTCATGAATATACAAGAAAAGTGACAGTTATTTTTGTCAATTAAAAAAAAAAAAGGAGGGGAAATGAGTGCCATCTTGTGGAGAGACCTATACCTACCACATCCAAGTTATCTGTGCCCTAAGTTTTTCTTTCTTTCTTTTGTTTTTTCCACACAAATCCTTTAAAAGTACAAAGATTTTTCCAAGCAGATTTTCCTTTGCCTTTAACTATATTTTTATTTTCTTAGTATAAAGAAAATGTTTTATTTCTTTAATGGATATTGCATTGTGAGTTGGGTCAAGGCAAAGGAATATCCCAGGAAAAATCAATACTGTGTCTGTCCACTGTAAGAAAGAAAGAAGTATTATTCAGAGAGATATACAGACATTTTACAACCTAGTGTACAGTTACCAAAGAAGCGATATTCATTTTATCAAATAACTTACATATGTGACAATTTGGGTCCCTCAAGAATCTTGTCTGTTCTATCACATTAGAGAAATTGAGTAGTTTACCAGATTTAGCATTTCCAAATTTCATAATCATTGGTTCATCAACCAATGCCTGTAAAGCCCCATTCATTTCTCTTCTATTGGATATATTTAACCTGACACCTTTATTAGAAAGGAGTTTATTTTCAGTGTATATATAAAGGATCACTGGCTAAATCACATAGGAATAATAATCCTCATTATTTCATCATCCTGGTAATAATACTAATGATAATAATAGCAAATATGACTTACTGAGTACAGCAGCATGACAGGTGCTTTAGAAATGATAAGAACCTTCTTAACAACCCTGCAACATAAGTATTCATTATTTTACAGTTAAACATGTTGAGTCTCAGAGAAGTTGTTAAGGAAATTATTCAAGATCGCAGAGCCAGAAGAGGCAAAGTTGGTTGAGATTTGACTTTCATGGAAAGTCATGACTTTGCTTCAGACCAAATTTAATTTAAGGTCTAAAATTTTTGAGACTTTAGAAAGTAACTTCAGTCACAAACATACCATCCTGAAAAATGAAAGCCTTCCAAAATATGGCCTTAAATCTCATTTTAATTATTTTGGCTATGTGCCATTTTCTCAACATCCCAGCCAGGACTAGAATTATGAAAATCACTGTATGCTCTATTGAAAAACAGTTTCATTAGCATAGAATTCAATCTAGTTGTTCTTCAGTGGGGGACAAAAATTACCCTCAGTTGAAAAAGCTTGTTAACTAGAGACTGCTTCTCAGTTGACTATATATTTTCAGCATTTGATAAATGGTAATTAATTATAAACCATAAAATGATTCAATATTAATCTCTACCCTAAAGCAGAATTTTCAAGGTTTCAAGTTTTGTATCTGATCATGAAACATATTTTTTTTAGAATGAAGACATTTCCTCCTTAAATTAAAAATATATATATTAAACTAAAATTTCAATAACATAAATTAAAAATGTACTCTATAATTCTAGGTCTTTCATCTTTGCTGAAAGTATAAGTGAAGATTTGTTTTGTTGTTGTTGTCATTGTGTCTTTTTTTCTGTGCAATTATCTACCTTGCCAATTTTTAATAATAGATCACATATTTAGTTAATTAGTATAGGAAATTATTAAAGTTACCAATATTATTTATAGCAATAGCAAATTTTCTGTTGTTTCTTTACATCAAAGAAAGATAGAAGGATCTCATCAGAAAAAAGAAATATATAGATTCCAGGAAACTGGAAAATGTTCATGTGAAAACAAACACACATATTTCCATCCTTTTGGGGTTTTTCTATTTGTCTCAAAGTGTGGACATCAATAAAGACAAATTAGGTAATGCATTTTTCTTTATTCACACTCCTATTATTTCTTTTTTAAATTTATAACCCTTTAAACAATTAATTCAGGGATCCTTTGGGGCTTTATTTTTCTTATTTGATTGGGATAGTGATCTTTAAAATTTTAGAGCAATGGTTTTCAACTGGTGAGTTACAGACCACTGTAGATATGTGGAATGATTGAAAGGAGTGTAGGAATTTCTATGTGTGAATATATTTTATAGATTGGATATATGATAGGTCATACACTGTCTCACATACACTACACATAGGTTAATATAATGGAAATTCATTTTACAGTGTATTAGGTTTATTGTCATTATTCTGCATATTTTTAGCTAACTGAAATTAAACATTCAACTATCACAGATGGAGTCAGGTTGAGAAACATTGTCCAGAAGTGACAGAGTTTTTTGTTGTTTTTCTTTTCTTGCTGGCTATCAACTCAATGTCACTGAAGAGCAAGTAGATGCCTGGAGCTGCCCAGGCACAACTTGATAAAGCAGAGAGAGATCACAAAGAAATGTCATGTATCACGAACTAGAATGGCTCTAGTTGTGACTGGCCCCTCACTGAACAAATTTCAGTGACCCGTATATAATCCTCTTCCTTAACTAACTACTTGAACTTTGAGTTGTTTCCCAGTAATGGTGCATTTTTCTGCAAGACAAGAAGTTGAGATTCTGAAAGACCTTGGGCAGACTTTCTGAGGCCAAGATTCACCATCCCCCACAACTAGCCCCAAGGTACATGACCCCTCCTTTAAAAGCCCATGATATCCCCTCGTCAGAGACATGGATGTGAGGCAGCTTCTCCCCTTTTCTATCAAGACATCAGTCATATTAAAAATTCCTTTCTTCCTTGGCAGTCCTTGTTGTATCGATAATTGGATCTTTGTGCGATGAGTAGAGTTGACAACATTGCCTGATTCTCTACTTTTCTATTTCTTCTTCTGAAACAACTCTAAAGTCCATCCAGCTAAACTACCATACTATCATAATCTAACTAATCAAATGTGGTAGTCACTATGGATTAAAATATCCAACTACTAAGCAGCCCCATATATTTCTGGTTTTCTGTTGCCTTCACACAATGATCAAAACTAATCTTTGGAAACATTTTCAAAGCAAAAAAAGAAAAACTTCTATATTACCTCTACCTCCTTCTCCTTCACCCTTTCTTTTTGAAATCATGGACTTTCAGTTGTTGTTGCCCATTCAGGGAGTGACCAGTGAGAAAATGTAGGAAGAACCACAGCAGCTGCTTCTGTTTGGTTCTGGGCAGAAAAGCAAAGTGGTCCAGCCCAGGCACCCTCAGCCCTGAGAGGCAGAAACCACAGTGCCTTCCTGGTACCACATGGAACTTCAAAAAGAATCATTTCAACGTAAAAGTTGAGTTGGTGGCTCTGTAGTGAAATAAATTATTTCAGCTGCTACATTTTTGAAGTTACTCTATCAGAATTTTAAATCCTTTTCCATACATTCCCTAAGGATGTGTGGTGTGAGACTCCTTTCTGTTTTATGATTTCGAGGCTGATGGGAGTTCACAGCAAAAATAACTTCCGAACATCAATCAAACCCTAACCTCCGAGCATCAATCAAGTCCTGTCCACTTGCTCTTTCAATGGACATCCTTCTTTTTCATTGTGAGAATATGCTCTTTTTTACATTTAAAACATGACATTCAATACAAATCATTTGTTAAGAAGAAGTTCATATGAGATGCAAACCTTATGAAGTGTAGGAAAATTAATAGAAATCATGGAGGAAAAAAATGAAACAGCATAATATAGATTCAGTGAAATTATCTTTTATTGTCCTTAAAGGGAATAAAATGCAATTCCATGATGCTTTAGCACCTTATTTTAAATAAAGTTATGTAAAGTGCCTTTAACCAATTGAAAGGTAGAGAGGAGTCTTATTACCAAAGAGAATGATCTGGCATGGAAATGGAATATGCTAAAGCATTTCATAATCTGCTTAAAGTTTTTCTAGGTATTTCATAAAATTTCTTGATCTGACTCTGGCAGAAAGTCACAAGTGAAGTGGTTATTTCTAGAAAAAAAATATTTATCAAACTGAAGGTTGCAAACCGTTAGTGGGTTGTAAAATCAATTTAGCAGCATTAGTTAATAAAATGAGTTAGAATAAAACAAATCAGAAAAAATAGGAGGACATTGCACATAGCGAAGGTAAATTTTGGCTTTTTTTCAGTTAAAAATGCATGTGTGTTAGCTGGCAATACAAAATGTATTACTTCCTGTGTAGCAGACCAAAATGTTCTGTGAGCGATGGGGAGTGGCTGTAAATGAAGCTTTACTTGCTCGCTGCCACTCACCTGCTGCTGTGTGGCCTGGTTCCTAACAGGCCACAGACCAGTACCAGTCCATGGTCTGGGGATTGGGGACCACAGGGTTAAATGCAGTAATTTTTGAAGAAGTGCCTAGATCATTCCTGGTACTTAATGAACACCAACAAACTGGTAGCTCTTATTAATTAAAACAATTTAATAGCTCATTTCCCTCCAACAATGTATTAACTTCTAATATCTAATCTCAAGATTAGTCAATTATAACCTAGCAAACAGTATTTTCCATACTTTTCTTACTTCTACCTTACTGTCATTATAGTCATCAATCTAAGTACCTCCCATAATATGGTTTCCTTAATATTTTTCTTTAAAACAACTTTTTTACTTAAATAATGTTTTTACCATAAATAGGAAATTAGACATAAAAGATGTGAAGGTATTTTTCTATTCTAAAATAAATATGTAATCATTAAAACAAAAACCATCAACACTACTATGAAAGGCATAATATGTTTCAACAAGTGATGCTGCAACAACTGGATATACAGGCATACCTTGTTTTATTGTGTTTTTGCTGTATTGCACTTTGAAGATATTGCATGTTTTATAAATTGAAGGTTTGTAGCAATCCTGCATTGAGCAAGTCTGTTGGTGCTATTTATCCAAGAGCATGTGCTCCCTTTTTGTCTCAGTGTCACATTTTGTTAATTCTCACAATATTTCAAACTTTTTCATTACTATTATATCTGTTACAGTGATCTGCGATGAGTGATCTTTGATGTAACTATTATAATTGTTTTGGGGCAACATATACTGTACCCATATAAAACAGTGAACTTAACCAGCCGTTCTCGCATCTTTATCCCTCTCCTATACCTTTCCTATTTCCTGATACACAGCAATATTAAAATAATGTCAATTAACCCTACAATGGCCTCTAAATATTCAAGTAAAAGAAATAATCACACATCTCTCACTTTAAGTCAAAAGCTAGAAATGATTAAGCTTAGTGAGGAAGGTACGTTGAAGGCTAAGATAGGTTGAAAGCTAGCCCTCTTGCACCAGTTAGCCAAGTAGCGAATGAAAATAAAAAGTTCTTGAAAGAAATTAAAAGTGATACTCCAGTGAACACAGGAACCATAAGAAAGCAAAACAGCCTCACTGCTGATATGGAGAAAGTTTTAGTGGTTTAGACAGAATATCCAACCAGCCACAATATTTCCTTAAGCCAAAGCCTAATCTACAGCCATGTTCTAACTCTCTTCAATTGTATGAAGGCTGAGAGAAGTGAGAAAGCTGCAGAAGAAAAGTTGGAATCTAGCAGAGTTTAGTTCATAAGGTTTAAGGAAAGAAGCTGTGTCCATAACGTAACAGTGCAAAGTGAAGTATCAAGTGCTGATATAGAAACTGCAGCAAGTTATCCAGAAGATCTAGCTAAGATCATTGATGAAGGTGGCTACACTCAAGAGATATTCAGTGGAGCCAAAACAGCCTTCTATTGGAAGAAGATGCCATCTAAGACTTTCTTAGCTAAAGAGAAGTTTATTCCTGGCTTTGAAGCTTCAAAGGACATGCTGACTAACTTATTTGGTACTAAAACAGCTGGTGACTTTAAGTTGAAGTCAGTGCTCATCTACCATTCTGAAAATCCTAGGATCCTTATAAATTATGCTAAATCTACTCTACCTGTGCCCTAGAAATGGAACAAGAAAGCCTGGATGACAGCACATCTGTTTAAAGCATGGTTTGCTGAATATTTTAAGCCTAAGGTTAAGATCTATTGCTCAGAAAAAAAAGATTCCCTTCAAAATATTACTGCTAATTGACAATGCACCTGGTCACCTGAAAGTTCTGATGGAGATATATGAGGAGATTAATGTTTTCATGTCCGCTAACACAACATCCATTCTGTGGCCCATAGATCAGGGAATAATTTCAACTTTCAAGTCTTATTCCTTAAGATATACCATTTTATAAGGGTATAGCTGCCATGGATAATGATTCCTCTGATAGATCCATGCAAAATAAATTGAAAAACTTCTGGAAAAGATTCACCACTCCAAATGCCATTATAAATATCTGTGATTCATGGAAGGAGGTCAAAATATCAACATTAATAAGAATTTGGAAGAAGCTGATTCCAATCCTTACGGATGACTTTGAGGGGTTAAAGACTTCAGTGTAGGAAGTAACTGCAGATGTTCTGGAAATAGCAAGACAACTGGAATTAGAAGTGGAGCTTGGGCCAGCCTGAACAATAGCGAGACCTTGTTTCTACCAAAAATAGAAAAAATTAGCCGGGCATGGTGGCATGTGCCTATAGTCCCAGCTACTTGGGAGGCTGAGGCAGGAGGATCTCCTGAGCCCAAGAGTTTGCAATTGCAGTGAGCTATGATGACCCCACTACACTCTACCCAGGGTGACAAAGTGAGACTCTGTCTCAAAAAAAAAATGTGGAGCTTGAAGATGTGACTGAATTGCTGTAAACTTGAAGGGATGAGAAGTTGTTCTTATAGATAAGCAAGAAAAGTGGTTTCTAGAGATGATATCCACTTCTGGTGAAGATACGGTGAATATTGTTGAAATGTCAACAAAAGTTTTAGGTTGATATTTGATAGTTGATAGTTGCTAGTTGCTATTTGATAAAGCAGTGGCAAGATTTGAAAGGATTGACTCCAATTTTTAAAGAAGTTCTGGTGTGGGTAAAATGCTATTAAACAGCATTGCATTCTATAGAGAAATCTTTTGCAAAAGGAGAAGTCAATTGATGCAGAAAACTTCACTGTTGTCATATTTTAAGAAATTGCTACAACTACCCCAACCTTTAGCAACCACCACTCTGATGACTCAGCAGCCATCAACATCGAGACAAGACACTCCACCAGCAAAAAGATAACAACTTGCTAAAGGCTCAGAATGTTAGCATTTTGTTTAGAAATAAAGCATCTTTAAGTAAGGAGTATAGACTTTTTTAGACATAATCCTATTGCATACTTAATATACTACATTATAAACATAACTTTTATACGTGCTGAGAAACAAAAAAATTTGTGTGACTCACTTTTTGTGACATTCACTTTAGTGTAGTGGTTTGGAACTGAATTCACAATATTTACAAGGTATGCCTGTATAGATGCAAAAGAATTAATTTGGACCCCTACCTCACACTATATGCAAAAATTCACGCTAAATGGATTAAAGACCTAAGTGTAAGAGCAAAAACTATAAAACTCTTAGAAGAAAATATAGGTGTACATCTTTGTGCCCTTGGACTAGGCAAAGGTTCCTTAGACCTGAAAGCAAAAGCATAAGCCAAAGGAAAAAAATAGATAAATTGGTCTTCTCCAAAATTAAAACCTTTTGTGCACTGAAGGACACTATAAAGCAAGTGAAAAGACTGCCTACAGAATGAGAGAAAATATTTGCAAATCACATATATGATAGGGGTCCTGTGTCCATAATATACAAAGAACACTTACAACTCAATAATGAAAAGACAAACAACCGAATAAAAAATAGGCAAGGGATTTGAATAGATATTTCTCCAAATAAGATATACAAATGATCAACAAACACATGAAAAGATGCACAATATCATTAGGCATTAAGGAAATACAAATCAAAAGTACAATGAGATATCTCCTTGCATTCACTCTTATGACTATAATTTTTTTAAGTGGGCAATAAGTTTTGGTGAAGATGTGGAGATTTGGGGACTTTCACACACTGCTAATGTTGAGTGTAAAATGGTGTGGCTACTGTTTAAAGCAGTTTGGCATATCCTCAAAAAGTTAAACAGAGTAATCATACAACCCAGCAATTTCACAAGTGAGCATCTACCCACAAGAATTAAAAACAAAAGTTCACAAAAAGTCTTGTACACAAACGTCCATAGCAGCATTATTCATAATAGCCAAAAAATGAAAACAACCCAAATGTGTATCAACTGATGAATGAATACAATGTCTACCAACTGATGCATGAATAAAACAAAATGTGATATACTCATACAATGAAATATTATTTAGCTATGAAAAAGAATGACATACTGACACATGCTACAATATGGATAAACCCTGAAAACATGCTCAGTGAAAGACGCCTGGCCCAAAAGCCATATATTATATAATTCTATTTCTGTGAAATATCCAGAATAAGCAAATCCATTAAGTCCATAAGTAGATTAGAGGTTACCTGGAGTAGGAAGCAGGTGAGAATGGGAAGCAACTGAGAATGGGTCTGTGGTTTTTTTTTTTTTGGAGGGGATAAAATATTTTCAAATTAGGCAGTGATGACTGTTGTACAATTCTGCAAATGTGCTAAAATTCACCGAATTACATATTTTAAAATTGGTAAATTTTATGGTCTGTAAATTATATCTTAGCTTAAAAGAAAAGTCTAGTTTGGGAGGATGGGGTAGGAGCAGAAAGAAAATCTTAGAAAGGGAATGGTTTGAACGTGAGGCTATAGTATTCATTCATTCAGTCAGTAAGCATTTATTGAGCACCTACTATGTGCCAGGCATTTTGATAGTCACTGGGGATAATGAGTGGAGCTAAAGAGACAATTATCATGAAACTTTAGTGTTATTGTAGAGATTCTGAAATTTCAAAGAATAATGTTTACTGGATGACAAAGATAATTTAAAGAACATAATAAAAATGTTCTAGAAATGAACAATAACTCTACACTAAATTTGCTTGGGTCTAGTGAGGTCAGTAGGTAAAACTCACATAAAAAAGCATTAGTATAGTGGGATTAGTTTAAAAATTTTATTTTTAACAATTCATTATTATTTTCTTAAGTAATTTTTATAAGCTTTTAAAGAAATTAAAACATCACTTCCTGAATCATTACTCTAGTGCATTCACCTCACCATGACTTGACTTGTTCCTTTCTTCATGTTGAAGGCCAATGCTCAGAGACGTATGGAATCAAGGTTTCGGAGTCCTTAACCTTTCTGCTCCATTCCACACACTTCATAGAATGGCTACCTCCTCTTAGGGCACTTAAATAGATAACCTGAAATGGCCAAGGTAGAAATATATTATGTGTGTATATATTCTAACACTTAAATCTTTTTCCTCAGTTGTCAATTGTGAATGTTTGTGGCTGCCTCAAATTCCTTTCCTTCTTAATAGATATTTCTTAGAGTGAATATATGTACCCTTCTGTTTACTGTTGCTTGGCTACAAGAACACTATATTATGCTATCAGCACTTAGTTATGCACAACTGATACAAAAGCTTCTGTGTTAGCTGCTCAGCAATTGCTCGTAATAGCTAAGTCACTATTGTTCTATAAAAGTGTGTCTTCCCTTCCCATCCACAAATTCTCTTCTGAAATGCATCTGTGAAATAGTGCATAAAAAGATTGTTATGAAAAATGCTTTACTGAAATAGATTTTTAAAACATAGATTGTTCCAAAGCCACATTCAAAGATACTCTAAAGCATCGTCATTATTATCATCGTTGTCATCATCATCATCGTCATCATCATCTCCTTAAGGAAGCATCTATTTACCCACAGACACTTATTCAATGTCAACTAACAATGAAAGAGACCACTAAAGTTACATATGAAGAAAAGCCAAACAGTTATGTGTTATGCTAGTAGTAAAACTACAAAGATCAGAAAAATAAAAACCTAGGCTGAGACATAGGTCAAATAGTCTATGTGGTTAATACAACATTCTTGTGGTCCCTAGGCAACTAAAAAGCCAGAATAAAAATTTTTAAAAATCTATATCAGATATAAACTACTGTCATATGTGTATGACTGCTTTAATTTATAGAAACAATTTTGTTTTTATTCCTCATCTAGAATGCTTACTTACATGGATAAATTGGGATAAATACAATTGTACTTTTTGTACTGTAGTGTGGGAAAGCAAGAAGGAAATAGACTTCTACCACTCTTTCTTCCTAGGAATATAGTGTTAAATCACGAGGAGAAGAAAGAGTATTAATATAACATTTTTAGAAGCAGTAGAAAGTGTAAATCAACATAAGTGGGAAGATCTGAAGTCCACAGTCAACTCTACCACTGGTTTTGCAGTGAGAACTTAGGCTACCTCCAAGCTTGCTTTCCATCACATATAGAATATATTAAGTATAATCGTGCTCTTGCAAATTTGCTAGGAAGATTTAATTAGATAAAATATATGAAAGCATGTTATGAAACAAAAAGAACAAATATTGCTAACTTGTCACAATAGGTATGCAATGAAAATAAGAGAAAAATTTGTTTTCATATTTTATTCTATTAATGATTTGTGAAATTTATGTTAGATGAAAGTGGGGATTTCTGTCTGGTTTGTCTGGTTTCTTCGTTGCTACATCCCTCCCACCTAGAACAAGTTTCTTGACAAAATTTGCTGATCTAATGAATAAATTAATATATAATGTGTACATTACTTTCCCTTTTGTCTTTTTCTAATATATATACATCTAATATAAAAGTATCATACATTTTTATTTCTGCTCCCTCTACAGAATAAAATATGTGGTGTTGTTTCATTTAATCAATTACCCGAAAGCAACAAAAGAGCACATTTTCAATACAGAAAAGAGAACTTCAATGTTGTGCATGAATCAGTACTGACTGAACACATAACACAAAAGGAAAGGAGGATTGGAGAAATTTTCTAATGATTTCACTTGATTTATATATTAGAGTCTACTGTGGACTTCAAAACAGGCAGACAGAGAGTGACAAAACTTAGCAATATTTAGAATCTCTAAATCTATACCTCATCCCTCAAAAAAAACATGCATTGCTATTTCTGATTGTTTATTGGAATCACACAAGGGAACTATAACCAGGGTCACTAAACTTTTTAAAAATGCTTTCCAAGCTAAGGGGACTTCTGTGAAAGAATTATATTAATAGACACCTTTCTTGAGAAAGGGAAGTATATTTACTTAAAAATAATATTTGAGATATATTGGCATCCTCACATGCCAATCATATTTCAAAAGAGTTTTTTTTCATGTTACCACACTTAAAAATTATATCAGATAGGCATTTCATTTCTCCTTTATGTAGGAGAGTGACTAACTTGCCTATCTCAAAACTACAAAGTAGTGGAGTCAGATTCGAACCCAAGATTTTGACTTTATCTCTCCTATCCCTTCCCCTGCATCTCACCTGCCTATTTATTCATGGAGGAAGAGAATCAGAGCAAGTCACCAAGTCGCAGCCACCATGGGAATTCTCCCATGTCCAGGCAAGTTAGGAATCTTGAATGGACACCATACATTTTATCGGCCAATGGGAAACCTGGCTCATTTTGGAGCCAATAACCAACTAGATGGGGCAAAACATGGTGTATACAAATGTATTTCATCTGCTTACAGTTGATACAGAGAGAAGAGGAGGAGCAAGGAAGGCATTAATGCAAGAAATAAAAAAAGAAATCTGTAGACAAGAGCAGTAATATCTGCCCAGGAAGCAAAGGACATTCTGTGAGCATCAAAAGTGACCCAGTGAATGAGGAGTGAAGGTGTGAGGAAGATGAGTGCCACCACTACTGATGATGAATTTAACCCTTGGCATTGGGGGTAAGAAGGTGAGGGGAAGGATAAAAAAAGAATAGAATTGTAGCTTCCGTAAGAACATTTTTGAGACCCAGAAATAGTCACCTCTTCCCCTACAGGTGGAGGTTACTGGACTTCCTAGGACTTAAATTTGGCAGGCAGTCCTTACAAATTCCCCGTTAGTAGACAGCTCTTCTGCTCATTCTGTGAGAGCTTGAGTTTTCTCCGCTCCCCCTCAAAAACGCTGCCATCTAAGAAGGTAGGAATATGTGGCTATAACATGAGCCAGGACTGACTAGAGTTTAGATCCAAGCTCCTGCACTTGCTGCATGACCTAAGACACTTCCTTAAAAACTAGAATTCTTGTTGTTAAGATGGTGATAATACACATGAGGTCCTGAGTACTAGGAAGATAATGCCTGTAAAGCATTTGATACAGTATCTTCTCACACAAAGTAGATGTTCCATACACAGTAGCTACACAGCTATCTTTACCACAATTATTATTAACTTATCAGTAGCTTTCAAGGTTGACTGCATTTTAGAATTAAATAGGAGACAGGCACTAAATAATATCAATGACCTGGCACCAACTCAGAAAATTTGGATAGAAATCTCCAGGGATGGAGCACAGGTATATTTTATTTGAAAGTCGCCCAGGTGACTCTAACTTTCAGTCCTGGTTGTTATTGTTCCATCTTGATTCAACTCCTTTCCTGGTTTATACAGCTCTTACTCCCTCTGGAATGACTTGCCCTTAGAACTGACAGGAACACCACCTCTGTACTCAGAGGCAGGTTT
This sequence comes from Cheirogaleus medius, assembly GCA_008086735.1. NCBI lineage: Eukaryota > Metazoa > Chordata > Mammalia > Primates > Cheirogaleidae > Cheirogaleus > Cheirogaleus medius. The sequence continues at coordinate 24,566,789 of VBSM01000272.1, read as the reverse complement.
ACCAGGGGGCTTCTGAAATTTATACTCCAGCCCTTCTCACTTCTATGAGCTCCTTCCAAGGCCCTGGACCTAATTCTGCATTCATAATTTTGTATTATTTTCATTAATTAGAGTCTCTAGCACTGCATTAGTTTTGGGCTCCATGAAACTGGAATCCCTTAAACATATTCCACTTCCCTTGAAGTAAGCAGCCAGCAGAGAATCTCAAATGTTTAACCTGTGCCTGGATTGAATCTGCAGTTTAAACTTGTCACCAATGGGGCTATTTGTTGGTCCTTCCCTTCAAATGAAGAGTCGATATTATCTTGAATTTTACCTTGAATATTAGCTCTCACTGAGTCCTTTGTCTCTTTAAATTCAGGCTTCTTGTCCTTTTATTTTTGGTTTGCCAAACAGCTGGCCCAGCTGGATAAATTGTATCAACTACCAGCTGAGAGCTAACCTACCCACCCCATATTTGTAGATTATACCCTCCCGTCAGCAGGAGCCTGGGAACATTTGGAGGACATTTGTAGCAAAGTGACTACCACTTCTGGGTCTTTTTCCAAAACTCAGGGTATGAATTAACATTTCCTAAAAATAATGCACTCAGTGACCTCCAGTCCAACATCTTATTTTCTTATGCCCTCTAATAAAAATAGCCATAAGTCTTTGTTTTACAAGTAACTTCTTTCACTATCTACCTAAAATCAGATATAGTCCTATTTCAGTCAATATTCTGTTCTCCAGAAAGTTTAATTATCTCATTGCTATTAATGTTTCTGAGAGAAACTTCTACCTCAAATTTATTATGTGAACAGTTCACCTATCTCATAAATGCCATTTTGAAAGAAGCACTGTTCTTACAGAATTTGGGGTTTATCTCTGCAGAAAGTAGTATGTTTTCCAGTATGATCCTTTGAGAAGAAAAAATAAAACCTCATCACCTAAATTATTCTGTTATTTCAGAGGCTGACAGTTCAATTCTCTGTAGAGAGACATAGGGTCAAGCTGCACAAGCAAAAGTAGCAGATTTCAACATAGTGTAATTTGTGGGGACAGAAGGGAAGAGGGGCAACAATTCATTCCACTAGCTTCGATGGGAACAAACGTGTTTGTCTGCTGATGCCTTGAATTGTGTGTGTGTGTGTGTGTGTGTGTGTGTGTGTGTGTGTGTGTATGTTTTCAAGGATACAAATATCCATTCAATTAAGGTATCATTTTACTTTGGAAGCAAAAATTAATAAGCAGAAAGTAATGAACCTAAGGAACAGGATCCAAACAGGTAAGATTTAATAGTGACCAAAAGGTGAGTGCAGGTATGGAAGTGGGCCTTAGTACCCTAGTGAAGACAATATTGGGAAAGCAGGGGAACAGATCAGACAGTGGTTTGGAAAAGTATAACAATAAATATTTTTTTATTTTCTCTCTTTGGAATAGAAACATATTTTGATGAAGTTGTAAGAAATAGGCAGTAGTTTTAAAAAGTATAAAACTTAAAATATATATATATATATTTTAGATAATACCTAAAATGTTACTGTAAATGGATGTCTGGTTTTTGGTGTTTTTTTTTTACTAAATCGTCATTCTGTGTTTAAACTATATACACCATATTAATCCACACAGCAAATATGCCTATTATTTCTTTAAGAGTTTTATGATTAAGCAACAAATAAATCAGCACTAGATCTTGAAATAAAAATTAATATATAAAGTGAAAATATAAATATAAAAATGTTTACCAATTCAAATTAACATATCATTTCTCCCACCTTCTTCTGTCTCCAGAATATATCTTTTTGAACAATCATTTATGTCATGTTTTTAATATTTTTGTTTTATTTGATAACTTCTTTCACCTTCCTTTAGCAAATAGTGTTGCTTTTTCTTTGACTTAAAAGGTTTTCAGTATCTGGGGAGCTACTAAATGTCATAGACCGTATCTGATCGTATATGCCTAACAAGAATGTGGCTGCATCTTTAGAAAATGGCATTTTGACTTTTGCTGAGTCTTGCTGAAATTTGCTGAGTTATTTAACGTGCAAACAAATGTTTTCACCTACCTTGAAAAGCTTAATTGACAGAGTGCGGAATTAGCTAAGTAAAAATAGGACTTTTTTGTGCAAAATTTCCTTTTGTAGCTCTTTGCTATTTATCACCAGGTGACAAAATTATGCACTTACATGGGAAAGTAGTTTCAATATGGTGCCAGCTGTGGCATATGACTGCCTCAGGCAGTTAGAAATGTTTCCACTGATACCTTTGGGAGAGAAAATCATCACTCACTCTAACCATAAAAGCTACATAGAGACAAAAATCAATCATTCTAAAAGAGCAAAGAAAAATATCATGTATCATAAATATACGCTGGCAGCTATACTTTAATAATATGTATGGTACATATTTATCTCTTAGATTTATTAAGTATTATGTCTCCAAAGAGCATGCATATAATATGCGTACATACGATGAAGATAAGTATTAACCAGTAACAAAACATTCTAATACCCAAGCATAAAAAATTATTAAGTAAAAAAATACAATTTTATATTTTAAACCCTCTTGTAGATTGGCTTAAACAGAGTTGGAGGCATTCAAAGTTGGTGCTTAAATGCATATCATTATAGCACACTGTGTGTGAGTCTGCATTTTAATAAGATCACTGAAGACTCAGAAATGTTTTACAAATTGGCTCCAGTTCACAAATCTTTAAAATTTATGGTTATATTCATTTTACTCTATGTACTCAGGTACTGTTTCAGCTTTTTAGGTGTTTGTTCTCCTCAAGAGGATATAGATTCTAGATTTCTACAAAGTTAGACTGCCTTAAAGCTAAACTTCCATTACTCTCACCTTGTAAATCATGACTCAGCTCTCGAAAAAATATCTTTAAACTTAAGTAAAGAGTACTAATTCATTCCAAATCTGTGCTTTTTAGATTTCTAATTTCAACAACACCCGATCTCTCATTTTCTTTCTTGCATTGGATAAAGTAATATTTTAAATCCTCAAGCTATTTTTTTTTATAATTTAAGAATGTTAAAATGTAAATAAACAGAACTAATGAATGCCCATAATCTTGAGAAAGGAAATTACACTAGGTAGTAAAAAGTCATCCTTAGATGACCAACATCTAGGGGGAAGGGAAATGAATGCATACATACAAACATATATACATACATACACACATTTGTGGGTGGTAGAAATTTTTGGCACATAACTTTTTCCCTCCAATTATTCAAAACCCAGATTTAGTTTCCTGCCTGTCAATTATTAAGTAAACAACAACAGTGAAACAGAGCAAAGCATTATTTTCAGCCGGAATTGACCGTCTTTCCTTAGATTTACCCAGAAAGGTACAATACCCATATGGCAGAAACTAAAAGATCAGAATGATCTGTTTTCATGATGATAGACTATGTTGTAGAACAGGCATTTTATCAAGCCTGATAAAATCTGTCTTCACAAGTACTTCTATGGGCAGGTTGTGTCCCTATTGCGACCTTCTCACAATTAACATTCTGCACAGCTGAAAGAAGAAAATGAGTTGAGGAAGCAGAGCTACAAGATCATTCTAGTAGAGTTTTATTGCCCTAAAAATAGGTATTTTACAAGCTACCCTACATAGGCTCTGAAAAGGGTGATCACTCCTTATTTATGAGGAGGAAAAAGGCAATTGAAAACCCTCTCCTCTAAAGAAGAAATATTTTCTTGGTTTCAATAAACTCACATAAAAAACTAATACTGAAAATCTTCCCACTAAATTTAGAAACTTATCTTCAAAGAAACCCATAATAAATGGATGTGTTCATAATTTTCAATGATTAAAAATAGTTACTGCTGCTAAGTAGCACAGGAGTGCATCCATCAGACTTGAGAGAACTACACTACTGTATAGGGTCGCTTATTCTTTATCATCAACGTTGGGCACTCTTACAGGTTGCTATCATTCCATAGTCCTTATCTACTAAATACAGTTAATTGGTGATAACCTGACTATGTTTTCTTTAAAACTTTCCCCTAGAAGATACATAAGATTTATAGTTTTGGTATTTCTCCTTTCTACCCTTCCAACACAACTGCCTCCACAAAAACCCCTGCCATTCTCAGCGCTTCGTAGTTCATGGGGGGAAAATGAATACAATAGAGTGGGAACACTTCATTTTCTCATTATTAAGCCTACCAGGCTCTCTATTCCCACATTCTTTGCTTTCCTTCTGTGCAAGACACATCTTGCCCCTGTTTGGATGAAAGGCTGAGCCCTTTGCCTGGGCTCCAGTTCTCTCCCCAATTCACTTCTTGGGATACTACTGCTGGAATTATCTCCTCTCCCTCCTGTGTCATCATTTTCTCCCTTTCAGCTGGAATTTTTCCATTAGCATAGGAACATGCTCTAAGGTCCCTTCTTTGGAAAACCACTTTCTAGTCCCCTCATCCTTCCTTCATGACCACTACCTTTCTCTGCTCCACTTTCTCAGTAAAACCTATCAAAAGAGTGGCCTATCCTGGCATTTGCATTTCGTTGCCTCCTGTTTCCTCTTCTGCAATTAGGTTTCAGTTCCCTCCAAGGAACATGCTCTTAGCAAGCCTACCAGAGACTTTCCTTTTACCGGCCCTCTTGTTCAGTTGCAGCCAATACTGTTGACCATCTTCTCTTTACTGAAACCTTTTTTCTTGTTGATGCCTGTGACAGAGCACTCTTCCTATTTTCCTCCTATCTCACTGCTCAATGAAAAGCGATCCTTAGACATATCTACAACAAGGTGGGGGAGAAAACGCACATGTATTTGTGTGGACTTTGCTGAACTTTGTCCTGACTTCTGCCAGGACGTTAGGTGTCAAGCTGCCCCCGGGCTTGGTCCTGGGCCCTGTTTTTTCTTCCTTTATTCTCTCTCCTGAGGTGATGTTTGGCTACTCCTAGATTTTTAACTTCAACTCAAAACTTCTTTCCTTCATCTCCAGACTAAGCCCAATAGCATCCTTGACATCTCCATAACAGAACATTTGGTTTCTTTCTGCAAAACTGTTCTTTCCACATACCTCCTTCTCTTATCATATTCTACCAATGTCCATCCTTTTGCTCAAGTTAAAAATTAAGGAGTGGCCTTTTATCTCCCCTCCAGATCCCAGCTATCAACTGTTCCTAACAGATTTATCTCCAGAATGTATTTCAAATCATTCCTCTTTCTGTCTCTACAACTACCACCTTAGTCCAATTGACAATCACATTACTGGCAGTGGCCAGGTGCTCCTTCATAATTCCTTCTGCTTCACCCATGCTTCCTTTAAAATGAATTTCCACACCACTCAAGGTGATCTTTTGAAAACAGAAATCAGATCATTTCACTTAGCTGCTTATATTTTTCAATGGCTTTCTAAAGCTCTTTGAATGACATATAGAATTCTTTTCATGACACTTCCAGTCTATTTCTCTAATTTCATTTCTGAGTACTTGCCCTGTCACTGTGCTTCAGCCAAAACTGGTCTTCCTTCTGCTTCTTGAACATTCTAAGTTTGTTCCCACATTAGGCAATCGAATTTTCTCTTTCCTTTGCCCTGCAAGATTTCCCAGATTTTCACATAATGGCTCCTTCTTTCAGTTGTTAGTTTTCTTGTCACCTCCATAGAGAGACCTTCTATGCCCACCTTATTGAATGTTGTACTCCCCCTTATACGTGGTACTGACCTCCATATTGCCCTTTAAATTATTTTTATATATTAATCACTATCTGAAATGATTTTCTTTATCTAGTTACTGATAACTAATTTATTGTCTTTTTTTCTCTTGACTAGAGTGTAAGCTTCACAAGAAGCTCAGGGATCTTTTCAGTCATGTTCATCACTGTGTTTTCCAACAATTTAGGACAGTTTCTGGCAGCTTCATCAGTCTGACCTCAGGCTGAGGGTGGAGCACAGCCCAGCTTTAAATTCCCAAAATTGTGCTTTGAGCCTATGACCAGAGGGGAGAACCCTTCCCAGGCAGGTTGCATTGGCATGAAACATGGAGAGTGCAGTTCACTTGATACTCAGTCTCACCATAGCCGGGTTGATGTAATCCTAGATATGTGTCAGAAAGCCTGGTTTCCCTGTCCCTCCTCAGCCAGGTGGGGACTGCAGGCACATCAGCTTGAACTTGGCTTGGCAGGTGGGAGGTCGGGGGGCACAGCCCAGTGTTATATTCTCAAGATGGCATCTTGGGCTTGGTACTAGAGCAGCTAGGGCCCCATCTAGGCAAGCAGTGTGGGCAAGAAACTATGGAAAATGCTGTCCACTCACATCTCTCAACAGCAACGCACAGTAGAGCAGTGAGGAGTGCATGGGACTGCCTGGGATCTTTTATCCTATAGGCACACTCACAATCATCCAGTGTGTAAGATCTAAGAATGCCACCCAGCTCAAGCTGCTCTAGGCTCAGATGCCTGTGGGATTTCACCTGGGTTCCCTTTCTGGTGCAATGTCTCTTGACAATCTTCAGGCAGTTCCCTATGTTAGGCCTGAGACCTGTGTGGGTGAGGTGGTTCTCTTATAGCCAAGATCATAAAAGCTTTCCTCAGAGTGTGGAGCCCTGGTGGCTGCTTTCTTTCTGTTTCCCCATTTCCAGGAGCTTCTCCCAGCTCTTAGCCAGTCCCTGGCCATGCAAATTTCTCTGAACCCACTCTTTACCTACTTTTGGTGCTTCCTTTCACTTTCCTGTTGAATCCTAGTAGTCTCTCTTATACAATCTGTTCAAAAAATGAGAATGAGCTTACATTCCAGTTCCTCTCCGTGGAGAAGGCACATACCACCTGTGTCTAGTTGGCCATCAAACAATCCTATCCTCATTTCAGTAGTATAGTGGTTATTATGTTCATCTAACACTTGATCCTACCCTCTCTCATTATTTTTTTCATTTTAATTTCTTAAACAGATAGAAGGAAATAAAAACACAAAGAATATCAACTGAAAATACTTAGTATGTGCCTTTTCAAATTCTAGTCACAAGGGTAATATTCTTGCTGAGCAAAGAGATTTTATTCCTGACCTTAATCCAAGTCTTAAATGTAGCCCAAAGCTACTGATGAATTGCATTTCTAAAATTTTCCAGGTTAATTATTATGAACAGTCCATTTTAGGAGTCATCTTAAAGAATAATACAATACTAGGATAATAACTTGCTTTTCCCATTCTTGGGAGAATTTCCAGATAAAGGTCATTTGGGTCCACTGTCTATTACTATCAAATAAGCACTGGATCTGTGAATAGCATCTGCCATTCAAGTGTCTCAAATGCCTTATCCTCATTAATTCTAATAAATTGAGTTATTTAGGTCTTGATCCTGAACGGGAAACATGCTTTCAATATCTGTAAATGAATATATACATGTGTGTATGTGTGTATAAGTGGGTTGAGTTTTTTTTTTTATATAAGTCACGCCTACCTTGGAAGAGGAAATGGGGAATGGGGAATTTTATCTGTTGTAATTTAAAGTAATGATGAAAATTTAAACAATCAGAATATAAACTCATAACATGAGAAAACACCCCAACTTGAATAGAATTAAGCTTTCTTAAAGTAAAAAAAAATCATAATGACAGAATCAAAAAAAAAAGTAAAAAGAGTTACATTCAAAATATGAGTAAAAAAGACTAATTCATAATTTCTTGCTTAATAAAGCCCACTACAAAGTGACCATTAGTTTCCATTTCTTTCCTTAGAAATGATAATTGTTCAAGGAATCCTAGAGCACTAGTGGTCTCAATTTACAAAGTATCTTCCCCAATCAGCAAGAAAAATAACTATTTAACAGTCATTTTTCAAAAATCCTACTAATCATTTGTTCATGAAAAAAATTTAAAAATCTTAATGTTCTAGAAAAAATATAAACACAGAATTAAATAAAATTCTGGAATAATCATTTAATTTAATACTTACATTGATTTATAATATTTTACTGCTGATAATATATATTGATAAACTATTTATAATAGTTGTATGCATGCAAAACACAAAGAAGAAAAAAGTATACCCCTGCCATTAAAGAGTGTGTATGTATGTGCATGTTCATATATAGCATGAACATTGATCAAAAATGCTTCATAGTTGTATTCTGGAAACACATAGGTTCCCTCTAGTACATTTTAGATACAGCTGTTTATGCTATATAGAGATCATAACATATATATCGCAGCATCTGCAGAGAAATAAATCTGGAAGACTAGATTCTAAAATGTTAACAATGATTATTATCATAGCCTTCAAATTTCTACTATATTTCTGAGGAATTTATAATTTTTTCAATAAAGAAACCTTACTTTTACAAGCAGGAAAAAATAATAAAGAGTGTTTTTTATTAAGTTGGATAATCTGAGCAGTTTAGATATTTTCTAACCAAGCAATTTAGATAAATTTATCTGTTTATATTGGTGTAAAATGAAAATTTACCTTCATTTTTTTCATAAATAGAATACTATGTGATTTTGCAGTATCTGAATTAAAGTTTTATTAATATCTCATTTTTATCAGGGATACATTTATCTGAAGAAAACTTCCCATCCAAAAGAAAAATCCTGAAAGACGACATTGCCAAAATCAAAGAGCACATGTGAAATATGCGTCCTTTAGCCAAGTTGAAACCAATCCAAGCTATGGTCTTTGTCATAATTATATCACAGCAGAAAAACTGGAGATGTACAGATGTTTTCTAGTTTCTATTTCTTCTGGTATAAAATCAGAGGGGCCCTGCTAACTCTCTCCGATATTAGTAGAGGTAGCAACACAATACAATTATAAAATTGGTAAATTTAGGGGTGCCTATTATCATCCTAAGAAGAGTCAACATCTTATAAAAAGAAAATGCTGTAAGGTTCAAATCTCAGAGAGATGAGCATGTCCCTAAAAGGCATAATTTTGTTGACTGACTAAAAGCATAAGTAGTCACAATGTAGGGACATATATTTTGCATGATGCAAAGTGTAATTATACATGACTTTTATTTATATTAAAATTTTGAAAATATATTTCTACTCTCTTTTCTTTTGATATTAGCTGTTATAAAGGAAATCATAATAAAAGCTTCCATCACCAGTAGTAGATTTGTTGTGTTGGAGAAGAAAGTTAAAATAAGAAAACAATTGTAAAGATAAGAAAACATATGCTTCCATTACCAGTAGTGAATTTGGTGTGTTGGAGAAGGTAATTAAAATAGGAAAGCATGTGGAATATACATTCATTTATTTATTCACTCATTTAACAAATATTAATTGAGCACCTGATATATACTAGGCATTGTAATGAATAATATGCACATAAAAACAAGATCTCAGATGTACAGATATAAAGCAAGTTTCATAGAAAGCTTGTCTTCAAGAATCAATAACAATTCATTAAGTAGGAAAAGAGGTCATTGTAGCAGAATTTCAATGTGTCAAAGTCAAGGAATCATGAAATAGCAACCCTTATAAAAGGAACTGCATGTATTGAACCATAGGAAACTGCGATTTTGTAGCTCAAAAATGGTAGAATATCTGCAATTCCAAAAAGTTCATGTTCTTAATTGAAATGGTTCACGCAGAGTGTGCACGGGAGTTGAGCTGGAGACACAGGTAGTGACCATTATGTTGAGCCATGTTTGACATGCTTAGGAATTTGGACTTACTCTCTACCTACAACATCACGTCTCATATGTTAAGTGCATATCAATCACTGGGGCATGTTATTAAAACTCAGATTCTGATTCAGTAGGTAGGGGGTGAGGCCTGAGTGTCTGCCTTTCTAACAAGCTCCCGAACAATGCCCATCGTGCTAGTCCTAGGACTGCACTTAATGTAGTGAGGCTCTAGGGCAGTGAGTCTCAAAATTTCTTGTGAGAATCACCTGAAAAACTTGTTGAAATGCAGATCTTTAGACATTTTACTGACTCCATAGATCTAGAGTAGGTCCAAGAACCTACATTTTTCTGTGAACACTCTGAGTGGTATCGAAGGGGTGGTCCATTCCTAGGGAGCATACTGAAAAGTGGGAGCAGGAGGGTATTCCTCCTTGCATTTATAAAAGCTAGACGGATGTCAAGATGAAGGGAGGGCAAAAAGTGCTGATGGTTTATTTTTTTAAAAGGCAAGAAAAATCTTAAGATCACGTGGGAGTGTATAAAGAGGCCCTCTTATGAAAAAAATGCTCAGAATGAGAAGTGATTAACACTTCCCTGACTGTTTTTATTAATAAGTACACTTAATTTCATGACTTTTCCTTATGGATGAATCTTTGCCCATGAAATGAATGTGTATACTTCAAGACTGGTCTAGTGATCTATGCCAAGGATTCCACTACTAATTATAGCTCATAGTTCTTGGAAAGAAAATATAAGGTAAGTGAAAATTTACCTATGGTCAAATCAATGCACAGGTGCTTCTGTAGCTTTCATTTAGTACTGCTGCATGTGCTTGCACCAAAGACGAATGCTCCTTAGAGTTACATGAAATATCTATATATTATGTATACTGTGTACTCATTTTATGTTGCCTAAATGAGTTTAGGTTACTCAATGGATATTATAAATATGCTGATACTATAAATATGCTTTATGTTACTATTTTCTAACTTTGGGTGAACATTCATAACTCCAAAACAATATCATTGTGTTTCAAAGAATGATCCTAAATGTCTTTCTCTGCACAGTTCAAGAGTATTACCATACCTAGAAAAGACCTTAAGGTAGCCAGTTGTGGTAAATACCAGTTATCATATAAGTCTGGTGGCTGGGTTGAATCAAGTTGGGCAAAGAATTAATAAGTCCCTTAATTGAGGTGGTAGTTATCAAGAGGTCTTGCCAAGGTAAAATTTGATAGAATTTGGGCTTTTCAGTATTCTTTCATTTTGAATTTACGAATATAGTATTAGAGAGTTGTATTGAATGTCCTTCCAAATCCTAGATTTTATATGTTGCCTTTATTGAAATAGGTCTAAGAAGGAAAATATAGTAGCATAAAAGGATTTTGCTACTTAATTTATCATTGCTTTCCTTTTTTTTTTTTTTTAACTCAACAATGTACTTTTGCCATCACAAAAAAATTTAAAAAATGAATGGACTTTTTTACAATCAGAGTTAGAAATCACAGGCTGGTAACTCTTGAAAGCCTAGCTTGTGAATTGAAAAAATGAGAACAAACCACACCTTGAGTTATTTCCTTCCTTTTTTAAATTTCTCTTAATATTGCAGTTTTACCTAAAATGACTTTAAAGAGCCCATAACAATTTGTGGTAGATTATATTTTTCAAAGATAACTGTGACAATAATTTATATCCCATATGTTTTTCTCTAATGTGATCTTGACATTCCACCAACAAGAGGTGGAACCTAATTCCTCTCTTCATGTATTTGAGTTGGCCTCAGTGACTTGCTTGACAAATAAATTGTGACAGAAGGGATGCTTTGGAATTTCTAAGGCTAGGTCATAGGAAGTCTTGCAGCTTCTCCCTGGACCCTCTTGTAACATTCACTCTTGGGAAACTACCTCTTGGAACACAGCTGTCATGCTCTGAGAAGGCCAATTCCCATGAGGAGGACATGTGTAGGGACTCCAGTTGACTGCCCAAGCTGTCAACAACCACTTCCCTCATTCCCCTCTCTTCCTATGAACTTTTAAAAAGCAATAATGATCAGGTCCTCACCTCCTAGTCAATTAAATCAGAATCTCTGAGTGAAGAACCTATGCATAATGTTTATAAAATTATTCCCAGGTGTTTGTGTCTGCAACCTGCAATAAGGGTTGAAAGCCACTGACTTACAGCACAGCATAACCCTCAGATGACAACAATCAACTTCTTTATACTCTTTCGGGGCCTTCAGACCTGAAAAGTGATATGATACTTAAACAGACATTTGTAAATTATATTTATAATTGTCCCATTATTGAATTGCATAAACCAGAAAATAGGGTGTAAGTAATATTCTTTGAGTCACATATTTTTGTTTGTTGTGGTTGTCCAATCAATAAGCCTATTATGTGCAGTATAGCAGCTACAAAAATATAATAGAAATTCCAAGAAAGATACCACTCCATCTACCACACTGCTCTATAGCTCATAATCTAGTGGGGAGAAATGTTTGTAAATAAATATTTCAAACATTAAGGAAAAAATACAGTAATTGAAGTATGTGGTTCATAATAGAAAGAGTGGAATAGAAAGCCATTTTTAGGGATGGCTTCATGGACATGCAAGCAGTGCAGTTGCTGGTGGGTTTAATGCTGTGCTCTGACGTCACCATTTGAAATTCTTAATCATTTTTATCTTTGAGTTTGTGCTTTGTAAGTTGAAGACCAGAGGGCCAATGGAGTATGCACCAGAAGCTTGGAGTTCCACCTCACAACATGCCTTGCCTCCCCTGCCTGGGTTCTCCCATCTTGCTTCCAGCCCTGCTTCCAGCCCACTACCACTGCCAACCTGTCTCTAACATGGCAGTAGCTAGGACTGATGGAGGATGTGGGAACTGGGTGACCTGAGTGAAGGTGCAGGAAGGTTCATCGGGTATGCATCAGCACTCAGGTGAGCTGCCAGTCCCCATGATGCACCCCATAATCAACTCTTGCCCACCCCCAATCCAAGTATCTAGTGCCATAAATTGTAATCCCTTGGAAATCACCTGTCTACTAACTGTGGGAAGAGGAGATTGACTTTCTCACCTCCAGGTGGAGGCTTACTTGTTATTTTTTTTTTTTACTTCATCCCCAAAATTACGTAGATGGCCCTAGTCATCTTTGTTTCTGAAGGAGTGATGCTTACATCAAGTCTATATTCAGTAGTATTTTGTTTCACTTACGTATGTGTGATGTGTTAGTTAATAGCATAAAATTCGATTAAGCATTCAATCACATTTCTCAACAGAGATGACAAAACAAAACTGATGTGCATTAACTGTATGGCAGACAAGTGATGAGAAAGCACCAATCAGGCAGAAGGAAAATGAATCAAGAAATAACTTTTGTTTGGAAACTCCCAAATTCTTTTCGAATGGGAGTTTGACCTTTATCTTTTTATAATCTGGCTGAAAAGAAATAATCTCAGGCAAAGAATAGGTGGAAAGGCTGGGTAACCATTTTTAAAAGTCTAAAATCAAATCATAAAAAAAGAATCTTATGATTTAAAAAGCTGTTATCAGAGTACTAGAATTTGGCGACTAATTTCCAATTTTAAGAATATACATCTTGTAAGAAATTACCTAGTTACATAAAAATTCCCAAGATTAGTATTTGTATCAAAGGTCAATAAGAACTTTGATATCACAACTAAAGTAAGATCCATCTTTGATAGGGAGAGTGTTAGGTATTTGGAACTATGTATATAGTTTACCCCAAGATGAAGTAAATTCTCTTTGGAAACATTTCAAGAGTTTTTGCAACTTAAAGATACTCATTACAAGATGGTTTTACTTATCAGGCCAGTGTTTAATTGAGGTTTATGCATACTAAAATATTTCATTAACATTGCATTACAGAAATATGAATTGGATGATTATTTTTTTCCAGTTCTCTTGACAAGTTCCCACTTTTTAAATGGTTGCCATTTGTGGTATTAATTTAGAAAGGAAAAAACAGTAGAAAAAAAGTTAAGAAACATAAGTTGCATGTTTCTCAGTATCACAGCCAATAAACTGTCTCTAAAACAGACTGGCAGACATGCTGAAGTGCTACTAAAACAGGAGGCAGGGGAACATGAGAAGCCATACAAGGATGCTAAAACACTTAGAAGGGGAGAAACCATTTATTGCTTTTCTCACTCCTCAATGTGAATGGCAAGTAAAGAAAGATAAATGCCTTCTGAGACACACTACCTAATACGGAACAGAAAACTATCAGTCCCTAAGCAAAGAGATGGCTGCCCTTGTCTTTGATTAATTAGGTTATAATTCCTTGAAGGATAACCTGTATATTCAAGGACTGCTCAGGACAAGAGAAGACAGTGCAGAAAAAGTTCAGAGAATATAAGATTCTAAAAATAAAGAGAATGCAAAGAGACTCAAAGTTTCTCTCCTTGTCCTCATAACATATTTGAGAATCAGAACTGAAAATGGAAAGAAATTTCCAAGGTTATTCTCTCCCTGCAGTGCCACTGAGATAGCTTCCTTTAACCTGCATAATTGCACTCCCTAAAAACGAAGGCCAGAATAATAAAGGTTGTTTGAAATTCTTTATCAATATCAACTCATCCAGTGGAAAGAATGTCACAACTTCAGTAAGAACATACTACATCTAATGAGCTAGGGCACCTCCACCTAGTTTCTAGTTTTCCTTTCTTGGAGGTATAATGTTTGAGGACATAGCATGTGATTTCCAGTTTGTCCTGCTACATACTAACTGGGTGTCCTTGGACAAGGTACTACCACCATTGAATGTAAGATACACTAGTATATTATCTGTCACTCAGGAAAAAAAAAAAATCTGCCAGTTATCTTCATAAGATACATCAATAGTAAGATGCAGCCCAACTTTAGAGATGTTAAAAATGTACATCTCAAAATTGGTGAAATATGAGTCTTAATTTTCCTAAGCCTCAACTTCCTACATACTGTGGTATGTAGATAGAATCAAATTTACATTATTGAAGATTTAATGAGATGAAGCAGGCTGCACAGTAGATACATCGTAACATTTAAATCAGGTTTAACTATTATTGTTGCTATAATTTTTCTTGAATCGACTTGGACCTAATGTTTTAAAGAATCTATCCAGTAGGTGAGGTAGAAGCAATCCACCCTGATCACAGTAGATGAGTAACAATCTTGTGAGAATTTCTACTAGCAACCCAATGAGTATACATAATTTTCTCAAGAAAGGCAGGGTTGCAGAATTGCAAGAATGTGGTGTCACAAACAGAATCCCTGGATGTGCTTCTGACCACCTCTTAGCTCTCCCACAGGGTCCTCCTTGAAAAAATGCAACCAGATGAGCCCCTCTCAGGAATTCTGAGATAATCATAGCCAAAGGTAGTATGACTGCAGGTCATGATTAATATCGATCCTTTCTTTTTTATGTAGTGTAATTGTTCTATGTATTCTTTGTGTGAAACTCTTCTCTTTTCACTTGTGTATAGGGTGAAAAGGGAACATAGGGAGGAGTTGAAAATGCATATACCTTTATAAATTGTTTTTTAATTTTGACTAGCAGTCAAATTAAATCAGCTAAGTGAATCAGTACTGCAGGTACAAAGCAGAGAGCCAGTGTTATTTTCCGGTGAGTGAGACACCAGAGGCTCAATGCCTTTGAAATGCACTTGTAAGATGCGTGATTGGTATCAGCTGTGAGTACAGAGTGACCAATACAGAAATAATGAGAAGGAGAGGCTTGCAGGCAGAAACACCATGAAGAGTATGATGAGTATGTGCATGACTGAAGATCAATATGTTCAGACGATGATGGAATGGGTTTCAATGAGAGAAAAAAAATTGATTGAGATAGCTTGTGTGTGCGCAGGAAGACCAAGGACTGAAAATCTGACACCTGCCAACACTGACGTGAATGACATGGTAGCATCCCCCTTACACATTGGCTGCTTTTCTGTGTAGGGCAAAGATAAAGCAAGGTGTGGGTATAAATGAATAAATGTCTGGTTCTTATTTTAAGAACAAAAATTTTGCATCTTCAAAACTATTTTCAAACACTCGAGTCAATTGTGCTAAAATTAATTCTCATGGGATGGCAAATTTGTCTAAGGTCTATAGCATGGAGTCTAATATATAATAAAACCTTGGAAAAATGGTAAAGGTTGCCATCTCTTTTATAGCTTAACGATCCAAAAAAAAAAAAAAATCTGTGCTACACTTGAACTATGTCTATAGTAACATTACCATTACACTTTCTTCTTACTATCAAAGGTCTCTGGCCTTATTGTGAAGAGCCACACGCCAGTTTCTTCACTTTGAGATCATCAGAGGGGTGAGTTTCACTTGTAGCAATGAGCATGGAGACCTGCTTGGAAAATCTTTTTGATCTAAAGCTTGCAAAGCTAGAATCTACTAGTGGAGACTAGTCACGTGCTTAACTCATTTTATAAGATGTCTGTATTCTCTCCCTGGAGTCTATTATCACATTTTTCACCTAACTGCACATTATACTTCTTATTAAAAATATTTCTACTAAAGCAAACCACAAATCATTAGGGACCTTCTGTTTTTTTCCCTCATCCTCTCTATTTGTATTTAGAAGATCTAGACCCCTAAAATGATCATGTAATAACATTTGAGATTGCTTTGGGAAGTAATTATTATTAATAGTTAAAGAAATCATCAACTTCCCAAAATAAATATCTAAATACATTTTAAACACTTCATAATTGTAATAACAAATTAAACAACATATTTACAGTCTTTAGGCATGTTCTCATGATGTTGCAAGAATCAACTTTAAATTTCTACTTTAAACTTTAAACAGCTGTTTTAATCAAAAGAGGCTTTACTTATACTGTGCCAAATGGACAAGCATTGGTCTCCACTGGGAAGATATGAACTACAAACATACATGATCCCTGACTCCACAGAACTAAAGTGTAGAGGCTGTTACAGATAAACATAACAACAATTTAAATACAGCATAGCAAGTGCTGTGAGATAGGGGATGTTCACAGCAGTATGTTGGAAGGAACATAGTAAAGTGGCACCTTCACTAGAGTAGTGGTATAAGAAAAAGTATACTCGGTATACTTTTATACTTAACTCAGTCTAAGAAAATGTATACTCAGAAAAAGTATCATCTTAACAGAGGCTTGAACTAATCACAGGGTAAAGAACATGAGCCTTCCAAAGTACCATTACTGGATTTCTGGTTTTCCAGATCATTCATTGTACCAATTCTCTCCATTTCCCTATTATTTAAGGAAGAGATGTCCTCAACATGTCAGCCAGTATTCTAGATTTAACCTTTCCTAGTGTCTTATTCATTACTCTTTTGATTAAAAAATGACAGAATCACTTCAACCTTATTTAAGAAAAGAAGGAAAGGTCCAGAGAAAGTAATGAGATAATCATAGAAATCTAGGGCAAGAGAAAAAACTCAGAAGGTGCTCAAAGCAGTAACAGGAAAGCCAGCAAGAATGAGGAATGTCTGCCTCTTTCTGTCCCTTCTGTCTGTCTGCCTCCACTTTCTTTCTGCCTCTTTCTTACTTTCTCTCTGTCTTCCAGTCTGTAGACTGATTTTCACTGCTGTGATGGACATGAAAATGGTGCATTCAGAGCCTGAGTTCACACGTCTTCATTTCATGTCACCCACAGAAACAAATGACAAATTTATCAGGCTCAATAAGAAATTGCCAGAAAAAAGATTCTGATTGGCTTAGGTTGAGTCAGCCCATCCCATCCCACTGAAAACCTGTTGGAGTCAATAGGGTAATGCCACAGATTCAAAGGGGGCTTCCTGGCTCAACTTAGGGTAAAATGAGCACATCTCACAGATGAGACTGTGATCTGATAGACCCTTCAAAGGTGTCTACTGCACCGTACTCTTCAGGAACATTGCTCCCCATTCTTCTAATTTTTTTTCTATCTTATAAGCATTTCAAAGCTGAAAAACCTTGAAATTCATCTTCATACCCTTAACTTACATTTAATTTCTGCCTCAAATTCCAATACTAACTCTTTTGAATGAGTTTTTTTATCTTTCTCTCTATATGTCCATATCAGCCAAGCATTTTTCACACTGTACAAACATGCATTTACTATCATAAAATCCTTTTTCTATCCTAAAACTCCCTCTTCTCTAGGGCGTTGGGTCACTGTGTTATGATGGTTCCACTCTTCCTTCCCCTTTTATTCTGTTTCTGTTTCCTACTACTCTAATATAGGCATGTCTTAAAGCTTGGTCCTTGGCCCCAAGCTCTTTATTCTTGAACAAAAAAATGCATTAAATTCAATGGCATTAATTACCCAAATCTATATACTTTGTCAGCCAGTGATTTCACTGTATTCCTAGTCCCCCTGCTTGAAAGCTTATTATTACCTTTATGTCATTAGCTCAACCCACATTGAGCACCCTAGTCTAGGTAGCTCATTATTGCCCACTTGGATAACAAAACAGTCATCTTTCTATTCTTCATGCTTTCTTCTCTGTTAGGATAATTCTAAAATAACTTCCAGCATTATATCCACCTATTTCTCTGGCTCAAGAACTTAATTTAACAATTTATTGCTTCTCAAAATAAAGCAAAACTCTAAATAAGACCTTGGAAACTGTGTGTTAACTGGTTCATTTTATCAAGTAAATTATCCTCAATTTGGTCCCTCATAATACAGCAAGACTGGCCACCTCTGTTGAAATATTCTTTTTGTCCTCACTGCTGATAGTTTTGCTTTACCTAATCACAATGTCTTTCAAGGAGCTTTTTTCTAGTCCAGATTCATCATATTTTTGTCAAGACCTACCTTCAACCTACAATGATCATTCTCAGAGCCCCTACATAGTATTCCTTTTACCATGTTGTTCAAATATTGCTTTACTGACATTCTTAAATGTTTACTTCCTCAATTGGATTTAAAAACCACAAGTGAGGAGACATAACGCTCTGCAAAGAGTCACGCATGCAATATTGCAGTGGCTGTAAAGAGGCAGACTATAGGCCAAAATAGACCCACTGAGATGCTATGTATCTCACAGAGTTAAAAAATTATAATTAGCTTTAAACATTTAAATAACCAGAGCTTTCACCTAAAACAAGTATTCCAACTTCTCTTAAAAATAGAAATACATTCTGTGATGTGCAGAATAATTGCTCTAAATGCCCAAATGTCCATGCCCTAATCTCCGGAACTTGTGAATATGGTATATTACATGGTATGATGGTTAATTATGTCAACTTCACAGGAATAATGAATGCTCATATAGCTGGTAAAACTTTTTTTTCGATGTGTCTCTGAGGGTGTTCCTAGAAGAGATTAGCATCTGAATAAGTAAATTGGGTAAAGAAGATTGTTCTTACCAATGTAGAAGGGCATCATATAACCCACTGAGGGCCTGAATAGAACAAAAAGGTAGACAAACACATATTCACCCTTTGCTTGAGCTGGGACGTCCATCCTTTCCTGCCATTGGGCATCAGTGCTCCTATTTCTTGGGCTTTCAGATCTAGACCAGGATTTACACCTTCAACCCCCTGATTCTGAGGCCTTGATACGTGGACAGAATAACACCACCAGCTTTCCTGGTTCTCCATCTTGAATTCAAGGGAACGTCTCAGCTTCCATAAGCCAGTAAGACAATTTCCACAGTAAATCTCTTCTGATGTGTGTGTGTGGACAAATCCTGTTTGTTCTGTTTTTCTGGAGAACCCCAACTAATACACATAGCAAGGAAGAATTAAGGTTGCAGATAGAATTAAGGTTACTAATAAACTGACATTAAAATACAAAGATTATCCTGGGTTATCCAGGTAAGCCCAATATAATAACACGGGGGTCATTTAAATGTGGAAAAGGAAGCCAGAAAATCAGTGTCAGAGTGATGAGAGGTGAGAAAGTCTTGATACGCCATTGTTGACCTTGAAGATGGAGGGGAAACATGAGCCAAGGAATGCAGGCAGCCTCTAGATAGAAAAGGCAAGGAAACAGATCTATCCTTAGAGCCTCCAGAAGGAATGTAGCCCTGCCAACACCTTGGTTTTAGCCCAGTGAGACCCATTTCAGACTTCTCACCTCCAGAACTGTAAGATAAAAAATTGGTAGTGTTTTTAACCAACAAGGTGGTGGTAATTTGTTATAGCAGCCATGGGGAACAAATACAGGTGCACACATTAGGCCCCCACGGCTGCATTGCAACAATCCCCAGGGGCTGAGTCATAGCTGTACATTTTGAAGCCCACAATTTCTAATTCATTATAGTTATCACCTCTTTCTACTGCTGACACCATAAGGATTTGACTTTATGACAACTAAAACAGCCATTCAACAACTAGATGACCAAAAGAAATACTAATACTATTAGGTCTAATATTAGAGGCTATTTTAAAAAAATAAGAGTAATGGGAAAATGTGCTCATGATTGAATAAGAATTGTAGAGTACATATCTTCAAAATATAGCCCATAAAATTGTAGTTTAAGATCTGGCTGTAACTTAAAGTGATAATAGTGTTCCTGAATAGAAATATTTTGAAGGACTATGGCAGGATTTCAGTAGGGCTAGGTAATTTTATTAAAGCAGAATGTGCAAGTATTATGTGGCATCCTAAACTTGAAACTGAAAGAAAAGTTGAGCATCAACCCAGTTATCCACAGACAATTGAGCTAATTAAGCATGTGTTCTTCATCCTGTTATTTAAGAACATCTGATCACAAGTATTCTGCAAAATGAACAACTCCATATGTCCAATGCTATCCGTTTCTGGGTGCTTTACAAGTCTGAAAAATACGGATTACACAGTGTTCTTTTCCCAGACCAAATTCAGACATTTAAAGCTTTTTACAATTATAGAACTCCTTTGTTTTAGCCCGAGAGCTTTGGAGAACATTTTTGTCATGGCTAGTGAAATGATCACTTCAGAATTATTGTGACTTGGAAACAGGTAAAAGAAAATCTAGGCTGCAATAATTTATAAACAAAATAGACTTGAAGAAGTAAGACTGTAAGCAATAAGACTCCACTTTCCTAAACTGAATGAAACCTTTGGATCCTTGTGACCTGGAAGAGGCCCTCACATCATGTCTTAGACAACCAGGATGTGCCACTAAAGACATCATTAACGCCAGATGCCGCCCCCACCACTGAACTGCTGGATAAAGACCCAGGTAACAGTGACCATTTAGACTCTTCTGAATAGTTTAAAGGTGAATTACATTTCAGAAAGAGTGCCATTTTGGACACCACCTCAGAGTGTAGTTTCATAAAGCTGTTTTAGCACTCCTTCTCCCCTACAACAGTTATTCTTTTGAAAAGAGAGCCATGATTTTTTTTTTCTTGAGTTAATGATTATGGAAATCAAATAGATGTCATGATGACGAAATTCTAGCCTAATTTCCTTATTCAGTAGTTCAGTCTTTAACTGCCACAGACTTGTTATTCTGCTTCTGAATCTCTCCCTCAGAATGGCTGCCAATCAAGTTAACCTACTGAATATGAAATACCTATGATGAAAACCCACTTGTTCTAGCTAAAAGAATCTGCATTTGTGAACTTATCAAAGTCAAATATGAACCCAAACAAATGATAGAAATTTGAAAACGCACTGTTCCACAGCCCTTTGGTACTAAATTGAATAAATTAGCCCAGGACCTGTTCATGGAGTTCTGTGAAAGAATAACTCCTTGAGTTTTTCTCCTGGCTGTGAATTCACTCTCTAAAGTGGCTAATTTTGAAGCCATTAGCCTTTTCAATAATTAAATTTGAATCACCAAGGGAGACTCCAAATTCAAATATAGAGCTAATATTCATTGAATCACTGTTATTTGGCAAGCATTTTCCTGGGCACTTTAAATATGCTTTTTATTTAACAACTTTAATAGGTATTTATTATTATTTTCTCCAGTTTGCAGATTAGAAAACCAAGGTCCAAAGAGATCACACAGACCAACAAGGTAAATAGAAAGCCATTCTGACTTCCTATTCTTTCCATTACCACCATCCTAATACTCCCAGAGTATCCACTGTTATATAGACAGTGCTGCAAAGAAACTTAGGCAATTCTAGTATGTGGAACTTTCAAACTCCCCCCATAAGATAGAGTGGTATTTGTCTCCACAATTTTTTGTTAGTACATGAAATATTCTATATTATAAACATTTTATATTACAAATATTTCAAAACATAGTTTTATATACAGTAACACACTTCCATTTATTACTTCAAAACAATTATTTTCTGATTTTATTTTCAGAATGATAAGCCACCGACCAGGCATGGTAGCTCATATCTATAATCCTAGCACTTGGAGGCCAAGGTGGGTGGATTGCTTGATGCCAGGAGTTGGAGACCAGCCCAAGCAACACAGCAAGATCCCGTCTCTACAAAAAAATACAAAAATTATCCAGGCATGGTAGCACACACCTGTAGTCCCAGCTACTGGGGAGGTTGAGGCAGGATAGTTTGAGCTCAGGAGTTTGAGGCTGTAATGAGCTATGATGATGATGCCACTGTACTCTAGCCTGGACAACAGAGCTAGACCTTGTCAAAGGAGGAGGAGAAGGAAAGGAAGAAGGAGAAGGAGAAGGTGAAAAAGGAGGAGAGGAAGGAGGAGAAGAAGAAGAAAAAGCCATCAGAGGATTCAATTACTTTTTAAGCCTTTACACATTGCTGAGGTCTCTACATCTTTTTCACAACTACATACTCATGGTCACTATATGTTTCTCCTTCAATATGGTTTTATTTTTAAAGAGGATTTTAGAAGGCTTAATTCTTAGGAACAATGTAATATATACAGGTAATTAATTAGAAATTACCAAAATAAGCCTTTCCCACTCTCTAATTTCTTTTTGTTTACAAGTATGACTTCTTTGACATACACATACACTTTTTAAAAATTTAGTTTTTTTAGTTTTCTTATAACTTTATTATAATCTCTTTTGTTCATATTTATTAAAGATAATTAGGAGAAGAAATAATAAGAAAAATGTATAATGCCATGACCAGAAAAATTACTGCTAATGTTATTTATATGCATATTATGGTAGTCTTTTTTCTTTTATATACAGAAATACTTTTTTTAAACAAAAAATAGAATATAATCTTATAGACTCCTTTTTTTCACTTAATTTATTGGAGGGTTTTCCATGTAATTAAATATTACTTAACATCACTATTTAAATGTCTACTTAGTATTCCATAATTTGAATAAAACACAATTCAATTTCAATTAACCTGCTACTGTTGAAGATAAAGGTGTTACCAACTTTTTGCCATTATAAAATAAAATTGCTAGGTAAAAGTGTAATGACTTCATATAAAAGACTGACTCTCAGCAGCACTCATGAAAATGATTAATATATCCTACATTCTAACAAAGACTGGACATATTTATTTAAAATATTTGTCAATGTGGTCATTCAAATGGTAGTTTATTTAATTCACTTGTCCCACATACTCTCCTCCTGCTGACCTATACTTGCAGCACTGACCTACACCTCAGAGCAACAAAAGTGATTTACAGTGAATCACTACCAAAATACATTTGTCAGCCCTTCCCAGTCCTCAAAGTGGAGCGATAATGGGCCTAGCAGGCCTGCTGACTCAATGAGGTGGACAGATTAAAAGAAAAAGAGCACTTAGAAAAACAGATACTTTAAGGGGGAAAGGACGTACATATGGCTAAGTGCACACCATGCAGCCATCTCTCTCTCTTTTCTTTCACTGAACGGTGCTTTTACTGAATTGACAAAGAGGGCACTGGGTTCATAAATAGACTCGAACAGTACTTTCAGAACACTTCAGTTCAATTATCATGAATTAACTTTAAAAACAGCATTAACTTTTCAGCATATACAATGTTCCCCCTAAAAAACAACATATTTAGAAACTAGTTTTCTATCATTGAACTTTTCTCCCTTTTTACTTTAAACCAGTAAGTAAACTTCAAGAGAAAGTTTCTAGTTCCGCTGATGGGATGTCACTTAGTCTTCAAGACTGTGTGGTGTGCCCAAGACTATCTCTGGCTTGAGGTGGCTGGTGGATCAGAAAGCTAGGCTTCTCGAGGGAAGAGTGCAGTCTACTTATAAACAGAAATGTAGATTAAGATGTGTAAGAGAAAAAGCAGTTCCCTGGCCACTCTACTTTGATGCTGTGGGTCCTCAGATCTACAGGTTTGAATCTTAATAGCTCACCTGAAGGTGATCAGTGACTAGTTTATAATCCACAATTATAGCGTGGCAATTTATACTTTAATATTTCTAGAAGAGCCATAAAAATTATGCATTTAATTCACATCATGAATATATTTCAAAAAAGATTGTAATTATGTTAATCCAATTCTTTAATTAGAGGGAATCATATCTGAATCAGTTGGGAGGCTTTTTTTAAAACTATATATCCCTGTATTTACCACTATTTCACCTAGACTTTCTAGTTTTATCCAGGAACTGCTGGAACATGCCTCTGTTGCCAATATGATATGAAGCAGTTCCTTTCTGCTGTGATGAAACAGATAAGGATGTTTATCACAGCATCATTGCAAAAGGAACTAAGTTATTTCATGTATCATTTCAACCAGACTCTAGGAAGAGGCAGTGCCAATAAATACTTTACTGAGCACTTGTTATGCTCCAGCCATTACAACAGGTAATTATTTAATTTATTCCTCACAACTAGCCTGTGATAGTACCATTAATCTCACTTCACAGATGACGAAAGAGAACAGAGTTTAGCAATATTCCTAAAAATAGATGATTAAAAAGTGGCAAGATGGTACCCAACATATGTCTTTGGACACGAAAATCAAGTATCCAATCAGTTTTATACTATAGAATACACTTTTTTAGTTGCCAACAACTTATATCCACTAGATAGAAGTGTCTCTCCCATTTGAAATTAAATTGCATCTTTACAATCTCTTCATTTCTAATATCCCTTATGAGCAGCCAGTCAAAACACATTTTAACATTATCTCAAGACTGATGAGAAATCTTATGTTAGTGATATTTTAGATACTATCTAGAAGACCCCATAATTATTATTTTTTTTTGCAAGGCCCATCACTTCAGAACCATAATCATTTTTACTGAGATTTAGAAGACGCCTGAGTCATCCCATAAATCCATCCCCAACATATGGGCAACCTCTCGTTTTAGGTGGCAATACATCTTAAGATGCAAATCTCATCCATTTGAATTGATTCTTATTAACTTTATTTTTATCAGGTGAATATTAACTGAATCCATAAATTCTATGGCCACATCTACAGTGCTTATACACACTAACATTTTCAAGAAAGTTCTGATTACAAAAATTCTTTTTAATCTTCTGCCCTATTATTTACACTGGAAAATATAAGTTTTTTTAAAAAAAAATCTTATTTAGGAGTGATGCCCCTTTCTGATCAAGAAGATAGTTGCACAGTTAGAAAATGACAGGATAAGAAATAAAACCCAATCCCTCTATAACACTCAGCCAACAATTGACAGACTAAAACTACAGAATTTTTAAAAAGCAAGAGTATAAATTAGTATGTATAATTCACTATTTTAAAGTTTTTCACTAGTTTAACAAAAGCCAAAATTAATTTCTCAGCTATCTATATTTAATTTTGGTAATTTATCACATGCCAGACAAAGAGATTCCAAGCAATTTTACCAGCCTGTATTAGATTTTTGGTTTCTGGTGAATAGGACAAGTAAGAA